>OX451737.1:25133247-26333247 GCA_948472305.1 Vicia faba
ATCAGAAATGAAACAAAAATACAAAAATGACAAATGTACAAGAAATGGGCCAGGGGGGTGTAAAAAGAAAAGAGGGGGGGTGCCAAAAGCAAGCCTGTACAGGTCCAGTCCAAACCAAACTTCATCTTCTTCCTTTGAACAAAAATACGCGCGCTTCTGTACACAAATGTTATCTCCTGATTCTTTGATTTTTGACAAAACTCATAACATGAAACTTGTAGAGCATCAAACAACGAATTCAACCATATAAAAAACTTAAGCTAACTCTCAAAGACCAGAGAGAATTTCTCTGGCCCTAATTCTTAACCTAGTTTTTTCAGAAAGTTCATGGGTGAAATTCTCCTAGCACGATTAATGTAAATGAAAACTAAGCATATGTATGGCTTCAGGGCTATGAGTACAACATATTTCATTCACAAACCTAAGCCTAACTATTCCTAAATAGAGAGATAGAAGTCCATGAAATACCTGTTTCAGTTGACTTCGAGCTGGCCAATGCAGCAACTTTCAAGGGTGCCTGAGCTTCTTTTGAGCTTGTCTGAAGTCCAAGGAAGCTTTCTCAATGCTTACTTTGTTTTGAAATGGCTTGAATCGTGCCACAGTACCCAACCTGCAAAGCTTTGAAACAAAAATGGCACTGTGTGTTAATGGTGTTACAGCTAGCAATGGAGGCCTGGGATAGTTCAGGTGAGTTGAGTGGAAGGTGTTTGAAGTATCTTTGGGCAAAACGCACGAGGAAGAATGGAGATGGAGATGGTTCTGCAGGGCTTGCCCTGTTTTGTAGAAAAACAGTGATTCTGTGTACAAGGGAGTTTGAGAGGCAAAGGGGTCGTGTTTCTGGCTTGTTAGGAGGTATCAAACTTGTTTGCAATGTTTATGTAAGTTGGTTTTAACAGATGTGAGAGATTGCTTCTATTTTGCAAGTTTCTTCTACTTGAAGCAAAAGAGTGGAAGTGATGTTATAGCTTTGTACATGCCCTCCTATCACCCTGCACACAACACTCTTGGCCCCTCTAATTCATGGATTTGGTTTGCAATATCAGATTTTGTTCAAGGCTCAAGGCTTAGTGTTTTGACATAAAGTAACCTTCTGCAAAAATGGCAATATACCTTTTACCATTTAGGGCTTAATCTTGTGTACAATGCCCTAATGACCAAGATAATACCTTAACTCAATGTATATGCATTAAATTATGGAGTACAAACTGGTTTTGAGGCCTGTAATTGTGAACCAAGCTAGCTAGATCAGATTTGCAAATTGGTATGAACATGTATTGGCCATGGATCAAAGTGAGTTTTTGCCAACTTCAAGCATTCGATTCTCCCTAACCACAAGGGTGTTTGAGGATTTCTTGGACAATTTGGAAATCTTGGAACATGTACTATAATCCATCTTTGAAATACAACTTGAAACTCAAAGTGGAACTATGTGAAAAATGGCCAAGAAGATGTGTCAAAATCCTGCCTAGATTAGGGCAAATTTTCTCTAAGTTAAAAGTTTTAGGTACCCTTGTTCCAAACCTCATAACTTGAGATACAAGCTTATTTTGAGAAAACTTTGTGAATAAAAGTTGTAGACTTTGTTATGGACTACAACTTTCATGTTTCAATTTTTGTTTGAATCCACTTGCATCTTGGTGAAAAATGGGACAAAGTTAGGAAAAAATAAGAAAATTTCATAACTTAGAAAATTTCTAAGTTATGAAAATTTTCCATTTTAAACCCTAATTTGCATTTTTGAGTTTCTTGATGAACAAGTTTCATAATTTGACATGTCTTGGTGAAAAATGACTCTTGGCACTTGATTTTGACCAAAGAGTCAAAGTTTGACTTTTCAGTGTACAGTCAATTTTGATCAGTTGACTAAAAAATTCATCTGTCAATCCTATGCATTTGAGATCTTTTGAACTTGTTGAATGGGTCAAGACAATGTCATTGAGTCCTTGAGTCCATGTGTGAGCTTGATTTGTCATTGGTTAGGTCAAACAGTCAAAAATTGCCTTTGTGCAGTCAAAACCCTAAAAATGTCCATTTTGCCCTTTTGGTGATCTGATCAAATATCTTGTGGAATTGTGATCCAAACTTGATAAAATGGTTCATATGAGTTCATAATGTTGATGTGGGTCAAATTTCATGAGGTTTGACTGTCAATTGGTCACAATTGACTTTTTCCCAATACAGCTGATTTCTAGGTCAACTGTCTAATTGACTGGGCAAAAATTTGAATCAAGGCTTGAAACTTGGTATGGATAAACTTGTGAGTCCAATATGAAGTATGAAGGTCACTTTGGGCATTGTAGGTCAAAACATCCCTGTGCAAACTCAAACCCTAATTTAGGTCAACAGTGCAAGGAGGTGTCTTGAGCAGGGCAAACCCTAGCTTGATCTTGAGTCCCAAGAGTCTTGTGATTGTTGATGAAATGAGAGGGAAAATTTTGGGGTACAACAGTTGCCTCTGTTTAATCTTCTTGAACCTGAAGAGTTAGATTGGCAAGTTTTCCTTTCGCGACTCGAAGGTAAAAGAGGATTGGACACTAGAGTGCCCGTAAATTTGCACTCGCCAAAACATAAATGCGGGAATGGGCTTAAAGATGCCATTTGGAGATGGTAGAATCTTGCTGGAGATAGGCTTAAAGATGCCATCCAAGAATCTTTGTTGAGTTGTAGTGTTGTAGGTCAGAAGAATGAGCATCGAAATGGTATCCGTGTCTGGAATGCATTTGAACTGTATCTGGAAACTGAGTCTGTATGAGCCAAAGAATGGCGTCCGTGTCCGAAGCGTATCTGAGTTGTAAATGTATTTGAACTTTGAATGAATATCAGAATGACTGCCGTGTCTGGAGTGTATCTGTATTCTGAATGGGTAACAGAGAAACATCTGTATACGGAGCAACTGTGTGCTGGGGATAAATTCTGAATGAGTGACAGAATGGCAACCGTGTCTGGAGCGTATCTGGATTGTATATGAAGTTAAGATCTGTATGAGTAGTAGAATGACTTTCGTGTCTGGAGTGTATCCATACTGTAACTGGGATCTGAATAAGTGACAGAATGACTTCCATGGCGACTGCACTGGGGAGAATCAAACTGCTGGTGTAAGGGCCAGAATGGCATCCGTGTCTGGAGCATATCTGAACTTGAAGTTGATAGTTGAATCTGAATGAGAGATAGAATGGCCGCCGTATCTAGAGCGTATCTAGTATGTATCTGATTGCTGAAGTCTGAATGAGTAGTAGAATGACCGCCGTGTCTGGGGTGTATCCATACTGTATTTTGACTTGAAGTTCTGAATGAGTAATAGGATGACCGCCGTGTCTGGGGTGTATCCATACTGTATCTGAATAATTTTTAATGATAGCCTTTTAATCTTATCCTGAAAAAGGGTAAAATGTTATCTAAAACACAAATTTATGTTGCATGATAGGTATGATGCAATGGATTGTGTTTTATCAATGTTTATGATATATGAATGTAATGGATGTGCATGCAAGCTGAGTAGCTGTCTTGCTGAGGAAAATAAATCCTTGATAACTGTAAATCCTTGACCAAAGCTGGGGATTCCAAAAATCTTTGATTACTGAAGATGAGAAATCCTTGTTGACTGCTGACTGCTTGGGGAATAAGGAAAACTCTGAAAATCTTTACTAGGGAGTTAGAACCTGGGAGACTTCTGCTGGAGAAATGAGACTGAGAATCTTCAATCTGCTGAGAAAAAACTTTGTGGGGAGAATGTTTACTCTACTTGGGAAATCAGGAGCTTGGATTGTATGCCAATCTACTGGGGATTCCTAGTTGAGGATAAGACCAAGAGTTAACTGCTATCTGATTGATTCTCAGACTTTTAAGATATCCTGCTGGGGAAATTGGGGAAAACTGAAAGGTTCCCGCTGGGGATTGCTAGTCGGAAACTTTGACTCCACTAGGGAAGAAGGTTTAGAGTATTCTAATTTCGCTGGGGAAATTTATTTCAAGGTTTTCGGGCTTCACTGAGGATTGGGTTTTCAGGGTTTTCGGGCTTCACTGGGGATCTTAAAGCTTTAACTCTGATGGAAAAGTTGAAGCTTAACTCAGCTGGGGAATCAAGTTTTAGACTGCACTGGCTCTACTGCGGATCTTGAAGCTTAACTTCGCTGGGGAAATATACTCCAAATTTTGCCTTGTTGAGGATCTGAATGATGTATCGTAGGGGATTTCTTCTGGAATGGCATGAAGATTTCTTCCTACTCCTTCAACCTATCAGTAATTATCCTTTTTCAATTTCGTTTTATTTGTAAGCAGTGATTATATTCAAATGCATATGCCTTTTTAATAAAACATTGGACGTTTTCAAATAAAACATAAGTGTAAAAAGAAAAGAAACGCAAGCGAATTTCTGCACTTTGAAGCATCTTTGTATTTAACTTTCGTGAGTATCTTTGTACAAGGGGGACAAACATCCTAGTAAGAGAATGTTGTCGTAAAAAATTGAAAAATTTTATACAAAAGAAAGATGACTATGTGTAATAATTCCATGGGATTCCCATTCTGCTATAGCCTTCACAATTCTGAATATCTAGTCCATTCGCTGCTTCGCCCGTTGATGACTAGATTGATCAGAAGCTTGGAGCTTGTTAGTGAAGAGATTGTTCTTAAAGTGATCCGACGAGACATAGTCATACGCTTTAATTCCCTAACTTTTGCCTGGGCCGCCCTTTCGGGTTTTCAATCCACCGGGAAACCCTTTTTTGCCCAAGTCGCCCTTTCGGGTTTTCAACTTGCCGGGTGTACGGATTTTTTGTTTTATCCCTAATTTTTGCCTGAACCGCCCTTTCGGGTTTTCGATTCACCGGGATGCCCATTTTTGCCCATGTCGCCCTTTCGGGTTTTCAACTTGCCGGGTCGTTTTATGCGTAGTATCTTTTGACTATGTCTGTGTTCGCAGGGTGTGGAAAATCGTCGCTGTCCATGGTGGTCAGAATCATTGCCCCACCAGAAAAGATGCTCTTAATCATAAATGGTCCTTCGTAAGTAGGAGTCTACTTGTCCCTGGGATCACTTTGCGGTAAGATGATCCGCTTGATTACAAGATCTCCGACTTAATATACCTGACGTCTAACTTTCTTGTTGAAAGCCTTGATCATTTGTTTCTGATACGTCTGACCATGACAAACAGCGGTAAGTCGCTTCTCTTCGATCAAATTAAGTTGATCAAGTCGGGTTTGAATCCAATCGTCTTCACTCAAACCAGCGTCCTTCATAATCCTTAAGGAAGGAATCTGAACTTCCTTGGGTAGAACAGCTTCCATGCCATACGCCAAAGAGAATGGGGTTGCCCCTGTTGAAGTATGTGCCGTGGTACGATATCCATACAGAGCAAACGATAACATCTTATGCCAGTCCTTGTAGGTGACTGTCATCTTTTGAATGATCTTCTTGATGTTTTTGTTCGCGGCTTCAACATCACCGTTCATCTTCGGCCGATAGGGAGATGAATTGTAATGATAAATCTTGAACTATTCGCATAGAGCGGTGATCATAGTGTTGTTCAAATTTGTATTGTTGTCTGTGATGATCCTATCGGGGACGCCGTACCGGCATATGAGGTTCTGCTTGATGAAGCGGGCAACCACATTCATTGTAACTAAGGCATAGGAAGTTGCTTCGACCCACTTGGTAAAATAATCGATAACGACCAAGATGAAGCGATGTCCATTGGATGCCGTGGGCTTGATCTCTCCAATCATGTCAATTCCCCACATTGCGAATGGCCAAGGAGCTGTCATAACGTTGAGAGGAACAGGAGGAATATGTACCTTATCGGTGTAGACTTGGCACTTGTGGCAAGTACGGGAATGTTGGTGACAATCAGCTTCCATGGTAGACCAGTAGTAGCCTGCCCTTAGAATCTTTTTAGCCATCATATGTCCGCTCAAGTGGGTGCCAAATGTACCACTGTGTATCTCAGTCATGATCAACTCTGCTTCAGCTTTGTCCATACAACGAAGTAGAACACAATCATGGCTGCGCTTATAAAGGATGCCATTGCTTAGGAAGAACTTGGCAGCAAATCTCCTTAAGAACTTTTTGTCATTGACGGAAGCTCCTTTAGAATATTCTCTAGTCTGGAGATACCTTTTGATTTCATGAAACCAGGGTTGTTCCACTACTTCTTCGGTATTAATCTCATGACAGTGCGCTGGTTCGTCCATTCGCTCGATGGTAATTTGGGGAGCCTCGTTATCCCAGTTGAGTTTAAACATGGAAGACATTGTAGCCAGAGCATCTGCTAGCTGATTTTCTACTCGCGGGAAGTGCTCGAAAGTAATCTGCTCGAAATGAGGCAACAACGTCAGGACATGTTCTTTGTATGGGATAAGATTAGGATGTTTAGTGTCCCACTCTCCTTTGACTTGACTGATAACCAAATCCGAGTCCCCAAATACGACCAAAGATTTAATTCCCAAGTCTATAGCAGCCTTGAGACCAAAGATGCAAGCTTCATATTCGGCCATGTTGTTGGTACAGCTGAAACAAAGTCGGGCAGTGAAGGGTGTATGGAAACCTTCCGGAGAAATGAGTACCACATTGATGTTGTTGCCAAGTGCATTTGAAGCACCATCAAAGTACAGGGTCCATCAGGATCCTTGTTCAGGCCCGTCATACGGTCTGTTACCTTCGATGTTGTCCAAAGTCATGATGTCCTCGTCAGGGAAGTCGAATCTCATAGATTGGTAATCTTCGACGGCTTGATGAGATAGATGGTCGGCTAGTACACTCCCCTTTATAGCTTTTTGGGTAGTATACTGAATATCATACTCAGTCAGGATCATTTGCCATCTAGCGATTCTTCCAGATAAAGTAGGCTTCTCGAAGATATACTTGATCGGATCCATTTTGGAAATCAGCAAGGTGGTATGAGTCAACATATACTGTCTCAGTCGGCGAGCAGCCCATACCAAAGCGCAACAAGTTTTCTCGAGCAGTGAGTAGCGAGTCTCACAGTCGGTAAACTTTTTGCTAAGGTAATAAATGGCATGCTCTTTTCGGCCAGACTCGTCATGTTGGCCCAGCACGCACCCCATTGAATTATCCAAAACAGTCAGATACATGATTAATGGCCTTCCTTCGACGGGTGGCATCAGAATAGGAGGTTCTAGTAAATACTCCTTGATCTTATCAAAAGCAACCTGACAATCATTGTTCCATTCAACTACCTGATCCTTCTTTAACAGTTTGAAAATTGGCTCACAGGTAGAAGTCAAGTGAGAGATGAATCTAGCGATATAGTTCAAGCATCCCAAGAATCCTCTAACCTCCTTTTCAGTACGGGGGCATGCATTTCTTGTATAGCCTTCACTTTAGATGGATCAACCTCAATGCCTTTATTGCTGACAATAAATCCCAAAAGTTTACCAGACCTAACTCCAAAAGTGCACTTGCTTGGGTTCAGTCTGAGCTTATACTCCTTCAACCTGGAAAACAGCTTTTGCAAATGACCAAGGTGTTCTTCTTCTGTCTGTGATCGAGCTATCATGTCGTCTACGTAAACTTCGATCTCATGATGTATCATATCATGAAACAAAGCTACCATGGCGCGTTGATAAGTTGCCCCTGCATTCTTCAGTCTGAATGGCATCACTTTGTAGCAGAAGGTACCCCATTGCGTGACGAAAGTAGTTTTCTCCATGTCCTCGGGGGCCATTTTGATCTGGTTGTATCCCGAGAATCCATCCATGAAGGAAAACACCTTGTGCTGAGTTGTGTTGTCAACCAAGATGTCGATATGTGGCAGCGAAAAATCGTCTTTAGGGTTAGCCCTGTTCAAATCCCGATAGTCTACACACATTCTGACTTTGCCGTCCTTTTTAGGCACGGGCACAATGTTAGCAACCCATTGTGGATAGGAAGTAACAGCCAGAAAGCCAGCGTTGAATTGTTTCATTACCTCAGCTTTAATCTTCTCAGACATGTCAGGCCTCATTCGGCGGACCTTTTGCTTGATTGGTGGACAGTCTTCTCTTGTGGGAAGACGGTGAACCACGATATCTGAGTCTAACCCTGGCATGTCTTCATAAGACCAGGCGAATATTTCAACATATTCGTTCAACAACTGCACTAAGTGCTCCTTGACACTTGGTTCCAGGTTGGCACCCACTTTTACTTCCTTCCTGTCTTCCTTTGTCCCTAAGTTGATGGTTTCTAGCAACTCTTCATGAGGCAGAATGACCCTCTCTTCTTGTTGTAGAAGTCTGGCTAACTCTCCCGGCACTTCACAATCTTCGTCAACTTCGTACTCAGCATGATTGACCAAATCTTCAGAGTTATCGAAGGCTAAAGCAGAATAGTCACCCATGGAATCCGGAGTGGATGGGTACCTGCATTTGTGAGTGTGGGTGTGTGTAAGGGATATCCATCCTTAAACAAACAAAAATGCAAAAGGAAAGAAAATGAACACAGCAGTTTATAGATGAAAAACGTCCAATGATTCATTAAAACATGGCATATGATTATGAAGAAAATCAAGCCCTTACAAATGGACCTACATGCCCCGGGCAATGCATGAGGTGAAAATAGTGTGCGGATTGTTTTAGTTATTACAGACCATAAAAATGGGAAATTGTTCAAAGATAAAATTACTGGTTGATAAAGGTGATAAGAACAAAATCCTTTGCTTCCCAATTGCTCAAACCCCCTTCGACGGTCGGAAAGATCCAATCTTCAAAGTGGCTCTCTTCATCTTCATCTTCTACAGCATTGATTCCATGGTGTGAGATCTTGACGGGTGGTCCTCCGACCTTGGAGCGACGCATAGCCTTTTGTCCTGCAGCAGTAAACCCTAACCCAAACTTGTCTGTATTATGGGGAAAGTCAGGCAATTGTCCCCATACTGTACTCTTCCCTTCTTTAACTACAACCTTTGCGTCCTTGAGAGATGCCATCCTAGATACATGCTTGGGAATGATAGGCACCTCAACCATTGTCTTCGCAACTGCTACCTCAGGAGACACTTCTTCGAAATGCTAGAAAGGCGTTTCGATGAACTCGCCATCCAACTCCACATAGAGGAAGGAATTGAGATGGCTTATCATGTATTCTTCCTTGCCGTGCACTGTTATAATCTTACCCTTAATAGGATATTTCAGCATTTGGTGCAAGGAGGAGGTAACTGCCCCGACATAATGGATCCACGGTCTCCCTAGCAAACACGAATATGACGGACGGATGTCCATCACGTAGAAGGTGGAGTTGAAAAATTTTGTGCCTACTTTGATAGGAATATCAACCTCTCCATGACCCATTATTTTAGACCCATCAAAAGCCCTGACAACAATGTTGTTAGGTTTGAGGGTCAATCCTTCGCAGTCCAAACGGTCTAAGGCTTTCTTCGGCAGCACATTCAAGGAAGAACCAGTATCAACTAAGACATGGGCGAGAGTGGTTCCCCGGCATTCGACTGAGACATGTAATGCATTGTTGTGTTTTCTTCCTTTGGGAGTTAAGTCAGCATCGGAAAAGCCAAGGCCATTATCAGCAGTAAGACTGGCCACACATTCTTGGAACTGGTCAGCCAAAGTCTCTTGGGGTATGTGATCGGTGGATTTAGAACTGAATGTTTAACGCTGGTTCGCGAAATGTCGCGGAAGCAAGAGTCGCCACCGTCTTTTATTTTCTCCAACATGGAAAGGACAAAAGCACAACAAAATTCCTTATGAGAACGTTTCTCGGTTCGGGAGATAGATTTATAGAAAGGGAAGGTGTTAGCACCCTTTCTATCCATGGTTATCCATGGGATCTTAGATACTTGCTCTTATGTTTTCAAAATGTTTGCTTTTCAAAATGTGAGTGGGTTTGAAAAAGTTTCTTTGAAAGATTTCTGAATAACTCTTGTATCTGTCCTCAAGAGTGTTTGAAAAATTTGTTTTGAAAGTTTTTTTGAAAGTGTCAGTGTGAAAATATTTTTGATTTGTTTTTTAGAGATCAAGTATCCATGAGTCATCTACCTACCCTAAGGAATTAGGCTGTGTAGAAGTCCTTAAGGTAGTGCCATTCCACCATTGAGAGGTAGGTAGCACCACCGTTGGAGGTGTTCGGGTCAATTCGATTTTAGGGACAGTGTGGTCACCGAAGCAACAGTAGGACACCTTAGAAGCTACCCTTATGTCCTAGATCCTTTTTTAATCCGAGGCAACCGTTTCGAGGCAACTGTTTCGAGGCAACTGTTTCGAGGCAACTGGATCATGGACATAAGGACCGCTAAAACGTCCTATACTTGACGACCACGTTTCGAAGGCAACGAGTGAGGCGTACCCTAGAAGTGGTGTGTGTATTTGTGTGTTGTTTCAGTTTAACAGTTATCTTTGATCAGGGCATTGTGAGCTACGCGTTGTTTTTAATTACCATACATTCTTTCATGCAATTTAGAATTTAGAAGTGCGGGAAATTAAAAGACGGAAAGATAAAAGCTACGCTATTACAAGGCGCGGGTCTATACATCGCCAAAATACAAAGACCCGTTTTTGATAAAAAGATGCGGAAAGTAAAAAAAAAGCGATAAACCTAATTACTATTACATCCTTGAACAGTTACATAATGATCAATAAGAAAATAAGAATAACGCGCGAAAAGGATTAAACTGAATGTCCGAGGGTTTTGACCCTTTGCTTGAAATTAAATTGAAATTGAATACTAATTAATTATTTAAAGGAAAGAAAATGTTTTTATGTTTTTTGGATTTTTAATGAAATAAAGAAAAAAGAATTAAAAGGAAACCCTAAATCTAGATTATTTTAATTATTAAAGAAAATGTCAAAGTTGACCTAATTTACTAATTAATTAATTTACATGTTTATTTACAAAAATAATAGTAATTAATAATAATAAATAATGATGGAATTAATTAAGAAAAGATATAAAATGTCAAAACCTAATTCTACATATTTTTTATTTATTAAGAAAAGAGATTAAAATATAAGCCTAAATTAAACTAAAGTTAATTGTTAGAATTTATTTACAAAATATTCAAATGGTGAAATTAAATATTAATTAAAAAAACCATTTTTTAGTTTCTGATTTTTTTATGGAAAATTAATTTAGTGAATTAATAACAATTATAAAAAAAAACAATTGAAAGAAATTAAAAGAAAGAAAAAGAAAAAACAAAAATGCAAACCAAGGGGGGTGTCTGGCCCATATGGAGGTAAATTGAAGCAATTCTGGCCCAAGGGACAAGGCCTTTGTTTGACTTTCCAGATTGAGTGCACGTGGTTGACTAGAGTGCACCATGGAATTCACCTTCTGGCCTTCAGATTGCTCATCAAGGCCACTTGGCAAGCACAGGCGTGGGGCTCATGGTAGGCCATTGAAGGAGGCGCTGCACTAGAAGACATTAAAACGAAAATCATGAATTATGTGGGGGGACCTGGGAATCGAACCCAGGTCCCAACGCTTGCAGGACACGTCTTCCACCAGCTGAGCTATGAAACGCGTTTGTTAAATTAATAATAAGGAAATATAATATATGCAAAGTGCCAATTGTACTGGGAATACAAAAGCGCGCGCCATATATTTGAATGCTCCTGTCACACCTTGCCACGCATGCTTCTTCTTCATCTGTTCTGAAACAAAAAAGAGTGAATAGCGTGGGTTTTAAACCCCCACAAACTGGAAATATGAAAATAGCGATTAGGCATACACTTAATATAAAAGGGCGCGATGGTCTTAATAGTTTCGTCTTGTTGCGACGAGTTTGTCTATGTTGGTCTGGAGGTCTAATTTCACAGTATATGCAAAGCCCTAATTTTCAAGCTTTGGAAAACCTAATTTTCGTCCATGGCAGATTTTGATACAAGCAGTTTTAATACAATTAAACTATACCAAAAGTTTCAGGGAGATGTCAGTAATACAAATCAATGATCAAAACATAGCAATGATGCGTAGAAATTAAAATTTGATTATGGAAATATTTGTGAAAAACGTGATTCTGTTCTACCATTTCCTTGGGTATAGAAGCTTGTTCTTGATTGCAATAGACTCCTGGAAGGTCCAGCAATGTGTTAGAATCCTTTTTAGGCTTTGAAACGTGCTGCAAGTATGAAATCAGTTTCACCAATTTCTTGAGTTTTTTGCAACTTGGTTATGTCGTTTGAGCAGCTTTCACGTGTATGTCTCAGTAGGGTTTCCTTATGCATATGTATGTGAATGATTCTAGGTCAAAAATAAGCCCACAAGTCCATGGATTAATGACTTGAATATTTGATTGCTAATCATATCTTTTTTCAATCTTTTTCCATGGAAACTTTGCCAAATATGGATGATCTTGTCCCCTTGAGTGATGCACGAAATCTTTAGCATGTGTGGAGTATATTTGCTGCATAAAAAGATTTGACAACCCTTCTTTGATATTTTTCTACAATTAAAACCAATTAAATGAATTAATAATAATAAAAACTCAATTAATTAATTAAAAATAAGAAAGTAAATTATTTTGAGCTCAATGGGTCGTGCATAGGCTTTGGGTAATGATTCAAGAAAGAATTTGAGGCCCATTAGCAAATTTGAAGCTTTTTAGGCAAAGTTGACTTTTGAAAGTTCCCAAAAATTTCCCAACTTCTCCAATGCATATCTTGCTCAATTTTGAAGCTATGAACATTTTCTTGGACATTTTGGAAAGGTCTTGAAGTCCTCTAACCAATGCTTTTGGTACCATGTCATTTTGATTTACCAATCTCAAGTTATGGTCTTTGACTTAAAGTGCCTTTTTGTTGACTTTTGAAAATGACCTATAATGTTGAAATTGATAACTATTTGTGAGAGCATTTCTTGGACTTGGAGTGTGAAGATGAGTTGTAGGAAATGTCATCCCCTTCAAAATGAGAATTGGATGGGATTTTTCTGATGAACCATGAAAAAGTTATGCCTTGGTCAATTTGCAGTTGACTTTTCAACTGTCCAGAAATAGAAACTTTTGCATCTTGAGACTTTTTGAGCCATGCTTGTGGAATCATGATCAAGAATTGATCAAATGATGATTGTGGCTTCAAAATGAGATGTTGACCAAAAATTTTGACTTTTGACTGTCAAATGACCATTTTGCCCCTGCAGTTGACTGTGGAGCAATTAGGGTTTTTGACTGTGCAATTTGATGCTGTGAGTCTTGAACCTTGACATATGGATGCTTAACAATGTATGTAGGCATATGGGACTTGATTGGACCCTTGAAAACCTCAACTTCTTTGCAAGAACCAAAACCCTAATTTTGACTGTGTTAGGAGGCAATTGGACTGTGCAACCCTTGAGAGATTTTGTAGCTTGATCTTGCCAAATCTTGGAGAATATGGGAGGGCAAATTTTGGGGTACAACAGTTGCCCCTGTTAAATCTTCTTAGACCTGAGGATGTAGATTGTCTGGCTTGTCTTTCGTAATCCGAAGGTGGAAGATGATTGAACACTAGAGTGCCCAGAAATTTGCACTCACATAGTAGAGTATCAGCAGTGTGATGTAGGGAATGGGCTTACATATGCCATTTGGAGAGATTATGGATAGGAGGATGGGCTTATAGATGCCATCTGGAGGCGTGATAGGACCTTGTCGGGAATGGGCTTATGGATGCCATTTGGAGACTGTCGGTATGTGGATGGGCTTATAGATGCCATCTAGGTGTCGATCGCGTAAGAGATTCCTTAGCGAGAACTTGCGTACCTGAGAAAGAAAATAATTACCTGGCCTGTTACAGGGGTTGATCCTCAAACTCCTTATGTAGATGCGCCCTGGCTGAATACAGGAATCGAATCTTGAAACTCTTCAGACGTGCCCTGGCAGGATACAGGAATCGAGTCTGGAAAAAAGTCGTCAACAGATACACCCTGGCAGGATACAGGAATCGGATCTTCAAACTCTTCAGACGTGCCCTGGAAAGATACAGGAATCGAGTCTGGAATATAGTCGTCAACAGATACACCCTGGCAAGATACAGGAATCGGATCTTCAAACTCTTCAGACGTGCCCTGGCAGGATACAGGAATCGAGTCTGGAATTAGTCGTCAACAGATACACCCTGGCAAGATACAAGAATCGTATCTTCAAACTCTTCAGACGTGCCCTGGCAGGATACAGGAATCGAGTCTGGAAAATAGTCGTCAACAGATACACCCTGGCAAGATACAGGAATCGGATCTTCAAACTCTTCAGACGTGCCCTGGCAGGATACAGGAATCGAGTCTGGAAAATAGTCGTCAACAGATACACCCTGGCAAGATACAGGAATCGGATCTTCAAACTCTTCAGACGTGCCCTGGCAGGATACAGGAATCGAGTCTGGAAAATAGTCGTCAACAGATACACCCTGGCAAGATACAGGAATCGGATCTTCAAACTCTTCAGACGTGCCCTGGCAGGATACAGGAATCGAGTCTGGAAAATAGTCGCTCACAGACATGCCCTGGCTAGATACAGGAATCGGATTTGGAATTGCGACAGTTGATAGTAATCATCTTTGTATTGACCTTTGTCCTGAAAAGAACAAATGTTAGTTGTATGTGATGCCATGATGTATGACATGCGTGAGGTTCTCAGAATAAATGAGATTGTATGTTCATGATGCGTATGTGCATGCTATAATGTATGAAGATGTGATGTTTATGACTGTATTTTTTTGTCTAGGAAAGTAAATCCTTGACGAATGTCGGGAGTTCAAATCCTGGGATGATGTTGAAGAGTAGAGCTTTTTGTTTCCACTGGGGGTGATGGTTGCAAGAATACCGGTAGGAGAAAATGACTCCGTTGGGGAATAGACTTGGCGAATAGATTACTGTGCGGGGAGTGAACTCTGTGGGGAAAGAGAGGTACTTTGCTGAGGTTGATGATAACTCCCCTGGGGATACCATTGTTGAGCTCTGTTGGAAGATTTGATGAACTTCGCTGGGGATAGGAAGACTTCGCCGGGGACGATCTTTCCGTGGCAATCGGCTGAGGATAACCCAGTTATATCCTGGTTGGGAAATAACCTTTGAATAAAGCCGGGGGAGTGTTCGCACTCTGCAGGTGATAAGCTTCCAGAATCTACTGGGGATAAGCTTCCCGAATCTACTGGGGAGATTGATGGAATTCTCCTGGGGAAACTTTTCAGATTGGACTGGGGAATGGCTCCACTGGATGTCCGGTATGCCGCCGGGGAACAATCTTAGATTAAGATTGTCGGGGATGCTTGCTAAGAATGTCTGTATACTCCACTGGAGAATGTTGAGATCTTCTGGGGATACCCAACTTCCTTAAGGCTGATAGTAGACTACCTCTGCTTGGGGAGAGTATCGCTGACTTGTTGGAGATATTGTGCCTTATCAGGGCTGATGGGAGACCAACTGCTTGGGAGAGTTGTTGAATCTTGTCTTACTCGGTAGGGAGTGAAGGTATCTGGGTTACATTCTTTGGCCAAACTTACCTTGGTACCTTGGTGGACAGAGCAATTAGATTGCTTACACAACTCATTATTCCCCCTGTTTCTGATATTACCTGTAATTAATCCTTTGTTTCGTATTCAAATATTTATGAGTTAGCAATTAGTGTCAAATGCATATATCACAATTGAACATTGGACGTTCTTTGTAAAACAAAACAGAAAAAGGAAAAACAAATTGGCAATTGGTCTGAAAAATGAATTTGTATTGATTTTTTTGAATTTGCCTGTAAATAGGCGTTGAGGTACAAGAGGATGACGTCCTAGTAAGAGAACGCCGCCGAACAATAGAGTTTATACAATTTTGTGAAAAAGGAAAACAAAACAGCTATGTGCAAAGAGTAATCCCACGGGGTTCCAACTCTGCTATCGCCTTTATATCTTCGAGTGTCTCATCACTTGGCTGCTCAGTTGAAGATGAAGCTGATTGATCGATGCCGTCTAAACTTGATGTTGACGCCGGATTCTGGATGCAAGGTGATTCAATGAGACATAGTATTACGCTTCAATCCCTAACTTTTGCCTGGACCGCTGTTGTACCCCAAAATTTGCCCTCCCATATTCTTCAAGATTTGCAAAGAGCATGCTTCAAAATCTCCCCAAGGGTTGCACAGTTCAAGGGCCTCCTAACAGTCAAAAACTAGGGTTTTGGTTCTGACAAAGAAGTTGAAGTTTCCAAAGGTCCAATCAAGTCCCACATGCCTACAAACATGGTCAAGCATCCATATGCCAAGTTTCAAGACTTACAGCACAAAATTGCACAGTCAAAAACCCTAATTGCTCAACAGTAAACTGTAGGGGCAAAATGGTCATTTGACAGTCAAAAGTCCAAATTTTTGGTCAACATCTCATTTTGAAGCCACAAACATCATTTGATCAATTCTTGATCATGATTCTCAAGGCATGGCTCAAAAAGTCTCAAGATGCAAAAGTTTCCATATTTGGACAGTTGAAAAAGTCAACTGTAACTTGACCAAGGCATAACTTCCACATGGCTTATCGGAAAAATTCCATCCAAAGCTCATTTTTAAGAGAAAGAAATTTCCTACAACTCATCTTCACACTTCAAGTCCAAGAAATGCTCTCACAAAAAGTTATCAATTTCAACAGTATAGGTCATTTTCAAAAGTCAACAAAAAGGGACTTTAAGTCAAAGACCATAACTTGAGATTGGTAAATCAAAATGATATGGGACTAAAGGCATCGGTTAGAGGACTTCAAGACCTTTCCAAAATGTCCAAGAACATGATCAAATCTTAAATATTGAGCAAGATATGCCTTGTGGAAGTTGGGAAATTTTTGGGAATTTTGAAAAGTCAACTTTGCTTCAAATGCCTCAAAATTGCTAATGGGCCACATTTTCTTCCAAGAATCATCATCCAAGAGCTATGCACGACCATTTGACCCAAAGGGGAGTTATTTCATCATTTTTTATTATTTATTTGAATTTTTATCACCATTAATTCATTTAATTAAATAAAATATGACAAAAATACTCAAGCATGCATTTTAAATCTTTTTATGCAGCTAATAGGTCTATCATAACTCCAAGATTTTGTGCACACTCAATTTGGAAAGATTTGGCCATGATTGATATCAAAAGGGCATGAAAAAGATTGAAAAGATTTCATTAAAAATCAAATATTTGATTCATCAAAACATTGATTTCTTGGCTTGAATTTTCACCCTAAAATATTCCCATACATAAACAGAAGCCAACCCTAATGCTCAGGACCTTGAAGCTGCGCCCAAACCTGAATACACACTTTGAATTTTTTTGTCAAAATTTCAAAACTGAAAACACAGTTCCAGCGCAATTCAAAGCACAATAACCATTCCAATAGCTTGCCAAGGCATCCAGGAAGCTACTCCAATCAAAACCAACTCTCCAAGCGCAAAGAATTGGTAGATAGGAGTCTAACTTTTCTGTAAAATTTTGATAATCGTGTTTGCATTTTCATACGTTATTCATGACTTTTCATATGTGATTTATACTAACATGATGTTTCTAAAGCCATTGGTACCATTCAATTGAGTTTTGGACACCTGTATGCAAAATTGCCATGAACACGCATTAGGGTTTCAGAAGCTTAAAAAGAGGGCTTTATTCATATGGAAAAATTTAACCATAAGACCTATGCCATTGGACTCAGGACCTCAAAACGAATCAAACTCACTAGTCGCGCCCTATTTATATTTGCCTATGAGCTATTCGTTATTTTCCAGGTTTGAGTTAGTGGGGGTTTAAAACCCCCGCTATTTGATGTTATTTTTTCAGGCAAAACAAAAGACCAAGGAAGAAGATGCTTGCGTGTGGAACTATGGTTGGTTGGTTTGAATAAATGGCGCGTTTTGTTAAAATTCCAGCATAATCATGATTTTCCAAATATATTAATTGCGTCCCACTATAATAACAAAGAAGCTTGAGTGGTTCAGTGGTTAGTGCGTTTGGCTTGCAGGTATTGGGACCTGGGTTCGATCCCCAGGTTCCCCACGTTATTTCAATATTTTTCTTGCTAACATAATTCCATGCAGCATGTTCTCAAGGGATTACCATATGCCTCCATATCTGTGCTTGCCATCTATACATAAAGATCAAACCAATGGCCAGGATGGACAGTCCACCATGCACCCTCAGTCAACCATGTGCATACAAGCCAAAAAAGTCAACGTGGCCAAGCTTCTATTGGGCCAAAATTGCTGCAAATCCACCTCTAAATTGGGACAACCACCCCCCATGTTTGCTTTTCTTTTCTCTATTTTTTTCTTTTCTATTATTTATTTTAAATTATATTATTTGTTTTGTTTAATTCCAAATTAATTTTTTTTTAATAATATAAAAACACACAAAAAATCAGAAAAGACAAAAAATAAAAATATATTTTATTTAATTATTTTTTGTAAATAAATCTTGTTAACTAATTTAGTTTTAATCTTAGGTTTAATTTTAATGTTTTCTTAATAAATTAAAAAACATAAAAATTAGAGTTTCTAGCTTTTTATTCTTTTTTCAATAAATTAAAATTTCTTCTTATTATTATTAATAATTAATTATTTTTGTAAATAAATTTGTAATTAAATAATTAGGTTAAAACTAGGTCAAACTTAAACATTTTTTAATAAATTAAAAACAGTTAGAATTAGGGTTTTATGTAACTTTTTAATCCCATTTAATTCTCATTAAATTTCATAAATACAAAAACTCCAAAAAATTTCTTTCTTTTATTTAAATTTGATTAATTTCATAATTTTAATTTAATTTCTTTAAAGGGTCCAACGCCCTCGCTTTCGATTATAATTTCGTTTCGCGCGCTTATTTTATTTCCTTTTTTATAAATTTCATGTAATTACCCCAAAGCCTTGTAATAGATTAATTAGGACATTTATCTTTCCGTATTTTATTTTATTCAAATCGGGTCTTGGATTAATTTGGCGATGTAGACCCGCGCCTTTGTAATAGCGTAGGACTCTTAATTCCGCACCTTTTAAACTGTTAATAACTTGCATGAAAGAATGAATGCCAAAAATAAAAACAAAGCGTAGATCACCAATGCATGACAAGACAAAAATATCCGAAAACGACACACAATTCACACACCACCCCTAGGGTACGCCTCACTGTTGCCTTGCCCCTCGAAATGTGGTCGTCGAGTAGAGGACGTTTTAGTAAGTCCTCATGTCCATGAACATGGCATGAGGGTAGCTTCTAAGGTGTCTTCCTATTGCTCTGGTGACCACACTGTCCCTAATCCTCGAATTGACCCGAACACCTCCAACGGTGGTGCTACCTACCTCTCAATGGTGGGATGGCACTACCTTAAGGACTTTTACAGAGACTAATTCCTTAGGGTAGGTAGATGACTCGTAGATACTTGCTCTAAATTCAAAACAAATCAAAAACTCTTTTCACACCAACACTTTGCAAAAAGCTTTCAAAAACAACTTTTCAAACACTCTTGAGGACTGATACAAGAGTCGAACTGAAACTTTCAAAGAAACTTTTTCAAACCCACTCACCTTGATAAGCAAACAAACAATTTTGAAAACACAAATGAGCAAGTACCTAAGAGCCCATGGATAACCATGGATAGAAAGGGTGCTAACACCTTCCCTTTCTATAAATCTACCTCCCGAACCGAGAAACTATCTCATAAGGAATTTTGCTGTGTTTTTGTCCTTTCCATGTTGGAGAACATAAAAGACGGTGGCGACTCTTGCTTCCGCGACATTTCGCGAACCAGCTAAAAACAATCAGTTCTATTTCCACCGATCACTCGCAACTCCCGGACTTTATTCAGAAGGTTATCCCTCGCCAGAGCTTATAACTGGGTTATCCTCAGCTAATTGCCACGGAAATATCGTCCCCGGCGAAGTCTTCCTATCCCCAGCGGAGTTCCTCAAACCTCCCAACATAGCCTATCAATGGTATCCCCAGCGGAGTTCTCATTCTACTCCCAGCAAAGTACCTCTCTCCCCACAGAGCATTTTCCCCAGTGAAGTCGCCAGAGTGATTCCCCGCAGAGTAATCTCTCCAACAAGTTTATTCCCCAACAGAGTCATCTTCTCCTACCGGTTCACTCTTGCAATCTTCATCCCCAGCGGAAACGAAGAACACTCTTCAAACATCAGCCCAGGATTCAAGCTCCCGGCATTCGTCCAGGATTTATTTTCCCAGACAAAAATACATTCACAAACATCACCTTTCCATACATCATGACATGCATAAACGCATCATATCTTACAATCTCATTCATGTTGAGAACATCATTGCTTGATCCATATCATGCATTGCATACGACTGACTTTTACCTTTCAGGAAAGATCCAGTTAAGTTCTCAGCTATTCCAAGACCTTGCCTGGTCCAGTTAAATCAACTCCTAAAGATTTTTCTGATGCGATCCAGTCAAAGGCCTTCTCTGGTCCAGTTTAATCGATTCCTAAAGATTTTTCTGATGCAGATCCAGTTGAAGATTCCAAGACCTTGCCTGGTCCAGTTAAATCAACTCCTAAAGATTTTTCTGATGCCGATCCAGTCAAAGGCCTTCTCTGGTTCAGTTAAATCGACTCCTAAAGATTTTCCTGATGAAGACCCAGTTGAAGATTCCAAGACCTTGTCTAATCTAGTTAAATCAACTCCTAAAGATTTTTCTGAAGCCGATCCAGTCAAAGGCCTTCTCTGGTCCAGTTAAATCGATTCCTAAAGATTTTCCTGATGAAGACCCAGTTGAAGATTCCAAGACCTGGCCTGGTCCAGTTAAATCAACTCCTAAAGATTTTTCTGAAGCCGATCCAGTCAAAGGCCTTCTCTGGTCCAGTTAAATCGACTCCTAAAGATTTTCCTGATGAAGACCCAGTTGAAGATTCCAAGACCTTGCCTGGTCCAGTTAAATCAACTCCTAAAGATTTTTCTGAAGCCGATCCAGTCAAAGGCCTTCTCTGGTCCAGTTAAATCGACTCCTAAAGATTTCCCTGATGCCGATCCAGTTGAAGATTCCAAGACCTTGCCTGGTCCAGTTAAATCAACTCCTAAAGATTTTTCTGATGCAATCCAGTCAAAGGCCTTCTCTGGTCCAGTTAAATCAATTCCTAAAGATTTTCCTGATGCAGATCCAGATGAAGATTCCAAGACCTTGCCTGGTCCAGTTAAATCAACTCCTAAAGATTTTTCTGAAGCTGATCCAGTCAAAGGCCTTCTCTGGTCCAGTTAAATCGACTCCTAAAGATTTTCCTGATGAAGACCCAGTTGAAGATTCCAAGACCTTGCCTGGTCCAGCTAAATCAATTCCTAAATATTTCTCTGAGACGAAACCTTTTGAAGTTCCAGACTCGATTCCTGTATCCTGCCAGGGCACGTCTGAAGAGTTCGAAGATCTGATTCCTGTATCTTGCCAGGGTGTATCTATTGACGACTACATTACCAGACTTGATTCCTGTATCCTGCCAGGGCACGTCTGAAGAGTTCGAAGATCCGATTCCTGTATCTTGCCAGGGTGTATCTGTTGACGACTATTATTCCAGACTCGATTCCTGTATCTTGCCAGGGCACGTCTGAAGAGTTCGAAGATTTGATTCCTGTATCTCGCCAGGGTGTATCTGTTGACGACTACATTACCAGACTCGATTCCTGTATCCTGCCAGGGCACGTCTGTAAGCAACCGTTTGAAGTTCCAGATTCGATTCCTGTAGCCGGCCAGGGCACGTCTGTGAGCGACTATTCGTAGATTCGATTCCTGCATCCAGACAGGGAACATCTACATAAAGAATTTGAAGATCAATCCCTGTAACAAGCCAGGTAAGTATCTTTCTTTTTCAGGTACGCAAGTTCTCGCTAAGGAATCTCTTACGCGATCGACACCTCCAGATGGCATCTATAAGCCCATCCCCCTATCCATCACCTCTCCAAATGGCATCTGTAAGCCCATTCTCGCCACTACGCTGCTGACATTCTACTATGTGAGTGCAAATTTCTGGGCACTCTAGTGTTCAATCATCTTCCACCCTCGGATCACGAAAGGAACACAAGCCAATCTACATCCTCAGGTCTAAGAAGATTGAACAGGGGCAACTGTTGTACCCCAAAATTTTCCCTCCCATATTCTTCAAAGTTTTTCCAAGCATCACCTCCAATGGTTCAAAGTCTACTCAAGGGCTACACAGTCAACCATCCTCCTAAGGCAGGCAAATTAGGGTTTTGGTTCTTGCAAGGAAATGGAAGTTTTCAAGGGCTCAATCAAGTCCCACATGCTCATGCACATTGTCAAGCACCTACATGCCAAGTTTCAAGGCTCACAAGATCAAGTTGCACAGTCAAAAACCCTAATTGCTCCACAGTCAACTGCAGGGGCAAAATGGTCATTTGGCAGTCAAAAGTCAAAAATTTTGGTCAATATCTTATTTTGAAGCCACAATCATCATTTGATCAATTCTTGATCATGATTCCACAAGCATGGCTCAAAAGGTCTCAAGATGCAAAAGTTTCTATTTTTGGACAGCTGAAAAGTCAACTGTAACTTGACCAAGGCATAACTTTTTCATGGTTCATCAGAAAAATCCCATCCAATGCTCATCTTGAAGGGGAATACATTTCCTACAATTCATATTCACATTCCAAGTCCAAGAAATGCTCTCACAAAAAGTTATCAATTTCAACATTATAGGTCATTTTCAAAAGTCAACAAAAAGGGACTTTAAGTCAAAGACCATAACTTGATATTGGTAAATCAAAATGACATGGGACCAAATACATTGGTTAGAGGACTTCAAGACCTTTCCAAAATGTCCAAGAACATGTTCATAGCTTCAAAATTGAGCAAGATATGCATTGGAGAAGTTGGGAAATTTTTGTGAAATGGTCAAAGTCAATTATCCTTGAAACTTCATTTTTGACAAAAGGGGCCCACTTTTTCCACTTGATTCAGCTTGGCCATGCCTCCCACGTGTCCCAAAATTTATTTCAAGATTTAAAATTAATTTTTCCATTTTTATTTAATTTTATTTGATTTAATTCATTTTAAATCTTTTAAAATCAAATAAAAATGAAAGAAATTAATGGAGGGATATATTTTGTGTTGAATGGCTTTGATGCACCTTGAAATACCTTCCAAATTCGTGCAAAGCCTATTATGGGCATAGAAATTCAAATTTTGACACAAAAGGCAAGTTGTTTCAATGTTGGTTATGGCAAAATCTCAAGCATAATTGCAATGGTTAAAGGCCCATCATGTGACTGATTCTCATTCATCACTATATATACAAGCCTTCCCAACCTCATTCAAAAAATAGAGTGTGTGCAGAAACGGCCAAGAGCAAAACCAAAAATTATTCAAAAAGTGAGAGTTCTAAAACATAGTTGCGAGCATCTTCAGATCAAAACAAGCGCGTGGCTAAAGCAACCTTTGCCAAGTCCTGAGGCTCATACCGCGCTGTAAGTTCTTCCCAGGTCCCTTATAATTTCCATATTATTTTCTTCAACGTTTTCCTGTGCAGATTCCAATATGAGGTGCATCATAAGTCCCACTTCCCAGCGCTGCCATAAGTCATCAACGCAGATCCAAAGGACAAAAAGTGTAGCACACCGTGGTCTGGAGTCAAGCACGCTGCAGGCAACCATGAAAGTCAAATGTGGCTTAGATTTCAGCGGGCTTGGATTGCTTCAATAAACCTCCTATTTGGCCCACACCCCCTTGGTTTTACTTCTTTTTATTTTTTGTTTTGTCATTTTCTCTTATTTTTAATTGCTAACCCTTTAATTATTTTTATTATTAACAATTAACTTAATTAGCACATTTTCATAAAAAAACCAAAAAATAGAATTAACATTATTATCATTATTATTATTTTATTTTGTAAATAAATATTAACCAAAATAGTTTAATTAGGCAATTGTAATTCCTTTTCTTAAATAATTAAAATAACTTAGATTTAGGATTAACTTTTAATTTTGTTTCTTTCATTTTAATTTTATTTCATAAAAACATAAAAAAAACATAAAAAATATTTTCTTTTAATAATCAATTAGTCATTAATTAGTTTTTTTAATTTCATTTAATTACCAAAAAGACCAAAAAAATCAAGTTTCTTTTCTAAAAAGGGTCAACACCCTTAGAACATTCTGATTTAATTCGCGCACAGTTTATTATTATGTAATTGCTCCGGACATGTAATAGTAATTAGGACTTTACTGTTTTTATTTACTTTCCGTACTCATTTACTACAAAACGGGTCTTTGTAATTTTTGGCGATGTATAGACCCGCGCCTTGTAATAGTGTAGGATTTATTTTTCCGCAATTTACTTTCCGCACCCCTTAATTGCTAAACTTGCATGAAAGAATGTATATAAATAAAAACAACTCGTAGCTCACTAATTACAAAGACAAACATTAACTGAAAACAACACACAATACACACACCACTTCTAGGGTACGCCTCACTCGTTGCCTTCGAAACGTGGTCGTCGAGTATAGGACGTTTTAGTAAGTCCTTATGTCCATGACATGATCCAGTTGCCTCGAAACGGTTGCCTCGGAATTAAAAAGGATCAATGGCATAAGGTTAGCTTCTAAGGTGTCCTATTGTTGCTCTGGTGACCATACTGTCCCTACAAACGAATTGACCCGAACACCTCCAACGGTGGTGCTACCTACCTCTCAATGGTGGGATAGCACTACCTAAAGGACACTTACACAGCTTAATTCCTTAGGGTAGGTAGATGACTCATGGATACTTGCTCTTTTCAAAAAACAAACAAAATATTTTTCACACCTCACACTTTCAAAAAGCTTTCAAAACAATTTTGCAAACACTCTTGAGGACAGATACAAGAGTTATTCAGAAATCTTTCAAAGAAACTTTTTTCAAACCCACTCACACTTTGAAAAGCAAAAATTTTGAAAACATAAGAGCAAGTATCTAAGAGCCCATGGATAACCATGAATAGAAAGGGTGCTAACACCTTCCCTTTCTATAAATCTACCTTCCGAACCGAGAAACATTCTCATAAGGAATTTTGCTGTGCTTTTGTCCTTTCTATGTTGGAGAAAATAAAAGACGGTGGCAACTCTTGCTTCCGCGACATTTCGCGAAACCAGCTAAAAAACAGTCAGTTCTCATTCCCACCGATCACAGAACTGGCGACTCTGCTGGGGAATAAATTTGATAGAGAGATTACTCTGCGGGGAGTTGCTCTGTGGGAAGAGATGCTTCGCTGAGATTTGAACGATAACTCCGCTGGGGATACCATTAATAAGCTATGTTGGAGGATTTGATGAACTCCGCTGGTGATAGGAAGAACTTCGCTGAGGACGATCTTTCCGTGGTAATTAGCTGAGGATAACCCAATTATAAGCTCTGGTGGGGCATAACCTTTAAATAACATCCGGGGAGACGCGTTCGTGCTCTGTAGGGGTAAGCTTCCAGAATCTACTAGGGATAAGCTTCCTACTGGGGAGATGGATTTAACTCTCCTGGGGGGACTTTGGACTGTATTGGGAAGGGCTCCACTGGATGTCTAGATTCCGCCAGGGAACAATCTTAGATCAAGACTGTCGGGGATGCTTGTTGAGGGATAGCTGTACTCCGCTGGGGAATATTGAGATCTTCTGGGGATGCCCAACTTCTTTGGGGCTGACAGAAGGTTAACTCTGCTTGGGGAGAGTATCGCTGACTTGCTAGGGATGTCATGCCTTCTCAGGGCTGGCCCTGCTCAGGGAAGAGTATTGCTGAACCTCATCTCGCTCTGTGGGGAGTTAGGGTATCTTGGTCATATTCTTCAGTCGAACCTACCTTAGCACCTTGGTGGTAAGAGCAACTAGATCGCTTAAACGACTCATTATTGCCCCTGTTTCTGTGGGAGAAGGCACCTGTGGGGGTAATTGACAAATCTTCTGGTAGACAGGTGACGAGATGCCAAGACATAGTCGTACGCTTTAATCCCTAACTTTTTCCTGGACCGCCCTTTCGGGTTTTCAGTCCACCGGGATACCCATTTTTGCCCAAGCCGCCTTTTCAGGTTTTCGACTTGCCGGGTGTACAAATTGTTCTTTTTCATCCCTTATTTTTGCCCGAACCCTTTTGGTTCGCCGGTAAGCCCTTATTTTTGCCTAGGTATGTCAACCTAGCGGGTCTTTAATTATGCGTAGTATTTTTTTCAACTATGTCCACGTTTTCAGATGTAGGGAGGTGCCCCTGTCAGTAGCATTGTGTTGCCGTACCACCAGAAGATCTTCGATCAGGCAAGATTCGCTGTCGGAATGCCCCAGGTGACCCAGATGGAGATTTGCCCCTGGCTATTTGGCATTTTGAGAGATTCTCCGAATCTTGACTTAACTGCCCCAGATGAAGGACAATGATCATGCCATGCCCCTTGATTGGAAGTGCTTTCACCATTTGAGGTAACCTCTTTGTTGAGAAGACTTTTGTTCACTGGATATTCGTCGTGCGAATTTCTCTACTATTCAAACAAATAATCATCTGCAAACAATGTTATATTAAAAATGCAAAGCTTATGTCTGTCTTGAAGTTTTTGAAAATGCATTTCTTCATAAAAACAAGTGAAATTTTTTTTTTTAAACTGTGATGTCAACTTGTCATTTTACCGCTAGCCTTAAGGAGTCAGGATACCTTTCGTAACAGTATGCTTTCGAACTAACTCATGCTTCAGCTAGGACTTTTAAGGGTTGTAGCGTGGCTTGGTTCACGGTTTTAAGAAACAAAGGATAAAGGCTCAAATTATTTGTACCCACCCGCTCTTCGTGATGTTCTTCAAACCTAAACTCAGCTGATCGTGCGTTTAGACCTTGTTTGGTCTTTGCTCTGATATTCCGGTGATGGTTCGTATGTTTGACAATTTATTTTGAATAGGCAGTTATTCCTTTTTTTGTTGAGGATTTGTAGGACCTCTTCCTTTTTGATTGCGTTATCCCTAAATTTTGCCTGGACTATTTCTTTTTGTAATTACAGTCAGCGAGATGCCCCTGTTTTGTAAGTCTCCTTCATAGGTTTTGACTTATTGGGCTTTTATTTTGATAGATAATGACTGCCTGTCCTTATGATTATAGGGAACCATCACTGTCTTCTGTTTTTGGAAGGACCTCTTTTGATGTCATTCGTTATGCACTTGGATCAACTGAAAGAACTACCCTTCCCCAGGTTATGATTAAGAGTTTTAATTTTCGAAAAGAAAAACTCCTACTTCTTTGGCTCAAAGGGGTTGACGAGGGATTATCATCCTTATAACTCCAGTGTTTAGGGATTGAAACAATGCCTGTACCTCATCAGCGGGGTCTGTTCAAAAGCATACTGTAGATTGTGGTATCGTTTTCGTCATCCTCCCTCAAGAGGCTTAAAATTATTAACCGAGCGTTGAACATCAAAAAATGAAAACAGTTTGCATATAGTGAATAAGAATATATTGATTCAAAACAGACATGTGCGATGCATTAATGAAATAACAACATTTGACATGAATAAATGTTTAAACAGTCAAAGAAAAATACAACTTGAACATTCGAATGAACAACAGTTTTCTAGTTTGAACTAGTCATCTCAGATGGAAGATTCTCAGCAGAAGATTTTCATTTTGCCACCCGGCATGAACTCGAGCACCCTTTCGTCGATCAAGTCCTGGATCTTGTTCTTCAAGCTCCAACAGTCGTCGGTGTCATGTCCAGGACTGTCAGAATGGTAGGCACATCTTTTATTAGGGTTATAAGTAGGAGCAGAGGTGTCGGGATTCTGGGGAGGACCCTTTAAAAAAATCAGATTGACCTCCAACAAGCGTTTCAGCATTAGAGATGATGGTACACCAATCTCAGAGAAATGTCTTCCATGCGTATATCGCTTACGCCGACTACCCCATTGATGCTGGGCTTGTGACCTTGAAGCATGCTGAGGAGCTTTTCCCTTGTCTTCTTGTCCCAAAGGTGGTTGAATGATGACTGGCTCTTCAACCTTAGGTGTTTTCCCCAGTTGGTTATCCCGAAGCAGTTGGTTGACGAGAACCCTGAGCTCTCCTTGTCTTTGAGATAAGTCTTGGATAAGAGCCATTTTCCCCAGCATTTGGGTTCTCATCGTATCTACCTCAGCTTGCAGACGTTTCAAACGTTCGTCCTTATCGTCTTCAGGATTGTTCCTGACCAAAGTCCCCATGAGGAGCGTTCTCAACTCTTCCTGCCCCTTGGATAGGTTCAGGAGGATCTCCCCGAACCGAGTCTCTTGAGCATGAAGACCCTGGTTGTCTTGTTGGGAAGCCATTGCTGAAATAAACAGCGAAGAAGGTAAATGACCTGTACCAAGGGTACCTGTAATGCAATGATATGTATGTATGCATGCAATGTTTTCAAGGATCTCGCGGGGTAAACAAGAAAATTGTTAGAATCTGAATTTGTAGCTTGATGAAAGGAACTTCATGTTGTTGAGAGTCCTTCTTCAAGGGTCAAGGATCACCATATCGAGTGGGTCATAGCCCCTGACTTAAGTCATCAACCTGGCTAGAGGAAAATAAATCCCCTTTGCCCCTTGCTAGAGATTTTGGTTCATCATGACCTGCATCACAAGCCCTTGAGATCCTTGAAATGGATTAGTCCTTATGTAGGATGCATGCAATGGTATGATGTTATGCTATGCATGGAGTGATGTAAGTAAACCCTGTAATGAGTCCCGATTAAGGAATGTAAACAATACCTACAAGAAACTCATGTGTCAGATAACAAGCATGCAAGTAGTTCAAGTTTTAAGGCACGCAAGTCACACAAAACAACCCTTAGAGTTCAGGCCAGCATGAAGTTTGGGGTACTACCCTCTTGAAGTTGGTGGGCTCAACCTGTCCTATCAAAGTAACCGGGTTCTAAGGGTCCCAATATCATTGGATTGTTTTCATTGTTCATCGTTTCGATTTAGCCACTGACTGGCGATCAAAATATCCCAAGAAAACAACCCTCAACTGAGTGTAGTATCGAGTATCAACCAACTTCGGACTGCACCAAAGTAGTTATCTCACTACCCTAAAGAGGCCAAGATGGGAGGGCAAGATTTGCCCTCCCATATTCTTCAAAGTTTTGCCAAGCATCACCTCCAATGGTTCAAAGTCTACTCAAGGGCTACACAGTCAACCATCCTCCTAAGGTAGGCAAATTAGGGTTTTGGTTCTTGCAAGGAAATTGAAGTTTTCAAGGGCTCAATCAAGTCCCACATGCTCATGCACATTGTCAAGCACCTACATGCCAAGTTTCAAGGCTCACAAGGTCAAGTTGCACAGTCAAAAACCCTAATTGCTCCACAGTCAACTGCAGGGGCAAAATGGTCATTTGGCAGTCAAAAGTCAAAATTTTTGGTCAATATCTTATTTTGAAGCCAAAATCATCATTTGATCAATTCTTGATCATGATTCCACAAGCATGGCTCAAAAAGTCTCAAGATGCAAAAGTTTCTATTTTTGGACAGATGAAAAGTCAACTGTAACTTGACCAAGGCATAACTTTTTCATGGTTCATCAGAAAAATCCCATCCAATGCTCATCTTGAAGGGGAAGACATTTCCTACAATTCATATTCACATTCCAAGTCCAAGAAATGCTCTCACAAAAAGTTATCAATTTCAACATTATAGGTCATTTTCAAAAGTCAACAAAAAGGGACTTTAAGTCAAAGACCATAACTTGATATTGGTAAATCAAAATGACATGGGACCAAATACATTGGTTATAGGACTTCAAGACCTTTCCAAAATGTCCAAGAACATGTTCATAGCTTCAAAATTGAGCAAGATATGCATTGGAGAAGTTGGGAAATTTTTGTGAAATGGCCAAAGTCAATTATCCTTGAAACTTCATTTTTGACAAAAGGGGCCCACTTTTTCCACTTGATTCAGCTTGGCCATGCCTCCCACGTGTCCCAAAATTTATTTCAAGATTTAAAATTAATTTTTCCATTTTTATTTGATTTAATTCATTTTAAATCTTTTAAAATCAAATAAAAATCAAAGAAATTAATGGAGGGATATATTTTGTGTTGAATGGCTTTGATGCACCTTGAAATACCTTCCAAATTCGTGCAAAGCCTATTATGGGCATAGAAATTCAAATTTTGACACAAAAGGCAAGTTGTTTCAATGTTGGTTATGGCAAAATCTCAAGCATAATTGCAATGGTTAAAGGCTCATCATGTGACTGATTCTCATTCATCACTATATATACAAGCCTTCCCAACCTCATTCAAAAAAGAGAGTGTGTGCAGAAACGGCCAAGAGCAAAACCAAAAATTATTCAAAAAGTGAGAGTTCTAAAACATAGTTGCGAGCATCTTCAGATCAAAACAAGCACGTGGCTAAAGCAACCTTTGCCAAGTCCTGAGGCTCATACCGCGCTGTAAGTTCTTCCCAGGTCCCTTATAATTTCCATATTATTTTCTTCAACGTTTTCCTGTGCAGATTCCAATATGAGGTGCATCATAAGTCCCACTTCCCAGCGCTGCCATATGTCATCAACGCAGATCCAAAGGACAAAAAGTGTAGCACACCATGGTCTGGAGTCAAGCACGCTGCAGGCAACCATGAAAGTCAAACGTGGCTTAGATTTCAGCGGGCTTGGATTGCTTCAATAAACCTCCTATTTGGCCCACACCCCCTTGGTTTTACTTCTTTTTATTTTTTATTTTGTCATTTTCTCTTATTTTTAATTGCTAACCCTTTAATTATTTTTATTATTAACAAATTAACTTAATTAACATATTTTCATAAAAAATCAAAAAAAAAAAATAGATTTACATCATTATTATTATTATTATTTTATTTTTTAAATAAATATTAACCAAAATAGTTTAATTAGGCAAGTTTAATTCCTTTTCTTAAATAATTAAAATAAATCTAGAATTAGGTAAAAATTAACTTTTAATTTTATTTCATTTCTTTTATTTCATAAAAACATAAAAAACAAAAAAAAATATTTTCTTTTAATTAAATTAATTAATTAGTCATTAATTAGCTTTAATTTCATTTTAATTACAAAAAAGACCAAAAAAAAATCAATTCCTTTTCTTAAAAGGGTCAACACCCTTAGAACGTTCCCGATTATTTTATTCGCGCGCATTTACTTTATTTGATTATTATGTAACTGCCTTCAAGAATGTAATAGTTAAATAGGTTTATCGCTTTATTTAATTTCTGTACTTATTTACTAAAAAACGGGTCTTTGTAATTTTTGGCGATGTATAGACCCGCGCCTTGTAATAGCGTAGGATTTATGTTTCCGCAATTTACTTTCCGCACCCCTTAACTGTTAACTTACATGAAAGAATGTATGTAAATAAAAACAACTCGTAGCTCACTAATTACAAAGACAAACATTAACTGAATACAACACACAAATACACATACCACTTCTAGGGTACGCCTCACTTGTTGCCTTCGAAACGTGGTCGTCAAGTATAGGACGTTTTAGTAAGTCCTTATGTCCATGATCCCGTTGCCTCGAAACGGTTGCCTCGGATTAAAAAAGGATCAAGGGCATAAGGGTAGCTTCTAAGGTGTCCTACTGTTGCTCTAGTGACCACACTGTCCCTAACACTCGAATTGACCCGAACACCTCAAACGGTGGTGCTACCTACCTCTCAATGGTGGGATGGCACTACCTTAAGGACTTTTACACAGCCTAATTCCTTAGGGTAGGTATATGACTCATGGGTACTTGCTCTCTTCAAAAACAAACAATCAAACAATCTTTTCACACTGACACTTTCTAAAAGATTTCAAAACAAACACTTCACAACACTCTTGAGGACTGATACAAGAGTCGAATTGAAGTTTTCAATGAAACTTTTTCAAACCCACTCACATTTTGAAAAGCAAACAAACATTTTGAAAACATAAGAGCAAGTACCTAAGAGCCCATGGATAACCATGGATAGAAAGGGTGCTAACACCTTCCCTTTCTATAAATCTACCTCCCGAACCGAGAACTATTCTCATAAGGAATTTTGTTGTGCTTTTGTCCTGTCCATGTTGGAGAAAATAAAAGACGATGGCGACTCTTGCTTCCGCGACATTTCGCGAACCAGCGTTAAACAGTCAGTTCTAAATCCACCGATCACAGAACTGGCGACTCTACTGGGGAGTATTTACAAAGTGAGGTGTACCTTAGGACTAAGATCACTTGTGTTTTTAATTGCCTGATTTGCTTGATTTAAAATTGTGGGTTTTGTTTTGGAGTTACATAGATCCTAACTCGGATCTGGGGAATACCCTTCTTTAGGTAGCATAAGCTGCGAGGGACCTGTCTGGCGTAGACCGACACGGGTGAAGCAGTGGCTACGTTGGTGTGGCACCTTGGTCTGTACCGATATCCCTTGTGTTGAAACGAGGAGAATATGGGTCTTCTGAGGAGTCATTAAGCACCAATCGACCTTAGAACCTTAATTTGACCCCACTTGGCCATAGAACAGTAGCAGTATGCTACACCCATTGAGGCTAAACTCTCGCGATGGTTCTGGCCGCAAGAAAAGATTGCGATGCTGGAGTTATGACCGATTGAGGGTAGTCAGTGATATTGGGATCCTCTAGAACCCGATTACTATTTTCTAGGACAGGTCTTAACCAACAAACTGAAAGAGGGTAGTACCCAAACTTCGTGCTGGCCTAAACTCTAAGGGCTCTTATGTGTGACTTGTGTGCCTTCATACTTGAACTACTTGCATGCTTGTTATCTGACACATGAGTTTCTTGTAGGTATTGTTTACAGTCCTTAATCGGGACTCATTACAGGGTTTACTTACATCACTCCATGCATAGCATAACATCATACCATTGCATGCATCCTACATAAGGACTAATCCATTTCAAGGATCTCAAGGGCTTGTGATGCAGGTCATGATGAACCAAAATCTCTAGCAAGGGGCAAAGGGGATTTATTTTCCTCTAGCCAGGTTGATGACTTAAGTCAGGGGCTATGACCCACTCGATATGGTGAGCCTTGACCCTTGAAGAAGGACTCTCAACAACATGAAGTTCCTTTCATCAAGCTACAAATTTAGATTCTAACAATTTTCTTGTTTACCCCGCGAGATCCTTGAAAACATTGCATGCATACATACATATCATTGCATTACAGGTACCCTTGGTACAGGTCACTTACCTTCTTCGCTGTTTATTTTAGCAATGGCTTCCCAACAAGACAACCAGGGTCTTCATGCTCAAGAGACTCGGTTCGGGGAGATCCTCCTGAACCTATCCAAGGGGCAGGAAGAGTTGAGAACGCTCCTCATGGGGACTTTGGTCAGGAACAATCCTGAAGACGATAAGGACGAACGTTTGAAACGTCTGCAAGCTGAGGTAGATACGATGAGAACCCAGATGCTGGGGCAAATGGCTCTTATCCAAGACTTATCTCAAAGACAAGGAGAGCTCAGGGTTCTCGTCAACCAACTGCTTCGGGATAACCAACTGGGGCAAACACCTAAGGTTGAAGAGCCAGTCATCATTCAACCACCTTTGGGACAAGAAGACAAGGGAAAAGCTCCTCAGCGTGCTTCAAGGTCACAAGCCCAGCATCAACGGGGTAGTCGGTGTAAGCGATATATGCCTGGAAGACATTTCTCTGAGACTGGTGTACCATCATCGCTAATGCTGAAACGCTTGTTGGAGGTCAATCTGATTACTTTAAAGGGTCCTCCCCAGAATCCCGACACCTCTGCTCCTACTTATAACCCTGATGAAAGATGTGCCTACCATTCTGACAGTCCTGGACATGACACCGACGACTGTTGGAGCTTGAAGAACAAGATCCAGGACTTGATCGACGGAAGGGTGCTGGAGTTCATGCCGGGTGGCAAAATGAAAATCTTCTGCTGAGAATCTTCCATCTGAGATGACTAGTTCAAACTAGAAAACTGTTGTTCATTCGAATGTTCAAGTTGTATTTTTCTTTGACTGTTTAAACATTTATTCATGTCAAACGTTGTTATTTCATTAATGCATCGCACATGTCTGTTTTGAATCAATATATTCGTATTCACTATATGCAAACTGTTTTCATTTTTTGATGTTCAACGCTCGGTTAATAATTCTAAGCCTCTTGAGGGAGGATGACGAAAACGATACCACAATCTACAGTATGCTTTTGAACAGACCCCGCTGATGAGGTACAAGCATTGTTTCAATCCCTAAACACTGGAGTTATAAGGATGATAATCCCTCGTCAACCCCTTTGAGCCAAAGAAGTAGGAGTTTTTCTTTTCGAAAATTAAAACCCTTAATCATAACCTGGGGCAGGGTAGTTCTTTCAATTGATCCAAGTGCATAACGAATGACATCAAAAGAGGTCCTTCCAAAAACAGAAGACAGTGATGGTTCCCTATAATCATAAGGACAGGCAGTCATTATCTATCAAAATAAAAGCCCAATAAGTCAAAACCTATGAAGGAGACTTACAAAACTGGGGCATCCCGCTGACTGTAATTACAAAAAGAAACAGTCCAGGCAAAATTTAGGGATAACACAATAAAAAAGGAAGAGGTCCTACAAATCCTCAACAAAAAAAGAAATGACTGCCTATTCAAAATAAATTGTCAAACATCCGAACCATCACCGGAATATCAGAGCAAAGACCAAACAAGGTCTAAACGCACGATCAACTGGGTTTAGGTTTGAAGAACATCACGAAGAGCGGGTGGGTACAAATAATTTGAGCCTTTATCCTTTGTTTCTTAAAACTGTGAACCAAGTCACGCTACAACCCTTAAAAGTCCTAGCTGAAGCATGGGTTAGTTCGAAAGCGTACTGTTACGAAAGGTATCCTGACTCCTTAAGGCTTACTGTAAAATACTGAGTTGACATCATATTTTTACAAAACTCACTTGCTTTTACAAAAAAATGCATTTTTCAAAATTTCAAGACAGACATAAGCTTTTGCATTCTTAAAATAACATTGTTTACATATGACTAGTTATTTGAACAGCAGAGAAATTCGCACGACGAATATCTTATGAACAAAAGTCTTCCCAACAAAAAAGTCACCTCCAGTGGAAGAAACACTTCCAATCAAGGGGCATGGCATGATCAGTGTCCATCATCTGGGGCAGTCCAGTCAAGATTCGGAGAATCTCTCAAAAGGCCAACCAGCTTGGGGCAAATCTCCATCTGGATCACTTGGGGCATTGGACGATCAAACAAAGATCTTCTGGTGGTACGGTGACACAACACTACCAACAGGGGCAACTCCCTACGTTCTGAGAGCGTGGACATAGTCGGAAAAAAATACTACGCATAATCAAAGACCCGCTAGGTTGACACACCTAGGCAAAAATAAGGGCTTCCCGGCAAACCAAAAGGGTTCGGGCAAAAACAAGGGATGAAATAAAAAAATCTGTACACCCGGCAAGTCGAAAACCTGAAAAGGCGGCTTGGGCAAAAATGAGTATCCCGGTGGATTGAAAACCCGAAAGGGCGGTCCAGGCAAAAATTAGGGATCAAAGTGTACGACTACGTCCCGTTATCTCGTCACTTGCCTACCAGAAGAAGATTTGTCAATCGGCAGTCATCAAACACCTCCACAGGTACCTTCTCCCACAGAAATAGGGGCAATAATGAGTTGTCTAAGCGATCTAGCTGCTCTGCCCACCAAGGTACAAGGTATTCAGCTGAAGAGCATGACCGAGATACCTCCACTCCCCGCAGAGTAAGACAACAATTCAGCAATACTCTCCCCGAGCAGAGTTGGTCTCCCATCAAGGGCACATTATCTCCAGCAAATCAGCAGCACTCTCCCCGAGCAGAGTTGGTCTACTGTCAGCCTTAAAGGAAGTTGGATATCCACAAAAGATCTCAATATTCCCCAGCAGAGTATACAGATGTTCCTAAGCAAGCATCCCCGGCAGTCTTAATATAAGATTGTTCCCCAGCGGAATATCCAGGCACCCTTGTGGAGCCACTCCCCAGTACCGTCTCAAAAGTCTCCCCAGGAGAGTTGAACCATCTCTCCAGTAGGAAGCTTATCCCTAGTAGATTCTGGAAGCTTATCCCTTGCAAAGCACGAACGCAACTCCCGGACTTTATTCAAAGGTTATTCTTCACCAGAGCTTATAACTGGGTTATCCTCAGCTAAAAGCCACGGAAAGATCATCCCCGGCGAAGTCTTCCTATACCCAGCGGAGTTCATCCAATCTTCCAACAAACTCAACAATGGTATCCCCAGCGGAGTTCTCATTCTACTCCCAGCAAAGTACCTCTCTCCCCACAGAGCATTTTCCCCAGTGAAGTCGCCAGAGTGATTCCCCGCAGAGTAATCTCTCCAACAAGTTTATTCCCCAACGGAGTCATCTTCTCCTGCCGGTTCACTCTTGCAATCTTCATCCCCAGCGGAAACGAAGAACTCTCTTCAAACATCAGCCCAGGATTCAAGCTCCCGGCATTCGTCCAGGATTTATTTTCCCAGACAAAAATACATTCACAAACATCACCTTTCCATACATCATGACATGCATAAACGCATCATATCTTACAATCTCATTCATGTTGAGAACATCATTGCTTGATCCATATCATGCATTGCATACGACTGACTTTTACCTTTCAGGAAAGATCCAGTTAAGTTCTCAGCTATTCCAAGACCTTGCCTGGTCCAGTTAAATCAACTCCTAAAGATTTTTCTGATGCAATACAGTCAAAGGCCTTCTCTGGTCCAGTTAAATTAATTCCTAAAGATTTTCCTGATGCAGATCCAGATGAAGATTCCAAGACCTTGCCTGGTCCAGTTAAATCAACTCCTAAAGATTTTTCTGAAGCCGATCCAGTCAAAGGCCTTCTCTGGTCCAGTTAAATCGACTCCTAAAGATTTTCCTGATGAAGACCCAGTTGAAGATTCCAAGACCTTGCCTGGTCCAGTTAAATCAACTCCTAAAGATTTTTCTGATGCGATCCAGTCAAAGGCCTTCTCTGGTCCAGTTAAATCGACTCCTAAAGATTTTCCTGATGCAGATCCAGGTGAAGATTCCAAGACCTTGCCTGGTCCAGTTAAATCAACTCCTAAAGATTTTTCTGATGCGATCCAGTCAAAGGTCTTCTCTGGTCCAGTTAATTCGACTCCTAAAGATTTTCCTGATGCAGATCCAGTTGAAGATACCAAGACCTTGCCTGGTCCAGTTAAATCAACTCCTAAAGATTTTTCTGAAGCCGATCCAGTCAAAGTCCTTCTCTGGTCCAGTTAAATCGACTCCTAAAGATTTTCCTGATGAAGACCCAGTTGAAGATTCCAAGACCTTGCCTGGTCCAGTTAAATCAACTCCTAAAGATTTTTCTGATGCGATCCAGTCAAAGGCCTTCTCTGGTCCAGTTAAATCGACTCCTAAAGATTTTCCTGATGCAGATCTAGTTGAAGATTCCAAGACCTTGCCTGGTCCAGTTAAATCAACTCCTAAAGATTTTTCTGAAGCCGATCCGGTCAAAGGCCTTCTCTGGTCCAGTTAAATCGACTCCTAAAGATTTTCCTGATGAAGACCCAGTTGAAGATTCCAAGGCCTTCTCTAGTTCAGTTAAATCGATTCCTAAAGATTTCCCTGATGCCGATCCAGTTGAAGATTCCAAGATCTTGTCTAAATCCAGCTAAAATCGATTCCTAAAGATTTTTCTGATGACGCCAAGACCTCCTCTGGTCCAGTTAAATCGATTCCTAAAGATTTTTCTGATGCTAACCCAGTGAAAGAAGACAAAGCCAGTTAAGTCGATTCCTAAAGATTTTTCTGATGCTAATCCAAATCCAGTGAAATCAACTCCTAAAGATTTTTCTGATGCCGCTCCCGTAAAAGTTATTCCAAGACCTCCTCTAGTCCAGCTAAATCAATTCCTAAAGATTTCTCTGAGATGAAACCTTTTGAAGTTCCATACTCGATTCCTGTATCCTGCCAGGGCACGTCTGAAGAGTTTGAAGATCCGATTCCTGTATCTTGCCAGGGTGTATCTGTTGACGACTATATTCCAGACTTGATTCCTGTATCCTGCCAGGGCACGTCTGAAGAGTTTGAAGATTCGATTCCTGTATCTTGCCAGGGTGTATCTGTTGACGACTACATTACCAGACTCGATTCCTGTATCCTGCCAGGGCACGTCTGAAGAGTTCGAAGATCTGATTCCTGTATCTTGCCAGGGTGTATCTGTTGATGACTACATTACCAGACTCGATTCCTGTATCCTGCCAGGGCACGTCTGAAGAGTTTGAAGATCCGATTCCTGTATCTTGCCAGAGTGTATCTGTTGACGACTACATTACCAGACTCGATTCCTGTATCTTGCCAGGGCACGTCTGAAGAGTTCGAAGATCTGATTCCTGTATCTTGCCAGGGTGTATCTGTTGACGACTATTATTCCAGACTCGATTCCTGTATCTTGCCAGGGCACGTCTGAAGAGTTCGAAGATCCGATTCCTGTATCTTGCCAGGGTGTATCTGTTGACGACTATATTCTCCGGACTCGATTCCTGTATCTTGCCAGGGCACGTCTGAAGAGTTCGAAGATTCGATTCCTGTATCCGGCCAGGGCACATCTACATAAAGAGTTTGAAGATCAACTCCTGTAATAGGCCAGGTAATTATTTTTCTTTTCTCAGGTACGCAAGTTCTCGTTGAGGAATCTCTTACGCGATCGATACCTAGATGGCATCTATAAGCCCATCCACATACCAACAGTCTCCAAATGGCATCTATAAGCCCATTCCCGACAAGGTTCTGTCACATTTCCAGATGGCATCTATAAGCCCATCCTCCTATCCATCACCTCTCCAAATGGCATTTGTAAGCCCATTCTCGCCACTACGCTGCTGACATTCTACTATGTGAGTGCAAATTTCTGGGCACTCTAGTGTTCAATCATCTTCCACCCTTGGATCACGAAAGGCACACAAGCCAATCTACATCCTCAGGTCTAAGAAGATTGAACAGGGGCAACTGTTGTACCCCAAAATTTTCCTTCCCATATTCTTCAAAGTTTTGCCAAGCATCACCTCCAATGGTTCAAAGTCTACTCAAGGGCTACACAGTCAACCATCCTCCTAAGGCAGGCAAATTAGGGTTTTGGTTCTTGCAAGGAAATTGAAGTTTTCAAGGGCTCAATCAAGTCCCACATGCTCATGCACATTGTCAAGCACCTACATGCCAAGTTTCAAGGCTCACAAGGTCAAGTTGCACAGTCAAAAACCTTAATTGCTCCACAGTCAACTGCAGGGGCAAAATGGTCATTTGGCAGTCAAAAGTAAAATTTTTTGGTCAATATATTATTTTGAAGCCACAATCATCATTTGATCAATTCTTGATCATGATTCCACAAGCATGGCTCAAAAAGTCTCAAGATGCAAAAGTTTCTATTTTTGGACAGTAGAAAAGTCAACTGTAACTTGACCAAGGCATAACTTTTTCATGGTTCATCAGAAAAATCCCATCCAATGCTCATCTTGAAGGGGAAGACATTTCCTATAATTCATATTCACATTCCAAGTCCAAGAAATTCTCTCACAAAAAGTTATCAATTTCAACATTATAGGTCATTTTCAAAAGTCAACAAAAAGGGACTTTAAGTCAAAGACCATAACTTGATATTGGTAAATCAAAATGACATGGGACCAAATACATTGGTTAGAGGACTTCAAGACCTTTCCAAAATGTCCAAGAACATGTTCATAGCTTCAAAATTGGGCAAGATATGCATTGGAGAAGTTGGGAAATTTTTGTGAAATGGCCAAAGTCAATTATCCTTGAAACTTCATTTTTGACAAAAGGGGCCCACTTTTTCCACTTGATTCAGCTTGGCCATGCCTCCCACGTGTCCCAAAATTTATTTCAAGATTTAAAATTAATTTTTCCATTTTTATTTAATTTTATTTGATTTAATTCATTTTAAATCTTTTAAAATCAAATAAAAATCAAAGAAATTAATGGAGGGATATATTTTGTGTTGAATGGCTTTGATGCACCTTGAAATACCTTCCAAATTCGTGCAAAGCCTATTATGGGCATAGAAATTCAAATTTTGACACAAAAGGCAAGTTGTTTCAATGTTGGTTATGGCAAAATCTCAAGCATAATTGCAATGGTTAAAGGCTCATCATGTGACTGATTCTCATTCATCACTATATATACAAGCCTTCCCAACCTCATTCAAAAAAGAGAGTGTGTGCAGAAACGGCCAAGAGCAAAACCAAAAATTATTCAAAAAGTGAGAGTTCTAAAACATAGTTGCGAGCATCTTCAGATCAAAACAAGCACGTGGCTAAAGCAACCTTTGCCAAGTCCTGAGGCTCATACCGCGCTGTAAGTTCTTCCCAGGTCCCTTATAATTTCCATATTATTTTCTTCAACGTTTTCCTGTGCAGATTCCAATATGAGGTGCATCATAAGTCCCACTTCCCAGCGCTGCCATATGTCATCAACGCAGATCCAAAGGACAAAAAGTGTAGCACACCATGGTCTGGAGTCAAGCACGCTGCAGGCAACCATGAAAGTCAAACGTGGCTTAGATTTCAGCGGGCTTGGATTGCTTCAATAAACCTCCTATTTGGCCCACACCCCCTTGGTTTTACTTCTTTTTATTTTTTGTTTTGTCATTTTCTCTTATTTTTAATTGCTAACCCTTTAATTATTTTTATTATTAACAAATTAACTTAATTAACATATTTTCATAAAAAATCAAAAAAAATAATAGAATTACATTATTATTATTATTATTATTTTATTTTGTAAATAAATATTAACCAAAATAGTTTAATTAGGCAAGTTTAATTCCTTTTCTTAAATAATTAAAATAAATCTAGAATTAGGTAAAAATTAACTTTTAATTTTATTTCATTTCTTTTATTTCATAAAAACATAAAAAACAAAAAAAAATATTTTCTTTTAATTAAATTAATTAATTAGTCATTAATTAGCTTTAATTTCATTTTAATTACAAAAAAGACCAAAAAAAAATCAATTCCTTTTCTTAAAAGGGTCAACACCCTTAGAACGTTCCCGATTATTTTATTCGCGCGCATTTACTTTATTTGATTATTATGTAACTGCCTTCAAGAATGTAATGGTTAAATAGGTTTATCGCTTTATTTAATTTCCGTACTTATTTACTAAAAAACGGGTCTTTGTAATTTTTGGCGATGTATAGACCCGCGCCTTGTAATAGCGTAGGATTTATGTTTCCGCAATTTACTTTCCGCACCCCTTAACTGTTAACTTACATGAAAGAATGTATGTAAATAAAAACAACTCGTAGCTCACTAATTACAAAGACAAACATTAACTGAATACAACACACAAATACACACACCACTTCTAGGGTACGCCTCACTTGTTGCCTTCGAAACGTGGTCGTCAAGTATAGGACGTTTTAGTAAGTCCTTATGTCCATGATCCCGTTGCCTCGAAACGGTTGCCTCGGATTAAAAAAGGATCAAGGGCATAAGGGTAGCTTCTAAGGTGTCCTACTGTTGCTCTAGTGACCACACTGTCCCTAACACTCGAATTGACCCGAACACCTCAAACGGTGGTGCTACCTACCTCTCAATGGTGGGATGGCACTACCTTAAGGACTTTTACACAGCCTAATTCCTTAGGGTAGGTAGATGACTCATGGGTACTTGCTCTCTTCAAAAACAAACAATCAAACAATCTTTTCACACTGACACTTTCTAAAAGATTTCAAAACAAACACTTCACAACACTCTTGAGGACTGATACAAGAGTCGAATTGAAGTTTTCAATGAAACTTTTTCAAACCCACTCACATTTTGAAAAGCAAACAAACATTTTGAAAACATAAGAGCAAGTACCTAAGAGCCCATGTATAACCATGGATAGAAAGGGTGCTAACACCTTCCCTTTCTATAAATCTACCTCCCGAACTGAGAAACGTTCTCATAAGGAATTTTGCTGTGCTTTTGTCCTGTCCATGTTGGAGAAAATAAAAGACGGTGGCGACTCTTGCTTCCGCGACATTTCGCGAACCAGCGTTAAACAGTCAGTTCTAAATCCACCGATCACAACTGCCCTTTCGGGTTTTCAGTCCACCGGGATACCCATTTTTGCCCAAGCCGCCTTTTCAGGTTTTCGACTTGCCGGGTGTACAGATTTTTCATTTTTCATCCCTTATTTTTGCCCGAACCCTTTTGGTTCGCCGGGAAGCCCTAATTTTTGCCTAGGTATGTCAACCTAGCGGGTCTTTTATCATGCGTAGTATCTTTTTACTATGTCTGCATTGGCGGGGTGAGGAAGGTCGTCACCATCCATGGTGGTTAGAATCATGGCTCCTCCTGAGAACACCTGTTTAACCATAAATGGCCCTTCGTACGTAGGGGTCCATTTTCCCCTGGGATCACTTTGAGGAAGAATGATGCGCTTGATTACCAGGTCCCCAACTTGATACTCTTGTGGTCTGACTTTCTTGTTAAATGCCCTGATCATCAGTTTTTGGTATGTTTGACCATGACAAATAGCAATGAGTCTCTTTTCGTCAGTTAGATTTAATTGATCAAGTCGATTCTGGATCCAGTCATCTTCGCTCAAGCCTGCATCCTTCATTATCCGGAGAGAGGATATCTGGACTTCAATAGGCAAGACTGCCTCCATGCTGTAGACCAAGGAAAAGGGAGTTGCCCCGGTTGACGTTCTTGCTGAGGTACGGTACCCATGAAGGGCAAACGGTAACATCTCGTGCCAATCTTTATAGGTCACTGTCATCTTCTGCACAATCTTTTTGATATTCTTATTAGCTGCTTCTACAGCCCCATTCATCTTTGGCCGATAAGGAGAAGAGTTGTGGTGCTGTATCTTGAATTGCTCGCAGAACTCAGTGATCATCTTGTTATTAAGATTGGTACCATTGTCCGTAATGATCCTTTCCGGGACGCCGTAGCGGCAGATCAGATTGTGACGAATGAACCGTGCCACGACATTCTTGGTTACAGTGGCATAGGAAGCTGCTTCGACCCACTTTGTAAAATAATCGATCTCCACCAGGATGAAGCGATGCCCGTTGGATGCCGTAGGTTTAATCTCGCCGATCATATCAATACCCCACATTGCAAAAGGCCAAGGTGCGGTCAAGACATTCAGAGGAACTGGAGGGACGTGCACCTTATCTGCATAAATCTGACACTTATGACATGTCCGAGAATGTTGGTAACAGTCGGCTTCCATTGTGGACCAGAAATATCCCGCCCGAAGGATTTTCTTTGCCATGGTGTGTCCACTAGAATGTGTTGCGAAGGTACCTTCATGCAGTTCTGCCATGATCCTTTCTACTTCAGTCTTATCCACACAATGCAGTAAAGTTGAATCATGGTTTCGCTTGTAGAGAATGCCGTTGCTGAGGAAGAACTTTGCTGCGAACCTTCTCAGAAACTTTTTGTCGTTGACAGATGCACCTTCAGGGTATTCCTGAGCTTCCAAGTACCTTTTCACTTCATGATACCAGGGTTTTTCAGTTACCTCTTCAGCCTCAAGATCACAACAATATGCAGGTTCGTCCAGTTTCCAGATAATGATCCGGGGAGCCTCGTTGTCCCATTTGACCTTGAACATAGAAGACATCGTAGCTAGCGCATCCGCCAACTGATTCTCCTCTCTTGGGAAGTGTTCAAAGGTTATCTCCTTGAAATGGGGAATCAACGTTAACACATACTCCTTGTAAGGAATAAGATTTGGGTGTTTCGTATCCCACTCGCCTTTGATCTGACTGATCACGAGAGCGGAATCTCCGAAGACACTCAGAAACTTGATCCTTAGGTCAATTGCAGCTCGAAGACCCATGATGTATGCTTCATACTCCGCCATGTTGTTGGTGCAGTTGAAACATAGTCGGGCGGTAAGTGGAGTATGAGAGCCCTTAGGGGATATGACCACAACGCCAATACTGTTACCCAAAGCGTTTGAGGCTTCGTCAAAGTGCATAGACCATCGGGATCCTTCCTCAGGTCCTTCATCCGGTCCAGGTACTTCACAATCAGTCACTACCATGATATTCTCGTCTGGAAATTCAAAGTTCATAGACTGGTAGTCGTCCACTGCCTGATGTGCCAAATGGTCTGCCAATACACTTCCCTTGATTGCTTTTTGAGTCGTGTACTGGATGTCGTACTCAGTCAAGATCATATGCCATCTTGCTATTCTTCTGGACAAGGCAGGCTTTTCGAAGATATACTTGATTGGATCCATTTTTGAAATCAATAGAGTAGTGAGTCAACATATACTGTCTCAGCCGGCGAGCAGCCCATACCAAAGCGCAACAAGCTTTCTCGAGCAGTGAGTATCGGGTCTCACAGTCGGTAAACTTTTTGCTAAGGTAATAAATAGTGTGCTCTTTTCGGCCAGACTCGTCATGCTGCCCCAGCACACATCCCATTGAGTTGTCAAGTACTATCAAGTATAAGATTAGAGGTCTCCTTTCAACCGGTGGCATAAGGATGGGTGGCTCTTGGAGATACTCTTTGATTCTTTCGAAAGCGGCCTGAAATTCATCGTTCCAACGTACTACTTGATCTTTCTTCAGTAGCTTGAAGATTGGTTCACAAGTAGCAGTTAGGTGCGAGATGAATCGGGCAATGTAGTTCAACCATCCTAGAAAGCCTCTGACTTCTTTCTCTGTCTTGGGAACTGGCATCTCTTGTATGGCTTTCACTTTGGCAGGGTCCACTTGAATACCTTTGTTGCTTACGACGAAACCTAGTAGTTTTCCAGATCTCACCCTGAAGGTGCACTTGTTCGGGTTTAATCTCAGCTTGTACAACTTCAACCGGTCAAACAGCTTCTGTAGATGGTCAAGGTGTTCCTCCTCAGTTTGGGACCTTGCAATCATATCGTCGACATATACTTCGATCTCGTGATGGATCATGTCATGAAACAAAGCAACCATGGCACGCTGGTAGGTTGCCCCAGCATTTTTCAACCCAAAAGGCATGACCTTGTAGCAAAAGGTGCCCCACTGAGTAACGAAAGTGGTCTTCTCCATGTCTTCAGGAGCCATCTTGATCTGATTATAACCGGAGAAACCGTCCATGAAGGAGAATACCTTATGCTGAGCAGTGTTGTCAACCAGGACGTCGATGTGAGGCAGAGGGAAGTCATCCTTAGGGCTCGCCCTGTTCAAATCCCTGTAGTCAACACACATTCGGACCTTACCATCTTTCTTCGGCACTGGAACCACATTGGCGACCCACTGAGGGTAGGAAGTCACTGCTAGAAACCCGGCATCAAATTGTTTCATAACCTCAGCTTTGATTTTCTCGGACATCTCTGGACGCATACGGCGGACCTTCTGTTTTACCGGCGGACATTCTTCCTTGGTAGGCAAGTGATGGACCACAATGTCGGTATCCAACCCAGGCATGTCTTTGTAGGACCAGGTGAAGATTTCCACATAATCATGCAACATCTGAATCAACCATTGTTTCACGCTGAGCTCCAGGTTGGCACCAATCTTAACTTCCTTTCTGTCTGCCTCCGTACCCAGATTTACCGTTTCCACTGGCTCTTCATGTGGCTGAATGGCCCTCTCTTCTTGGAGTAACAGTCTTGCAAGCTCGCCAGGCACTTCGCAATCATCTTCACCTTCGTCTTCGGCTAAGTTGATCGGATTTTCGAAGTCATAACTGGCAGTAGCAGAGTCGTTACCAGTGAGATCCAGAGTGGATTGGAACCTGTATAGGTGAGTGTGTGTAAATATAGCTGTTTTGCAATATATAAAGAAAGAAAGAAAGGGAGCACAAGATTTGAAATGCGAAAAAGTCCAATGTTTTTATTCATGATATATGGAAATGACAAGTAATAAGCCCTCACAAATGAAGCCACGGTGCCCCGGGCCAGAAAGTTTCAATTTATTGTTCATTACAAATTAAAAAACAAAGGAATTCATTACTGAGTAACAAAAGTAACAGGTATGTAGTCTTTTGCAGTCCAATTATTCAGTCCACCGTCAATCGTCGGGTAGATCCAGCTATCAAACTCAGATTCCTCCGTATCGCCTTCAATAGCATTCACTCCCGGGTTGGTGATGAACACGGGAGGTCTTCCGATCCTTGCTTTGCATACAGCCCTCTGAGCCTCTGCAGTAAAACCCAGCCCAAACTTGTCAGTTTTAGGAGTAAAATCAGTGAGCCTGCCCCAGTTAGCACATTCACCTTTCTCAATTACAGCCCGGGCGTCCTTCAAGGAAGCCATCTTCAAAGGAAAGTCTTCTTCAATCACTGTTTTCGCTGACGCCAATGTTGGAGGTACCTCTTCAAAATGTTGAAAGGGGGTTTCAATAAACTCCCCGTCCATCTCTATATACCGGAACGAGTTCAGATGACTAACCATGTATTCTTCCTCCCCCTGCACTGTAACAATCTTCCCTCTGACAGGGTATTTGAGCTTTTGGTGTAGAGTGGAGGTTACAGCCCCAGTCTTGTGAATCCAAGGTCGACCCAGCAAACAGGAATAAGATGGACGAATGTCCATCACATAGAACGTTGAATCAAAGACTTGAGAACCAACACGAATCGGAATATCCACTTCACCATGTACCATCCTCTTTGACCCGTCAAAGGCTCGGACCACGATGTTACTAGGCTTCAACTCCAGGCCCTCACAATCCAACCTGTCTAAGTCCTTCTTGGGCAATACATTCAGCGAAGAACCGGTGTCCACCAACACGTGTGCGAGAGTAGTGCCCCTGCATTCTATGGAGACATGCAGGGCATCATTGTGGTTCTTTCCCTTAGCGGTCAGATCAGCATCAGAGAAACCCAAACCATTGTCAGCGGTCAAGTTGGCCGCACAATCAGTAAATTGATCGGCAGATGTCTCTTGTGGCACATGAGCCGTCTTCAGAAATGAAATCAGGGACTTGGCATGGGCCTCTGAGTACAACAACAGTGATAGCATAGAGATTTTAGAGGGGGTATGCCCCAGCTGTTCAACGACGTTGAAATCGCTCTTCTTGATGATCTTAAGGATTTCCTCCATCTCTTGCTGGGAGGCTTCAACATTAACAGTCTTCGGTGCCTCCATCCGGGCAGGCACATCAGCAATCCCTTTGCCCCGAGTGTCTGATGACTCGGCAGCAGGGGTAGAAACTTGATCAGGAGGGGAAACAGGCGCACTTGTAGGCGTGATGATAAGGGGTCTTCGGATGACTGGTGGCGCAATGTCAGGCGAGAAGAGCCTGCCACTGCGAGTAACTTTAGAGGGACCGGTGATGTTACTGATGCCGGTACTAGTGTTGAACTCCTGCTTCACTCCAAGCACATACACATCTGCCCCATAGTGCCATGGGACGGCCTTGTCAGACTTATAGGGGAGGGGCCCCGGAACAGTAATAATGATAGGTGCAACAGACATGATTTTGACTGGCTTCCTCGGGGGAGCCTTGGTAGGATTGTTGAAAATGGTGACAACGGATACTTCTTCAGTAGGAACAATAGGAACAACGGTCTTCTTGAACAAGATTTCTTTGCTATCCATCAGGTTTTGGACGCCTGACTTCAGCAACGGACAACCAATAGGTAAAACAACACATAGAAGGCAACCCTTGCTACAACCCGGAAATAAACCGGCTAACAACAGGTTCCTCTTGACAGTCAATAAATAAGTAGCAACATCATCCACAGAAACGGCATACAGGTCTTCCTCAATAACGTTTACTCCATGCTGGGGCATAGGAGCAGTCACAACGTTGGGCCTTTCGGGCGCCTCAAATTGTATTTCCTTGGCATCGATAAGGTCCTGAACCTTATTTCTCAGGGCCCAGCAATCATCAGTAGAATGTCCCGGGCTATCGGAGTGATAAGCACAGCGGGCATTGGGATTGTACTTCAGAGATGTAGTGTTTACCACCTTCGGAGCTTCTCTGACGGTTACCAAGTTGGTCGATAACAGTTGCGTAAGATCTGTGACAAGGTCATACTAAGCCGAGTATATTCTCTTCTGGGCCTCTCACCCCTTGGTTGGTTAGGTTGCCGAGGAGCGGCAGCAAGCTTAGCAATTAGCACCGCGTTGACAGCTTGGCGGCGTTCCGGTTTGTTTTGCCTCCTGGGGCCATACACAGCACTAGCTTCCTTCTTGAAAGGCTTTTTCTCAGAACTTGAGGATGCACCCTTCTGTATCTTCCCTGATTTCATCCCAGCTTCTATCCTTTCACCCGTCAGAATGAGATCTGTAAACCCTGCAGACGAATTGCCAATGAGATGATTGAAGAACGGCCCAGATAGGGTCCCCAAGAACATGTCCACAAGTTCACGGTCGGTTAACGGCGGCTGCACCCTGCCAGCCAGGTCCCTCCACTTCTGCGCATACTCTTTAAAACCTTCTCCCGATCCTAGCGACATACCCTGGAGTTGGGTACGTGTAGGAGCGAGGTCGGCATTGTACTGATACTGCTTGTAAAAAGCAGTAGCCAAGTCCTCCCTGTTACGAACCTTGGTTCCATCCAGCTGATAGAACCATTCGAGATGAGTCCCTAAAAGACTCTCCTGGAAGAAATGGATCCATAAGTTCTTGTCCACAACATACGGCTGGATCTTCCGCACATAAGATCTGAGATGTAGCTTAGGGCAGGACGCCCCGTCATACTTTGTGAAAGATGGTGCTTTGAACTTGTGTGGGATCACCACACCAGAAGATAGACCTAAGTCTCCAAAATCCAACCCAGGCACTTGTTGAATTTCCATGGCATTCAGACGATCCTCTAACTGCTTGTACTTGTCTTCAGCTGGAGGATACTGCTCCTCATTAAAATCAGTCTCGTTGTCAGATACCACCGGACTAGGAACCCTTCCCCCTTGAGGACTGCCTTTCCCTACAGAAGAACCAGTTTGATCAACCTCATTCTGCAGTGTGTTGCCAAACCTCCGGCCAGTGTTGAATAGTACAGTTCTCTTCTTCTTCTTCTTGACCAGCAGAGCCTTCAATTCCTCTTGACCTTGGGCTAAACTCATGATCAGCTCTTGGAACTGGGCGTTCTGATCCTGGAGGGCCTTGATGGATTGCTCAGTAGATGATTCAGGATTCATGATGGCGAGCTGAAATAAACAGCGAAGAAGATTAAACCACCTGTAAAAAAGAGTACCTGCTATGCACATGATGCATGATATGCTGTTTATGCAATGCATTCAAGGGTTCGAAAGTTCAAATTTGTTATAGACAAAAAAGGAACACACATTATCATTAAGAAATAATTGTTCAGTACATCAAGGCCTCATGGGAAAACATTACAAAGTAAATCAATCCCAAAAGACACTGCGCATCCTCTTTGGAGCAATGTAAGTGTTGAGAGTCTTTTCCTCGTGCAGTAGGCGGGTGAGCTCCAAGACCTTCTTCTCACTAGCATGCAGACTGGCTTCAAGAGAATTCCGTTCTTCCTTAAGATGGATCCAACTCTTCTGCATTTCTTCCCAGGATGTAGGCATGTCAGGATGTTGAATGGTGTACGAGACCTCTCCTTCCGACACTGGCTCTTTGATCACAGGGAGAACATGAGGATATGGCATCACTAACTTCTGGGAGCGGGCTCGTACCCACTTGAGATAAGGCTCCAACGGGATGGAGTTCCTGTGCCCTAGTGTCTTGCTGTCTACCTTGTTAGGCATCCTCCAAGCTCTGATAAATCTCTGGCGAAGTCCTTGTGCATTGTTGTCGAAGTCAAAAACTATGTCAGGGATTAACATGTCGTGGGGGCCATCCCTCCGAGCATAACCAAACTGTCTCAAAGCCAGACACGGGTTGTAAGTAATACCTCCTCTGATTCCAAGTAAAGGAACATTAGGAAACTCCCCGCAACGATCAATGATAGTGACATCCTCTCTGGACCGAGAGCACCAATGTATATCTGCATGTGTAAGAGTCATTAATCGTTGTGACCATCTCAAACCCCGCTCATTCTTCAAAACTGATTGTGGAAGGTGCGAAATAAACCACCTTCCCAGGAGAGGAGTGCAGCACATGAGAACACCTCTTTTTCTCATGGTTCGAGTGTAACATGAGTGAAGGATGTCCCCAAGCAACGTAGGTATAGGATTCCTGGACATGAAGATCTTGACAACACTGATATCTATAAGCTGGTCTGGATTAGGGAACATCACCAACCCATAGACAAGGAGAGCCACAACTTCTTCAAAGGCTTGTAGGTCAAGGGAATTCCAACATTCTTGGGCCTTCTCAAACAGAAACCTGGCCAAGAACCCTTTGATACCACTTCTAACTTCCCAATGTCCCTTGATGTCAGATGGTTGTAGGCGTAATGCTTTAGCAATCTCTTCAAGTTTGGGTTCCCTTTCCGTACCGTTGTAGGGTAGTTGACTAAGGATAGGGATCTTCAGAAGCTGGGAGAACTCTTCCAAGGTGGGCACCAGTTGATAATCCAGGAAAGTAAAGCAATGATGCAGAGGGTCAAAGAACTGGAAGAGGACCTTTATCATATCTTCCTCAATGTTGGTATTGACCAAGCTGATGAGTCTTCCATGTTTCTCATTGAAAGAAGAGCCCTCGGGAATCCTGGATATGAGTTCCTTAAGCTGAGGAGGGATCCTTACAAGGCTGATCTGAATTGTCTTTCTGCGGATAGTTTCCATGTCCTACAAAACAAGAACAAAGATGAAGATTCGAACCCCTGAAGTGGTTAGTCAATGCATATGATGCTGTATGATGTTATGATGCTATGATTAAACACACCACAAGTATTCACAAAAAGCAAACATGGTAAGGCACACAAGTCACACGAGACAACCCTTAGAGTTTAGGCCAGCATGGGGTCTAGGTATTACCCTCTTGAAGTTGGTGGGCTCAAAACCTGTCCTATCAGAAGTAACCGGGTTCTAAGGATCTCAATATCATTGGATTGTTTTCTGTGTTCATCGTTTCGATTTAGCCACTGAACTAGCGATCGAAATATTCCAAGAAAACAACCCTCAACTGAGTGTAGTATCGAGTATCAACCAACCTCGGACTGCACCAAAGTCAGTTATCTCACTACCCTAAAGAGGCCAAGATGGTTCAATTAAGGTTCCTAAGGTCAGTTGATGCTTCACGACACCACGCGGCGGCCCCGTACTCTCCTTGACTTGACTCAAGGGTTACCGGCACTCACCAAAATACCACATCAACATAGCAGACTGCTTCAACCGTGTCGGTATACCCCGCACAGTTCCCTCACAGTCTTGTTGCTACTTTCTAAGAAGGTATCCCCAGATCCGAGTTAGGATCTATAGAACTCCCAAAACAGGCCCACAATATTAAAGCACACAAATCAGGCAATTGAAAACATAAGTATGAGCTATCCTAAGGTACACCTCACTTTAAAGTTTCCCCAGCAGATTCACCAGTTCTGTGATCGGTGGATTTAGAACTGACTATTTAACGCTGGTTTGCGAAATGTCGCGGAAGCAAGAGTCGCCACCGTCTTTTATTTTCTCCAACATGGAAAGGACAAAAGCACAGCAAAATTCCTTATGAGAACGTTTCTCGGTTCGGGAGGTAGATTTATAGAAAGGGAAGGTGTTAGCACCCTTTCTATCCATGGTTATCCATGGGCTCTTAGATACTTGCTCTTATGTTTTCAAAATGTTTTCTTTTCAAAATGTGAGTGGGTTTGAAAAAGTTTCTTTGAAAGATTTCTGAATAACTCTTGTATCTGTCCTCAAGAGTGTTTGAAAAATTTGTTTTGAAAGTTTTTTTGAAAGTGTCAGTGTGAAAAGATTTTTGATTTTTTTTTAGAGAGCAAGTATCCATGAGTCATCTACCTACCCTAAGGAATTAGGCTGTGTAGAAGTCCTTAAGGTAGTGCCATCCCACCATTGAGAGGTAGGTAGCACCACCGTTGGAGGTGTTCGGGTCAATTCGATTTTAGGGACAGTGTGGTCACTGAAGCAACAGTAGGACACCTTAGAAGCTACCCTTATGTCCTAGATCCTTTTTTAATCCGAGGCAACCGTTTCGAGGCAACTGTTTCGAGGCAACTGTTTCGAGGCAACTGGATCATGGACATAAGGACCGCTAAAACGTCCTACACTTGACGACCACGTTTCGAAGGCAACGAGTGAGGCGTACCCTAGAAGTGGTGTGTGTATTTGTGTGTAGTTTCAGTTTAACAGTTATCTTTGATCAGGGCATTGTGAGCTACGCGTTGTTTTTAATTACCATACATTCTTTCATGCAATTTAGAATTTAGAAGTGCGGGAAATTAAAAGACGGAAAGATAAAAGCTACGCTATTACAAGGCGCGGGTCTATATATCGCCAAAATACAAAGACCCGTTTTTGATAAAAGATGCGGAAAGTAAAAAAAAAAGCGATAAACCTAATTACTATTACATCCTTGAACAATTACATAATGATCAATAAGAAAATAAGAATAACGCGCGAAAAGGATTAAACTGAATGTCCGAGGGTTTTGACCCTTTGCTTGAAATTAAATTGAAATTGAATACTAATTAATTATTTAAAGGAAAGAAAATGTTTTTATGTTTTTTGGATTTTTAATGAAATAAAGAAAAAATAATTAAAAGGAAACCCTAAATCTAGATTATTTTAATTATTAAAGAAAATGTCAAAGTTGACCTAATTTACTAATTAATTAATTTACATGTTTATTTACAAAAATAATAGTAATTAATAATAATAAATAATGATGGAATTAATTAAGAAAAGATATAAAATGTCAAAACCTAATTCTACATATTTTTTATTTATTAAGAAAAGAGATTAAAATATAAGCCTAAATTAAACTAAAGTTAATTGTTAGAATTTGTTTACAAAATATTCAAATGGTGAAATTAAATATTAATTAAAAAAAACATTTTTTAGTTTCTGATTTTTTTATGGAAAATTAATTTAGTGAATTAATAACAATTATAAAAAAAAACAATTGAAAGAAATTAAAAGAAAGAAAAAGAAAAAACAAAAATGCAAACCAAGGGGGGTGTCTGGCCCATATGGAGGTAAATTGAAGCAACTCTGGCCCAAGGGACAAGGCCTTTGTTTGACTTTCCAGATTGAGTGCACGTGGTTGACTAGAGTGCACCATGGAATTCACCTTCTGGCCTTCAGATTGCTCATCAAGGCCACTTGGCAAGCACAGGCGTGGGGCTCATGGTAGGCCATTGAAGGAGGCGCTGCACTAGAAGACATTAAAACGAAAATCATGAATTATGTGGGGGGACCTGGGAATCGAACCCAGGTCCCAACGCTTGCAGGACACGTCTTCCACCAGCTGAGCTATGAAACGCGTTTGTTAAATTAATAATAAGGAAATATAATATATGCAAAGTGCCAATTGTACTGGGAATACAAAAGCGCGCGCCATATATTTGAATGCTCCTGTCACACCTTGCCACGCATGCTTCTTCTTCATCTGTTCTGAAACAAAAAAGAGTGAATAACGGGGGTTTTAAACCCCCACAAACTGGAAATATGAAAATAGCGATTAGGCATACACTTAATATAAAAAGGGCGCGATGGTCTTAATAGTTTCGTCTTGTTGGGACGAGTTTGTCTATGTTGGTCTGGAGGTCTAATTTCACAGTATATGCAAAGCCCTAATTTTCAAGCTTTGGAAAACCTAATTTTCGTCCATGGCAGATTTTTATACAAGCAGTTTTAATACAATTAAACTATACCAAAAGTTTCAGGGAGATGTCAGTAATACAAATCAATGATCAAAACATAGCAATGATGCGTAGAAATTAAAATTTGATTATGGAAATATTTGTGAAAAACGTGATTCTGTTCTACCGTTTCCTTGGGTATAGAAGCTTGTTCTTGATTGCAATAGACTCCTGGAAGGTCCAGCAATGTGTTAGAATCCTTTTTAGGCTTTGAAACGTGCTGCAAGTATGAAATCAGTTTCACCAATTTCTTGAGTTTTTTGCAACTTGGTTATGTTGTTTGAGCAGCTTTCACGTGTATGTCTCAGTAGGGTTTCCTTATGCATATGTATGTGAATGATTCTAGGTCAAAAATAAGCCCACAAGTCCATGGATTAATGACTTGAATATTTGATTGCTAATCATATCTTTTTTAAATCTTTTTCCATGGAAACTTTGCCAAATATGGATGATCTTGTCCCCTTGAGTGATGCACGAAATCTTTAGCATGTGTGGAGTATATTTGCTGCATAAAAAGATTCGACAACCCTTCTTTGATATTTTTCTACAATTAAAACCAATTAAATGAATTAATAATAATAAAAACTCAATTAATTAATTAAAAATAAGAAAATAAATTATTTTGAGCTCAATGGGTCGTGCATAGGCTTTGGGTAATGATTCAAGAAAGAATTTGAGGCCCATTAGCAAATTTGAAGATTTTTAGGCAAAGTTGACTTTTGAAAGTTCCCAAAAATTTCCCAACTTCTCCAATGCATATCTTGCTCAATTTTGAAGCTATGAACATTTTCTTGGACATTTTGGAAAGGTCTTGAAGTCCTCTAACCAATTCCTTTGGTCCCATGTCATTTTGATTTACCAATCTCAAGTTATGGTCTTTGACTTAAAGTGCATTTTTGTTGACTTTTGAAAATGACCTATAATGTTGAAATTGATAACTTTTTGTGAGAGCATTTCTTGGACTTGGAGTGTGAAGATGAGTTGTAGGAAATGTCATCCCCTTCAAAATGAGCATTGGATGGGATTTTTATGATGAACCATGAAAAAGTTATGCCTTGGTCAATTTGCAGTTGACTTTTCAGCTGTCCAGAAATAGAAACTTTTGCATCTTGAGACTTTTTGAGCCATGCTTGTGGAATCATGATCAAGAATTGATCAAATGATGATTGTGGCTTCAAAATGAGATGTTGACCAAAAAATTTGACTTTTGACTGTCAAATGACCATTTTGCCCCTGCAGTTGACTGTGGAGCAATTAGGGTTTTTGACTGTGCAATTTGATACTGTGAGTCTTGAACCTTGACATATGGATGCTTGACAATGTATGTAGGCATATGGGACTTGATTGGACCCTTGAAAACCTTAACTTCTTTGCAAGAACCAAAACCCTAATTTTGACTGTGTTAGGAGGCAATTGGACTGTGCAACCCTTGAGAGATTTTGTAGCTTGATCTTGCCAAATCTTGGAGAATATGGGAGGGCAAATTTTGGGGTACAACAGGGTACATGTGCCGCCTTCAAGAATTTGATTAGGGCCTTAGCATGGGCCTCAGAACAGAGCAGAAGAGCTAACATTGAAATTTTAGAAGGGGTCTGCCCTAGTTGTTCCACAACGTCGTAGTCACTTTTTCTGTTTATTTTCAAGATTTCATCCATTTCTTTCTGAGTGGTTTCGGGGATAACCACAGCATGAGCCTTCGTCCTGACAGGCACTTCTAGTATCCCCTTACCCTTGTCGGTAGCATCAGCAGATGGTCTTACTTCAGGGGTATCCAATTTTTCAATCACTGGGCCTTGCACAGATGGTCCAACAGGTACAGAAGCTTTCAAGGGTCCGAAAACTGCTCGAGGGGGAGCAATCTCCGGAGAAAAGATCCGGCCGCTGTGGGTTATCTTGCTTGTACCCGCAATGTTCCCTATATCCGGGTTTTCTTCTTCAGAAATCTCTTGGACTGTTTCGATTTGTTTGATACCATGGTAGAAGATTTCTCCCCCATAGTTCCATGGTATCGTTTTGCTGGATTGGTACGGGACAGGTCTCGGCATGGTGATCTTTAATGGTACACATTCAGAGTTGGGTGTAATCCTGACAGGCCTTTTCCAAGCCTTGGGAGGATTGTCGGAAATGGTTATAATTGCAATATCATTGGTAGAAGTAGCAACAATATTAGGAGTAACATGATTGAAGGTATCAACAGGGGTTTTCTGGAAAAGTATCTCTTAGGTATCGATCAGGCGTTGGACACCTGACTTCAACATTGGGCAATCACCTCGTATGTTCAAACAAAAATAACAGTCTTTACCACAACCAGGAAAGATCCCGGCTCTCAACAAATTTTCTTTAATCACAAGTAACGGCGTCAGCAGGTCAACAACATCAGTAACATGAACGTCCTCCACAACAGCATGAATATTGTGGTCGTGCTTGGGCATCGGAGAATATATAACATTGGGCTTCTCAGGAGCATCAAATTCTACTTCCTTAGCATCAATCAGATCCTGGATTTTGTTTTTAAGCGCCTAGCAATTATTGGTATCGTGCCCAGCACTGTCGGAATGGTAAGCACACTTGGCATTAGAGTGGTAGTATGGAGAGGAGGTGTTAGGGTTCTTTGGTGCTTCCTTCAAACTGGTAAGATTCAGCTTCAACAAATGGGGGAGCACCTGAGCTGGCGTCATGTTGATGCGGGTGAACTACCGTTGTGGCCTTCCACCCGTTGTTGATTAGGTCTCGACTGATTGTTACGAGGTTGATCATTTGACGAGTTTTGAATCATCACAGCCCCTACAGTTGGCCGGCGCTCAATTCTTCCTTGTCCCTTCTGAGAATACACAGCATATGCTTCCTTCTTGGTTGGGAAGGGTTTCTTAACAGCCGTGGATGCGGAAGCATCCTTTTGAATCTTTCCATTCTTAATATCGGCCTCAACCCTCTCGCCGGTCAAAATCAGTTCAGTAAATCCCGTGGAAGAACTTCCGATCAGATGATTGAAGAAGGGGCCAGACAGGGTCCCCAGAAACATGTCAACTAACTCCTTATCTGATAGTGGTGGCTGCACCCTTCCAGCCAGATCACGCCACTTCTGGGCGTACTCTTTAAACCCTTCATTGGAAGTCATCCCCATACTTTGTAACTGAGTACGAGTGGGCGCCAAATCAGCATTGTATTGATACTGACGATAAAAAGCAGCTGCCAAGTCTTCCCAATTGTGAACCTCTGATCTTTCGAGCTGATAAAACCAGTCTAACTGCGTGCCAGACAAGCTGTCTTGGAAAAAGTCTACCCATAGGTCTTTATCGGATGAATGGGGTTGGATTTTTTTGACATACGACCTCAGGTGCATCTTAGGGCAGACAGACCGTCGTACTTGGCGAATGTCGGCACCTTGAACTTGGGAGGGATAACAATACCAGCCACCAGCCCTAGTTCTTCAAAGTCCAAACCAGGGACCCTCTGCAACTCCATAGCTGCCAGTCTATCCTCAAGATTCTTATATTTGTCGTCCGCTGGTGGATACTGTTGTTCGGAGTAGTCTTCATCTTCTTCCTCTTCCTCCTCTTCAACCTCAGATTCGGAAGGTATAGCAGCCCTTTTCCCTTTATCGGCCCCTTCGTCAGACGTTGAGGGGAACTCAAGAACCTTCCTGGCATTGCTCTCAAACCTTCTTCCAAAAGTGGCTACCCCAGGTCTCTTTTTCTTTTTCTCTTTATTCTTCTCCAACAAAACTTTGAGGTATTCTTGACCCTTTGCCAAGTTCATGAGGAGTTGCTGGAACTGTGAATTTTGTGCCTGCAGATCCTTTACCGTTTGCTCCAAATCCATCTCGCTGAAATAAACAGCAGAAAGATAAGGAAACCTGGCGTGAAGACCTGTTAATGCATATGATGAATGGTATGTTTATTCATGTAATGCATTCAAGGGTTCAGAAATTCAAATTTGTTACAAACAAAAAAAGAACGCACGTCATATTAAGAAGAAATTTGTTAGTACATAAGTGCCCCATGGGCAAAATATTACAAAACTCCTAATGTAAAAAGACATTGCGCATCCTCTTTGGTGTGATGTAAGTGTTGAGAGTCTCATCCTCGTGAAGTTGGCGGGTGAGCTCCAAAACCTTCTTCTCACTGGCATAGAAGCTGGCTTCAAAAGTATCCCGTTCTTCCTTGAGTTGGATCCAACTCTTTTGCATTTCTTCCCATGATGTTGGCATGTCAGGATGTAGGATGGTGTATGGAACCTCTCCTTCAGTAACAGGCTCCTTGATCAAGGGGAGAATGTGAGGATATGGAATCATAAGATTCTGGGAGCGGGTTCGTACCCACTTGAGGTAAGGCTCAAGGGGGATGGAATTCTTGTGCCCCAGTGTCTTACTATCTACCTTGTTAGGCATCCTCCAAGCTCTGATGAACCTTTGTCGAAGTCCTTGCGCATCGTTGTCGAAGTCAAAAACTAGGTCCAGAATCAGCATGTCATGAGGGTCATCCCTCCGAGCGTATCCAAATTGTCTCAAAGCTAGACAGGGGTTGTAGGTAATGCCTCCCCTAATGCCAAGTAGCGGGACATTAGGGAATTCCCCACAACGATCAATGATGATGACATTTTCTCTGGACCGAGAACACCAATGTACATCAAAATGTGTGAGGGTCATCAATCGTTGTGACCACCTTAAACCCTGCTCATTCTTCAAAACTGATTGTGGAAGGTGAGAAATAAACCACCTTGCTAGGAGAGGAGTACAGCACATGAGAACACCTCTTTTCCTCATTGTTCGTGTGTAAAATGAGTGTAGGATGTCCCCAAGCAATGTAGGTATAGGATTCCTGGACATGAAAATCTTGACAGCATTCACATCTATAAGCTGATCAGGGTTTGGGAACAAGACCAACCCATAGATGAGGAGTGCCACAATCTCTTCAAAGGCTTGTAGATCAAGAGAATTCCAACAGTCTTGTGCCTTCTCAAACAGAAACTTTTCCAAGAAGCCCTTAACACCACTTCTGGTTTCCCAATGCCCCTTGATGTCAGATGGTTGCAAGTGTAATGCTTGAGCAACACCTTCAGGCTTTGGTTCTTTTTCTATACTGTTGTAGGGTAGTTGATGAAAAATAGGAATTCTCAGGAGTTGAGAAAATTCCTCCAAAGTAGGCACCAATTGATAATCAGGGAATGTGAAATAGTGGTGTATGGGGTCAAAGAACTGGAAGAGAACTTTCACCATGTCTTCTTCAATGTTGGTGTTGACCAAGTTGAGGAGTCTACCATGTCTTTCACTAAAGAGGGAATTCTCTGGAATCCTGGAAGTAAGCTCCTTGAGTTGAGGAGGGATTCTCACAAGGTTGACTTGAATTGTTTTCTTGCGAAGAGATTCTATGACCTACAAAACAAGAACAAAGATGAAGATCTAAACCCTTGAAATGGTTAGTGGATGCATATGATGCTTTATGATGTTCATGATGTATGCACAAGCACATGTACAAGCAAGTCACACAAAACCCTAGTTTCAGGCTTGCATGAGGTTTCATAGGTAAGTACCCTCTTGAGTTTAGTTGGCTTAAAACCTGTCCTATAAATAGTAACCGGGTTCTAAGGAGCTCAATATCATTGGATTGTTTCCTATGTTCATTGTTTTGGTTTAGCCACTTAACTAGCGACCAAAATATTCCAAGAAAATAAACCTCAATGAGTGTAGTGTCGAGTATCTACCAACTTCAGACTGCACCAAAGTCGGTCATCTCAATACCCCTAATAAAAGGCCAAGATGGTCAAGTAAGGTTCTAAAAGTTCATTAGTGTTTCATGACATCACTCAGCGGCCCCATATTCTCTTTTATTGACTCAAAGGCTACCGGTACTCACAAATATGTCGCACTAATATAGCTATTGCTTCAACCATGTCGGTATACCCCGCACAGTTTCCACAACGTATTGCTATTTACCTATGAATGTTTCCCAAATCCGGGTGGAGGATTTCAAGCCCAAACAAGAGAACCAAATGTAAAGCAATCAAAGCACACAATAGTCATGCAAAGGGTGATCTAAGCCCTAAGGTTACTCCACTTTTAAAGATCCCCAGCAGATTCGCCAGTTCTGTAATACGGTGGGAGAACTGACTTGGGATTTTGCGTTTGTGTTCGCAAATGTTTCGGTTTAGCAAGAGTCGCCACTGGCTTTTTATTTTATCCTAAGGAAAGGTCAAAAAGCACAGGAAAGACCTTTGAGATGTTTTCTTGGGTTCGGGGAGTAGATTATAGAAAGGGAAGATATTAGCACCCTTTCTATCCATGGTTATCCATGGGCTCTTAGTTACTTGCTTAGATCACTTGCTTTGCTTTTCAATTGTTTGAAATGGTGCTCTTCAATTGTTTGAAATGGTGCTTTGTGTGTGGTTTTGAAAGATGTTTTGAAAAGAGGCCATTGTTGTGGCAACCTTTGTAATGATTCTTGTTTGAATGTATACAAAGGTGTTTTTGTCTTTTGAAAAGTTTTCAATGTTTGAAAGTAGGGTTTTGAAATTGTGTTGTGAAGTGTGTTTTGAAAAATAGCAAGGATGTTTTTTCAAGCTTGATCAAGTAACTAAGAGTTGGTCTACCCTATTTACTCAAAGATCTTTCTTATGTTTTTAACCCTTTTAGCAGTATTGCTTCACCATTGTATTTGGTGAACAACCTTGTGTTAGGATGTTAACGGGACAGGCGCGGGTCATCGTATAGACCATGATAGCAATTGTGTCAAGTATTTTTGGCAATTTTCTTGAGGGACTTGATTATTTTGTTTAGGCAACCCAGATAGCGTCATCGAGGGACTATGATCTTTTTGTTTGTTTTTGTTTTACCAAAGTACTTGACATGCAACCATGGCCCATTTTTCAAGGCAACAAGTGGATTAAAACCCTAGGGGTGCAAGTGTGCATTGTGTTTGTTTTTCATGCATATTTGTCTTTGATTAGGTCAAGCTAGTTGTTGATTTTATTTTGCATACAAACCCTAAGTCTAATCATGGCATAATTGAAAGCATAAAAGGTGCGAGAATTTAAATTTTACACTATTACAACATGATATAGGGAGGGGGTACAAATTTGAATTGGGGGTATTTGACAAGAAATTAAATTCTAAGTTATTACAACCAAATTGAATGTACAAGGCATAATACAATATTTAAATAAATACAATTAAATAAATATCAAATAAAATGTATTATGCAAAAAAGATTTTTATGTATGTAAAAAGTATTTTTCAATGTGAAGTAAAAATAATAAATAAATAAATAAAAGAAAGCCAATTTTAATTATTTTGTTATTTAGGGAAAAAACCCGTAATTCTTAATAAATAGTATTATTTATTAATTATATACAACAATATATTAATTTTTACAAAAAATAAAAGAATATTGTAAAAAAGATATTTTTAGTGTAAAATATTAATAAAAATGAAAGTGTATTATTTTTGTATTTTTGACCTAATTATTTAATAAAATAAAGTATATAAGTATATATATATATACAAAAAATAAAAGAATATATAAAAATAAAAATTAATTATTTACAAAAAATGTGTATATTCAAGAAAATGTTTTTAAGTGTGTATAAAAATAATAAATAAAAATAATCATATTTTTTTAACATTATTCTTTGAGTTTTAATAAAAGGAAAATAAATTATTTACATATTTATACTAGTAATAATGAAAATAAATATCAAATAAATATGAAAAAATATAAAAATAAATTTTAAGTATTTTTTATGTTAGAAAATAAAATATCAAAATCAGAAATGAAACAAAAATACAAAAATGACAAATGTACAAGAAATGGGTCAGGGGGGTGTAAAAAGAAAAGAGGGGGTGCCAAAAGCAAGCCTGTACAGGCCCAGCCCAAACCAAACTTCATCTTCTTCCTTTGAAAAAAATACGCGCGCTTCTGTACACAAATGTTATCTCCTGATTCTTTGATTTTTTGATAAAACTCATAACATGAAACTTGTAGAGCATCAAACAACGAATTCAACCATATAAAAAACTTAAGCTAACTCTCAAAGACCAGAGAGAATTTCTCTGGCCCTAATTCTTAACCTAGTTTTTTCAGAAAGTTCATGGGTGAAATTCTCCTAGCACGATTAATGTAAATGAAAACTAAGCATATGTATGGCTTCAGGGCTATGAGTACAACATATTTCATTCACAAACTTAAGCCTAACTATTCCTAAATAGAGAGATAGAAGTCCATTAAATACCTGTTTCAGTTGACTTCGAGCTGGCCAATGCAGCAACTTTCAAGGGTGCCTGAGCTTCTTTTGAGCTTGCCTGAAGTCCAAGGAAGCTTTCTCAATGCTTACTTTGTTTTGAAATGGCTTGAATCGTGCCACAGAACTCAACCTGCAAAGCTTTGAAACAAAAATGGCAATGTGTGTTAATGGTGTTACAGCTAGCAATGGAGGCCTGGGATAGTTCAAGTGAGTTGAGTGGAAGGTGTTTGAAGTATCTTTGGGCAAAACGCACGAGGGAGAATGGAGATGGAGATGGTTCTGCAGGGCTTGCCCTGTTTTGCAGAAAAATGGTGATTATGTGTACAATGGAGTTTGAGAGGCAAAGGGGTCGTGTTTCTGGCTTGTTAGGAGGTATCAAACTTGTTTGCAATGTTTGTGTAAGTTGGTTTTAACAGATGTGAGAGATTGCTTCTGTTTTGCAAGTTTCTTCTACTTGAAGCAAAAGAGTGGAAGGGATGTTATAGCTTTGTATAAGCCCTCCTATCACCCTGCACACAACACTCTTGGCCCCTCTAATTCATGGATTTGGTTTGCAGTATCAGATTTTGTTCAAGGCTCAAGGCTTAGTGTTTTGACATAAAGTAACCTTTTGCAAAAATGGCAATATACCTTTTACCATTTAGGGCTTAATCTTGTGTACAATGCCCTAATGACCAAGACAATACCTTAACTCAATGGATATGAATTAAATTATGGATTACAAACTGGTTTTGAGGCCTGTAATTGTGAACCAAGCTAGCTAGATCAGATTTGCAAATTGGTATGAACATGTATTGGCCATGGATCAAAGTGAGTTTTTGCCAACTTCAAGCATTCGATTCTCCCAACCACAAGGGTGTTTGAGGAGTTCTTGGACAATTTGGAAATCTTGGAACATGTACTATAATCCATATTTGAAATGCAACTTGAAACTCCATGTGGAACTATGTGAAAAATGGCCAAGAAGATAGGTCAAAATCCTGCCTAGATTAGCGCAAATTTTCTCTAAGTTAAAAGTTTTAGGTACCCTTGTTCCAAAACTCATAACTTGAGATAAAAGCTTCTTTTGAGAAAACTTTGTGAATCAAATTTGTAGACTTTGTGATGGAATACAACTTTCATGTTTCAATTTTTGTTTGAATCCACTTGCATCTTGGTGAAAAAATGGGACAAAGTTAGGAAAAAATAAGAAAATTTCATAACTTAGAAAATTTCTAAGTTATGAAAATTTTCCATTTTAAACCCTAATTTGCATTTTTGAGTTTCTTGATGAACAAGTCTCACAATTTGACATGTCTTGGTGAAAAATGACTCTTGGCACTTGATTTTGACCAAAAAGTCAAAGTTTGACTTTTCAGTGTACAGTCAAATTTTGATCAATTGACTGAAAAATTCATCTGTCAATCCTATGCATTTGAGATCTTTTGAACTTGTTGAATGGGTCAAGACAATTTCATTGATTCCTTGAGTCCATGTGTGAGCTTGATTTTCCATTGGTTAGGTCAAACAGTCAAAAATTGCATTTGTGCAGTCAAAACCCTAAAAATGACCATTTTGCCCTTTTGGTGATCTGATCAAATTTCTTGTGGAATTGTGATCCAAACTTAATCAAATGGTTCATATGAGTTCATAATGTTGATGTGGGTCAAATTTCATGAGGTTTGACTGTCAATTGACCACAATTGACTTTTTCCCAATATAGTTGATTTCTAGGTCAACTGTCCAATTGACTGGGCAAAAATTTGAATCAAGGCTTGAAACTTGGTATGGACAAACTTGTGAGTCCAATATGAAGTATGAAGGTCACTTTGGGCATTGTAGGTCAAAACATCCCTATGCAAACTCAAACCCTAATTTAGGTCAACAGTGCAAGGAGGTGTCTTGAGCAGGGCAAACCCTAGCTTGATCTTGAGTCCCAAGAGTCTTGTGATTGTTGATGAAATGAGAAGGAAAATTTTGGGGTACAACATTCATCAACCGTTGTGACCACCTTAAACCTTGCTCATTATTCAAAACTGATTGTGGAAGGTGAGAAATAAACCACCTTGCTAGGAGAGGAGTACAACACATGAGAACACCTCTTTTCCTCATTGTTCGTGTGTAAAATGAGTGTAGGATGTCCCCAAGCAATGTAGGTATAGGATTCCGGGATATGAAAATCTTGACAGCGTTCACATCTATAAGTTGATCAGGGTTTGGGAATAAGACCAACCCATAGATGAGGAGTGCCACAATCTCTTCAAAAGCTTGTAGATCTAGAGAATTCCAGCAGTCTTGTGCCTTCTCAAACATAAATTTTGCCAAGAAACCCTTGACTCCACTTCTGGTTTCCCAATGACCCTTGATGTCAGATGGTTGCAAGTGTAATGCTTGAGCAACATCTTCAGGCTTTGGTTCTTTTTCCGTACCGTTGTAGGGTAGTTGGTGAAGAATAGGAATCCTCAGGAGTTGAGAAAATTCCTCCAAAGTGGGTACTAATTGATAATCAGGGAATGTGAAACAGTGACGTAGAGGGTCAAAGAACTGGAAGAGAACTTTCACCATGTCTTCTTCAATGTTGGAGTTGACCAAGTTGAGAATTCTACCATGTCTTTCACTTAAGAGAGAATTCTCTGGAATCCTGGATGTAAGCTCCTTGAGTTGAAGATGGATTCTCACAAGGTTGACTTGAATTGTTTTCCTGCGAAGAGATTCCATGACCTACAAAATAAGAATAAAGATGAAGATCCAAACCCTTGAAATGGTTAGTGGATGCATATGATGCTTTATGATGTTCATGATGTATGCACAAGCACATGTACAAGCAAGTCATACAAAACCCTAGTTTCAGGCTTGCATGAGGTTTCATAGGTAAGTACCCTCTTGAGTTTAGTTGGCTCAAACCTGTCCTCTGAATAGTAATCGGGTTCTAAGGAGCTCAATATCACTGGATTTTTTTCTATGTTCATTGTTTTGGTTTAGCCACTTAACTAGCGACCAAAATATTCCAAGAAAACAACCCTCAATGAGTGTAGTATCGAGTATCTACCAACTTCGGACTGCACCAAAGCTGGTCATCTCACTACCCCTAATAAAAGGCCAAGATGGTCAAGTAAGGTTCTAAGAGTTCATTAGTTCTTTATGACATCACTCAGCGGCCCCGTATTCTCTTTGATTGACTCAAAGGCTACCGGTACTCATAAATATGTCGCACTAATATAGCTATTGCTTCAACCATGTCGGTATACCCCACACAGTTTCCATAACGTATTGCTATTTACCTATGAATGTTTCCCAAATCCGAGTGGAGGATTCAAACCAAAACAAGAGAACCAAATGTAAAGCAATCAAAGAAAACAATATAATCATGCAAAGGGTGATCTAATCCCTAAGGTTACTCCACTTTTCAAGTTTTCCCCAGCAGAGTCGCCAGTTCTGTGATATGGTGGGAGAACTGACTTGGGATTTTGCGTTTGTGTTCGCAAATGTTTCGGTTTAGCAAGAGTCACCATCAACTTTTTATTTTATCCTAAGGAAAGATCAAAAAGCACAGGAAAGACCTTTGAGATGTTTTCTTGGGTTCGGGGAGTAGATTATGAAAAGGGAAGGTATTAGCACCCTTTTCATCCATGGTTTTCCATGGGCTCTTAGTTACTTGTTTAGATCACTTGCTTTGCTTTTCAATTGTTTGAAATGATGCTTTGTGTGTGATTTTGTTTGAAAAGAGGCCATCGTTGTGGCAACCTTTGTAATGATTCTTGTTTGAATGTATACAAAGGTGTTTTTGTCTTTTGAAAGGTTTTCAATATTTGAAAGTTGGATTTTGAAATTGTGTTGTGAAGTGTGTTTTGAAAATAGCAAGGATGTTTTGCAAGCTTTTGATCAAGTAACTAAGAGCTATCTACCCTATTTTACTCAAAGATCTTTCTTATGTTTTTAACCCTTTTAACAGTGTTGTTTCACCATTGTATTTGGTGAACCACCTTGTGTTAGGATGTTAAACGGGACAGGCGCGGGTCATTGTATGGACCATGATAGAAATTGTGTCAAGTGTCTTTGGCAATTTTTCTTGAGGGACTTGATCATTTTGTTTAGGCAACTCAGATAGCGTCATCGAGGGACTATGATCTTTTGTTTTGTTTTTGTCTTGCCAAAGTACTTAACATGCATACCATGGCCCATTTTTGAAGGCAACAAGTGGATTGTAACCCTAGGGGTGCAAGTGCGTATTGTGTTTGTTTTTTCATGCATTTTTGTCTTTGATTAGGTCAAACTATTTGTTAATTTGATTTTGCATACAAACCCTAATTCTCTAATCATGGCATAATTGAAAGCTTAAAGGTGCGAGAATTTAAGTTCTAAACTATTACAACATGATATAGGGAGGGGGTACAAATTTAATAGGGGATTATTTTGCAAGAAATTAAACCCTAAATTATTACAACCAAATTGAATTTGCAAGGCATAATATTTCAATGTACAATACTTAAATAAATACAATAGATAAATATTAAATAAAATGTATTATGCAAAAAAAAAGTTTTTTTTATGTATGTAAATTATCTTCAAATGGAAAGAAATGTAAAGAAATAAATAAAATAAAAAAATTAATTTTAATTATTTTTAGGGTAAACCCTAATTTCTTAAAGAAATGGTATTATTTATTATTTATATACAAAAATGTATCAATATGTACAAAAATAAAAGTATATTGAAAAAAAAGTATTTTTTAGTATAAAATATCAATAAAAATAAAAACGTATTATTTTTTACTGTTTGACCTAACCAATGGAAAATCAAGCTCACACATGGACTCAAGGACTCAATGAAATTGTCTTGACCCATTCAACAAGTTCAAAAGATCTCAAATGCATAGGATTGACAGATGAATTTTTCAGTCAATTGATCAAAATTTGACTGTACACTGAAAAGTCAAACTTTGACTTTTTGGTCAAAATCAAGTGCCAAGAGTCATTTTTCACCAAGACATGTCAAATTATGAGACTTGTTCATCAAGAAACTCAAAAATGCAAATTAGGGTTTAAAATGGAAAATTTTCATAACTTAGAAATTTTCTAAGTTATGAAATTTTCTTATTTTTTCCTAACTTTGTCCCATTTTTTCACCAAGATGCAAGTGGATTCAAACAAAACTTGCAACATGAAAGTTGTAGTCCATCACAAAGTCTACAACTTTGATTCACAAAGTTTTCTCAAAAGAATCTTTTATCTCAAGTTATGAGTTTTGGAATAAGGGTACCTAAAACTTTTAACTTAGAGAAAATTTGCCCTAATCTAGGCAGGATTTTGACCTATCTTCTTGCCCATTTTTCACATAGTTCCACATGGAGTTTCAAGTTGCATTTCAAAACGTATTAAAGTGTTTTTTAGTATCAATATATATTAAACATATTAAGTGTGTAAAAAATAAAATAAATTATTTACAAAAATGTATATATTTCAAGAAAATATTTCCAAATGTGAATAAAAATAATAAATGAAAATAAAAGTATTTTTTACATTATTTTTAAGTTTAAACAAAATAATATAAAATATTTAAACATTTTAATGTTAGAAATAATTAAAATAAATACCAAATAAATATAAAAATTTATGAAAATATTTTTTAGGCATTTTTTATGTTTGGAAATAAAATAATAAAGTCAGAAATGAAATAAAAATGCAAAAATAATAAATATACAAAGAAATGGGCCAAGGGGGTGTGAAACGGAAAATGGGGGTGTCAAAAGCAGGAAATAGCCAGGACCAGCCCAACTACTTCATCTTCTTCCTCTGTTCAAACAAAAACACGCGCCTTTTGTGTACAAACTGCCAACTCCTAGAAATGTGATCCTTTGACAAAACTCAAAACATGAAACTTGTAGAGCATCAAACAACGGTTTCAACCATATAAAACATTAAATCTAACTCTCAAAGACCAGAGAGAATTTCTCTGGCCCTAATTTCTAACCTAGTTTTTTCAGAAAGTTCATGGATGAAATTCTCTTAACACGATTAATATAAATGAAAACTAAGCACATGTATGGTTTCAGGGCAATGAATACAACATCTTTCATTCACAAACCTAAGTCTAAATGTTCCTAAATAGAGAGATAGAAGTTCATGAAATACCTGTTTCAGTTGAGTTCGAGTTGGACAATGCAGCAACTTTCAACGAGGCCTGAGGTTCTTTTGAGCTTGCTTGATGTCCCCTGAACCTTTCCCAGTGCTTAGTTTGTTTTGAAGTGGCCTGAATCGTGCTACAGAACTCAACCTGCAAAGCTTCCAAACAAAAATGGTGAACACTGTAAACGGAGTTACAATTGGCAATGGAGGTTTGGGATAGTTTGAGTGAGTTGAATGGAGGGTATTGGAACAAGTTTGAGGCAAAACGCACGAGGCAAAGTGAAGATGGAAGTGATTCTGCAGGGCTTGCCCTGTTTTGCAAGAAAATGTGGTTTTTGAGTATGAGGAGATTTGAGAGGTCAAAGGCTCGTGCTTTTGGCTTTCAAGGATGTGTGTAACTAGTTTGAAAACTTGGCTTGAGTTCAATATATCAGATATGCAAGTTATCTTGTGTTTGACAAGTTTCTTGGTTATGAAGCAAAATGAGAAGTGACAAACAGCAGGCCTGTACAGGCTAGCTCTAACCCTGGTTACATTGTGTAAGCTTGGCCCCAAGTTTGTGGATTTGATTTTCTGCATAAAATCTTGTTCAAGGCTCAAGGATTCTATTTGACATAAAGCAAGATTTTGACAAAAATGGCAAAGTTACCTTTTACTATTTTTGGATTAATCTAGTGTATAATCCTCTAATGACCAAAACAAAACCTTAGACCAATGGATTTGCATTTAATTATTGAGTACAAATTGCATGTTGTAGACTTTGTGAAAACTTTGTGAAAACTTGAGATCCAAGCTTCTTTTGAGAAAACTTTGTGAATCAAAGTTGTAGACTTTGTGATGGACTACAACTTTCATGTTGTAAGTTTTATTTGAATCCATTTGCATCTTGGTGAAAAAATGGGACAAAGTTAGGAAAAAATAAGGAAATTTTATAACTTAGAAAATTTCGAAGTTATGAAATTTTTCCACTTTAAACCCTAATTTGCAATTTTTGGTTTCTTGATGAACAAGTTTCTTAATTTGGCATGTCTTGATGAAAAATGACCCTTGGCACTTGATTTTGACCAAAAAGTCAAAGTTTGACTTTTCAGTATACAGGTAAATTTTGATCAGTTGACTGAAAAATTCATCTGTCAATCCTATGCATTTGAGATCTTTGAACTTGTTGAATGGGTCAAGATGATGTCATTGAGTCATTGAGTCCATGGTTGAGCTTGATTTTCCATTGGCTAGGTCAAACAGTCAAAAATTGCCTTTGTACAGTCAAAACCCTAAAAATGACCATTTTGCCCTTTTGGTGATCTGATCAAATTTCTTGTGGAATTGTGATCCAAACTTGATCAAATGGTTCATATGAGTTCATAATGTTGATGTGGGTCAAAATTCATGAGGTTTGACTATCAATTGGCCATAGTTGACTTTTTCCCCAATACAACTAATTTTTAGGTCAACTGTCCAATTGACTGGGCAAAAATTTGATTCAAGGCTTGAAACTTGGTATGGACAAACTTGTGAGTCCAAAATGAAGTATGAAAGTCACCTTGGGCATTGTAGGTCAAAACATCCCTGTGCAAACTCAAACCCTAATTTAGGTCAATAGTGCAAGGAGGTGTCTTGAGCAGAGCAAACCCTAGCTTGATCTTGAGTTCCAAGAGTCTTGTGATGAGAAATGTTGATGAAATGGGAGGGAAAATTTTGGGGTACAACAAAAACCATGGATGAAAAGGGTGCTAGCACCTTCCCTTTTCATAATCTACTCCCCGAACCCAAGAAAACATCTCAAAGGTCTTTCCTGTGCTTTTTGACCTTTCCTTCGGATAAAATAAAAAGTCGGTGGCGAATCTTGCTAAATCGAAACATTTGCGAACACAAACGCAAAACCTCAAGTCAGTTCTCCCACCGTATCACAGAACTGGCGACTCTGCTGGGGAATAGTTTAAAAGTGGAGTAACCTTAGGGTTTAGATCACCTTTACATGCTTATCTTGTTTGCTTTGATTGCTTTACATTTGGTTCTCTTGTTTGGGTTTGAAATCCTCTACCCGGATTTGGGAAACATTCATAGGTAAATAGCAATACATTGTGGAAACTATGCGGGGTATACCGACATGGTTGAAGCAATAGCTATATTAGTGTGACATATTTGTGGGTACCGGTAGCCTTTGAGTCAATCAAAGAGAATACGGGGCCGCTGAGTGATGTCATGAAGCACTAATGAACTCTTAGAACCTTTACTTGACCATCTTGGCCTTTTTAGGGGTAGTGAGATGACCGGCTTTGGTGCAGTCCGAAGTTGGTAGATACTCGATACTACACTCATTGAGGGTTATTTTCTTGGAATATTTCGGTCGCCAGTTAAGTGGCTAAACTGAAACAATGAACACAGAAAGCGATCCAGTGATATTGAGCTCCTTAGAACCCGGTTACTATTTATAGGACAGTTTGAGCCAACTAAACTTCAAGAGGGTACTTACCTATGAAACCCCATGCAAGCCTGAAACTAGGATCTTGTGTGATTTGCTTGTACATATACTTGTGCATACATCATGAATATCATGAAGCATCATATGCATCCAGTAACCATTTCAAGGGTTTGGATCTTCATCTTTGTTCCTGTTTTGTAGGTAATGGAATCACTCCGCAGAAAAACTATTCAGGTCAACCTTGTGAGGATCCCTCCTCAACTCAAGGAGCTTACTTCCAAGATTCCAGAGAATTCTCCCTTCAGTGAAAAATATGGTAGACTTCTCAACTTGGTCAACTCCAACATTGAAGAAGACATGGTGAAAGTTCTCTTCTAGTTCTTTGACCCCCTACACCATTGCTTTACATTTCCTGATTACCAACTAGTACCTACTTTGGAGGAATTTTCTCAACTCCTGAGGATTCCTATTCTCCATCAACTACCCTACAACGGTACGGAAAGAGAGCCAAAGCCTGGAGATGTTGCTCAAGCCTTACACTTGCAACCATCTGATATCAAAGGTCATTGGGAAACCAGAAGTGGTGTCAAGGGTTTCTTGGCAAAGTTTCTGTTTGAGAAGGCACAAGACTGCTGGAATTCTCTAGATCTAAAAGCTTTTGAGGAGATTGTAGCACTTCTCATCTATGGGTTGGTCTTGTTCCCAAACCCTGATCATCTTATAGATGTGAATGCTGTCAAGATTTTCATATCTCGGAATCTTGTGCCTACATTGCTTGGGGATATCCTACACTCATTTTACACACGAACAATGAGGAAAAGAGGTGTTCTCATGTGTTGTATTCCTCTTCTAGCAAGGTGGTTTATTTCTCACCTTCCCTAGTCAGTCTTGAAGAATGAACAAGGCTTGAGGTGGTCGCAACGATTGATGACTCTTACACATTCTGATGTTCATTGGTGTTCTCGGTCCAGAGAAAATTTCATCATCATTGATCATTGTGGGGAATTCCATAATGTCCCGCTACTTGGCATTAGGGGAGGCATTAGCTACAACCCCTGTTTAGCTCTGAGACAATTCGGGTATGCCCGAAGGGATGACCCTCATGACATGCTGATTCCAGATTTGGTTTTTGACTTCGACAATGATGCTCAAGGACTTCGACAAAGGTTTATCCAAGCTTGGAGGATGCCCAACAAAGTGGACAGTAAGACACTGGGACACAAGAATTCCATCCCCCTTGAGCCTTACCTCAAGTGGGTATGAACCCGCTCCCAGAGTCTTATGATGCCTTACCCCTAGATTCTCCCTGTGATCAAAGAGCCTATTATGGAAGGAGAGGTTCCATACACCCTCCTGCATCCTGACATGCCAACATCATTGGAAGATTTGCAAAAGAGTTGGATACAGCTCAAGGAGGAACGGAATACTTTTGAAGCCAGCTTCTAAGCCAGTGAGAAGAAGGTTTTAGAACTTACTCGTCGACTCCATGAAGAGTAGACTCTTAACACTTACATCTCACCAAAGAGGATGCGCAATGTCTTTTTACATTAAGAATTTTGTAATAATTTTGCCCATGGGGCATTTATGTACTAACAAATTTCTTCTTAATATGACGTGTGTTCTTTTTGTTTGCAACAACTTTGAATTTCTGAATCCTTGAATGCATTACATGAATACATATCATTCATCATATGCATAAATAGGTCTTCACACCAGGTTTCCTTATCTTTCTGTTGTTTATTTCAGCAAGATGGATATAGAGCAGACAGTCAAAGATTTGCAAACACAGAATTCGCAGTTCCAACAACTCCTCATGACCTTGGCAAAGGGTCAAGAGGACCTTAAAGCACTGTTAAAGAAAGAGAAGGAAAAAGAAAAAGAAAAAGAAAAGGGCTGGTGTGGCCACTCTGGGAAGAAGATTTGAGAACCAAGCCAGGAGAGTCCTGGATTTCCCCTCAACGTCTGATGAAGGGGCTGGCAAAGGAAAAGGAGCTGCAGTACCTTCCGAGTCTGAGGCTGAAGAGGAAGAAGAAGAAGAGGATGAAGATTACTCTGAGCAGCAGTACCCTCCTGCAGACGACAAGTATAAGAATCTGGAAGAGCGGTTGGCAGCTATGGAGGTACAAATGGTGCCTGGGCTAGATTTCGAAGAGCTAGGGTTGGTTGTTGGGATTGTGATTCCCCCTAAATTCAAGGTGCCTACATTTGCTAAATACTATGGTTTGTCTTGCCCAAAGATGCACCTACGGTCCTACGTCAGAAAGATCCAACCTCATTCTTCTGATAAGGATCTGTGGGTCCACTTTTTTCAAGATAGTCTTTCGGGTACGCAATTGGACTGGTTCTACCAGCTTGAGAGGGCTGGCGTACATAATTGGGAGGATATGGCTACTGCCTTCTACCGACAATATCAATATAACGCAGATTTAGCACCTACCCGTACTCAACTACAGAGTATGGGTATGGTTTCTAATGAGGGCTTTAAGGAGTATGCCCAGAAGTGGAGGGACCTGGCTGGAAGGGTGCAGCCACCATTGTCTGAAAGAGAGCTTGTTGATATGTTTTTGGGGACGCTGTCTGGTCCATTCTTTAATCACCTGATAGGGAGTTCATCGGCGAGGTTCACTGAATTAATTCTGACTAGTGAACGAGTTGAAGTTGGCATCAAGAGTGGTAAGATTCAAAAGGATACATTTGCTTCTACCGCTGTCAAAAAACCTTTTCCATCCAAGAAAGAGGTATTCGTTGTTTACACTTAAAAAGGTCGAGGAAAAGAAGAGCGTCGGCCAGCAGTGGAGGCCATATTAATTCAGAAGTCCGCATCGAATCAGCCTAGAAATAGTCAACCAAGGAATGATCAACCCATAACTTATCAGCAAAGGGTAGAAATGCCACAACGGTAATATACCCAGATAAACATGACACCCGCTCAGGTCCTCCCCTATCTCCTGAAATTAAACCTTGCTAATTTAAGAGAGGCGCCGAAGAATACAAATACCACTTCTCCACATTACCATCCCAATGCAAAATGTGCTTATCATTCAGATAGCATAGGGCACGACACCAACAACTGTTGGGCCCTCAAAAACAAGATCCAAGACTTAATAGATGCCAAGGAGGTAGAATTCGATGAGCCCGAAAAGCCGAACGTGATTTCTGCCCCAATGCCCAAGCATGGTCATAATTTCCATGCTATTGAAGAGGATTTGTATGTTGCCGATGTTGATGACTTAATGACCCCTTTGCCAGTGATCAAAATAAATCTGTTGAAAGCCGGGATCTTCCCAGGCTGTGAAAAAGATTGTTACTTTTATTCGTCTCTACAATCCGACTGTCCGCTATTGAAGTCAGGCATCCAACGCCTGATGGATAATCAAGAGATCCTCTTTCAGAAAACTCCTGTTGCTACTATTACTCATGTTACTCCAATCAATGATGTTGCTATAATCACCATTTTCGACAATCTTTCCAAGGTCTGCAAAAGACCTGTTAAGATTACACCCGATCCAAAGTTTGTACCGCTAAAGATTACTATGCCGGGGCCTATCCCATATAAGTCCAACAAGACGATACCGTGGAATTATGGAGGAGAGATCTTCTACCACGGTGTTAAGAAGATCAGATCAGTTGAAGAGAATTTTGATGAAGAAACTCCTGACATAGGAAATATTGCAGGGACAAGTAAGATAACTCGTAGCGGAAGAATCTTTTCGCCGGAGATTGCTCCTCCAAGGGAAGTCTTCGGACCCTCAAGTGCTCCTGTTCCAGTCAAGATATTTGTGCGAAGTCCAGTTATTGAATAAATTGTTACTCCTGGAGTTATACCCTCCGCTGTTGTTGCTGATAAAGGTAAGGGAATCGAAGAAGCGCCCGTCAGGACGAGGGCTCAGCCTTTGGTTATCCCTGAGACCACCCAAAAGGAAATGGAAGAGATTTTAAAGATAATTAAGAAGAGTGAGTATGATGTTGTAGAGAAGTTGGGGCAAACCCCTTCAAAAATCTCCATGCTGGCTCTATTGCTCTGTTCCGAGGCTCATGCCAAAGCCTTGATCAAATTCCTGAAGACGGCACACGTGCCTCAAGAGACTTCTGCGAATCAGTTTCAAGAGTGTGTGGCTAGCCTTACAGCCGATAATGGTCTTGGCTTCTCTGACGCCGATCTAACGTCTAAGGGAAGAAAGCATAATGATGCGCTGCATGTTTCGATAGAGTGCAGAGGGACCACAATTGCTCACGTTCTGGTTGATACCGGATCATCTTTAAATGTCCTACCAAAGAAAGCCTTGGACAGATTGGACTGTGAGGATTTGACCCTAAAGCCCAGTAATATCATTGTTAGAGCCTTTGGCGGTTCTAAGCGGATGGTTCACGGAGAGGTGGACATCCCAATTAAGGTGGGAACGGAAATTTTCAACTCTACATTTTATGTGATGGACAACCGTCCTTCATATTCATGCTTGTTGGGAAGGCCATGGATCCACAACGTTGGGGCAGTCACTTCTTCTCTACACCAGATGTTAAAATATCCAGTCCAGGGTAAAATCATAACAGTTCATGGTGAGGAGGAGTATATGATAAGCCACCTTAACTCTTTCCGCTACGTGGAGTTAGATGGTGAATTCATAGAAACACCTTTACAACACTTTGAAGAGGTTTCTCCTGAAGTTGCAGTAGCCAAGACAATGACTGATGTGCCCATCATTACCAAACTTGTGTCCCGGATGTCATCCCTTAAAGATGCGTAGGATGTGATCAAGGAAGGAGGAAGTACAGTGTGGGGTCAGCTACCAGATTTTCCTTTCAAGGCAGATAAGTTCGGTTTGGGTTTCACTGCTGCTAGTCAGAAGGCTGTGCGTCGCTCCCGGGCTAGAGGACCACCATTAAAGATCACTCATCACGGAGTTCATGCTTTAGAAGATGTGGAAGATGAGAGCAATTTTGAAGATTGGATCTTTCCAACCATTGGAGGAGGACTGAACAACTGGGAGGCGAAAGACTTCGTTCCCATTACTTTCATCAATCAGTAATTTATCTTTTGAACATTTCCTGTTTGGTCTGTAATAATTAAACAATTCGTACACTCTTTTCGCCTTATGCCTTACCCGGGGAATATAGGTCCATTTGTAAGGGTTTTGATTCTTCATTTTCATATTCCATTTTTAATGAATCATGGACGTTTTCATCTATAAACTTTTGTGTTCACTTTCTTTCATTTTACATTTTATTTTGTTTAAAGGTGGCTATCCCTTACACACACCCACGCTCACAAAATGCAGGTACCCATCCACTCCGGATTCCATGGGTAACAATTCTGCTATGGCCTTCAGTGACTCTGAAGATCTGGTCAATCATGTTGAATACGAAGGTGATGAAAACTGTGAAGTGCCTGGAGAGCTGGCTAGACTTCTACAACAGGAAGAAAGGGCTATTCTGCCCCATGAAGAATTGTTAGAGACTATCAACTTGGGTACTGCCAAAGACAAAAGAGAGGTTAAAGTGGGTGCCAACCTGAAGCCAAATGTCAAAAATTGCTTAGTTCAACTGTTGAATGAGTATGTTGAGATCTTCGCCTGGTCCTATGAAGACATGCCGGGACTCGACACAGATATTGTGGTTCACCGTCTCCCTACAAGAGAAGATTGTCCACCATTAAACAGAAAGTCCGTCGAATGAGGCCTGATATGTCTGAAAAGATCAAAGCGGAAGTGAGGAAGCAGTTCAATGTCGGGTTTCTTGTTGTTACTTCATATCCGCAATGGGTTGCTAACATTGTGCCCGTGCCTAAAAAAGACGGCAAAGTGAGAATGTGTGTGGACTACAGAGACTTAAACAGGGCTAGCCCTAAAGATGACTTTCCACTACGGCACATTAACATTTTGGTTGACAATACAGCTCAACATAAAGTGTTTTCTTTCATGGATGGATTTTCAGGGTACAACCAGATCAAGATGGCCCCCGAAGACATGGAGAAGACTACTTTTGTTACGTAGTGGGGTACCTTCTGCTATAAAGTGATGCCATTCAGACTGAAGAATGCCGGAGCAACCTATCAGCGAGCCATGGTAGCTTTTTTTCATGATATGATACATCATGAGATCGAAGTCTACATAAACGACATGATAGCCCGTTCACAAACAGAAGAAGAACACCTCGAACATCTGCAAAAGCTGTTTTTCAGGTTGAAGGAGTATAAGCTCAGACTGAACCCTAGCAAGTGCACTTTCGGAGTCAGGTCCGGTAAACTCTTGGGATTCATCGTCAGCAACAAGGGAATTGAGGTTGATCCTGCCAAAGTCAAAGCTATATGATAAATGCCTGCCCCTCGCACTGAGAAGGAGATCAGAGGTTTTTTGGGACGCTTAAACTACATTGCAAGGTTCATCTCTCACCTAACATCTACCTGTGAACCAATCTTCAAGTTGTTGAAGAAAGATCAGGTGGTTGAATGGAATGATGACTGTCAAGTTGCCTTCGATAAGATCAAAGAGTATTTGCTGGAACCTCCTATCTTGATGCCACCCGTCGAAGGAAGGCCTTTAATCATGTATCTGACTGTTTTGGATAATTCAATGGGGTGCGTACTGGGCCAACATGACGAGTCTGGACGAAAAGAGCATGCCATTTATTACCTTAGCAAAAATTTTACCGACTGTGAGACCCGATACTCACTGCTCGAGAAAACTTGTCGCGCTTTGGTATGGGTTGATCACCGGCTAAGGCAGTATATGTTGACACATACCACTCTGCTGATTTCTAAAATGGATCCGATCAAGTACATCTTCGAGAAGCCTGCTTTATCCGGAAGAATCGCTAGATGGCAGATGATCCTCACCGAATATGATATACAGTACACAACCCAAAAAGCTATAAAGGGGAGTGTACTAGCTGACCATCTAGCTCATCAAGCTGTCGAAGATTACCAATCCATGAAATTCGACTTTCCCGACAAAGACATTATGACATTGGACAGCATTAAAGGTAATGGACCGTATGACGGACCTGAACAAGGATCCCGATGGACCCTGTACTTTGATGGTGCTTCAAATGCACTTGGCAACGGTATCAACGCGGTACTTATCTCTCCAGAAGGTTGCCATACACCTTTCACCGCTAGACTTTGCTTCAGCTGCACCAACAACATGGCCGAGTATGAAGCTTGTATCTTTGGTCTCAAGGCTGCTATTAACTTGGGAATCAAATCTTTGGTTGTATTTGGAGACTCAGCTTTGGAAATCAGTCAAATCAAAGGAGAGTGGGACACTAAACATCCTAATCTCATCCCATACAAAGAATATGTCCTGACATTGTTACCTCATTTCGAGCAGATTATCTTCGAGCACTTCCCGCGAGAAGAAAATTAGCTAGCAGATGCTCTAACTACAATGTCTTCCATGTTTAAACTTAACTGGGATAATGAGGCTCCCCAAATCACCGTCGAGCGAAGGGACAAACCTGCACATTTTCATGAGATTATTACCGAAGAAGTAGTGGAACAATCCTGGTTTCATGAAATCAAAAGGTATCTCAAGACTCGAGAATACCCTGAGGGAGCTTCAGTCAATGACAAAAAGTTCTTAAGGAGATTTGCTGCCAAGTTCTTCCTGAGCAATGGTATCCTATACAAGCGCAACCATGATTGTGTTCTGCTTCATTGTGTGGACAAGGTTGAAGCTGAGCAGATCATGACTGAACTGCATAGTGGCACATTTGGCACCCATTTGAGCAGACATACGATGGCTAAAAAGATTCTGAGGGCAGGCTACTACTGGTCTACCATGGAAGCTGATTGTCATCAATATTCCCGCACTTGTCAAAAATTCCAAATCTATGCTGACAAGGTACATATTCCTCCAGTTCCTCTCAATGTTCTAACAGCTCCTTGGCCATTCGCAATGTGGGGTATCGACATGATTGGAGAGATCAAGCCAACAGCATCCAATGGACATCGCTTCATCCTGGTGGCTATTGATTACTTTACCAAATGGGTCAAAGCAGCTTCCTTCGCCTCCGTTACAAAGAATGTGGTTGCCCGCTTCATCAAGCAGAACCTCATTTGCCGGTACGGTATCCCTGACCGTATCATCACGGACAACGGTATAAACCTGAACAACACTATGATCACCGCTCTGTGCGGGCAGTTTAAGATTCAACATCACAATTCATCTCCCTATCGGCCAAAGATGAACGGTGTTGTTGAAGCTGCGAACAAAAATATCAAGAAGATCATTCAAAAGATGACAGTCACCTGCAAGGACTGGCATGAGATGTTACCGTTTGCTCTGCACGGATATCGTACCACGACGCGTACTTCAACCGGGGCAACCCCCTTTTATTTGGTATATGGCATGGAAGTTGTTTTACCTATGGAGGTTCAGATTCCTTCCTTGAGAATTATGAAGGATGTTGGTTTAGATGAAGACGATTGGATTCAGACCCGGCTTGATCAACTTTATTTGATCGACGAGAAGCGACTTACTGCTGTTTGTCATGGTCAGACGTATCAAAAACGGATGATCAAGGCTTTCAACAAGAAAGTCAGACGTCAGGTGTATCAAGTCGGAGATCTTGTAATCAATCGGATCATCTTGTCGCAAAGTGATCCCAGGGGAAAATGGACTCCTACCTACGAAGGACCATTTGTGATCAAAAACATATTTTCTGGTGGGGTTATGATTCTAACCACCATGGACGGCGACGACCTGCCGCACCCTGTGAACGTAGACATAGTCAAAAGATACTACGCATAAACGACCCGACAAGTTGAAAACCTGAAAGGGCGACTTGGGAAAAATGGGCATCCCGGTGAATCGAAAACCCGAAAGGGTGGTTCAGGAAAAAATTAGGGGTAAATAAAAAAAATTGTACATCCGGCAAGTTGAAAACTCGAAAGGGCGATTTGGGCAAAAAAGGGTTTCCCGGTGGATCGAAAACCCGAAAGGGCGGTCCAGGCAAAAGTTAGGGAATTAAAGCGTATGACTATGTCTCGTCGGATCACTTTAAGGACAATCTCTTCACGGACAAGCTCCAAGCTTCTGATCAATCCAATCATCTACGGACGAAGCGACGAATGGACAAGATACTCAGAGTTGCGAAGGCTATAGCAGAATGGGAACCCCATGGAATTGTTGCACATAGCCATCTTTCTTTGTATAAAATTTTTCTCAATTTTTATGACAACATTCTCTTACTAGGATGTCTGTTTCCTTTGTACAAAATACTTACACAAAGTTAATACAAAAATACTTCAAAGTGCAAAAAATTGTTTGCCTTTTTCTTTCTCTTTACACTTGTGTTTTATTTGAAAACGTCTAATGATTTGTTAAATGAGCATATGCATTTGAATGTAATCACTGCTTACAAATAAAACAGAATAAGAAAGAATAATTACTGATAGGATGAAAGTATGGGAAGATGTCTTTAGGCTATTCCAGGAGAAATCCCCTGCAGTACAAAATCTAGATTCTCGGCAGAACTAAAGCCTTGAAATGCATATCCCCAGCGGAGTTAAGTTTCAAGAATCCCCATCAGAGCTGAGCTTTCAAACTCCCGATCCCCGGCGGAGCAAAACTTTGAACTACAAACCCTCGGTAAGGATGAAATTTTCTTCCCCAAGCGGAGCCAAATACTTCATCCTTTGAACACCAGTGGAGACCATCCAGTTTCCTCCATTGTCCCTGAAAAGTCACTATAGAACTAGATAATTCCCTAGAGAGTTATTCTTCCCCAGTGAAGTCGCCGATCGAATCAGCACGTCACTAAGACCCCCAGCGGAGAGGAAACTTTGAGCTACCAATCCCCAGTGGAAATCATTCAGTTTTCCCATGATATCCTCAACAGAACAAAGTTTCTCATTTTTGAAATCCCCAGTAGACTGGCATACAACCCAAACTCCTGATCTCCCCAGCAGTGTAGCTTCTCCCCACAGAGGTTGTCAAAAATCTTGAATCTCCAACAGTATTCCAGGATTCATTATCCCCGACAGCAGTCAAAGATTTTATTATCTCCAGCTATCCAGGATTTATCTTCCTCAGCAAAATGGCTAATCAGCATACATACGCATACACTGCATTCATATATCAATAAACATTGATAAAACACATATATTGCATCATAACATTTCATGCAACATAACTTTGTGTTTCGGCTAATATTTTACCCTTTTCAGGATAAGATTAACAAGCTACAAACTTCAAGGATCATGAAAACAGTTTACGGATGCTTCTAAACACGGATGTTAATCTATCGCTTGTTCAGATTCAGCTCATGAAAACAGTTTACGGATGCTTCCAGACACGGATGCTAATCTATTGCTTATTCAACTTCAAGGATCATGAAAACAGTTTACGGATGTTTCCAAACACGGATGTTAATCTATCGCTTGTTCAGATTCAGATCATGAAAATAGATTACGGATGCTTCCAGACATGGATGCTAATCTATTTCTTATTCAACTTCAAGGATCATGAAAATAGTTTACGGATGTTTCCAAACACGGATGTTAATCTATCGCTTGTTTAGATTCAGCTCATGAAAACAGTTTACGGATGCTTCCAGACAAGGATGCTAATCTATTGCTTATTCAACTTCAAGGATCATGAAAACAGTTTATGGATGCTCCAAACACGGATGCTAATCTATTGCTTGTTCAGACCCCCAGCTCAGAGACGTTCCAGACATGGATACCTTTCTGACTCATCCTTTCGACTTACAACATACAATCCAATAAACATTCTTCGATGGCATCTTTAAGCCCATCTCCGACAAGATTCTGTCACATCTTCCAAATGGCATATTTAAGCCCATTCCCTCAACTATACTCTGACGAGTGCAAATTTACGGGCACTCTAGTGTCCAATCCTCTTTTACCTTCGAGTCACGAAAAGCAAACTCGCCAATCTAACTCTTCAGGTTCAAGAAGATTGAAAAAGGGAAGCTGTTGTACCCCAAAATTTTCCCTCTCATTCTATCAAGATTTCTCCTCACAAGACTCTTTGAACTCAAGACCAAGTTAGGGTTTGCTCTGCTCAAGACATCTCCTTGCACTGTTGACCTAAATTAGGGTTTGAGTTTGCACAGGGATTTTTGGACTTTCAATGCTCAAAGTGACTTTCATACTTCATGTTGGACTTATAAGATTGCCTCTACCAAGTTTCAAGCCTTGAATCAAATTTTTGCCCAGTCAATTGGACAGTTGACCTAGAAATCAATTGTATTGGGAAAAAGTCAATTGTGGCCAATTTACAATCAAACCTCATAAATTTTGATCCATGTCAACATTATAAACTCATATGAACCATTTGATCAAGTTTGGACCATAACTCCTCAAGAAATTTGATCAGATCACCAAAAGGGCAAAATGGTCATTTTTAGGGTTTTGACTGTATAAGGGCAATATCTGATTTTTCACCTAGCCAATGGCAATTTGGGTTCAAGCATGGACTTAAGGACTCAATGGAATCATCTTGACCTATTCACAAGGTTCAAAAGATCTCAATTGCATTGGATTGGCAGATGAATTTTTTAGTCAACTGATCAAAATTTGACTGTACACTGAAAAGTCAAACTTTGACTTTTTGGTCAAAATCAAGTGCCAAGGGTCATTTTTCATCAAGATGTGTCAAAACATGAAACTTGTTCATCAAGAAACCCAATTTTGCAAATTAGGGTTTAAGATTGAAAATTTTCATAACTTAGAATTTTTCTAAGTTATGAAATTTTCTTAATTTTTCCCAACTTTGCCCAACATTTTCACCATGATGCAATTGGATTCAAACAAAACTTCCAACATGAAAGTTGTAGTCCTCCACAAAATCTACAACTTTTATTCACAACGTTTTCCCAAAAGAAGCTTGGATCTCAAGTTATGATTTTTGGAACAAGGGTCCATGAAACTTTTAACTTAGTGAAATTTTGCCCTAGTTTAGGTAGGATTTTGACTTATCTTCTTGGAAATTTTTCACCTAGTTCCACTTGGAATATCAAAATTAATTTCAAATATGGATTGTATAGCATGTTACAAGCTTTCTAAAAAGTCCAAGAACTATCCAAAATCATTTGTGGTTAGGGAGAATCGAAAGTTTGAAGTTGGCAAAAACTCACTTTTGATCCATGGCATTTTCTTAGTGATACAAGTTGCAAACTCTAATCAGCTTGCTTTGTACTTGATTACAGGTCCTAAAACCCTTCCATACTCAATAATTAAATGCAAATACATTGGTCTAAGGCTTTGTTTTGGTCATTAGAAGATTATACAATAGATTAATCCATAAATAGTAAAAGGTAACTTTGCCATTTTTGTCCAAATCTTGCTTTATGTCAAATTGCTTCCTTGAGCATTGAACCATGTCTTATGCAGCAAATCAAATCCACCAACTTGAGGGGCCAAGGGCATAGTGTGCAAGCTGATAGATAGCCTGTACAGGCCTGCTTTGCATCACTTGTCCACTTTTGCTTCATATACAAGAAACTTGTCAAATATCACACAACTTGAACATCAGAAAGAACCAACTTTTGCAAGCCTTTGAGACAAGTTTCTCACATCTCCTTGAGCCAGAAAAACGAGACTTTGAGCCCTAAAACCTCCCATAGCACAAAATCATCTTCCATTGGCAAAACAGGACACTCCCTGCAGTTTGATTTCCATAGCACAAATCCCTCGTGTGTTTTGCCTCAAACCGGTTCAAACACCTTCCATATAACCTATCCAAGCTATCCTAACCGTTAAACACTGATTGTAACTCCCTTTACAAGGTTTGCCATTTTTTATTTCAGCTTGTGCAGGTTGAGTTCTGTAGGCTTGTTCAAGCACATTCAAGGCAAGCTAGGCATTGGGGAAGGTCAGAGGAAGTTCAAGCAAGCTCCCAAACACCTCAGGCCTCATTGAAAAGCTCTACATTGTCAGACACGATCTCAACTGAAACAGGTTTCTATCAACTTCCTATCTCTCTATTTAGGAATCATTAGGCTTAGGTTTATGAATAAAAAATGTAGTATTCATAGCCACGAAGTTGTACATATGCTCAGTTTTCATTTTAGTTAAGCATGCTAAGAGAATTTGATCCATGAACTTCCTGAAAAAATTAGGTTAGGATTTAGGGCCAGAGAGATTCTCTCTGGTCTTTGAGAGTTAAGACAAGTTTCTTATATGGTTGAATTCGTCTTGAAAAATACTACAACTTTGATGTTATGTGTTTTTGCATTAGAGCACGTATGCAGGATCTAGTATTTTGTACAGGGCGCGTGCAATTTTGAGACAAAGGTTGAAGATGAAGTCTGGTGGGATGGGCTTGTTCCTGGCTCACTATTGACACCCCCTGCATTACTGAATGCACCCCCCTAGCCCATTTCTTCATATTTTTATATTTTTTGTATTTATTTTCATTTCTGATTTTATTTTCTTATTTTCCAAACATAAAAAATACCAAAAATATTTTTATAAATTTTCACATTTTTTTATATTTTTTTATTTTATTTTTCTAACATGAAAAATTATTAATTAGAATATACTTGTTATTTTCTTTAATAAAAAACAAATAAACATTTTAGAAATCTTGTATACTTTTATTTTATTATTATACATATAAAAATAATATTTTTCTAATATATTTTCTTTTTTTGACATTAGCACATATTCCATTATTTTATTTTTATTGTAAATAAATAATATAATTAATATTTCTCCTAAGAAACAAAATTAGGGTTTTCTACCCTTTCCAAAAAATGATATTTTATTTCTTTTTTACATTAAATATTATATTTTTACATACATAAAAATAAACAAAACATTTTTGCATATTCATAATATTTTGCATATTTGTTTAATTTATTCATTTAAATATTGTTCATTTATTATTTGTACCAATTATTCAATTTGGATGTAATAGTAAATATTAGGGTTTTATTTTCTTGCAAATATCCCCCATTCAAAAATTGTATCCCCCTTCCCATATCAAATGTTGTAATAGTGTAGATTTATTTTACGCATTTATGCTTTCAATTATGCTATGATTAGAGATTAGGGTTTGTATGCAAAAAATCCAAAATAAAACAAATAGCTTGACTAATACAAAGACAAAAATGCATGAAAATGACAACACAATGCACACTTGCACCCCTAGGGTTTCATCCACTTGTTTCCTTTAAAAAGGCTCATGTTATGCATGTTGAGTACTTTGGTAAAACAAAAACAAAACAAAAGATCATAGTCCCTCGATGACGCTATCTTGGTTGCCTATACAAAATGATCTAGTCCCTCGGAAAATTTGCTAAAAGATACTTAATACAATTTCTATCATGGTCTATACGATGACCCGCGCCTGTCCCGTTTAACATCCTAATACAAGGTTGTTTACCAAATGCAATGGTAAAACAACACTGTCGAAAGGGTTAAAAACGTATAAGAAAGATCTTTGAGTAAAATAGGGTAGACAACTCTTAGTTACTTGATCAAAACTTTCAAAACATCCTTGCTATTTTCAAACACACCTTACAACACAATTTTAAAACATTTCCCAAAAAACAAACTTTCAAACATTGAAATATCTTATCAAAAGACAAACACCTTTGTATATATTCAAACAAGAATCATTACAAAGGTTGCCACAATGATGGCCTCTTTTTCAAAAGCATTTTCAAAAACCACACACAAAGCACCATTTCAAACAATTGAAAAGCAAAAGCAAGTGATCTAAACAAGTAACTAAGAGCCCATGGAAAACCATGGATGAAAAGGGTGCTAGCACCTTCCCTTTTCATAATCTACTCACCGAACCCAAGAAAACATCTCAAAGGTCTTTCCTGTGCTTTTTGACCTTTCCTTTGGATAAAATAAAAAGTCGGTGGCGACTCTTGCTAAACCGAAATATTTGCGAACACAAGCTCAAAACCTCAAGTCAGTTCTCCCACCTTATCACGATATCCAATGCTCAAGGATTGTCAAGAATTGATCAGACAAAATCACCTTCGAAACACTGAGACCACAAATTAGGGTTTCGACTGAGAATGACTAATCACTGACTTTTGACCTAATACACAATCTATTGGTTTGAAACATGGTCTCAAGGATTCAAATGCAACATGTTGACCTAATTTTATGGCTTAAAACATCTCTCAAGATCATTGGATTGACAGATGAAATTTGGTCAACTAACAAAAAAAGTCAATTGTATACTGAAAAGTCAAACTTTGACTTTTTGATCAACATTAAGTTTTAAAGATCAAAATTTATCAAGATATTCAAGAATATCAAGCTTTATCATCCAAAAGTCAAGAAAGTCAAAAGTCAATGTGAAAAGTCAAACTTTTCAAGACTTAGATATTTTTCTAAGTGTTTTTATACATGATAATTTCATTACTTCATGCCATTCTTTCACCAAGATGCAAGATGATTCAAAGAAAACTTCTAACATGAAAGTTGTAGATATTGATGATATCTACAACTTTTCTTTGTTGATCAAGTCCTAGAAGTGTTTGGATTTTGAGTTATAAATTCATGAAGTCATGATATTTTTGTATAAACACTTAGAGAAATTTTCAGCAGGTTTGGACAGGTTTTTATCCTAACTTCTTGGCCAATTTTCATCAAGTTCCAATTGTATTCTTCAAAAATAGAAAACATGAAGGTTATAGAGGATGTTACAAGCTTTCCAGAATGTTAAAGAACTCAACGAGATCATACTTGAGCTAAGAGAACCAAAGCCATGAAGTTAGGGTGTCATTCTTGAATTACAAGGCAGATTTTGTGATGAACAAGAACCAAATCCATAGCCATGCTGCATAATCCTCACTTTGCAGGCCTCAAACTTGTATATCACTCCTTAATTGAATTCTTATGCAGTTGATTAAACTATGATCCAACAGTTTGAGCCTTTGTCCATTTGATCATTCCATTTTTGGAAGAAAGTAACATATCCATTCTTGAAATTTTCACTTTAAATACAAAGTCAGTTTCTTGAGCCTCTAACTTGTTGTTTTGATCACACTCAACTTCTACAAGTCAGAACAAACATATTTAAAGTGATCAACCACTTTAGATAGCTGGGTACAACCATTGGAAATAAGTTCTTCACGCTTACTTCAAAAGCAAGCATGATAGCCATAACATGTGAGTTCAAAATCTGAGTTATTTCAAGTCTCAAACCTTCTCTATAAATAGAGAGGCCATTTGGAAGATAAAAAAAGGAGTTTTGTTGTGTGGCCAGAAGTTTTATTATGTAGACAAGCCCTAAAAATATCATACTCTTAAAAAGCCATAACTATCCACAAAGTCTTCACTCTTGAGTTTTGAAGTCAAAAAAAGCTTTGAACCTCTCACACCTTGAAAAGTTTTGTCCAAACACTCCACATACATCATATAGGAGTTGTTCAAACACAAGAACAACTTCTGTAACATCACTATTACCATTTCCTAAGCTCAAAAACAGCCAACACAGCAAATCAAACTCAAAATACAAATTTCAGCTTCAAGGTAAGTTTCTTGACTTTGAACTCTTCATATAAAGCATCATTAATGGTTCATTTTTGAAGATAAAATGTAGATATCTTTGTCATCGAAGCTAATCACATGCTTACTATTTATTTTTATCAATTATATATTGAGAACTGACTTGTACAGACAATAGAACAATGTTCAAAGCAAAAAATTGCAGCATGAGTCGACACATACTCACATGAGTCGACACATTTTAGTTACAGAACCAGGTGTTGTACCCAAAAAATTTCCCTCTCATGTTTTCCAAGATTTTCTCTTGCCTGGGTGGTTACAAACACTTGCTTAAAGAAAATAAATTTTTTGAAGGTGGTCAAGTGTCTTTCGATTGGCATCTGAACAAAGTATTTCAATTGGCATCTGAATAAGGTACTTCGATTGGGTATCTAAAATCCTTCGAGCGAGCCTTTGTTTCAAATTCTTTAATCGGGCATCTGAAATCCTTCGAGCGAGCTTTTTTTCCAGATTTTTCGATTGGGCATTTGGACTTCTTCGATGCAAGCTTAGTTCACAAGCTTCGACTGAGCAAAAGGCTCTTTCAACTTGCCTTTGATCCACAAGGCAAAAGGCCTCTTCATGCTTGCCTTGGATCCACGAGGAAAAAGGCTCCCTCAAACTTGCCTTTGATCCACAAGGCAAAAAGCTTCTTCATGCTTGCCTTTGATTCACAAGGCCAAGGCCCCTTCAACTGATCTTCGATTCACATATCAATGACCTCCCTCATGCTAGCATCCACAAGGCTTTGGTTTCCTTTATGCTAGTTTCGACTGGGAAATGGCTCCTTTTTAAACTACTTGCTTCGACTCCATCTCGGAACCCTTCAGCACATGATTGCTACATTATGAGCACACATTGGTGGCCCATTCGAAGAATGCACAAGGAGTACATGTGGGCTATTCGAAAGACACACAAATGGTGCCTTCGAAGGACATACATTTGGTCTATTCGAAAGACACACATTTGTTAGAAGAAGACAAGTTTTGTCTTTTGATGAGTCTTGGTTCAAGATTCTTGCTGGCCAAAGTCTTGCATGCTACCATGCCCAAGCCTCCTGCATAATCACATTCGAAAGAGTCAGGGGCGAAAAGTGTCCAAGTTCACTCAAGATTTCAAAATGGCAAGAATTATCCAAATATGGAAAACTTTCAATATGTTGTATTTTTGTCTCATGACCTTGAAAGCCTTTGTCTCTTGCCATACTTGCTCCCCTCACACCTCTATAAATACAAGGCTAAGGATACACTGCCAAGGGGCGGAGGGGAGACAGAAAAAAAGGATAAGAAACACTACCTCAGAAAGTCACACCAAAAATCTCAAAATCTTCACAAAGTGATCCAAAATCAAAGCAACCTCCATAGGCCTCTTCAACAAGCACTCCACTCACTCCCTGAAGTTTGTAGGAGGCATTCCCAAGCACTAGGAAGGTCCAACATACACTGGAGAATCACTCATATAATCTCTCCATTGGTAATTTTCTTTCAATCTCAAACTAGCTAACTATGCAGTTTTTAAATTCATGTTAATCATACATTCATGTTGTTGCTAATGTTTGTGATTTCTTTCATGCGTTACATACAAGGTTAAGCGCATGGATGAGATCATGCCATTGCTGGAGAACGATCTATATTTTCTTTCGAATCTCAGGATTCATGGTGTTGCAAGACGAAATAGCTTTCGATTCAGACCCAGGGGATTCGAACTAGGGTGATGCAGCCATAGGCTGTTGAATCCAAGACTAGATTCGACCCAAGTCTGGATTTTTTATTTTTGTTTCTCTAATAAATTTACTGCAGATCCAGTGTTCTCAGATCGAAGGATTATATCATACACCTTCGACCAGCTTCCTCATTGGATTGAAAGATAGCTCTAGGCTCCTTTTTGATCCAGGCCTATATTCTATAATTTACATAGCCTCCTTCACTATCCTGGCCCTTTAAATTACTACTTTATGTTATTACCTTATTTCCTTTTTTTTGTTCTATTTACTCAGCAAAATAATTATAAAAAAATCACAGAAATTAGGTCTAGTCTTTTATAATTAAAATTAAATCTATTAACTAATTAATTAATTATTGTAACCTTTTCTTTAATTTAAAACTAAATAGACTTAGGATTTTAATTAAATCATTTTCCCAAAATAAAAACAAACAAAAAATATTTTTATACCTTAGGATTTTTTAGACGTTCTTTTCCATTTCACGCGCGTTTACATTCATATTATTGTATCTGTCTGCTGGATGTAATAGAATTAATTAGGATTTTTACTGTTTTATTCATTTTCCCCAATTTTGGACTATGTAATTAATCCCCTCCTCGGAGCTTTGTAATAGCGTAGATTTAAATTCCTCATTTTAATTTCTTGTACATATTAACTATTAGATGTATGGTAATAGGATTGTATGGAAAGAAATTAAAAGCAACGTTAGAAAACCTAACATCAAAGACAAAAATAACTGAAAACAAACATGCTTGCACATGCGCACCTCTAGGATACTCCCACTTTGGTTGCCTTCGGAAAATAGTCACAACTCTCGAAACGTGAGAGATTTTAGTGGCTACCCTCCGGTTTAAAAAAATATCATAAGTCCCTCGGTGACCCTCTCGATGTTGCCTCGGTAAACAATGATCTTAAAACCCTAGGGTAGTTACTAAGATTTCTTGTCAAGTTGCCTTTGTGACTATAAACCGTTCCTTTGGATGTCCCTTAAATATCCAACGATAGGGATACCTACTCACTAATAGTAGGATAGCACTGTCTAAAGGAAAGGAGGAAAAGAACAAACCTTTCGAGTAAAAGTAGATAGTTCCTATATGCTATGCTCAAAAACAAACTTTTTTCACATACACAAAACACTTTCAAAAACATTTTCAAAAATGCTTTATCAACACTCTTGAGGACTGATACAAGAGTTACCATAAAGCAAACTGCCTCACTATGGCATTTCAAAATACTTTTCAAAAACACACAAAAAGCACAAGGTATTTTTCAAATGAGTTAAGCATCTAAGAGCCCGTAGAAAACTATGGATGGAAAGGGTGATAACACCTTCCCTTTCCATAATCTACCCCCCTTACTCAGAAAACTCTCGAAAAAGTATTTTTATGTTCTTTTCACCCTTTCCTTTGTTGGATAAAAGAAAATTTGGTGGCGACTCTTGATTACCGTAAAATTTGCAAATACAAAATGCAAAACCAGTATAACAGTCGGTTCTGCCACTGTATTACAGAACTAGCGACTCTGTTAGGGATATAAAAAGTGGGGTTACCTTAGAGCTTATGTCATATTTAATTTGCTTTCCTTGTATGATTTGATTGCTTTATCTTTAAGGATTTTTGCTTGGGTTTACTTGTAAAGATCCTACACCCGGATCTGGGGAACCTTTTAGGTAAGTAGCAATAGATCGTGGGGACTGTGCAGGGTATACCGACATGGTTGAAACGATAGCTACGTTGGTGTGACACATTTGTTGGTACCGGTATCCCTTGATTAGTCAAGGAGAATACGGGGCCGATGTGCGGTGTCATGAAGTACCAACTGACCTTAGAACCTTTAATTGAACAACTTGGCCATTAGGAACTAATGAGATAGCCGGCTTTGGTGCAGTCCAAAGTTGGTTGATACTCGATACTACACTCAATGAGATCTGACTTCTGGGATATTTCAGTCGCCAATAAAGAGGCTTGCACTGAAACAATGCCCGGTGAAGAAAGATCAATGATATTGAGATTCCCTATAACCCGATTACTATTACTAGGACAGGTTGAACCAACTAAAACTTCAAGAAGTTACTTACCTACAAACCCCATGCAAGCCTGAACTTAAGATTACTTGTGTGACTTGTTTGCTTTCACTGTCTAATAACTTGAACTCATTGCAGGGCTTTGTTTGTACTCCTCGCATGACTTGTTTGTAGTCTTTATCCAATAACCTGGATTTCTTGCAAGACTCACTTGTCTTCATCACCTTACACTTTTGCTTGACGCGTAGCATACACATAATATCATCATACCATAGCATTTCCTTAATCATTTCAAGGATCTCAAGGGCCTGTGATGCAAGTTATGATAAACCAGACATCTAGCAAGGGGCAAGGGGATTTATTTTCCTCTAGCCAATGTTGTCAAAAGATCAAAACACAACAACTTGAGTCAGAGGCTATGACCCACTTAATATGGTGAGCTTGATTCTCGTAGAAGGACGGTCAACAATATGAAAGTTCTTCAACTAAATTCGCAGTTGTATTATAACATTTTCCTGTGTTTACCCTGCGAGAGCCTTGAAAACATTGCATCCACACATCATGCATGTCATTACATAACAGGTCTTCCAGTACAGATTTCTCATGTTCTCTCTGTTTATTTCAGCAAGGGAAATGGATCTCAAACAGAACAACAGAGATCTCCAAAATCAAGAGGCTCAGTTCATGGAAATGTTCCTCAACCTATCCAAGGGACAGGAAGAACTGAAAGCACTCCTCAACGGGAACTTGACCAAGAAACATCCTGACAACAACAATGATGACCAGTTGGAACAACTGCAAGCTGAGATGGAAAGAATGAGAATCAAGATGAGTAATCAAATGGCTCTTATCCAAAGTTTAGCTCGGGAACAAGAAGAGTTGAGGTTTCTCATCAGCAAGCTTCATCAAGACGGATGCAACTGTATGAAGCATACATCGAGGTTGGGGATCAGGTCATTAATCTGCCCTGATGAGACAAGAAGTTGGCTTGGTAGAGAGTAGACCTTTCCAAATTGCTGCTACGTCACGAACCCAACCGCCACCTCACCAACAACGACGGGGTAATCGGCGTAAGAGAGATGCATTCACTAGGCAATATACCAAACTCAATATACCAAACTCAACATACCAATGTCGTAAGTCTTGCAACACGTGTTGAAGTTGAATTTGGTCACATTAAAGGATCCTCCTCGAAATCCTAATACTTCCGCTCCTACTTACCATCCCAATGAAAGATGTGCATATCACTCCAACAGTCTGGGGCATGATACTGATAGATGTTGGACGTTGAAATATAAAATTCAAGACCTGATCGATGAAGGAGCGTTGGAATTTGAATAAGATGGTTAACTTGAATTTTTCTGTCATCCCTCCAAGGCACATCATCTGAAGTGACGAAGTTTGGGAAGAGAAATTTTTGTTCATTCGAATTTTAATTTGTAATTTCTTTCTTTTGTTTATACACTTACCTTTATGTCAGACTTTGGTTTATTCTCATTAATGCATTACATGTGTTTGTCTTGAATCAATTCATTCGTATTCACTATATTCAAACTGTGTTTTTACTTCCTTTCGTGATATTCGACTCTCGATTAAAAGCTCTAAGCCTTTAGAGGGAGGCTGAGGAAAACGATACCATAACCTCTACAGTGTGCTTTTGAGCAGACCTTGCTGACGATGTACAGGCGTTGTTTCAAATCCTAAAATAGTGGAGTTATAAGGAAGATAATCCCTAGTCAACCCCTTTGAGCCTAAGAAGTAGGAGTTTTCCTTTTCATGCAAATTGAAACCCTTAACCATAACCTGTGGCGGGGTAGTTTCTCAGTTAATTCAATGGTACATTCAATCACAAGTTTTCCCTCCGTACATGACAAGTAGTGTCGAAAGTATCCTTCCAAAACAAAAGATAGTGATATTTCCATATAATCATTAAAACGGGCAGTCATTATCTCTCAAAAGAAAAGCCCGCTAAGTCAAAACCTATGAAGGAGACTTAAGGAAAAAAAACTAGGGTATCCCGCTGACTGTAATCACAAAAGAAACAGTTCAGGCAAAAGGTAGGGATAATAAAATCAAAAAAAGAGGTTGCTATAAATCCTCAAAAAAAAAGAAAAAATTACAAAAAATTACTGCCTCCTCAAAATAAACTTTCATTATCTGAATCATCACCAGAATATCAGGGCACAGATTCTAGACTCAATTGGGATTTAAACGCACAATTAACTGAGTATAGGACTGAAGAACATCACGAAGAATGGGTTGGGTACAAATAAATTTCAAGTATTTATCCTTTGTTTCTTAAACCGTGAACCAGGCCACACTATAACCCTTAAAAGTCCTAGCTGAAGCATGGGTTACTTCGAAAGCATACTGTTACAAAAGGTATCCTGACTCCTGTAAGGTTTACTATAAATCCTAAGTTGAATTCATATTTTTACAAAATTTTGTTTGTTTATTAAAAATGCATTTTTAAAACTTCAAGACAGACATAAGCTTTGCATTTTTAAAATACCATTGTTTGCATATGACTATTTGTTCAACAACAAATAAATTCGCACAACGGATATTCAATGAACAAAATTCCTCTCAATGGACAGAATCACCTCGGATGGAAAAAACATTTCCACTAACAGGCCTACCATAATCAAGGGGTATGACATGGTTCCTAGCTAACCCGGGGCAGTCAAGTTAAGATTCGAGGAATCTCTCAAAAATGCCAAATAGCTAGGGGAAGATCTCCATCTGAATCACTTGGGGCATTGGACATGAATTCCAACAACAAATCACATGCGATCAAGCAAACATCTTCTGGCAGTGTGGCAATACTTACTACTATGGACAGTGACAATTTTCCACACCCTGTAAACATGGACATAGTCGGAAAATACTATGCATGAACAAAGACCCGCTAGGTTGACTGGCCTAGGCAAAAATAAGGGCATCCCGGCGAACCAAAAGGGTTCGGGCAAAAGTCAGGGATACATATATGAAAGAATTATACACCCAGCAAGTCGAAAACCTGAAAAGGAGGCTTGGGCAAAAAAGGGTATCCCGGTGGACTAAAAATATGAAAAGATAGTCCAGGCAAAAGTTAGGGATTAAAGCGTATGACCATGTCCCGTCATCTCATCACTTGTCTATCAGTAGAGCGTTGACCACCCTGATCAGCATTCACCAAGGACTCCAGGAGTTGGGATAACAGTCAATCCATCCATAAAATCCCAACAGATACTTTCTCCTGCATGTACAGAGGCAGGGGAATCCTACCATAAAGTAGTTGTCATATCCTCAGCATACAGCCTAATAATGTCAGGTGTTCTTATGTCCCCGGAGGGGCAAGAATCTCCAATCACTGCCCCGACATCTTAAAGAATTCCCTATCCTGGTTCACCAGCTTTTCAGATTCCCGAGCAGGATTTCATAAAAATATCGAAGCAGTTCACGGAATTTCCCTTCCCCAACATAGTTTATTTCTCTAACAACGGAAGTTCATCTCCCAGCAATTCAACTTCAACAAAATCTGAAGACCTATATTCTTCATCCCCAACAATAATCATGGATTTATTTCCCTAGTTCAACAACACTGCAGAAGAACAACTGATATGTTCATACATTTTATTCATACATCATTTTACAAGCGTCATAGCATATGCAGCATGAATGCATATAGCACAATCACATTTATTCTGAGAACATCATTACGCAATGCATTTCATACCTCATGACATTGCATACTGTTGTACCCCAAAATTTTCCCTCCCATTTCCTCAACATTTTCTCATCACAAGACCTTTGGAGATCAAGATCCAGTTAGGGTTTCATCTGCTCAAGACTCCTCCTTGCACTGTTGACCCAAATTAGGGTTTGTGTTTGCACAAAGAGATTTTGACCTAAAGTGCCTAAGATGACTTTCATGCTTCATGTTGGACTCCCAAGTTTATCCATACCAAGTTTCAAGTCTTGATTCCAAGTTTTGCCCAGTCAATTGGACAGATGACTTAGAAATCAACTGTATTGGGGGAAAAGTCAACTGTGGCCAATTGACAGTCAAATCTCATGAAAATTGACACCCATCAACATTATGAACTCACATGGACCATTTTATCAAGTTTGGATCACAATTCCACAAGAAATTTGATCAGATCATCAAAAGGGCAAAATGGTTATTTTTAGGGTTTTGACTGCACAAAGGCAATTTTTGACTGTTTGACCTAGCCAATGGCAAACCAAGCTCACATATGGACTAAAGGACCCCATGAAATTGTCTTGACATGCCCAACAAGTTCAAAAGATCCCAAGTACACAAGGTTGACAGTTGAATTTCCCAGTCAACTGATCAATTTTGACTGTATACTGAAAAGTCAAACTTTGACTTTTTGGTCAAAATCAAGGGTCAAGATTCATTTTTCATCAAAACATGCCAAATCATGAGACTTGTTCACCAAGAAACCAAGAAATGCAAATTAGGGTTTGAAATGGGAATTTTTCATAACTTAGAATTTTTCTAAGTTATGGAAAACCCTAATTTTTTCCCAACTTTGCCCCACTTTTTCACCATGATTCATTTGGATTCAAACAAAAGTCAAAACATGAAAGTTGTAGCTTGTTGCATAATCTACAACTTTGATTCACAAAGTTTTCTCATTTGAAGCTTGTATCTCAAGTTACAAATTTTTGAATAAGGGCACTAAACCATTCTTAACTTAGTAAATTTTTGACCTATTTTGACAAGTTTTTCTACCCCACTTCAAGACCATTTTCCATACACTTCCACTTGGAATTTCAAATTGCATTTCAAAGATGGATTGTAGTACACATTCCAAGCTTTCCAAAATGTTCAAGAACTCATCAAACAACCTCATGGTTAGGGAGAATCGAATTTCACAATATGGCAAAAACTCACTTTGTTCATGACCAAGTTCCATGTCCATAACCTTGCAATTTGAACTCAGCATGCTTTAGGCTAGATTACAGGTCCTTAAACCAAGTTACACTCATAAATTTAATGCATATTCTTTGTGCCAAGACCATGTTCCTTGTGTTCTAACATTACATGAAGGTTTAATCCATTTTTAGATAAAGTAAACTATCCATTTTTGCAAAAGTTCACTTTATGTCCAATTGGTAAATCAAGCAAGTACAAACCAAATCTCTTTGGCACAAGATTATGAACAAATTACTCTGATCAAGAGAAGCTTTGCAGCAGGATTAGGGGTCCTCTACTGACCTAGAAACACAACTTGCCATGTCTTGCTTAAGTTAGAAGAAACATTGCATAACTCATACCAACTTCCATCTCAGCTTACAAACACAAGAACAAAGTTATCAAACACCCTACACACATCATAACCAAGCTATTGCATGAGCCATTTACCCCCCAAACATCATCAAACCAAAAAACACCATCAAACTGCAAAAACAGAGTTGCCTCTGCAGTTTGAGTGCCAACTTCTATTCCTCTCAAGCATTCTTGCCAAAACCAGTTCACATACCTTCCATACCATCTATGCAAGCTAACCAAAAGCAAAGGCACGACCTGTAACTCCTCTAACAAGTTCCACCATTTTTACTTTTCCATTTTGCAGTTGAAGTTCTGCAGCTCAGTTCAAGGTGTCTCAAGGCAAAGTAGATATTGGAACAGCATCACCACATCTCAAGGAAGCTATACCAACCAGTATCTTGCACTGTAAGCTCCCCATTTGCCAGTTAGAACTTCAGCTGAACAGGTATTTTGGTGAACTCGTATCTCTCTGATCATGCATCATTAGCCTTAAGTTTGTGAATAAACAATGTCCTACTCATGCCACTGAACATGTACATTCTTTTACTTTTCATTTCTTTTGCCTGAGTTGAGAGAATTTAAGGTTTAAAAATGGCAGAAAACTTAGGTTAGGATTTGGGATTGTTAAAATTCTCTCTCATTTCTGAGAGTTAGGAGATGTTCTTTATATATTTGGAATCGTGGTTTCATGCTTAACATCTTTTGTGTTGGAAGTTTGTTCAAAAAATCAAAGAATCAGGATATTCAAAGGAAGCTTGCTTGCGCGCGTTTTTTTGAACAAACTTTGTTCAGAGGTTGAAGAAGGTGTCTTCTTGGGCTGGGCCTGAGCAATTTTCTTATTCACACCACTTTTTCTGTTTTGCACCCCTGAGCCCATTTGCTTCATTTTTTTATATTTTTTGACTTTTTCTTTTTTTAACTGACTCATTTATTTTTTTCTCAGCATCTTAAAAATATAAAAATATTTTTTCCATCATTTTTTGAATTTATTAAGTATTTATTTGATGGTTTTGTACATAAATAAATAAATATGCATATATACTTTTTGTTTGAAATATTAAGATAATAGAAATATATTTTTTATACACTTTTATTTTATTTATACTTCCTGAAAATATTTTGTATAAAAAAATACCCTTTTTATTTTTATATTAAATATTATTATTTTTTATATACAATACATATTTAGAACTTAATACATAAATATATATATTTATTAATATACTTAGAATAAAATACTAAAAATATACATATTTTATTTTTTAATATTTAATACTAAAAATGCCTTTTTTACAAATATACCATATTTTATTTTGTTTTTATATGTAAATAATAAATATTATATGAATTGATTAATTAATGTCCCTTTTGATTAAAAAATTAGGGTTTTGCCCTAAATTTGAAAATACCTCAAAAATAATATCTTTTTATTTTCTATTTTATTTTTCACATAAATAATACCTTTTTCATACATATAAAAGACCTCTTTTTTTGCATTCTTGCATATTTTATTCCATTTTTACTTAGCTATTGTACATTAATTAAATTGTGTAAATTCAAAATTGATGTAATAGTTTTAGGTTTAAATTCCTTGTCAAAATCCCCATTTGAAACATTGTACCCCCCTCCCTATATTATTGTGTTGTAATAGCGTAGGAATTTAAATTTCGCACTTTATCGCTTTCTAAAATACAATGCTAGAATTAGGGTTTATATGCGAATAAAAAATGAACAAAATAGTTGGACCTAATATAAGACAAACAAGCATGAAAAATGGACAACACATTTCACACTTGCACCCCCTAGGGTACTCCACTTGTTGCCTTCAATAATGGGCCATATTGCATGTTAGGTATCTTTGGGCAAAACAAAACAATCAAATGATCATAGTCCCTCGATAAACACTTTCAAAGAGTTACCTAAAAAATGATCAAGTCCCTTAAAAGAAAATTGCCCAAAGATACTTGGCACCATTGCAATCATGGTCGAAACGATGACCCGCGCCCGTCCCGTTCACATCCTAACATGAGGTTGTCCACCAAATACAATGGTGGAGCAAACTTGTTAAAAGGATTAAAAACATAACAAGAATCTTTGAGAACTTTTTAGGAGTAGATAGCTCTTAAATACTTGCCAACTTGCAAAACAAAACACTTGCCTATTTTCTAAAACCACACTTCGCAACACTTTCAAAAATAACTTTCAAAAACAAATGAAAACCTTTTCAAAAGACATACACCTTTGTATACATCCCAACATGGATCATTACAAAGGTTGCCACCACATTGGCTTCTTTTCAAAACATTTTCAAACCCACACACACAAGAGCACCATTTAAAACAATTGAAAACAAAAGGCAAGTGATCTAAGCAAGTAGCTAAGAGCCCATGGATAACCATGGATAGAAAGGGTGCTAATACCTTCCCTTTCTATAATCTACTCCCCGAACCCAAGAAAACATCTCAAAGGTTTTTGCTGTGCTTTTTAACCTTTCCTTAGGATAAAATAAAAAGTCGGTGGCGACTCTTGCTCAACCGAAACATTTGCGAAAACAAACGCAAAACCCTAGTCAGTTCTCCCACCGTATCACAGAACTGGCGACTCTGCTGGGGATAATTTTAAAAGTGGAGTAACCTTAGGGCTTAGATCACCCTCTTGCATGACAAATTGTTTGAATTGTTTGCTTTATACTTTGGCTCTATTGTTTGGGTTTGCAATCCTACACCCGGATTTTGGGAAACATTCATAGATAGCAATACGTTGTGGAAACTGTGCGGGGTATACCGACACGGTCTAAGCAATAGCTATATTAGTGCGACATATTTCTGAGTACCGGTAACCCTTGAGTTCAATCAAGGAGAGTACGGGGCCGCTGAGTGATGTCACTAAGCACTAATGACCTAGAACCTTACTTGACCATCTTGGCCTTTTATTAGGGGTAGTGAGATGACCGGCTTTGGTGCAGTCCGAAGTTGGTAGATACTCGATACTACACTCATTGAGGGTTGTTTTCTTGGAATATTTTGGTCGCTAGTTAAGTGGCTAAACCAAAACAATGAACAATGAAAATAATCCAGTGATATTGAGCTCCTTAGAACCCGGTTACTATTTATAGGACAGGTTTTTAAGCCAACTACACTCAAGAGGGTACTTACCTATGAAACCCCATGCAAGCCTGAAACTAGGGTTTGGTGTGATTTGCTTGTACATATGTTTTGTGCATACATCATAAACATCATGAAGCATCATATGCATTCACTAACCATTTCAAGGGTTTTGGATCTTCATCTTTGTTCTTGTTTTGTAGGACATGGAAATTCCTCGCAGAAATACCATTCAAGTCAACCTTGTGAGAATCTCTCCTCAACTCAAGGAGATCACCTCAAGGATTCCGGAAAACTCATCCTTCAGTGAAAGACATGGTAGACTGCTCAGCCTAGTCAACACCAACATTGAAGAAGACATGATGAAGGTGTTATTCCAGTTCTTTGACCCTCTTCACCACTGTTTCACTTTCCCTGATTACCAGTTGGTACCCACTTTGGAGGAGTTTTCTCAACTCCTGAGAATTCCTATCCTTAATCAACTACCCTTCAACGGTACGGAAAAGGAACCAAAGCCTGAAGATGTTGCTCGAGCATTACATCTACGACCATCCGACATCAAGGGGCATTGGGAAACCAGAAGCGGCGTCAAAGGATTCTTAGCAAAATTCTTGTTTGAGAAAGCACAAGAATGTTGGAACTCATTGGATCTTCAAGCCTTTGAAGAAATTGTGGCACTCCTGATCTATGGGTTGGTTTTGTTTCCAAACTCTGACCAATTGATAGATGTCAACGCTGTCAAAATCTTCTTGTCCAGAAATCCAATACCAACATTGCTTGGGGACATTCTTCACTCATTTTACACACGAACAATGAGAAAGAGGGGTGTTCTCATGTGCTGTACTCCTATCCTTGCAAGGTGGTTTATTTCGCACCTTCCACAATCTGTCTTGAAGAATGACCAAGGTACAAGGTGGTCCCAACGATTGATGACTCTTACTCATTCTGATGTGCATTGGTGTTCTCGGTCCAGAGAAAATGTCATCATCATCGATCGTTGCAGAGAATTTCCTAATGTTCCTTTACTTGGAATTAGAGGAGGTATCACCTACAACCCTTGCCTAGCTTTGAGGCAATTTGGATATGCACGGAGGGATGGCCCTCATGACATGTTGATTCCTAGCCTAGTTTTTGACTTCGACAACGATGCGCAAGGACTTCGCCAAAGATTCATCAGAGCTTGGGGGAAACTCAACAAGGTTGATAGCAAGACTCTGGGACACAAGAACTCTATCCCTCTTGAGCCCTATCTCAAGTGGGTACGAGCCCGAGCCCAAAGTTTGATGATGCCTTATCCTCATATACTCCCAGTGATTAAAGAGCCCGTCAAGGAAGGAGAGGTTCCCTACACCATCCTACATCTAGACATGCCTACATCGTGGGAGGAAATGCAGAAAAGTTGGATTCAGCTCAAGGAGGAACGGAACACTTTCGAAGCCAGCTACTACGCCAGTGAAAAGAAGGTTCTAGAGCTTACCCGCCGACTCCACGAGCAAGAGGCCCTCAATACCTACATCGCACCAAAGAGGATGCGCAATGTCTTTCTGCCTTAAGAAGTTTATTTTGTAATATTTGGCCCATGGGGCATTTATGTACTGACAAATTTCTTCTTATTAATATGACGTGCGTTCCTTTTTGTCTAAAACAATTTTGAATGTCCTAAATCCTTGAATGCATTGCATACATAAGCATACCATTCATCATGTGCATAAGCAGGTCTCGTTCCAGGTTTCCTTATCTGTCTGCTGTTTATTACAGTAGGATGGATCTCGAGCAAACAATCAAAGACCTACAGGCTCAGAATGCACAGTTCCAGCAACTCCTGATGACCTTAGCTAAGGGTCAGGAGGATATCAAGACTCAATTGGGGAACAAAGACCCAGTGAAGAAGAAGAAAAAGAGACTCGGGGTGGCTACTTTGGGGAGAAGATTTGACGGAGAAGCTCGAAGAGTGCCTGAATTTCCTCCTACTTCTGATGAAGGGACCAGTAAAAGAGATGGAGTTGCGGTGCCTTCCGAGTCTGATGCGGAAGAAGAAGAGGTTGAAGAGGATGAAGATTATTCTGACCAGCAATACCCTCCAGCTGATGATAAATACAAGGGTTTAGAAGACAGATTAGCCGCCATGGAGCTACAGAGAGTTCCGGGTTTGGATTTCGAAGACTTGGGTTTGGTTTCCGGGATTGTGATTCCCCCAAAATTCAAGGTGCCAGTGTTTGTAAGGTATGATGGACTGTCCTGCCCCAAAATGCATCTCAGGTCCTACGTAAGAAAGATCCTGCCCTATACGGCAGATAAAAACCTCTGGATTCATTTCTTTCAAGACAGCCTTTCTGGAGCTCAGTTGGAGTGGTTTTATCAGCTAGAAGGAACCAGTGTCCGGAATTGGGAAGATTTGGCCACCGCTTTCTACAAACAATACCAATACAATTCTGACCTTGCCCCTACTCGTACCCAACTTCAGGGTATGTCGTTAGGAACAAGCGAAGGATTCAAAGAGTACGCACAAAAATGGAGGGATTTGGCTGGCAGGGTGCAGCCTCCTTTAACCGATCGTGAGTTGGTTGATATGTTTCTAGGGACCCTATCTGGGCCATTTTTCAATCATCTAATTGGTAACTCTTCCGCGGGGTTTACCAATTTGATCTTAACGGGCGAAAGAATAGAAGCTGGCATCAAGTCAGGGAAGATTCAGAAGGGTGTTGCTGCAAGTGCGGAGAAGAGGCCTTTTAAGAAGGAAGCAAGTGCGGTCTACGGTCCTAGAAGACAAGTCAAGCCAGAAAGTCGCCAAGCCGTCAATGCTCTGGTCATTTCAAAACCTGCTGCTGCTCCTCAGCAGTACAATCAACAAAGAAGTGAAAGGCCCAAGAGGCAGTATACTCGGCTGAGTATGACCTTATCTCAAATTTTACCTCAACTGCTATCCACCAATTTGGTGACCACCAAAGAAGCTCCTAAGGTCGTCAACACTGCGTCTCCTAAGTATAACCCAAATGCCCGGTGTGCTTATCATTCTGATAGTCCCGGGCACACTACTGATGATTGATGGGCCTTGAGAAACAAAGTGCAAGATCTAATCGACGCGAAGGAAATTCAGTTTGAAGCGCCTGAGAGACCGAATGTTGTAACTGCTCCTATGCCCCAGCATAGGGTAAATGCCATTGAGGAAGAATTGTATGCTGTTTCGGTGAATGAAGTTGTTACCCCTCTTTTGACTGTTAAGAGGAATTTACTACTAGCCGGTTTATTTCCGAGTTGTAGTAAGGGTTGCCTCCTGTGTGCTCTTATCCCTACCGGTTGTCCACTGTTGAAATCAGGCATCCAAAGCCTGATGGATAGCAAGGAAATTCTGTTCAAGAAAACTGCTGTTCCGTCTGTTCCCATTGAAGAAATATCTGTTGTCACAATCTACAATCCTGCCAAAGCTCCCGTAAAGAAACCAGTCCAAGTTATGTCTGTTGCACCCATCACTATTACTGTCCCGGGGCCTCTCCCGTATGAGTCTGATAAAGCTGTTACATGGCATTATGGAGCCGATGTGTATGTGCTTGGGGTGAAGCAGGAGTTCAACACCAATACCAATATCAGTAACATCACTGGTCCCGCCAAGATTACCCGCAGTGGCAGGCTCTTCTCGCCTAACATTACACCACCAGTTATCCGAAAACCTCTCACCATCACACCCGCAAGTGTGCATGTTCCAATTCAAGTTCCTGTGTCTACTACTGCCGCCGAGTCCTCTGGTGCTCGGGGCAAAGAAGTTGCTACCGATTTGCCTGCCAGGACGGAGGCACCAAAGAAGACTGCTGTGGAAGCCTCCCAACAAGAAATGGAGGAAATTCTTAAAATTATCAAAAAGAGTGACTTTAATGTTGTTGAACAATTGGGGCATACTCCCTCCAAAATCTCTATGATATCATTGCTGCTATGCTCAGAGGCCCATGCAAAAGCCCTGATTTCATTTCTGAAAATGGCCCATGTGCCGCAAGAGACCTCCGCGGATCAATTTACCAACTGTGTGGCTAATTTGACGGCTGACAATGGCTTGGGGTTCTCAGATGCTGACCTTACCGCCAAAGGGAAAAATCACAATGATGCCCTGCACGTCTCTATAGAGTGCAGGGGCACTACTCTCGCACACGTGTTGGTGGATACCGGCTCTTCCTTGAATGTTTTACCCAAGAAGGCATTAGATCGCTTGGATTGTGAGGGTTTGGAGTTGAAACCTAGTAACATCATTGTTAGAGCCTTCGACGGTTCTAAAAGGATGGTGCACGGTGAGGTGGACATCCCTATTCGTGCGGGTTCCCAAGTTTTCGGCTCAACGTTCTATGTAATGGATATTCGTCCATCTTACTCCTACTTGTTGGGACGACCCTGGATTCACAAAGCTGGGGCAGTAACTTCTACTTTACACCAAAAGCTCAAATACCCTGTCAAAGGGAAGACTGTTACTGTGCAGGGTGAGGAGGAATACATGGTGAGTCACTTGAATTCATTCCGGTATATCGAGATGGACGGGGAGTTTATTGAAACCCCCTTTCAGCATTTTGAGGAAGTACCTCCAGTTTTGGCATCAGCTGAAGCAGTAGTTGAAGAAGACTTTCCGTTGAAGATGGCATCCTTGAAGGATGCCCGGGCTGTAATCGAGAAGGGCAATTATGCAAACTGGGGTCAGCTTCCTGACTTCACTCAAAAGAATGACAAGTTTGGGCTGGGCTTTACTGCAGAGGCTCAAAGGGCTGTGCGCAAGGAAAAGATCAGAAAGGCTCCGGTGTTTATCTCCAACCCAAGGGTGAATGTTGTTGAGGAGGATGTGGAGGAAGCAGAGTTTGACAGTTGGATCTACCCGACTACCAGCAACGGACCAAGCAACTGGACGGAAAAGGATTTTACACCTATCACATTTGTCACGCAGTAATTAATTTCTTATGATTTCCAATTTGTAACAAACAATGTGTTAAAACTTTTATTGGCTCGGTGTCCTACCCGGGGCATCGTAGCTCCATTTGTGAGGGCTTTTTGTATGACATTTCCATATATCATCAATCAAAACATTGGACGTTTGTTGCATTTCAAATCTTATGCTCCTTTTTCTTTCTGTGTTATATATATTGCAAAACAGCTATATTTACACACACTCACTTATACAGGTTTCAATCCACTATGGATCTCACTGGTAACAGCTCTGCTACCGCCAGTTATGACTTCGAGAATCCGATCAACTTGGCCGAGGACGAAGGTGAAGATGATTGCGAAGTGCCTGGTGAACTCGCAAGACTGCTACTCCAGGAAGAGAGGGCTATTCAACCACATGAAGAGCCGGTGGAAACAATTAACCTGGGTACTGAGACAGATAGGAAAGAGGTCAAGATTAGGGCTAATCTAGAGCTCAGCGTGAAGCAACGATTGATCCAGATGCTACAGGATTACATGGAGATATTTGCTTGGTCCTATGAAGATATGCCTGGTTTGGATGCCGACATTGTAGTCCATCACCTGCCAACCAAGGAAGACTGCCCTCCGGTAAAGTAAAAGGTTCGCCGCATGCGCCCAGAGATGTCTGAAAAGATCAAGGCTGAGGTTATGAAGCAATTCGATGCCGGGTTTCTTGTGGTAACTTCTTACCCTCAATGGGTTGCTAATGTGGTGCCAGTACCGAAGAAGGACGGTAAAGTCAGGATGTGTGTCGACTGCAGGGATTTGAACAGGGCCAGCCCCAAAGATGACTTCCCCTTACCTCACATTGACGTTCTTGTTGACAATACTGCCCAACACAAGGTTTTCTCCTTCATGGATGGTTTTTCAGGGTATAATCAGATCAAGATGGCTCTGGAAGATATGGAAAAGACCACCTTTGTGACTCAGTGGGGCACCTTCTGTTACAAGGTCATGCCATTCGGATTGAAAAATGATGGGGCAACCTATCAACGTGCCATGGTTTCTTTATTTCATGATATAATCCATCATGAGATTGAGGTATATGTTGATGACATGATTGCAAGGTCCCAAACTGAGGAAGAACACCTTGACCATCTGAGGAAGCTGTTTGACCGACTCAAGTTATACAAGCTAAGGTTGAATCCCAACAAATGCACCTTTGGGGTAAGATCCGGAAAATTGTTAGGTTTCATTGTAAGTGATAAGGGTATTCAAGTGGACCCTGCCAAGGTTAAAGCCATTCAAGAGATGCCAGTCCCTAAGACAGAGAAAGAAGTCAGAGGCTTCCTGGGACGACTGAATTACATTGCCCGATTCATCTCACATCTGACTGCTACTTGTGAGCCAATCTTCAAATTACTAAAGAAAGATCAAGTAGTACGATGGAACGATGAATGCCAGGCTGCCTTTGAAAGGATAAAAGAATATCTCCAAGAGCCACCCATTCTTATGCCACCAGTGGAAGGAAGACCTCTGATACTATACTTGACAGTACTTGATAATTCAATGGGGTGTGTGCTGGGGCAGCATGACGAGTCTGGCCGAAAAGAGCACGCTATTTATTACTTGAGCAAAAAGTTTACTGACTGTGAGTCTCGTTACTCACTGCTTGAGAAAACTTGCTACGCTCTTGTATGGGCTGCTCGCCGGCTGAGACAGTATATGCTGACTCACACTACTCTATTGATTTCAAAGATGGATCCCATCAAGTACATATTTGAAAAGCCTGCTCTGTCTGGGAGAATAGCGAGATGGAAAATGATCTTGACAGAATATGATATCCAGTATACAACTCAGAAAGCTATTAAGGGAAGTGTACTGGCAGATCATTTGGCACATCAACCTGTGGATGATTACCAATCATTTAACTTTGATTTCCCGGACGAAGACATCATGGTGGTAACTAACTGTGAAGTATCTGGACCGGATGAAGGACCTGAGGAAGGATCCCGATGGTCTATGCATTTTGATGGGGCCTCCAATGCTTTGGGTAACGGCGTCGGCGCTGTAATCATATCTCCCAAAGGAACTCATACTCCACTCACCGCCCGATTATGCTTCAACTGCACCAACAACATGGCAGAATATGAAGCATGTATCATGGGTCTACAAGCTGCAATCGACTTAAGGATCAAATTTCTGAGTGTCTTCGGAGATTCTGCTCTCGTGATCAATCAGATCAAGGGCGAGTGGGATACGAAACACCCAAATCTTATTCCTTACAAGGAGTATGTGTCGACCTTGCTTCCTCACTTTGAAGAAATAACTTTTGAGCACTTCCCAAGAGAGGAGAATCAGCTAGCGGACGCACTCGCTACGATGTCTTCAATGTTCAAAGTTAAATGGGACAATGAGGCTCCCTGGATCATTATCTAGAAGTTGGATGAACCGGCATACTGCTGCGAGCTTGAGGCTGAGAAGGTGACTGAAAAACCCTGGTATCATGAGGTGAAGAGGTACTTAGAGGCTCAGGAATACCCTGAAGGTGCATTTGTCAATGACAAGAAGTTCATGAGGAGGTTTGCGGCAAAATTCTTCCTCAGCAACGGCATTCTCTACAAACGGAATCATGATTCAACTCTACTACATTGTGTGGATAAGGCCGAAGCAGAGAAGATCATGATAGAACTGCATGAAGGTATATTTGGAACGCATTCCAGTGGACACACCATGGCTAAGAAAATCCTTTGGGAAGGATATTTCTGGTCCACAATGGAAGCTGATTGTTACCAACACTCTCGAACTTGTCATAAATGCCAAATCTATGCTGACAAGGTACATATTCCTCCAGTTCCTCTGAACGTCCTGACGGCACCTTGGCCTTTTGCAATGTGGGGGATTGATATGATCGGTGAGATCCGACCAACGGCATCCAATGGGCATCGCTTCATCTTGGTGGCGATCGATTACTTCACGAAGTGGGTTGAGGCAGCTTCCTACGCCACAGTAACCAAGAGTGTCGTGGCACGTTTCATCCGGCATAATCTAATCTGTCGGTACGGCGTCCCGGAAAGAATCATTACGGACAACGGTACCAATCTCAACAACAAGATGATCACTGAACTCTGTGAACAATTCAAGATACAGCACCACAATTCTTCTCCCTACCGGCCGAAGATGAATGGGGCTGTAGAGGCAGCTAATAAGAATATCAAGAAAATTGTGCAGAAGATGATAGTGACCTATAAAGATTGGCACGAGATGTTACCGTTCGCTCTTCATGGGTACCGTACCTCAGCAAGGATGTCAACCGGGGCAACTCCCTTCTCTTTGGTCTATGGAATGAAGGCAGTCTTGCCAATTGAAGTCCAGATACCCTCTCTCCGAATAATGAAGGATGCAGACTTGAATGAAGATGATTGGATCCAGACTCGACTTGATCAATTAAACCTGATTGACGAAAAGAGACTCACCGCTATCTGTCATGGTCAGACGTATCAAAAACGGATGATCAGGGCATTTAACAAGAAAGTCAAACCACGAGAGTATCAAGTTGGGGACCTGGTAATCAAACGCATCATCCTTCCTCAAAGTGATCCCCGGGGCAAATGGACCCCTACTTACGAAGGGCCATTTGTGGTTAAACATGTGTTCTCAGGAGGAGCCATGATCCTAACCACCATGGATGGTGACGACCTTCCTCACCCCGCCAATGCAGACATAGTGAAAAAATACTACGCATAAATAAAAGACCCGCTAGGTTGACATACCTAGGCAAAAATTAGGGCTTCCCGGCGAACCAAAAGGGTTCGGGCAAAAATAAGGGATGAAATAAAAAAATCTGTACACCCGACAAGTCGAAAACCTGAAAAGGCGGCTTGGGCAAAAATAGGTATCCCGGTGGACTGAAAACCCGAAAGGGCGGTCCAGGCAAAAGTTAGGGATAAAGCGTAATACTATGTCTCATTGGATCACTTCGCATCCGGAATTCGGTATCAACTATCTGGCTCAGACTTCGGCATCGACCAATCAGCTTCATCTTCAACTAGGCAGCAAAGCGATGAGACGCTTGAAGACATAAAGGCGATAGCAGAGTTGGAACCCAGTAGGATTGTTCACATAGCTGTTTTGTTTTCTTTTCAAAATTGTCAATTATGTGATTAATTCGGCGGCATTCTCTTACTAGGATGTCAGCCTCTTGTACAAAAAACGCCTATTCACAGGCAAAATTCAAATCAATACGAATTCACTAGTCCATACAAATTCCCATTATTTTTTCTTTTTCTGTTTTGTCTTGCGAAGAACGTCCAATGTTCATTTTTGATATATGCATTTGACATTAAATTGTTGATTCATAAATATTTGCACATGAAACGAAAGATTAATTACAGGTGACATCAGAAACAGGGGCAATGTGAAATTGTCTGATGCAGTCTGATTGCTTTGTCCGCCAAGGTACCAAGGTGGATTCGACTGAAGAATGTGACCAAACGATCTCAGCTCCCCGCAGAGTAAGGCGGGATTCAGCAATACTTTCCCCAGTGAAGTCACCAACTTTCCCCGGCAGGTCTAAAAGCTTATCCCCAGTAGATTCTGGAAGCTTGTTCCCTGCAGAATACGGACGTCTCTTCCGAGCTTTATTCAGAGTTATTCCTCACAAAGGCTTATAACTGGGTTATCCGCAGCAAATTTCCATGGAAGATCGCCTTCGGCAAGGTCCTTTCAGTCCCCGGCAGGAGTTTGTCTTTGGTATTCCCCAAGCAGAGTTTATCATCATTATCCCCAGCGGAGTTTATCATCATCATTATCCCCAACGGAGTTTATCATCATCATTATCCCTAGCGGAGTTTATCATCATCATTATCCCCAGCGGAGTTTATCATCATCATTATCTCCAGCGGAATCCATCATCAAAGTCCTCAGCAGGACTCCCATTAAAACTTCGGCAAAGTATCTCTTCCACAGAGCAATTCTCCGGTCGATCGTCAAGGATTTATTTTCCTACGGCGAAAATACATTCATAAACATTTCACATTTCATACATCTTGCTTACATACATGATAAAGTGCATACAACACTATCTCATGTTGAACATCATGACATCATGCATATCATACATCATGACAATGCATACAACTTATGTTTTTGCCTTTTCAGGGAAAAAGACAATCCTAAAGACAACTACCTTCAACTGTCACAAATTCCAGATTCGATTCCTGTATCTAGCCAGGGCACATCTGAGAGTGATCAGTTTCCAGACTCGATTCCTGTATCTAGCCAGGGCATGTCTGAAGAGTTCGAAGATTCGATTCCTGTATCCAGCCAGGGCATATCTGTTGACAACATTTCCAGATTCGACTCCTGTATCCAGCCAGGGCATATCTGTTGACCACATTTCCAGACTCGATTCCTGTATCTAGCCAGGGCACGTCTGAAGAGTTCGAAGATTCGATTCCTGTATCCAGCCAGGGCATATCTGTTGATGACTATTTCCGGATTCGATTCCTGTATCCAGCCAGGGCACATCTGTGAGCAACCATTTGTAGACTCGACATCTGTACCTAGCCAGGGCATATCTGCATAAAGAGATTGAAGATCAAACACCTGTAACAAGCCAGGAAAACATTTGTCTTTCTCAAATACACAAGTTCTCGCTAAGGAATCTCTTATGCGATCAATACCTCCAGATGGCATCTGTAAGCCCATTCACGACATCACATTGTTGAGACTCCAATATGCGAGTGCAAATTTCCAGGCACTCTAGTGTCCAATCTCCTTTTACCCTCGAGTCACGAAAGGCAAACTTGCCAATCTAACTCTTCAGGTCCAAGAAGATTGAACAGGGGCAACTGTTGTACCCCAAAATTTGCCCTCCCATTTCCTCAACATTTTCTCATCACAAGACCTTTGGAGATCAAGATCCAGTTAGGGTTTCATCTGCTCAAGACTCCTCCTTGCACTGTTGACCCAAATTAGGGTTTGTGTTTGCACAAAGAGATTTTGACCTAAAGTGCCTAAGATGACTTTCATGCTTCATGTTGGACTCCCAAGTTTATCCATACCAAGTTTCAAGTCTTGATTCCAAGTTTTGCCCAGTCAATTGGACAGATGACTTAGAAATCAACTGTATTGGGGAAAAAGTCAACTGTGGCCAATTGACAGTCAAATCTCATGAAAATTGACCCCCATCAACATTATGAACTCACATGGACCATTTGATCAAGTTTGGATCACAATTCCACAAGAAATTTGATCAGATCATCAAAAGGGCAAAATGGTCATTTTTAGGGTTTTGACTGCACAAAGGCAATTTTTGACTGTTTGACCTAGCCAATGGCAAACCAAGCTCACATATGGACTCAAGGACCCCATGAAATTGTCTTGACATGCCCAACAAGTTCAAAAGATCCCAAGTACACAAGGTTGACAGTTGAATTTCCCAGTCAACTGATCAATTTTGACTTGTATACTGAAAAGTCAAACTTTGACTTTTTGGTCAAAATCAAGGGTCAAGATTCATTTTTCATCAAAACATGCCAAATCATGAGACTTGTTCACCAAGAAACCAAGAAATGCAAATTAGGGTTTGAAATGGGAATTTTTCATAACTTAGAATTTTTCAAAGTTATGGAAAACCCTAATTTTTTCCCAACTTTGCCCCACTTTTTCACCATGATTCATTTGGATTCAAACAAAAGTCAAAACAAGAAAGTTGTAGCTTGTTGCATAATCTACAACTTTGATTCACAAAGTTTTCTCATTTGAAGCTTGTATCTCAAGTTACAAATTTTTGAATAAGGGCACTAAACCATTCTTAACTTAGTAAATTTTTGACCTATTTTGACAAGTTTTTCTACCCCACTTCAAGACCATTTTCCATACACTTCCACTTGGAATTTCAAATTGCATTTCAAAGATGGATTGTAGTACACATTCCAAGCTTTCCAAAATGTCCAAGAACTCATCAAACAACCTCATGGTTAGGGAGAATCGAATTTCACAATATGGCAAAAACTCACTTTGTTCATGACCAAGTTCCATGTCCATAACCTTGCAATTTGAACTCAGCATGCTTTAGGCTAGATTACAGGTCCTTAAACCAAGTTACACTCATAAATTTAATGCATATTCTTTGTGCCAAGACCATGTTCCTTGTGTTCTAACATTACATGAAGGTTTAATCCATTTTTAGATAAAGTAAACTATCCATTTTTGCAAAAGTTCACTTTATGTCCAATTGGTAAATCAAGCAAGTACAAACCAAATCTCTTTGGCACAAGATTATGAACAAATTACTCTGATCAAGAGAAGCTTTGCAGCAGGATTAGGGGTCCTCTACTGACCTAGAAACACAACTTGCCATGTCTTGCTTAAGTTAGAAGAAACATTGCATAACTCATACCAACTTCCATCTCAGCTTACAAACACAAGAACAAAGTTATCAAACACCCTACACACATCATAACCAAGCTATTGCACGAGCCATTTACCCCCCAAACATCATCAAACCAAAAAACACCATCAAACTGCAAAAATAGAGTTGCCTCTGCAGTTTGAGTGCCAACTTCTATTCCTCTCAAGCATTCTTGCCAAAACCAGTTCACATACCTTCCATACCATCTATGCAAGCTAACCAAAAGCAAAGGCACGACCTGTAACTCCTCTAACAAGTTCCACCATTTTTACTTTTCCATTTTGCAGTTGAAGTTCTGCAGCTCAGTTCAAGGTGTCTCAAGGCAAAGTAGATATTGGAACAGCATCACCACATCTCAAGGAAGCTATACCAACCAGTATCTTGCACTGTAAGCTCCCCATTTGCCAGTTAGAACTTCAGCTGAACAGGTATTTTGGTGAACTCGTATCTCTCTGATCATGCATCATTAGCCTTAAGTTTGTGAATAAACAATGTCCTACTCATGCCACTGAACATGTACATTCTTTTACTTTTCATTTCTTTTGCCTGAGTTGAGAGAATTTAAGGTTTAAAAATGGCAGAAAACTTAGGTTAGGATTTGGGATTGTTAAAATTCTCTCTCATTTCTGAGAGTTAGGAGATGTTCTTTATATATTTGGAATCGTGGTTTCATGCTTAACATCTTTTGTGTTGGAAGTTTGTTCAAAAAATCAAAGAATCAGGATATTCAAAGGAAGCTTGCTTGCGCGCGTTTTTTTGAACAAACTTTGTTCAGAGGTTGAAGAAGGTGTCTTCTTGGGCTGGGCCTGAGCAATTTTCTTATTCACACCACTTTTTCTGTTTTGCACCCCTGAGCCCATTTGCTTCATTTTTTATATTTTTTGACTTTTTCTTTTTTTAACTGACTCATTTATTTTTTCTCAGCATCTTAAAAATATAAAAATATTTTTTCCATCATTTTTTGAATTTATTAAGTATTTATTTGATGGTTTTGTACATAAATAAATAAATATGCATATATACTTTTTGTTTGAAATATTAAGATAATAGAAATATATTTTTTATACACTTTTATTTTATTTATACTTCCTGAAAATATTTTGTATAAAAAAATACCCTTTTTATTTTTATATTAAATATTATTATTTTTTATATACAATACATATTTAGAACTTAATACATAAATATATATATTTATTAATATACTTAGAATAAAATACTAAAAATATACATATTTTATTTTTTAATATTTAATACTAAAAAATGCCTTTTTTACAAATATACCATATTTTATTTTGTTTTTATATGTAAATAATAAATATTATATGAATTGATTAATTAATGTCCCTTTTTATTAAAAAATTAGGGTTTTGCCCTAAATTTGAAAATACCTCAAAAATAATATCTTTTTATTTTCTATTTTATTTTTCACATAAATAATACCTTTTTCATACATATAAAAGACCTCTTTTTTTGCATTCTTGCATATTTTATTCCATTTTTACTTAACTATTGTACATTAATTAAATTGTGTAAATTCAAAATTGATGTAATAGTTTTAGGTTTAAATTCCTTGTCAAAATCTCCATTTGAAACATTGTACCCCCCTCCCTATATTATTGTGTTGTAATAGCGTAGGAATTTAAATTTCGCACTTTATCGCTTTCTAAAATACAATGCTAGAATTAGGGTTTATATGCGAATAAAAAATGAACAAAATAGTTGGACCTAATATAAGACAAACAAGCATGAAAAATGGACAACACATTTCACACTTGCACCCCCTAGGGTACTCCACTTGTTGCCTTCAATAATGGGCCATATTGCATGTTAGGTATCTTTGGGCAAAACAAAACAATCAAATGATCATAGTCCCTCGATAAACACTTTCAAAAAGTTGCCTAAAAATGATCAAGTCCCTTAAAAGAAAATTGCCCAAAGATACTTAGCACCATTGCAATCATGGTCTAAACGATGACCCGCGGCCGTCCCGTTCACATCCTAACATGAGGTTGTCCACCAAATACAATGGTGGAGCAAACTTGTTAAAAGGATTAAAAACATAACAAGAATCTTTGAGAACTTTTTAGGAGTAGATAGCTCTTAAATACTTGCCAACTTGCAAAACAAAACACTTGCCTATTTTCTAAAACCACACTTCACAACACTTTCAAAAATAACTTTCAAAAACAAATGAAAACCTTTTCAAAAGACATACACCTTTGTATACATCCCAACATGGATCATTACAAAGGTTGCCACCACATTGGCTTCTTTTCAAAACATTTTCAAACCCACACACACAAGAGCACCATTTAAAACAATTGAAAACAAAAGGCAAGTGATCTAAGCAAGTAACTAAGAGCCCATGGATAACCATGGATAGAAAGGGTGCTAATACCTTCCCTTTCTATAATCTACTCCCCGAACCCAAGAAAACATCTCAAAGGTTTTTGCTGTGCTTTTTAACCTTTCCTTAGGATAAAATAAAAAGTCGGTGGCGACTCTTGCTCAACCGAAACATTTGCGAAAACAAACGCAAAACCCTAGTCAGTTCTCCCACCGTATCACACATACAACTAACTCTTTACCTTTTCAGGAAAGATCAATCAACAGATAATTACTACCAACTTATACAGCAGGTCAAAGATTAATGCCTAAAACCATACGGGAAAACTATTTACACGACCAAGTGGTATGAACTCCCGGAGCAAGACGGGTTTACCAAAAAATACTGCAGGCCGCGAATTAATGCTTGAAACCAGACGGGGAAACTATCTATGTGACTAACATTGCCAAGTTCTAGATTAATACCTGAAACAAGACAGGATAACTATCTGTGAACGAATGATTATAGATTAATACTTGAAACCAGACAGGAAAACTATCTACATGAGCATATTAAAGATTAAATTCCAAAACAAGTCGGGGAAACTATCTTTCTTTCTCTAAGGTCAGAGATTAATACCTGAAACCAGCCAGGACAACTATCTCAACGACCAACAAAAGCAATTTCCAGATTAATACCTAAAACAAGACAGGACAACTATATATGAACAGATGTGGATCAATTCCCCAAACAAGACGGGGTGACTATCTACATGACCAGATGAAGCATCCCTACCTAGGTTCCTTCTCATACATTTCCAGATGAAGTTTTACCCGGACTCATCATGAATCTGCCCTACCTAGGTTCCTTCTCTTACATTTCCAGATGAAGTCTTACCCGAACTCATCATGAAGCAGCCCTACCCAGGCTCATTCTCATACATTTCCAAATGAAGTTTTACCCGGACTCATCATGAAGCAGCCCTACCCAGGCTCCTTCTCAATTTCCAGATACAGTCTAACACGAACTCATCCTGAAACAGCCCTAGACAGATTTCTTCTAATACATTTCCAGAGAGCAGTTAATTTCATTCTCCCTAGTAAGTTACTATGAAGCTTGGATTTCAACCCGAAAATAGCAAACTTTTATCTCTCCAGTCTAGATATAACTCCTCAATAGAACCAAGGACAAATAAAGTTCCTGGATTCTATTCCCCGCGGAGTTTTCCTCAAGCGGGAGAACAACAGAAATCAACATTCCCCAATGGAGTCCTCCTTAGACAAAAGGAACAGGAATCCCCACCAAGAGACCTCTTATGAAGTCAGCATCTACCTTGGATGGCATCTTTAAGCCCATCTCCGACAACTCTCAGTCATCTTCTCCAAATGGCATCTTTAAGCTCACTCCCTACACGGTCAACCATCACATTATGTGAGTGAAAATTTATGGGCACTCTATGTCCAATCATCTTCCACCTTCAGATCACGAAAGGCAAACAAGCCAATCTAAATCTTCAGGTTTAAGAAGATTGAACAGGGGCAGCTATTGTACCCTAAAATTTTCCCTCTCATGTTTTCAAAGATCTTCTCTTGCCTAGGTGGTTACAAACACTTGCTTAAAGAAAATAAAAAAATTTAAGGTGGCCAAGTGTCTTTCGTTTGGCATCTGAATAAAGTATTTCAATTGGCATCTGAGCAAGGTACTTCGATTGGGCATCTAAAATCCTTCGAGCGAGCCTTTGTTTCAAAGTCTTTGATTGGGCATCTGAAATCCTTCGAGCGAGCTTTTGTTCCAGAGTCTTCGATTGGGCATTTGGAATCCTTCGATGCAAGCTTAGTTCACAAGCTTCGACTGAGCAAAAGGCTCTTTCAACTTGCCTTTGATCCACAAGGCAAAAGGCCTCTTCATGCTTGCCTTGGATCCACAAGGCAAAAGGCTCCCTCAGACTTACCTTTGATCCACAAGGAAAAAAAGCTTCTTCATGCTTGCCTTTGATTCACAAGGTCAAGGCCCCTTCAACTGGTCTTTGATTCACAAAGCAATGACCTCCCTCATGCTAGCATCCACAAGGCTTTGGTTTCCTTTGTGCTAGTTTCGACTGGGAAATGGCTCCCTTTGAAACTGTTTGCTTCGACTCCATCTCTGAACCCTTCAACACATGATTACTACATTATGAGCACACATTGGTGGCCCATTTGAAGAATTCACAAGGATACATGTGGGCTATTCGAAAGACACACAAATGGTGCCTTTGAAGGACATACATTTGGTATATTCGAAAGACACACATTTGTTGGAAGAAGACAAGTTTTGTCTTTTGATGAGTCTTGGTTCAAGATGCTTGTTGGACAAAGTATTGCATGCTTCCAAGCCCAAGCCTCATGCACAACCACATTCGAAAGAGTCAGGGGGCGAAACGTGTCCAGGTTCACTCAAGATTTCAAAATGGCAAGAATTATCCAAATATGGTAAACTTTCAATATGTTGGATTTTTGTCTCATGACCTTGAAAGCCTTTGTCTCTTGCCATAATTGCTCCCCTCACACCCCTATAAATACAAGGCTAAGGATACACTTTCAAGGGACAGAGGGGAGACGAAAAAATAAGGATAAGAAATAATGCCTCAAAAAGTCACACCAAAAATCTCAAAATCTTCACAAAGTGATCCAAAATTAAAGCAACCTTCACATGCCTCTTCAATAAGCGCTCCACTCACACCCTGAAGTTTGCAGGAGACATTCCCAAGCACTAGGGAGGTCCAACATACACTAGAGCATCACTCACACAATCTCCCCGTTGGTAATTTGCTTTCGATCTCAAACTAGCTAACTATGTAGTTTTTAAATTCATGTTAATCATACATTCATGTTGTTGCTAATGTTTGTGATTGCTTTCATGCGTTACATACAAGGTTAAGCGCATGGATGAGATCGTGCCATTGCTTGGGCACGATCTATATTTTCTTTCGAATCTCAGGATTCATGATGTTGCAAGACGAAATAGCTTTTGATTCAGACCCAGGGGATTCGAACTAGGATGATGCATCCATAGGCTGTCGAATCCAAGACTAGATTTGACCCAAGTCTAGATTTTTTTGTTTTTGTTTCTCTAATAATTTTTCTGCGGATCCAGTGTTCCCAAATTGAAGGATTATATCATGCACCTTCGACCAGCTTCCTCATTGGATCGAAAGGTAGCTATAGGCTCCTTTTCGATCCAGACCTGCATTCTACAATTTACATAGCCTTCTTCACTATCCTGACCCTTTAATTTTTTATTTTGTGTTATTAAATTATTTCCTTTTATTTTTTTTGTTCTATTTACTCAGCAAATAATTATAAAAAAATCACAAAAACTTGGTCTAGTCTTTTATAATTAAAATTAATTCTATTAACTAATTAATTAATTATTGTAACTTTTTCTTTAATTTAAAACTAAATAGACTTAGGATTTTAATTAAATCATTTTCCCAAAATAAAAACAAACAAAAAAAGATTTTTATACCTTAGGATTTTTTAGACGTTCTTTTCCATTTCGCGTGCGTTTACATTCATATTATTGTATTTGTCTGCTGGATGTAATTGAATTAATTAGGATTTTTACTATTTTATTCATTTTTCCCCAATTTTGGACTATGTAATTAATCCCCTCCCTGAAACTTTGTAATAGCATAGATTTAAATTCCGCATTTTAATTTCCTGTACATATTAACTTTAGATGTATGGTAATAGGATTGTATGGTAAGAAATTAAAAGCAACGTTAGCAAACCTAACATCAAAGACACAAATAACTGAAAACAAACACACTTGCACATGCGCACCCCTAAGGTACTCCCACTTTGGTTGCCTTCGGAAAATAGTCACAACTTTCTAAACGTGAGAGATTTTAGTGGCTACCCTCCAGTTTAAAAAAGATCAGAAGTCCCTCGATGACCCTATCGATGCTGCCTCGATAAACAATGATCTTAAAATCCTAGGGTAGTTACTAAGATTTCTTGCCAAGTTGCCTTTGTGACTATAAAACGTGCCTTTGAATGTCCCTCAAACATCCAACAATAGGGTTACCTACTCACTAATAGTAGGATAGCATTGTCTAAAGGAAAGGAGGAAAAGAACAAACCTTTCGAGTAAAAGTAGATAGTTCTTATATGCTATGCTAAAAATTAAAATTTTTTCATATACACAAAACACTTTCAAAAACGTTTTCAAAAATGCTTTCTTATCACCCTTGAGGACTGATATAAGAGTTACCATAAAGCAAACTGCCTCACTATGGCATTTCAAAATACTTTTTAAAAACACACAAAAAGCACAAGGTATTTTTCAAATGAGCTAAGCATCTAAGAGCCCGTAGAAAACTACGGATGGAAAGGGTGCTAACACCTTCCCTTTCCATAATCTACCCCCATCACTCAGAAAACTCTAGAAAAGGTATTTTTCTATTCTTTTCACCCTTTCATTTGTTGGATAAAAGAAAAGTCGGTGGCAACTCTTGCTTACCGTAACATTTGCAAATACAAAATGCAAAACCAGTATAACAGTCGATTCTACCACCGTATTACACCAGGTATGAGTCGACACAAAACATTATGAGTCGATACATACTTTGTCTAGATCCAAAAATAGAAAGATCAAAGGTGCATGAGTCGACACAAAACACGAATGTGTCGACACAAACAAGAAATGAGTCGACACATACTATTATGTATCGACTCATACTGAACTAATTTTGTTTTGCAGGGACAAGAAAAGTTTGTGTCGATGCAAAGATGCAAGTGCCGATGCATAATGGTTAAAAAATGTTTTTTTTCCTTTCTTTTGCACTGTTTTTTATATTTTCTATATATTTTCTTTCATTGCTATTCAATATGGTTGTAATAATTAGGACTTTTATTGCTTTCCACCCCCACACCTCATTTGTAATTTGTATACCCCATCCCCAAATGATGTAATAGCGTAGGACATTTATTTTCTGGAATTTACCACTTTTATATAAAATGCTAGTAATTAGGGTTTGTATGGAAAGATAAGAAATCAATATTTAGACAACCCTAATTCAAGAACAATAATGCATGAAAAATAAACACTTGCACCTCTAGGGTTAACTCCACATGTTGCCTTGAGAAAATGGCCATGTAATGCATGTGAGACACCTTAGCGAAAACAATCAAAATACAAGATCATAGTCCCTCGATGACGCTTTGAATGTTGCCTTCAAAATGATCTTAGACCTTTAAGAAAAATTCAAGGTATCTCATAACATTTCATTTTATGACTATACGATGACCTACGCATGTCCATTCACATCCAATGATATGGCTTCTTATCAATCAATGGTAAGATAGAAATATCTAAAGGAGGGAGAAAACAACGAAGACTTTTTGAGTAGGTAGAATGCTCGTAGTTGCTTGATCACAACATTTCAAAACATCTTTCAAAAAACACCAACACTTTTCCATGAAATATTTTCAAAAGTCAACACTTTATATGCATTCTTATAGAGACGAGAATCATTACAATATTTGCCTAAACAAAGGCACTTTTCAAAAATACTTTCAAAACCAATCACAAACACATTTCAAACAAAGCATTTTAAAGTGAGTTAGCAACTAAGAGCCCGTAGATAACTACGGATGAAAAGAAAAGTCGGTGGCGGCTCTTACTATCCGCAACAATTGAGATAAAACGCAAAACACCCAAGTCAGTTCTCCCACCGTATTACAGTGATCTTAGACTTTTTGGAAACCTCAAGATGTCCTCTACAATCTCTATTTTGATCATTTTTTTCATTTGAAGACTTTATCTTGATGTAAGTTGCCTTGACAAAAAGTGTCTTTTTGTTGAATTTTGAAATAACCTATAATGTATTAGCCCATATCTCTCAAATGAAGCACTTTTTAGTCTTGAGCTTAGAGAGTCAAAGTTGTAGATAATTGAATTTCCTTCAAAATGAGCTTTGATTAAGGAAAATATGATGAAGCATGTGGAAGTTGTGCTTGGTCAAAGTTCAGTTGACTTCTCATAAAGAAAACCCTAATTTGGCAACTTTTGATGAATGAATAGTTTTCTTGATGAATCATGATCAACCCTTGATCAAATTATTAATATGACTCCAAAACCTTGATTTTGACTAAAAATCTTGAGGTTTGACTGTATGTTGACCACAGTTGACTTTTTGTCCAATATAGTTAATTTCCAATCATCTGAGCAATTGACTGAACAAACTTGTGATGCAAGGCTTGAAACTTGACATGAGAATTCTTAGGGACATATGAGAAACCATGAAATTCACTTGAGTCCTTAGAAACCCAATATTCCTTGAGAAAAGTGAAACCCTAGTTGTGGACCCATTCCTTACGAGGAGAATTTGTCTGATCAATTCTTGAGCAATCTTGAGCAAATGAAAACACTAGGAGAATGTATTGAATTAAGTGAGGGAAAGTTTTAGGGTACAACAGCTTCCCCTGTTCAATATTCTTAAACCTGAAGAGTTAGATTGGCATGTCCGCCATTCATGATCTAAAGGTGGAAGAGGATTGAACATTTAAGTTCCCAGAAATTTGCACTCGCATATGCATAAAGTAACGTTGTTGGTTGATAATATTGCTTAAGTGGGCTTAAAGATTCCATTCAGAGAGATGAGGGAGTTTCGTCGGAGATGGGCTTATAGATGCCCTCAAATTAATTGTCGATAGGAGTATCAGAATGAGTCTTCTCTTGATTGTATCTGAACGATACTTTTCAGAATGGATCACTGGGGAAAATGCTTAAGTAGTTTCTTGTCAGATTTAGTCTCTAAGGGAAATGCTTGTCAGATTCAGTCTCTGAGGGAAATTCTTGTCATGTAGATAATCTCCCTGTCCTATTTCGGGAATTGATCCACAATATGCTTTTGTTGGCAAACCCGTCCTGTTTCAGGAATTCATACCACCTGGTTATATCGATAGTTTCCCCATCCTATTTTGGGAGTTAACACTTGCCTGGTTATAAAGATATTTTCCATGTCCTGTTTCGGAAACTAATCTTTGCATGGTCATATAGATAGTTTCCCCGTCCTATTTCAGGAGTTAATCTTTGACCTACTTTCTGTTGGCAAACTCGTCCCATTTAGGGAATTCATACCGCCTGATCATGTAGATAGCTACCCTGTCCTATTTCAGGAATTAATCTGCGACCTGGTCATATAGATAGTTTCCCCGTCCTGTTTTGGGAATTAATCTCTGACTTGTTCAAAAATTTGCTGATGAAAATCATCTATTTGTAGAATTTTACCTGAAAAGACAAAGTTAGTCTTCATGGAATGTCATGACGTATGTAATGCATTGCATAATGATGTTCTCAAAGTAAATGAGAGTGAGTTATATGTGTTTCGTATGCATATTGTGATCGGTGGATTTAGAACTGACTGTTTTTTAGCTGGTTTCACAAAATGTCGCGGTAAGCAAGAGTCGCCACCGTCTTTTATTTTCTTCAACATGGACAGGACAAAAGCACAGCAAAATTCCTTATGAGATAGTTTCTCGGTTCGGGAGGTAGATTTATAGAAAGGGAAGGTGTTAGCACCCTTTCTATCCATGGTTATCCATGGGCTCTTAGATACTTGCTCATTTGTGTTTTCAAAATGTTTGTTTGCTTTTCAAGGTGTGAGTGAGTTTGAAAAAGTTTCGTTTAAAGATTTCAGATCGACTCTTGTATCAGTCCTCAAGAGTGTTTGAAAAATTGTTTTGAAAGCTTTTTGAAAAGTGTCAGTGTGAAAAGAGTTTTTGATTTGTTTTTTTTTGAATTAGAGCAAGTATCTATGAGTCATCTACCTACCCTAAGGAATTAGGCTGTGTAAATATCCTTAAGGTAGTGTCATCCCACCATTGAGAGATAGGTAGCACCACCGTTGGAGGTGTTCGGGTCAATTCGTTTGTAGGGACAGTGTGGTCACCAGAGCAACAGTAGGACACCTTAGAAGCTACCCTTATGCCATTGATCCTTTTTAATTCGAGGCAACTTTTCTGAGGCAACTGGATCATATCATGGACATAAGGACTTACTAAAACGTCCTATACTCGACGACCATGTTCCGAAGGTAAGGCAACAGTGAGGCGTACCCTAGGAGTGGTGTGTGAATTTGTGTGTTGCTTTCATGTTATATTTTATCTTGTACATGTATCATGGTGATCTACGCTTGTTTTTAATTTAGGCCATTCATTCTTTCATGCAAAGTTTAGCAGTTTAAAAGTGCGGAAATTAAAGTGCGGGAAGATAAATCCTACGCTATTACAAGGCGCGGGTCTATACATCGCCAAATTAACAAAGACCCGTTTTGAATAAAAAATGCGGAAAGTAAATAAATTCCTAATTACTATTATAAGGCTTGAGCAATTACATAATATTCACAAAGGAAAATAAGAATAAATGCGCGAAAGAATTAAAGTTGAACGTTCGAGGGCGTTGGACCCTTTTGAAATTAAATTGAAATAAGAAAGTTAATTGTTTATTTTATTAAAGAAAAGAAATGTTTTTTTTAGGTTTTTTGTATTTATGAAAATAAAGAAAAGAATTTAAAATTAGAAGGAAACCCTAAATCTAGATTATTTTAATTATGAATGAAAATATTAAAGTTAACCTAATTTACTAGTTAATTAATTTATTTACATGTTTATTTACAAAATTAATGATAATTAATAATAATGATAAATAATGATGATTAATAATTTATTTAAGAAACAGATGAAAATGTCAAAAAAAACTAATTCTAGATACTTTTTACTTATTAAGAAAAAGATTAAAGTTTAAAAACCTAAATTAAACTAAGTTAATTGTTAGAGTTTATTTACAAAAAATAGGTTAGTGATGAAATTAATAATAATTATATTTTTTGATTTTTCTGTTTTTATTATAGAAAATTATTTTATGGTAAAAAAAACAATTAAAACAATTAAAAAAGAATTAGAAAAGAAAAGAAAATAAAATTAAAAAGGATGCAAACCAAGGGGGGTTTCAGGCCCAAGGGGAGGTTTTTTTGAACGGTCTGCATTCTTTGGCCATTGGATTGGGTTTCATGGCCATTTGTGTTCTGGCTGTTGGTCATTTGTGTTCTAGCCTCAACGTTCCTTAATCTTCTCAGGATGTCTGTCTCGCCATGTATTGGTGTCATGCATAAGTTGTTCTTTTGGCCATTTGGCTTTTGGCTTTTGGCTTTTGGCTTTTGGCCATTTGGCTTTTGGCTTTTGGCCATTTGACTTTTGGCTTTTGGCCATTTGTGTTTTGGCCTCAACGTTCCTTAATGAACCTGCATGGGATCCTGTCTAAATCTGCAGTGTTGACTCTCATGAACACATTAAATAAAATCATAAAATACAAATAAATCCAATATATGAAGAAATTTAATGTTTAGGCACAATATGGCATGTATGAATGATTATACCCTTTTGATCATGGAGATCAAATCAATCTTACCCTTACTGGAAAATTAGTGACCTGAATGCTTTTATGCCCTTTGGATCATGGAGATCAAGCCAGCCTTATCCTTACTGAAGAAGTAGTGAGGTGTTGGTTTGTAACTGTGATGGCTTGTTTGTAGTGAGAGGGATTTGTAATAAGGATTTCAAGGTTTTAGGGTTCTTGAAAGAATTTGATATTCTAACAGTGTTGTGGCAAGGTTTTTTCTCTCTTTTTTTTCTTTCCGGTTTGTGTGAAAAGAAGGTGATTATATAATGGAAATTAGGGTAAAGAAAATGGGCTTTGAATGTGCAATTGGGCCTCCAATGTTCACTTGAGTTCGTCACTTTCCAGGCTAAATCGCAGGGACTTAAGTGCAATTTTTGAAGTTGAAATGTGAAAACAAAATGTAGCCGATATCGAGAACTAACTCCTGTCCGAAAATCGGCTCAATCGGATAAACGGTGAATTAGTTATGAATTTTTGAAGTTTCGGCCCCGATGAAATAATATTCAGCATTCAGGATTTTCAGCGTGTCACGCACTCTGAGCAAAAAGGAAGGCCTTTTGAATACCGTTTGAACTCAATACCTTCTGTGAAAATGTAGTCAACTCAATTTGTGAAATTTTGGCGCCGGAACCAGCTCGATACGATGAAAATCGACCAAGTTATGATTTTCTGAACATGACGCAAATAAACTTGTCACAAATTTTCTGTGCGAAAATACTTGATAAATCCACATTTTTGAAGACCTTCTGATCGAAATTGGCTTCCAGCTGTGAGAGATGAAAACGTAGATAATGTCAAGACGGAATTTTGGCCACCGGAACGGGTTCAAAACGAGCCACGATCTTCAAGTTATGAATTTTTTAGCGCGTAAAAACTGCACTTTCAGCACACTTTTTCACCATATTTCTTCAAGAAAACTTACACATTCGGATACCTTCTTTAAAGAATTATCTCTTGAGCCGAACCTGAATTTGAGAATACGTTATCAGAGATATCTTGGGGAAAGAACACCTGAATATGACGCACCGGGTTGGACTTGTGAATTTTTCTTGAGATGTTTTGAGAAATATGGGAGGGCAAATTTTGGGGTACAACAGTTGCCCCTGTTCAATCTTCTTAAACCTGAGGATATAGATTGGCTTTCGGGCCTTTAGTGATCTGAAGGTGGAAGATGATTGAACACTAGAGTGCCCAGAAATTTGCACTCGCATAGTGGAGTATCAGCAATGTGATGTCGGGAATGGGCTTACAGATGCCATTTGGAAAGATGATGGATAGGAGGATGGGCTTATAGATGCCATCTGGAAGTGTGACAGAACCTTGTCGGGAATGGGCTTATAGACGCCATTCGGAGGCTGTTGGTATGTGGATGGGCTTACAGATGCCATCTAGGTGTCGATCGCATAAGAGATTCCTTAGCGAGAACTTTCGTACCTGAGAAAAGAAAGATAATTACCTGGCCTGTTACAGGAGTTGATCTTCAATTTCTTTATGTAGATGTGCCCTGGCTGGTTACAGGAACCGAATATTTAAACTCTTCAGACGTGCCCTGGCAAGATACAGGAATCGAGTCCGAAGAATATAGTCGTCAACAGATACACCCTGGCGAGATACAGGAATCGGATCTTCGAACTCTTCAGACGTGCCCTGGCAAGATACAGGAATCGAGTCTGGTAATGTTAGTCGTCAACAGATATACCCTGGCAAGATACAGGAATCGGATCTTCGAACTCTTCAGACGTGCCCTGGCAAGATACAGGAATCGAGTCTGGTAATGTTAGGTTGGTGAGTTGTCTCTACTGACATGTTATCCTTATGGACGAGTAGTCTTTAACGACGAGTGTCTATAACGACGGGTGTCTATAACAACGAGTGTCTATAACGACGAGTGTCTATAACGACGAGTGTCTATAACGACGAGTGTCTATAACGACGAGTGTCTATAACGACGAGTGTCTATAACGACGAGTGTCTATAACGACGAGTGTCTATAACGACGAGTGTCTATAACGATGAGTGTCTATAATGACGAGTGTCTATAACAACGAGTGTCTATAACGACGAGTGTCTATAACAACGAGTGTCTATAACGACGAGTGTCTATGACGACGAGTGTCTATAACGACGAGTGTCTATAACGACGTGTGTCTATGACGACGAGTGTCTATAACGACGAGTGTCTATAACGACGTGTGTCTATGACGACGAGTGTCTATAACGACGAGTGTCTATAACGACGAGTGTCTATAACGACGAGTGTCTATGACGACGAGTGTCTATAACGACGAGTGTCTATAACGACGAGTGTCTATAACGACGAGTGTCTATGACGACGAGTGTCTATAACGACGAGTGTCTATGACGACGAGTGTCTATCACGACGAGTGTCTATAACGACGAGTGTCTATAACGACGAGTGTCTATAACGACGAGTGTCTATAACGACGAGTGTCTATGACAACGAGTGTCTATAACGACGAGTGTCTATGACGACGAGTGTCTATAACGACGAGTGTCTATAACGACGAGTGTCTATAACAACGAGTTGGATCAGAGAAATCTTTAGGCATTGATTTAACTGGATTTGTATTCTTTGACTGGGTTGGTCTCTTTTGACTGTATTCGTCTACATAGTTGATCTTTTAACTGTATCCTTCCTGAAAGGTAAAGGTCAGTCATATGCAATGCATGATATGGATCAAGCAATAATATTTTTCAACACATGAGATTGTATGATATGATGCGTATATGCATGTATCCTGATGTATAACAATGTGATGTTTATGAATGTATCTGCGTCTAGGAAAATAGATCCTTGACGGATGCCGGGAAGTCAAATCCTGGGTTGATGTTGAAGAGTGAGATTCTTCGTTTCCATTGGGGATGATGATTGCAAGAATACCGGTCGGAGAAGATAACTCCGTTGGGGAATAAACTTGGCGAAGAGATTACTCTGCGGGGAATTACTCTGTGGGAAGAGATACTTCGCTGAGATTTGATGATAACTCCGCTGGGGATTTCGTTGTTGTGCTCTGTTGGAAATGAAGGTATCTTGGTCGCATTCTTCAGCTGAACTTACCTTGGCACTTCGGTGGACAGGGCAACCAGATCATTTAGACAACTCATTATTGCCCCAGTTTCTGTTGGAGAAGAAGGTACCTGTGAAGGTGTTTGATGACTGCCAATTGACAAATCTTCTTATGGTAGGCAAGTGACGAGATGACAGGACATAGTCGTACGCTTTGATCCCTAACTTTTGCCTGGACCGCCTTTTCGGGTTTTCAGTCCACCGGGATACCCATTTTTGCCCAAGCCGCCTTTTCAGGTTTTCGACTTGTCGGGTGTACAAATTTTTTATTTTCATCCCTTATTTTGCCCGAACCCTTTTGGTTCGCCGGGGAGCCCTTATTTTTGCCTAGGTGTGTCAACCTAGCGGGTCTTTGATTACGCGTAGTATTTTTTCCGACTATGTCCATGCTCTCAGGATGTAGGGAGGTGCCCCTATTATTGTGTTGCCACGCTACCAGAAGATGTATGGTCATGCAAGATTTGTTGCTGGGAATTCATGTCCAATGCCCCAAGTGGCTCAGGCGGAGGTTTGCCCCTGGCTGTTTGGCATCTTGAGAGATTCCTTGAATCTTGACTGGACTGCCCCAGATGATGGACAATGATCAGGCCATGCCCCTTGATTGGAGGTGCTTTTGTTTATTAGGCATTCGTCATGCGAATTTCTATGTTGTTCAAACAAAAAGTCATATGCAAACAAAGTTATGTTAAAAATGCAAAGCTTATGTCTGTCTTGAAGTTTTTGAAAATGCAGTTTTTTTTTATAAATAAAATAAGTGAGTTCTTTTGTAAACTGTGATGTCAAACTCGTTATTTTACAGCGAGCCTTAAGGAGTCAGGATACCTTTCGTAACAGTACGCCTTCGAACTAACCCACGCTTCAGCTAGGACTTTTGAGGGTTATAATGTGGCCTGGTTCACAGTTTAAGAAACAAAGGATAAAGGCTCAAATTATTTGTACCCACCCGCTCTTCGTGATGTTCTTCGAACCTAAACTCAGTTGATCGTGCGTTAGACCTTGTTCGAGTCTTTTGCTCTAATATACCAGTGATGGTTCGGGTATTGACAATTTATTTTGAATGGGCAGTCATTTCCTTTTTTGTTGAGGGTTTGTATGACCTCTCTTTTTTCTTGATTTTGTTATCCCTGTTTTTTGCCTGAGCTGTTTCCTTTTTGGAATTACAGTCAGCGGGATGCCCCAGTTTTGTAAGTCTCCTTCATAGGTTTTGACTTAATGGGTTTTTATTTTGAGAAGTAATGACTGCCTATCTTTATGATTGTTCGGAACCATCGCTGTCTTTTTTTGTTTTGTAAGGATTCCTTTGATGCCATTCATCGTTCACCTAGATCAACTGAGAGAACTACCCTGCCCCAGGTTATGATTAAGGGTTTTAGTTTCGAAAAAGAAAAAACTCCAACTTCTTTGGCTCAGAGGGGTTGACGAGGGATTATCTTCCTTATAACTCCAGTGTTTAGGAATTGAAACAATGCTTGTACCTCATCAGCGGGGTCTGTTCAAAAGCATATTGTAGATTGTGGTATCGTTTTCGTCATCCTCCCTCAAGAGGCTTAGAATTTTTAACCGAGAATTGATCATCACAGAAAAATGAAAACAGTTTGCATATAGTGAATACGAAATAATTTCTTCAAAACAGACATGTGTAGTGCATTAATGAAATAACAATGTTTAACATGAATAAATGTTTGAACAATCAAAAGAAAATTACAAGTTGAACATTCGAATGAACAAAAAATCCAATCCTAGCCATGTTTTGGCAAGGGAGCAGTGATCACATTGGGAGCCTCTGGGGAGTCGAGCTGGACTTCCTTCGCGTCGATCAAATCCTGAACCTTGTTTCTCAAAGTCCAACAGTCATCTGTAGCATGCCCCGGGCTGTCAGAATGATAGGCGCAGCGAACATTGGGGTTGTACCTTGAAGGTGTCCTGTTAGGATTCTTTGGAGGGTCCATGAGAGTTACCAACTTGGTTTCTAGCAGCTGTGGCAATATCTGTGATAAGGTCATGCCGAGAGGAGTAAATTGCCTTTTAGGTCTCTCTTCCCTTTGTTGATGGTGACGCTGAGGAGCACCGGCCGGCTTTGCAATAGCTACTGTGTTGACAGCACTAGATTCTCTCTTGGATGGTTTCTTCTTAATGTTTGAGGAGTCACCATTATGTATTTTCCCTGACTTGATGCCAACTTCTATTCTTTCCCCGGTCAAGACCAAATCTGTAAACCCAGCAGCAGAATTCCCAATCAGGTGGTTGAAGAATGGACCAGACAGGGTCCCCAAGAACATGTCGACAAGCTCGCGGTCAGTTAGAGGTGGTTGTACCCTTCCAGCAAGGTCCCTCCATTTTTGAGCATATTCTTTGAAACCTTCACCTGCACCCATAGACATTCCTTGAAGCTGAGTGCGCGTGGGAGCAAGGTCGGCATTGTACTGGTACTGCTTGTAGAATGCAGTGGCCAAATCCTCCCAGCTGTGGATGTTAGCTCCATTCAGTTGATAGAACCAGTCGAGTTGGGTTCCAGACAGACTATCCTGAAAGAAGTGAATCCATAAATTCTTGTCAGCCGTGTAGGGCTGGATCCTCCTTGTGTAAGACCTGAGATGCAGCTTAGGACAGGATGCCCCGTCGTACTTTGCAAAGGCAGATGCCTTGAATTTGTGCGGGATTACTACCCCAGAAGACAGACCTAGATCCTCGAAGTCCAGGCCGGGCACTTTTTGTATCTCCATGGCACTTAGCCGGTCTTCCAACTGTTTATACCTGTCCTCAGCTGGAGGGTATTGCTCTTCATTGAAGTCAGTCTCGTTGTCAAAGACCACAGGACTAGGAACCTCTCTCTCATGGGGGCTGTCCTTTCCAACAGATGGGGTAGTCTGCTCAACTTCATTTAGTGATCCATTCCCAGATTTGTGTCTCGGGTTGAACAGCATTGTCCTCTTCTTCTTCCTCTTCGAGAGCAGAGTCTTCAAATCCTGTTGGCCCTGGGCTAGACTCTTAATCAACTCCTGGAACTGGGCATTCTGGGCCTGGAGGGCCTGGATGGATTGCTCAGTAGATGTTTCAGGATTCATGATGAGACTGCTGAAATAAACAGCAAAGAAGGTAAGCAACCTGTAGAGAAAGGGTACCTGTTATGCAATGATATGTATGATATGCATGCGATGTTTTCAAGGATCTCGCGGGGTAAACAGAGAAATTGGTTAGAATTTAAATCCAGTAGCTTGATTGAAGGAACTTCATGTTGTTGAGAGTCCTTCTTCAAGGGTCAAAGGCTCACCATATCAAGTGGGTCATAGCCCCTGACGACCTTGGCTAGAGGAAAATAAATCCCCTTTGCCCCTTGCTAGACATTTGGCTTATTATGACCTGCATCACAAACCTTTGAGATCCTTGAAATGGGTTAGTCCTTATGCAGGATGTATGCAATGGTATGATGTTATGCTATGCATGGGGTAAAGTAGGTAAACCCTGTTATGAGTCCCAATTAAGGACTGTAAACAAAACCTGCAAGAAACTCAAGTGTCAGATAACAAGCATGCAAATAGTCAAGTTGGAAGGCACACAAGTCACACAAGAGATCCCTTAGAGTTAAGGCCAGCATGGGGTCTAGGTATTACCCTCTTGAAGTTGGTGGGCTCGAAACCTGTCCTATCAGAAGTAACCGGGTTCTAAGGGTCCCAATATCACTGGACTGTTTTCATTGTTCATCGTTTCGATTTAGCCACTGAACTGGCGATCGAAATATTCCAAGAAAACAACCCTCAATTGAGTGTAGTATCGAGTATCAACCAACCTCGGACTGCACCAAAGTCAGTTATCTCACTACCCTAAAGAGGCCAAGATGGTTCAATTAAGGTTCCTAAGGTCAGTTGATGCTTCATGACACCACGCGGCGGCCCCGTACTCTCCTTGACTGAACTCAAGGGTTACCGGTACACACCAAAGTGCCACATCAACGTAGCAGACTGCTTCAACCATGTCGGTATACCCCGCACAGTTCCCTCACAGTCTTGTTACTACTTTCTAAGAAGGTATCCCCCAGATCCGGGTTAGGATCTATAGAACTCCCAAGACAGTACCCACAATAATAAAGCAAACAATTCAGACAATTGAAAACACAAATGATCTTAGTCCTAAGGTACACCTCACTTTAAGTATCCCCAGCAGAGTCGCCAGTTCTGTGATCGGTGGATTTAGAACTGACTGTTTTTTAGCTGGTTTCGCGAAATGTCGCGGTAAGCAAGAGTCGCCACCGTCTTTTATTTTCTCCAACATGGACAGGACAAAAGCACATCAAAATTCCTTATGAGATAGTTTCTTGGTTCGGGAGGTAGATTTATAGAAAGGGAAGGTGTTAGCACCCTTTCTATCCATGGTTATCCATGGGCTCTTAGATACTTGCTCATTTGTGTTTTCAAAATGTTTGTTTGCTTTTCAAGGTGTGAGTGAGTTTGAAAAAGTTTCGTTTAAAGATTTCAGATCGACTCTTGTATCAGTCCTCAAGAGTGTTTGAAAAATTGTTTTGAAAGCTTTTTGAAAAGTGTCAGTGTGAAAAGAGTTTTTGATTTGTTTTTTTTGAATTAGAGCAAGTATCTATGAGTCATCTACCTACCCTAAGGAATTAGGCTGTGTAAATATCCTTAAGGTAGTGTCATCCCACCATTGAGAGATAGGTAGCACCACCGTTGGAGGTGTTCGGGTCAATTCGTTTGTAGGGACAGTGTGGTCACCAGAGCAACAGTAGGACACCTTAGAATCTACCCTTATGCCATTGATCCTTTTTAATTCGAGGCAACTTTTCCGAGGCAACTGGATCATGTCATGGACATAAGGACTTACTAAAACGTCCTATACTCGACGACCACGTTCCGAAGGTAAGGCAACAGTGAGGCGTACCCTAGGAGTGGTGTGTGAATTTGTGTGTTGCTTTCATGTTATATTTTATCTTGTACATGTATCATGGTGATCTACGCTTGTTTTTAATTTAGGCCATTCATTCTTTCATGCAAAGTTTAGCAGTTTAAAAGTGCGGAAATTAAAGTGCGGAAAGATAAATCCTACGCTATTACAAGGCGCGGGTCTATACATCGCCAAATTAACAAAGACCCGTTTTGAATAAAAAATGTGGAAAGTAAATAAATTCCTAATTACTATTACAAGGCTTGAGCAATTACATAATATTCACAAAGGAAAATAAGAATAAATACGCGAAAGAATTAAAGTTGAACGTTCGAGGGCGTTGGACCCTTTTGAAATTAAATTGAAATAAGAAAGTTAATTATTTATTTTATTAAAGAAAAGAAATGTTTTTTTTAGGTTTTTTGTATTTATGAAAATAAAGAAAAGAATTTAAAATTAGAAGGAAACCCTGAATCTAGATTATTTTAATTATGAATGAAAATATTAAAGTTAACCTAATTTACTAGTTAATTAATTTATTTACATGTTTATTTACAAAATTAATGATAATTAATAATAATGATAAATAATGATGATTAATAATCTATTTAAGAAAAAGATGAAAATGTCAAAAAAACCTAATTCTAGATACTTTTTACTTATTAAGAAAAAGATTAAAGTTTAAAAACCTAAATTAAACTAAGTTAATTGTTAGAGTTTATTTACAAAAAATAGGTTAGTGATGAAATTAATAATAATTGTATTTTTTGATTTTTCTGTTTTTATTATAGAAAATTATTTTATGGTAAAAAAAACAATTAAAACAATTAAAAAAGAATTAGAAAAGAAAAGAAAATAAAATTAAAAAGGATGCAAACCAAGGGGAGTTTCAGGCCCAATGGGAGGTTTTTTTGAACGGTCTGCATTCTTTGGCCATTGGATTGGGTTTCATGGCCATTTGTGTTCTGGCTGTTGGCCATTTGTGTTCTAGCCTCAACGTTCCTTAATCTTCTCAGGATGTCTGTCTCGCCATGTATTGGTGTCATGCATAAGTTGTTCTTTTGGCCATTTGGCTTTTGGCTTTTGGATTTTGGCTTTTGGCCATTTGGCTTTTGGCTTTTGGCCATTTGTGTTTTGGCCTCAACGTTCCTTAATGAACCTGCATGGGATCCTGTCTAAATCTGCAGTGTTGACTCTCATGAACATATTAAATAAAATCATAAAATGCAAATAAAGCCAATATATGAAGAAATTTAATGTTTAGGCACAATATGGCATGTATGAATGATTATACCCTTTTGATCATGGAGATCAAATCAATCTTACCCTTACTGGAAAATTAATGACCCGAATGCTTTTATGCTCTTTGGATCATGGAGATCAAGCCAGCCTTATCCTTACTGGAGAAGTAGTGAGGTGTTGGTTTGTAACTGTGATGGCTTGTTTGTAGTGAGAGAGGGATTTGTAATAAGGATTTCAAGGTTTTAGGGTTCTTGAAAGAATTTGATATTCTAACAGTGTTGTGGCAAGGTTTTTTCTCTCTTTTTTTTCTTTCCGGTTTGTGTGAAAAGAAGGTGATTATATAATGGAAATTAGGGTAAAGAAAATGGGCTTTGAATGTGCAATTGGGCCTCCAATGTTCACTTGAGTTCGTCACTTTCCAGGCTAAATAGCAGGGACTTAAGTGCAATTTTTGAAGTTGAAATGTGAAAACAAAATGTAGCCGATATCGAGAACTAACTCCTGTCCGAAAATCGGCTCAATCGGATAAACGGTGAATTAGTTATGAATTTTTGAAGTTTCGGCCCCGATGAAATAATATTCAGCATTCAGGATTTTCAGCGTGTCACGCACTCTGAGCAAAAAGGAAGGCCTTTTGAATACCGTTTGAACTCAATACCTTCTGTGAAAATGTAGTCAACTCAATTTGTGAAATTTTGGCGCCGGAACCAGCTCGATACGATGAAAATCGACCAAGTTATGATTTTCTGAACATGACGTAAATAAACTTGTCACAAATTTTCTGTGCGAAAATACTTGATAAATCCACATTTTTGAAGACCTTCTGATCGAAATTGGCTTCCAGCTGTGAGAGATGAAAACATAGATAATGTCAAGACGGAATTTTGGCCACCGGAACGGGTTCAAAACGAGCCACGATCTTCAAGTTATGAATTTTTTAGCGCGTAAAAACTGCATTTTCAGCACACTTTTTCACCATATTTCTTCAAGAAAACTTACACATTCGGATACCTTCTTTAAAGAATTATCTCTTGAGCCGAACCTGAATTTGAGAATACGTTATCAGAGATATCTTGGGGAAAGAACACCTGAATATGACGCGCCGGGTTGGACTTGTGAATTTTTCTTGAGATGTTTTGAGAAATATGGGAGGGCAAATTTTGGGGTACAACACATATGCTATGATATTTGTAAATAATGTATGGATGAAAGATGTCGTTGATGTGTATTGATAGCTTTGTGTAACATCCTTGACTGGGGAAAATAAATCCCTTACTGTCGTTGGAGATTAAGAATATGATTCTTCAATCTTGTTTAGAATGTCTCCGCTAGGGATTCTTGCTTTCTGTTTTGAGGTTACTCTGCTAGGAATGTTTGACTTCTGCTTGGGGATAGAAGAGTTCAGGAACATTGGTCGTTCATCGCTATACTGGGGAATTTTGTTCGTATATACCCTGATTGGGGATAAAAGAGATGGATAGCCTTCTGAGGTTTTGTATGACCAAGTTTCCGATATGGATGCTAACTCTTCTGGGGAGGAAAAAGTTAGATAACATCTGGCTCAATTTCAGATTCCATAGCAACTCTCTCGGGATAACAACCTATACTTTACTGGAGAAGAGAATCTTTCTGGGGATTTGCAGTAGTCGGAGAAATAAACTCTGCTTGGGAAATTAAATTTTGTTGGGGAAATAAACCCTGTTGGGGAGATAAACCCTACTGAAGTAATAAACCCTGCTGGGGAAATAAAATCTGCTGGGGGAGAGAATTCTGCAGGGGAATTTGCAGTGTTGGAGAAATAAAATCTGCTGGAGAATTAAGTTATTGTGAACTGTGTAGAGGACATAATCTCTGATGAGAATTGGAATTTCATAGGCTGTGCAGAGGAAGTTTCCACTATATGTTGGAGAAATGATCAAACTCCTTTATCCGCTAAGGGGGTCTGTTGGGGAGTATGGTTATGTTAATAGCTGGAAGATGCCCTAATTTCTATCTTGCAGGTATATTAAACTTGTGGGGGAATGTATCTTTGTTGGTAATGAGCTTACAAAGGTAGCTCTGTGGGGACTTCTCTGTGGGAATTTGTGGATGGCTTGAATGTTATCCCAACTCCTAGATTCTTTACTAAATGTTGATTCTATTTGTATGCGTATATTTGTTAACACTAATCACATTCATATGCATATGTTCATTCAATTTAGCCATTGGACGTTTCTCACAAACAAAACAGAGAAAGTAAAACAGGTTTGAATTTTGAAATTGACTTGCATTAATAATTTTCCTATAAACATAAAGTTTTGTACATAGAGACAGAAATCCTAGTAAGAGGAAATCGTCGGGAAATGAAAAGAGTACAAAGTAAAATAGAAGAATAAGCTATGTGGAAACAATCCCATCGAGTTTTAAATCTGCTATTACCCATATGCCTTCAAGGTGCGTAAAATCTTCCCCGTCCATGGTGGTAAGTATCATAGCACCGCCATAAAATATCTTCTTGATTAAAAATGTCCCTTTGTAGGTGGAAGTCCATTTTCCCTTGGGATCACCTTGCGGTAGGATGATGCGCTTTATTACCAAGTCACCAGCCTGATACACCCGATGCTTGACTTTCTTGTTGAAGGCTTTAATCATGCGTTTCTAATACATCTAACCATGACAGACAGTTGCAAGCCTTTTCTCGTCAATCAAACTTATCTGGTCCAGCCTAGTCTGAATCCACTCATCCTCATTTAAATTCGCATCTTTCATAATCCTTAGAGAAGGAATCTGGACTTCGACAGGTAGGACAACTTCCATACTGTAGACTAGAGAGAATGGGGTTGCCCCGGTTGATGTTTGGACTAAAGTGTGATAGTCTTGAAGAGAAAATGGTAACATCCCATGCCAATCTTTATATGTCACTTTCATCTTCTGTATAATCTTCTTGATGTTCTTATTGGGGGCTTCCACTGTGCCATTCATCTTTGGTCGATATGGAGAAGAGTTATGATGCTTAACCTTGAACTACGTGCAGAGCTCAGTGATCATAGTGTTGTTGAGATTGGCACCATTGTCTGTGATAATTCTCTCGGGGATGCCATATCGACAGATAAGGTTATGCTTAATGAACCGAGCGACAACATTCTTGGTAATGGAGGAAAATGAGGTTGCTTCAACCCACTTTGTGAAGTAATCAATAGTAACCAGAGTGAAACGGTGCCTATTAGACGCGGTCGGCTTGATCTCTCCAATCATATCAATACCCCACATTGTAAATGGCCAAGGAGCAGTCAAGACATTCATAGGAACTGGAGGCACGTGTATTTTGTCAGCATAAATTTGGCATTTGTGTGGGTTTTGGAGTGGTGATGGCAATCAACTTCCATGGTCGACCAATAATAATCCGCTCTCAGAATCTTTTTAGCCATTGTATTCCCGCTGGAGTGAGTACCAAAGATTCCTTCGTGCATATCTTCCATAATTTTCTCAGCTTCTTTCTTGTCCACACAACGAATCAGAGTCGAATCATGGTTGCGCTTGTACAAAATTCCGTTGCTCAGGAAGAACTTGGCAGAGAACCTCTGTAGGAATTTCTTGTCATTGATAGATGATCCTTCAGGATATTCTTGAGTTTCGAAGTATCTTTTCACTTCATGAAACCAAGTCTTCTCTTCTATTGTCCGATAACGAACAAGTATTCCTAACAGCTCAGAGAATTCTTCTATTGTGGGTACCAGTTGATAATCCGGAAAGCTAAAACAGTGATGAGTGGGATCAAATAACTGGAATAGAACACTCATCATATCTTCTTCAAAACCCAAAGTAACCAAACTGAGTAGTCGACCATGCCTTTTGATGAATGGAGAATTTTCAGGAATATTTGAGACTAGCTCCTTAAGTTGAGAAGGCACCCTTACAAAGATGATTTGAATAGTGTTTCTGCAAGCGGAAGCCATAACCTACAAAACATAACAAATATAAATCCCTAGGTCCTTGAAATGGTTATTGAAAATGCTATGGCATGATGTCATGATGTTATGAGGTTATGTTTGAACAATTAATCATACGCAAACAAAGTATACAAGGCCTTAGGTTTAAGCTTGCAAGGAGTTTATAGGTAAGTACCCTCTTGAAGTTTTAGTTGGCTCAACCTGTCCTAAAAGAAGTAATCGGGTTCTAGGAATCTCAATATCATTAATCTTTCTTCATCGGTCATTGTTTCAGCACAAGCATTGGAACTGCGACTAAAATATCCCGAAAGTCCAATCTCAATTAGTGTAGTATCAAGTATTAACAAAATTCAGTCTACACCAAAGCCAACTATCTCACTACTTTCTAATGGCCAAGTTGTTCAACTAAGGTTCTATGGTTAGTTAGTGCTTTATGACACCACACAGTGGCCCCGTATTCTCCTTGGTTCAACTCAATGGACACCGGTACCAACAAATATGTCACACTAACATAGCTATTGCTTCAACCATATTGGTCTATGTCGTACATTCTTCACGATCTATTGCTACTTACCTAAAATGCCCCAGATCCAAGTGTAGGATCTATACAAGAAATAAACCCAAGCATAACCCCAAAATGTAAAGCAAATAAGGCAAACAAGTAGAGCAATAAAGGTGATCTAGCTCTTAAGGTCACCCCACTAGAATTATTTCCCCAGCAGAGTCGCCAGTTTTGTAATACAGTGGGAGAATTGACTTGGTGTTTTGCGTTTTATCGCAAATGTTGCAGATAGCAAGAGTCGCCACCGACTTTTCTTTTATCCAATAAAAGAAAGGGTGAAAAGAACAGGAAAGACCTTTTGAGATTTTTGAGTTCGGGGGGTAGGTTATGAAAAGGGAAGGTGTTAACACCCTTTTCATCCGTATTTATCTACAGGCTCTTAATTTCTAACTCATTTTTGAAATGCTTTGTGTTTGTGTATGTTTGAAAATATTTTGAAAATGCCTAAGTGCGGCAATTTTGTAATGATTCTCATATCGTTGAGAATGTATACAAAATATTTGTTTTGAAAATATTTGTGAAAGAAAGTGTTATTTTGTGGAAAGATGTTTTGAAAATGCCAATGTAAGGCAATTTTGTAATGATTCTCGTATCGTTGAGAATGTATAGTAAATGTTTGTTTCAAAAAGTGTTTTGAAAATGTGAAGTGTAAAGATTGTTTTAGTTTGTGAGCAAGCAATTATGAACAATCTACCTACTCAAAAAGTCTTTGTTCTTTTCCTCCTCCTTTAGATAGTGCTATCCTACCATTAGTTAGTAGGAAGTGATATCATTGGATGTGAGGGACAATCGTGGGTCATCGTACAGTCATAGAAGGTAGCTTGTAGGACACTTTAGCAATTTGTCGTAAGGGACTTAGATCATTTACCGTAGGCAACATCGAAGGATCGTCGAGGGACTACGATCTTTTAATCGAGGGTCTTTGCTAAAGCATCCCACGTTTGAGGGACATGGCTGTTTAAATCCGAGGCAATAAATGAGGTTACCCTAGAGGTGTAAGTGTGAAAATTGTGTTTGATTCAATTATTTTATCTTGGATTAGGGTTTTGATATGTTTGCTTTTAATCTTGTTATATAAACCCTAATTACTAACAAAAATATGGAAAGCGATAAATTATGGAAATTAAATGTCCTACGCTATTACAATGCTTCGAGAATGGGGGGTATAAATTTTGAATGAGGAAGAAAGAAATAAAACCCTAATTATATATTACAGACCATGTACATAAATGATAATGTAAAATAATAAAATGCACAAAAAATGTAAAGATGAAGAAAAGAGAAAAGAAATTGTTTTGTGGATTTTTGTTTAGAAAGTATTTGAGATGTGAGATAAAAGAATTAGACCTAATTCTAGTTTCATTTACAAATTAATTATACAAAAGAAAATAAGGTGTAATTAAGTTAATTTATTAATTAATTAAGGCCTAAAGAAACCTAAGTATTTAGAAAATATTTTTTGTATTTGTTTTAGAAAAACAAAAGAAGTATACAAAACCTAATTTTAATATAAATAAAATCAAGGTGAATAAAATAATTTTTATTTGTCAAAAATTAAATTAATTGATTAAAAAGACTAAATTTATTTTTTTGTCATTTTTTTTATATTTTTCCTGATTTTTCATAAAATTATTTTAGAAAAGAAAGAGTTAATTAAAATAAAAAGAAATAAAATGCACTTGAACTGTAAAAGCAATAGGGGGTGTTAACAAGCAAAAATAAAAAAGGCCCAGAATCACCAAGCCCAGGCGCTGGATTATTCAGTGAGGTTGGCTTTTTGAAAGTGCATCATGTGTTTGTTCATTTGGGGCATTGGATCTAGCCATGGGGAAACCAGATGGTGATGATGAGAGGCGCATGGCACGCGCGTTGGAATGGCCTGCACATGATCTCAAAGAAACAAATATGTGAAAATCAAAAGGGTACCGCTGAGGCTCGAACCCAGGTCCCTAAGGTAAACAGGCGTGCGCTTTAACCACTGGGGTGGTGATACATCCGGTAGTTTATACACAAACTATTAAATATATTATAAACTTGTTTCTGAATGTTTGAAAAGGCAACTTCATCTTCTTCGCGCGGCCAGTAACAATAACAAAAATTTTAAAATTGCTAACTCCTTCATTTCTCAATCATTTCAAAAACTGTAAACACAAAACTTATTTTAAATCTAAACACAAATTCAGCCATGTAAATAACTTAAGCTAACACTCAAGATGAACATGAATTTCTGTTGGAACCAAACTCAACCCTAATTTTTCTGAAACTTCAAATCCAAAATTCTTCTCACTTAGGCAAGATAAATGAAATGTAAGCACATGGTTAGCTTCAGGGCAATGATGTGTATAATTTTTATTCAGAAAGTAAACATTAATGATGCTTGTACAGAAAGTTCAAAGTTTAGAAAACTTACCTCAAAATTGAGAGTCCTGTATGAAGTTGGAGCACTCTTGGAGATGTTGTGATGATCTGGATAGCTTCACTGAACTCCCAAGAAGCTATTGCAGTGCTTACTTTGGATTGAGAGTGCCTGGATTCTTCTGGAGAATTCAAGTTAAAGAGCTCTGTTTTTGAAAATGGAAGACGAGAAAGATGATGTCACAGTGGTATAACAGGTGCTTTAATAGCTTCTATATGAGTTATAAAAGTTTGTGGATGATTTGGAATGAAAACACATGAGTGTATTTGGTGTTTGGAGTTTAAGGTCAGAAGTTGCAACAATGGAGGATTTGTGTGCAAATTCTGATTTCAGGGAGTTTGAGGGAGTTATAGGGCTTGTTAACTCGTATCTAGCTTGCAAACGGGCCTCTCTATTTATAGAGAAAGTTTGGAGGGAAGGAGCTGATCAGATTTGCAAGATCACATGTTATGATTTGGTTGGATTATAAATGAAGTGATATTTGAAATACATGGTTTCAATGTGAAGTACAAGGCAATCTAAAGTGGCTAGGCACTTTGAACATGTTTCTTCTGGCTTTTGTGTTGAGTGTGTGCAGAGGGAGCAAGTGATAGGCTCAAGGAGAGTTGACAAAGTGATTAAAGCAACTTTTCCAAAATGGAAGTGTGAACTTTGTTTCATTAATAGAAAATTGTTTTGGATAAAGCTTGAACCAAGTGGATAATGGCTCAAAAGTTTATGTAAACATTTAATGATGGTGAGATTTTCAAGTTAAGAGGTCTGCAAAGCAATGCAGCATAGCATGAGGATTTGATTATGTATTCTTCATGAAAATGACCTATAATTCAAGAATGGATGCCCAACTCCATTTCTTCGAATATCCTAGCTCAATCATGATAAAAATGTGTTATAGGAAATTTTGGAAAGCTTGAAGCATTGTCTACAACTTTCATGTTGACCACTTTGGCTAAATCAACTTGGAACTTGGTGAAAAATTGCCAAGAAGTTGGGACAAAAATCTGACCAAACTTGTTGAAAATTTCACTAAGTGTTTTGATAAAAATGTCATGACTTCATGGGCCTATATCTCCTAATCCAAGAATTTTTTGGATATCAACCCTCAAGGAAAAATTTGTAGAATTCATCAAGCTCTACAAATTTCATGTTGAAAGTTTCTCTTGAATCAATTTGCATCTTAGTGAAAAATGGCCATGAAGTAGTGAACAAAACACTTAGAATTTTTCTAAGTATTGGAAATTTTGACTTTTTGTTGACTTTGTTGATTCTTGTTGATCAAGCTTGATAAATTTGAATGTTTTGATGACTCTTGATCTTTGAAGTTCAAAGTTGACCAAAAGTCAAAGTTTGACTCTTGTGTGACAGTTGACTTTTCACTAGTTGATTCAAATTTTCAACTATCAATCACTTGCATCTTTGAGAATGTCTTGAACAATGCAATTAGGTAAAGATGTTGTGTTTGAATCCTTAATATCATGCTTCAAGTCATTAGGTCATGTATTAGGTCAAAAGTCAATGATCAGTCATTCTCAGTCAAAACCCTAATTTTGACAATTTTGCCCCTTTGGTGATCTGAGGTTTTTTCTTGAGGAATTATGGTCAAACCTTGATCAATTGATGAATATGACTTAAAAATGTTGATTTTGACCAAAAATATTGAAGTTCGACTGTATGTTGACCACAGTTGACTTTTCACCCAATACAACTGATTTTCAGTCATCTGAGCAATTGACTGCGCAAATTTGTGATACAAGACTTGAAACTTGGTATGAGAATTCTTTGAGACCTATAATGAACCATGAAAGTAACTTTAGGCATTAGAAGTCCAATTTTCCTTGAGAAAACCAAAATCCTAGTTGTAGACCCAATGCTTAGGAGGTGAGCTTGTCTGATCAACTCTTGAGAATTCTTGAACATTGGAGGACTTTTGTGAGAAATGTCTTGAAGAAAAGGGAGGGAAAATTTTGGGGTACAACAGCTGCCCCTGTTCAATCTTCTTAAACCTGAAGAGTTAGATTGGCATGTCTGTCATTTAGAACTTGAAGGTGGAAGATGATTGAACACTTAAGTGCCCAGAAATTTGCACTCGCTTGTGCATGAAGTAAAACTATTTGTTGATTATATCAGGAATGGGCTTAGAGATTCCATTTGGAGAGGGGACAAAGATTCGTAGGAGATGGGATTATAGATTCCATCCAGAGGTAATTGTTGATAGAAATATCAGAATGAGTTTACGCTCGTCTGTATCTAAAGAAGTATCTGAATAAATCTATGTTTGATTTAAATTGAGCCCGGAGAGATCTACTGGGAGAAGTATTAGGATAAATCTTTGGCCGATTTAGTCTGAGCCAAAAGATAATTGTGCTCGTCTTCAACTAGGAGAAGTATCAGAATAAATCTTTGATTGATTTAATCTGAGCCAGAAGAAGTCTTGTTGTCTTTAATTGGAAGAAGTATCAGAATAATCTTTGGTCGATTTAGTCTGAGCCAGCTGAAGCTTGAAAGAAATGTTCGTCATGTAGATAGTTTCCCCGTCATGTTTCAGGAATTGATCTATAATCAGTTTGTTAGTAAACCTGTCCTGTTTCGAAAGTTTATACCATTGGTGATAAAGATAGTCGCTTCGTCCTGTTTTGAGAATTGATCTTTATCTGACCAAAGAGAAAGAAAGATAGTTTCCTTGTCCTGTTTCGAGAGTTAATCTTCAATTTGTTTATGTAGATAGTCGCCCCGTCCTGTTTCGGGAATTGATCTATAATTTATTCTTCACAAATAGTTATCATGTCTTGTTTCAGGAATTAATCTGTGGTTGGTCATCCAGATAGTTGCCCTGTCTTGTTTCGGGAATTAATCTGGAACTTGCTTTTCATTGGCTATAGAGATAGTTTCCCCGTCTTGTTTCGGGAATTAATCCTTGACCTGGTTACGTAGATAGTCTCCCCGTCCTGTTTCGGGAGTTGATCTACAATCTGTTTTTCACAAATAGTTGCCTTGTCTTGTTTCAGGAATTAATTTGTGGTTGATCATCCAGATAGTTGCCCCTTCTTGTTTCGAGAATTAATCTGGAACCTGATTTTTGTTGGCCGTTGAGATAGTTACCTCATCTTGTTTTGGGAATTAATCTCTGACCTGGTCTCATAGATAGTTACCTCGTCTTTTTTCATGAATTAATATTGGACCTATTTGAGAATTGTTGCTGATATTCGTCTGTTGATGGATCTTTCCTGAAAAGGTAAAGAGTTTGTTGTATGAAATGTCATGATGTATGAAATGCATTGCGTAATGATGTTCTCAAAATAAATGAGTCTGTGTGTGATACGGTGGGAGAATTGACTTGGGTGTTTTGCGTTTTATCGCAAATGTTGCGATTAGCAAGAGTCGCCATAGACTTTTCTTTTATCCAAAAGGAAAGGTGTAAAAGCACAGGAAAGACCTTTGAGATTGTTTCTTGAGTTTGGGGGGTAGATTATGAAAAGGGAAGGTGTTGTACCCCAAAATTTGCCCTCCCATTTCCTCAACATTCTCTCACCACAAGACCCTTGGAGTTCAAGTTTCAGTTAGGGTTTGCTCGGCTCAAGACTCCTCCTTGCATTGTTGACCCAAAATTAGGGTTTGAGTCTGCACAAAGATGTTTTGACCTAAATGCCTAAGATGACTTTCATGATTCATATTGGACTCCCAATTTGATCCATACCAAGTTTCAAGCCTTGATTCCAATCTTTGCCCAGTCAATTGAACAGTTGACCTAGAAATCAGCTGTATTGGGGAAAAAGTCAACTGTAGTCAATTGACAGTCAAACCTCATGAAATTTGACCCACATCAACATATTGAACTCGTATAGACCATTTGATCAAGTTTGGATCACAATCCCACAAGAAATTTGATCAGATCACCAAAAGGGCAAAATGGTCATTTTTAGGGTTTTGACTGCACAAAGGCAATTTTTGACTGTTTGACCTAGCCAATGGCAAACCAAGCTCACATATGGACTCAAGGACCCCATGGCATTGTCTTGACATGCTCAACAAATTCAAAAGATCCCAAATGCACAAGATTGACAGATGAATTTTCCAGTCAACTGAGCCAAATTTGACTGTATACTGAAAAGTCAAACTTTGACTTTTTGGTCAAAATCAAGTGTCAAGATTCTTTTTTCATCAAGACATGTCAAAATATTAAACTTGTTCATCAAGAAATCAAGAATTGCAAATTAGGGTTTGAAATGAAGAATTTTCATAACTTAGAATTTTTCTAAGTTATGAAAATCCCTAATTTTTTCCTAACTTTGTCCCACTTTTTCATCAAGATACATTTGGATTCAAGGAAAACTCAAAACATGAAAGTTGTATTCCATTGAAAAATCTACAAATTTGATTCACAAAGTTTCCTAAAAAGAAGCTTGTGGCTCAAGTTATGATTTTTGGAACAAGGGTGCAAAACATTCTTAATTTAGAAAAATTTTGACCTATTCTAGGCAGGATTTTTGCCTAACTTCATGGCCACTTTTCACATGCTTCCACTTGGAATTTCAATTTTCATTACAAATATGGATTGTAGTACACATTCCAAGCTTTCCAAAATGTCCAAGAACTCATCAAACAACCTTGTGGTTAGGGAGAATCGAATTTGGCAATATGAGCAAAAGTCACTTTGATTCATGGCCAAAGGCATGTTCATAACTTGTACATTTTCAAACTCAGCATATGCAAGCTACATTACAGGCCTCTAATCTCATTTACACTCAAAAATTAAATGCTAAACCATTGTTCCAAGATGTTATTCTATGCATTTAGTCATTACACAAAGAGTTAAGCCTTAATTAGAAAAAGCACTTTATCCATTTTTGAAAAGTATGGCTTTATGTCAAGTTTGCAAATCAAGAGGTACAATGCATATCTTCTAGGCACAAGCTATTGGACATATCCCACTGATCAAGACAAAGCTTTGTAGCACATTTGAGGGGCCTAGAGGAGCCTGTAACAGCACTTGGCATTTTTGACTTACACTAGAAGAAACTTGGCATATTGACATCTAACTCTCATTGCTGCAACAAGAAGCCAAGACAAACTTTTCTCCACACTTTCCATACTCCCTAACAGACCTAAAACACGAGCCTTTAACCCTTGATACCTCCCCATTCACAAAAACACCTTTGAACTGCACAAAATAGGGCATCCCTTCAGTTTGAGTGGCACAACTCAATCCACTCGTGCGTTTTGGCTGAAATCTTTGCAAACACATTCCTTATCACCCACTGAAGCTATCCCAAGCATTGGACACGACCTGTAACACCTCTAACCAACTTCACCATTTTCACTTTTTCTGTTTTACAGGTGAACTTCTGTAGCTTGATATAGCAAGTTTCAAAGCATACCAAGCATTGGAATAGCATCCCTGGACTCCAAGTAAGTTGTACAAGTCTTCACCTTGCCTTGAAAGTACCTCCATTGTCCGATACGATCCAAGCTGAACAGGTAAGTTCATGGACTTCTATCTCTCAATCTAGGAAGAGTTAGGTTTAGATTTATGAATGAAAAATGTCATACTCATGTTCCTGAAGCCACTCATATCCTCACTTTCCATTTATATTGCATATGCTGAGAGAATTTAAGACCTGAACATTGACAAAAACTTAGGTCAAGAATTAGGGATGGAGAAATTCTCTCTCATTTCTGAGAGTTAAGTTAAGTTCTTTATATGTCTGGATTCGTCTCTTGCTGCTCTACATTTCTTGTGTTATGAGTTTTGCTTGAAAGTCCAGGAATCATGAGATAGCAGGAAGCACGCGTTTGCTCTGTTTGTTTGTTCAGAGGTTGAAGACAAAGTCTTCTTGGGCTGGGCCTGTATTGTTATTCCTTTTTGCACCACATTCTCACACATGCACCCCCTTGGCCCATTGCATTTTATTTTTATTATTTTTGACTTTTGATTTTTGTTTCTGACTTATTTATTTTTGTCAAAGCATAAAAAACATTAAAATTATTTTTCTCACATTTTTTTGCATTTTTTTGATATTTATTTTGTTTCATTGAGTTTTGTACATAAATAAACATGAATATACTTTTATTTAAAATAACTAAAAATAATACAAATATATTTATTTCCTGATTTCATTTTATTTTATCTTTTTTGAAAACATTTTATAAAAAATATACTTTTTTTTGTGAATAATAAATATTTTATTTTTGTACATATTTAATATATTTAGTAAATAATATAAATACTTATATACTTATTAAAATATTTAGGAGAAAAATACATAAAAATAATACATTTTTATTTTTATTAATACCTAACTTGAAAAATCACTTTTTTTTACAATATACTTTCCTTTTATTTATTTTTGTACATAATTAATAAATATTGCAAATATTATATAATAAATACCTTTTATTTATAAAATTAGGGTTTTGCCCTATAAACATAAAAATACCAAAAATTAATTCATTTTATTTTTGTTTATTTGACACATAAAAAAAAACTTTTTACATACATATAAAAAATCATTTTTGCATCTTGCATATTTATTTTATTTTTGTTTAATTATTGTGCAATTAAATACCTTGTAAAAAATTCAATTTGGATGTAATAGTTTAGGTTTAATTTCTTGCTAAAGTATCCCCATTTGAATATTTGTACCCCCTATCCCATGATTGTGTTGTAATAATTTAGGACCTTTAAATTTCGCACTTTAAAGCTTTCTAATTATACCATGATAGACTTAGGGTTTTATATGCAAATCAAAAACAACAAATAGTTTGACCTAAATTCAAGATAAACAAGCATGAAAATGGACAACACTAATCACACTTGCACCCCTAGGGTATTCCACTTGTTGCCTTCAATAATGGGCCATATTGCATGTTAGGTATCTTTGGCAAAAACAAAACAATCAAATGATCATAGTCCCTCGATGACGCTTTCAAAAGTTGCCTAAAAATGATCAAGTCCATTATAGGAAAAATTGCCCAAAGATACTTGGCACCATTGCAATCATGGTCTAAACAATGACCCGCGCCCGTCCCGTTCACATCCTAACACAAGATTGTCCACCAAATACAATGGTGGAACAAAATTGTTAAAAGGGTTAAAACATAGCAAAGATCTATGAGAAATTTAGAGTTGACAAACTCTTGGTTACTTGCCAACTTGCAAAACAAAAACACTTGCCTATCTTTTCAAAATCACCTCCCACAACACTTTCAAAACAACTTTCAAAAACATTGAAAACTTTTTCAAAAGACATACACTTTTGTATACATCCCAACATGGATCATTACAAAGGTCGCCACCACATTGGCCTTTTTTCAAAACATTTTCAAAACCCACACACACAAAGCACCATTTCAAACAATTTAAAATCAAGGCAAGTTGATCTAAGCAAGTAACTAAGAGCCCATGGATAACCATGGATAGAAAGGGTGCTAATACCTTCCCTTTCTATAATCTACTCCCCAAACCCAAGAAAACATCTCAAAGGTTTTTGCTGTGCTTTTTAACCTTTCCTTAGGATAAAATAAAAAGTCAGTGGCGACTCTTGCTCAACTGAAACATTTGCGAAAACAAACGCAAAACCTCAAGTCAGTTCTCCCACCGTATCACAGAACTGGCGACTCTGCTGGGGACAACTTAAAAGTGGAGTAACCTTAGGGCTTAGATCACTCTTGTTTTCAATTGCTTACTTTGTTTGCTTTTATATTTGTGGGCTTTGCATCAGAGTTTCATAGATCCTAACCCAGATCTGGGGAATACCCTTTTAGGTAGCATAATCTGTGAGGGACCTGTCCGGTGTAGACCGACACGGGTGAAGCAGTGGCTACATTGGTGTGACACCTTGGTCTGTACCGATATCCCTTGTGTTGCAACGAGGAGAATATGGGTCTTCTAAGGAGTTATTAAACACCAACCGACCTTAGAACCCTAAATTGACCCAACTTGGCCATAGAACAGTAGCAGTATGCTACACTCATTGAGGCTAAACTCTCGCGATGGTTCTGGCTGCAAGAAAAGATTGCGATGCTGGAGTTATGACCGATTGAGGGTAGTCAATGATATTGAGATCCTCTAGAACCCGGTTGCTTTTGATAGGACGGGTTTTAAACAACGAAACTAAAAGAGGGTAATACCTAAACTTCATGCTGGCCTAAACCCTAAGGGTTGTCTTGTGTGACTTGTGTGCCTTATCATGCTTGCCTTTGTGAATACTTATGGTGTGCCTTATCATAGCATCATACCATCATACCATTGCATGCATCCTGCATAAGGACTGACCCATTTCAAAGACAAGAGGGTTTCATCTTTGCTCTGTTTTGTAGGACATCATGATGCCCGTACGTAGGAATACTATCCGGCTCAACTTTGTTCAACCACCTACTTTGCTCAAGGATTTGGTTGATAGGATTCCAAACACTACTTCCTTCATCAAGAGGCATGGTTCTCTCCTTGGCTTGATCACTTCAAAGTGGGACCAATAACTGATAAGTGTCCTGACCCAGTTTTATGATCCCCTGTATCATTGCTTCACCTTTCAAGACTTCCAGCTGGTCCCTACCCTGGAAGAATTCTATGATTTGCTTGGTATCCCTGTTTTGGAGCAGAATCCATTCACTGGTTGGGAGAAGACTCTTAGGCCTGAAGAGATTGCTGCAGTCCTTCCCTTGACCAAAGAAGAGGTAATGGCTAACTGGGAAACTAGAAGTGGAGTTAAGGGCTTTCTGGTTAAGTTTCTGGTTGGCAAAGCTAATAGTTTCTGGAATGACCTAGACTTCAAGGCGTACGAAGACATTCTGGCTCTTTTAATCTATGGTCTAGTATTGTTTCCAAATCCTGATACCTTTATCAATATCTATTCCATAAGGATCTTCATGTCTCGGAACCTTGTACCCACTCTTTTGGGTGATATCCTGCAACAACTCTATGCTCGTACTGCCCGAAGACGGGGAACTCCATGGTGTTGTGCTCCTTTGTTAGTGAGGTGGTTTATTTCGCACCTTCCTAAGTTCGTGCTAAAGAATGAAGAAGGAAAGGGTTGGGCTCGTAGGTTAATGTCTCTCACTGATAATGACATCACTTGGACTCTCAGAGGTTTGGATGAGGTAGCTGTTATTGATTGTTGCGGAGAATACCCTAATGTTCCATTGATCGGTACCCAGGGAGGAATCTCTTATAATCCATGTTTAGCTCTCCGTCAGTTTGGAAGAGCCAGAAGAGTAGGGCCTCATGAGATGTTAGTTCCTCACTTCAGTTTTGAATTTCAGGTACGCAGTGACAAACTATGCCATGGATTCATTAAGGCTTGGGACAGAATTCACAAAGCTGACCCACATGAGTTGGGACCGAAGACTTCTCTACCAATGGAACCCTACTGCAGATGGGTCCGCCTCTGTGCTCAGAAGTTAGGTATGCCATACGAAGCTGTCAGGCCTATCATTCTTGAATCTCCTGATGAAGACGGGGTTCCTCCAACTATCCTCCCTCCTCAGATACCCACTGATGTTGATACACTAAAGAGATCTTGGGCGCATCTACAGGAAGAACGGGATTTTTATCGGGAAAAGTTCAACGAACAAGAACGGAAGATCCAGAAGCTGACTAAGCAATTAGAGGAAGAGCGGATCCTGAATGACTATATCCGTACTGAGAAGAGGAGGCCATGGGAGCATTGATGGGCTTTGGATGTTTCTTTTTACAGCTTTTATTTCCTTTTCAGTATTTTCATTTCTGTAACGCCTAAGGGCAAGTTGTTGAACAATTTAAAGTTTGAATCTAATGAAGTGTGTTTCCTTTTTGACTACAAAGTTGAATCCCGTTTGTCTTTGAAAACATAAATCATACGCATCTCATTGCATCATATGCATAACAGGTACCTTTTTTCCACAGGTTGCTTAATCTTCTTCGCTGTTTATTTAAACAGTCATCATGAATCCTGAATCATCCAATGAGCAAGCTATCAAGGCCCTCCAGGCCCAGAACGCCCAGTTTCAAGAGTTGGTCATAAGCTTAGCCCAAGGTCAACAAGAGTTGAAGACTCTGCTCTTGAAGAAAAAGAAGAAGAAGAGGACTACGCTGTTCAACACCGGACGGAGGTTTGGGAATACACTACACAATGAGGCTGATCAGGCTACTTCCTCTGCAGAGAATGACAGTCCCCAAGGGGGAAGGGCTCATAGTCCTGCAGTCTCCGACAACGAGATGGATTACAATGATGAACAGTACCCTCCTGCTGCAGACAGATACAAGCAACTAGAGGACCGTTTAAGTGCCATGGAGATTCAAAATGTGTCGGGGTTGGATTTCAGAGATCTAGGTTTATCTTCTGGGGTGGTGATCCCACACAAGTTCAAGGCGCCTGCCTTTGCGAAGTACGACGTGGCTTCCTGTCCTAAGCTGCACCTCAGATCGTATGTAAGGAAGATCCAACCTTACACTGCAGACAAGAACCTATGGATCCATTTCTTTCAGGATAGCCTTTCGGGGTCTCAACTCGAATGGTTCTATCAGCTAGATGGAGCCAGTATCCGAAGCTGGGAGGACTTGGCTACTGCATTTTATAGACAGTATCAGTACAATTCTGACCTCGCTCCCACGCGTACCCAACTTCAGGGTATGTCACTGGGGACAGGCGAAGGATTCAAGGAGTATGCGCAAAAGTGGAGAGACCTGGCTGGCAGGGTGCAGCCGCCTTTGACTGACCGCGAGCTTGTTGACATGTTCCTAGGGACCCTGTCTGGTCCATTCTTCAATCATCTGATTGGTAATTCTTCTGCTGGGTTTACAGATTTAATCTTGACTGGTGAGAGGATAGAAGCTGGTATCAAGTGGGGGAAGATACAGAAAGGTGCCTCCGCGAGTACTGAGAAGAAGCCTTTCAAGAAGGAAGCTAGTGTTGTTTATGGTCCAAGAAGACAAGTTAAGCCGGAACGCCGCCAAGCTGTCAATGCATTGGTAATTTCAAAGCCTACTGCTGCTCCTCAGCAGTATAATCAACAAAGGGGTGAGAGACCCAAAAGGCAGTACACTCGGCTCAGTATGAACCTGTCTCAGATTTTGCCGCAACTACTATCAACCAATCTGGTAACTGTCAAGGAAGCTCCGAAGGTAGTGAACATAGCCTCTCCAAAGTACAACCCCAACGCCCGTTGTGCTTATCACTCTGATAGCCCCGGGCATACTACGGACGATTGCTGGGCTCTGAGGAATAAGGTTCAAGACCTTATTGATGCTAAGGAAATACAGTTTGAGGCGCCCGAAAGGCCCAATGTTGTGATCGCTCCCATGCCCCAGCATGGAGTGAATGTTGTGGAAGAAGACCGATATGTAGCCTCCGTGGAAGAGATTGTTACTCCGTTATCAACTGTTAAAAGGAATCTGTTGCTAGCCGGTTTATTTTCGGGATGTGGTGAAGATTGCCTTCTATGTGTTGTTTCGCCTTTTGGTAGTCCTTTGCTGAAATCAGGTATCCAAAGCCTGATGCATAGCAAAGAGATCTTATTCGAGAAGATTGTCGTTCCTGCTATCCCTGCCGAAGAAGTTTCTATTGTCACTATTTTCAACAAACCTCCCAAGGCTCCCTCAAAGAAGCCTGTCAAAATCATGCCCACTCAGAAGATTGCTCCTATCATCATCATTGTTCCGGGACCCCTCCCCTATACGTCCGACAAAGCTGTCCCGTGGCACTACGGGGCAGACGTTTATGTTCTTGGAGTAAAACAAGAGTTTGATACAAGTACCGGTGTCAGTAACATCACCGGGCCTGCCAAAATTACTCGCAGTGGTAGGCTGTTCTCACCAGATATCGCACCACCAGCTATTCAGAAACCCCTTATCATCACACCTGCAAGTGTGCATGTGTTGTACCCCAAAATTTGCCCTCCCATATTCTTCAAGAGATTGTCAAGCCAAGTCACAAAACTCCTCCAAGGGTTGCACAGTCCAACTATCTCCTAAACAGTCAAAATTAGGGTTTTGAGTCTGATCAAGAAAAGGAAGTGTTCAAAGGCTCAATCAAGTCTCATATGCTTACAAACATGGTCAAGCATCCCCATATCAAGTTTCAAGGCATTCAGCTCAAGATTGCACAGTCAAAACCCTAAATTGCACTACAGTCAACTGTAGGGGCAAAATGGTCATTTGACAGTCAAAAGTTCAAATTTTTGGTCAACATATCATTTTGAAGCCACAAACATCATTTGATCAATGCTTGATCATGATTCTCAAAATTTGGCTCAGAAATCATCAAAGATGCAAAAGTTGCTATATTTGGACAGTTGAAAAAGTCAACTGAAATTGACCAGGGCATAACTTTCACATGGATTATCAGAAAAATTCCATCCAAAGCTCATTTTGAAGAGAAAGACATTTCCTACAACTCATCTTCATACTTCAAGTCCAAGAAATGCTCTCACAAAAATTTATCAATTTCAACATTATAGGTCATTTTCAAAAGTCAACAAAAAGGGACTTTAAGTCAAAGGCCATAACTTGAGATTGGAAAATCAAAATGACATGGGACCAAAGAAATTGGTTAAAGGACTCAAAGACCTTTCCAAAATGTCCAAGAACATGAGAAAAGCTTAAAAATTGAGCAAGTTATGCCTTGTAGAAGTTGGGAAATTTTTGTGAAAAGGCAAAAGTCAACTATCCTTGAAATTTCAATTTTTGACAAAAGGGCCCACTTTCTTCCACTTGATTCAGCCTTGTCATGCCACACACGTGTCCCATGATTAATTTCAAGACCAAATATTGATTTTTCTATTTTATTTAATTTTTGATAATTTAATTCATTTTAAATCTTTTAAAATTCAAATAAAATTCAAAAGTCAATGAAATAGTGTCATTTGAATTGGGATAGCTTCCATATATCATGGGCCAGCTCACAAACTCATGCTAGGGTTAAATTGCATACCAAGTCTTGTTTTGCTTAAAAAAGGGAAAAGTTTGTTAATGGTAAAAGACCAAAGACCAATTCTCTCATGGGCATGGATAAAGGCCAACTAATGACCTAATTTCCTTCTCTCATAAGTGCTAAGTCAAACCCTAACCACAAGAGACCAAATGCTGCGCTCAAAGGCTCATAAAAAACTTGGAATTTTGACTTGAAAATTGAATTCTGAAATCACTACTAGAGGGCGATTCAAAGCTTGATTCTTTTTCTAATAGCTTCCTCAAACTCTCCTGATCACATTGCAATCCCTAACATCCACTCAAACTCCAGGAATTGGTACATAGAACCCTCCCTGTACAGCAAGAAAGTGATGATCGTGTTTTCAATTTTAGACATCCCCATGGCATTTTAATTGTACATTCATGTTCCTTGTCAAGTTTCCAAGCTAACTGATATGATTAATTTCGTTTTTATGCCATGTATGTGATTTCGCCATTGACAACTGTTAGGGTTTTCAGAAGTTCAAATTTAGGGCTTTCATAACAAAGCAAAATTAGAACTCCAAAGGACCACCAATGGAACCAGTGCTTGAAGACGAAGAGGATGGCACCCTCGCGCTCAATTTATGAGCGTCGAGGGGCTAATCGTTATTTTCTTAAAACCTGTCTAAACCCACGTTTGCAAAACCGTTGCCTAAAGCCTTTGTTCACAGGGATGGTGGAGAAGACAACATCGTGGTAAGCCATGATTCGCTGGTTCAAATATTCGCGCGCCCTCCACTAACGTGTTTGTTTTTTTTCTTTTATTATTTATTTGCTATAATATGTTAACGCGCGTGATGTAGCTCAGTTGGCAAGTGAAGGGATTATTAATGTTTAAGACCTGGGTTCGATTCCCAGGTCTGTGCACTTCCCATGTTATTTTTCATTAACAACTCCTATGCAGCACTCACACTAAGGATCATCATACACGCTCAGGGATCAGCGCCCACGTGTCCTGGGAGATCCATCAAAGGGCTCAGAGTCAAGGCATATGATAGATGCTGGTCAACCTTGCCACATGCCACGCAAAAAGTCAAAAAGACCACAGCTTAATGGGCCAGGCTTTACCATCAAAACCTCACAAATTGGGACTACACCCCCACCCTGGTTTGCAAATATTTTTATCTCTTTTAATTATTATTTTTATTTGTTTCTTGTTTTAATTTAATTCAATATTTTTGCAATACATAAAAAATATAGAAAAATCAGAAAAAGATGAAAATATAATAAATTATTTCATTTTACTATTTTTGTAAATAAGTGCATGTAAATAAACTTAGTTTTAATTAGGTTTTAACTTTAATTCTTTTAATAAATAAAAATCCAAAAATATTTAGAAATAGATTTCATTAAGTTTGATTCTTTAATTCCTTTTTCTTACAATAATAATATTCATTTTATCTATTTTCTATAATTAAATTTGGCATGTAAATTAATTTAGATTTAAATAATTAAATTTGGCATGTAAATTAATTTAGATTTAAATTAGGTTAAAACTTAATATTTTCACAATAAACTTAAAAAACATTAGAATTAGGGTTTGACATTTCATTTTAATTTTAATTAACTATTTTTTTCATTAAATCTTAAAAAATACAAAAATACCAAAAACATTCTTTTTTCTTTAATTTTAATTCTCCATTAGTTCTAATTAATTAATTCATTAACTTTAAATATTTTTGCAAAAGGGTCCAACGCCCGTGTTCATTATTTATTTAATTTCGCGCATTTATTTTATGTCATTTATTCTAATTATGTAATTGCCCCAAAGCCTTGTAACGATTTTATTTCTCGCACTTTTATTTTATTGCCTCTTTACCTTCAGTCAAATCGGGTCCGATTTAATTTTGGCGATGTGGACCCGCGCCATTTGTAATAGCCTTAGATTTATTTTCCCGCAAACTTTATAACTGTTAAAAGCATGAAAGAATGAATGTCTTAATTAAAATCAAGCGTAGATCACCACAAACATGACAAGGCAAATACGAATGAAAAGGACACACGAATCGCACACACCACCCCTAGGGTACGCCTCACTGTTGCCTTGCCTCGAAAGGTGATCGTCGAGTAGAGGATGTCTTAGTAAGTCCTCATGATCCGGGAACCTGGCATGAGGGTAGCTTCTAAGGTGTCTTCCCATTGCTCTGGTGATCACCATGTCCCTACAAACTCGAATTGACCCGAACACCTCCAACGGTGGTGCTACCTACCTCTCAATGGTGGGATGGCACTACTTTTAAGGACATTTACACAGACGAATTCCTTAGGGTAGGTAGGTTCTCAAGGATACTTGCTCTCTTCAAAACAAACTGAAATCTTTTCACACCAACACTTTTCAAAAGCTTTCAAAGCAAATTTTTCAAACACTATGACGTACGAGTCGAACTGAAATTTTTCAAAGGAACTTTTTAAACCCACATTGAAAAGCAAACAAATATTTTTGAAAACACATTGAGCAAGTATCTAAGAGCCCATGGATAACCATGGATAGAAAGGGTGCTAACACCTTCCCTTTCTATAACCTACCTCCCGAACCGAGAGCAATCTCTTTAAGGAATTTTTCTGTGCTTTTGTCCTTTCCATTTGGAGAAAATAAAAGACGGTGGCGACTCTTGCTTCCGCGACATTTCGCGAACCAGCTTTTAAACAGTCAGTTCCAGATCCACCGATCACAGAACTGGCGACTCTGCTGGGGATACCTTTAAAGTGAGGTGTACCTTAGGACTAAGATCACTGTGTTTTCAATTGTCTTCTTTGCTTGCTTTATTATTGTGGGTTGCTTGGGAGTTCTATAGATCCTAAACCCGGATCTGGGGGATACCTTCTTAGAAAGTAGCAACAAGGCTGTGAGGGAACTGTGCGGGGTATACCGACATGGTTGAAACAGTCTGCTACGTTGATGTGGCACTTTGGTGTGTACCGGTAACCCTTGAGTTCAGTCAAGGAGAGTACGGGGCCTCCATGTGGTGTCATGAAGCATCAACAGACCTTAGGAACCTTAATTGAACCATCTTGGCCTCTTTAGGGTAGTGAGATAACTGACTTTGGTGCAGTCCGAGGTTGGTTGATACTCGATACTACACTCAATTGAGGGTTGCTTTCCTGGAATATTTCGGTCGCCAGTTCAGTGGCTAAATCGAAACGATGAACAATGAAAGCAATCCCGTGATATTGGGAACCTTAGAACCCGGTTACTTTGATTAGGACAGGTTGAACCCACCAACTTCAAGAGGGTACTACCCAGACCCCATGCTGGCCTTAAACCTTAAGGGCCTGTCTTGTGTGCCTTGTGTGCCTTACATGTTTGTCTTTGTAAATATTTGTGGTGTGTTTAATCATAGCATCATGACATCATCCAGCATCATATGCATTGACTAACCATTTCAGGGGTTCGAATTTTCATCTTTGTTCTTGTTTTGTAGAACATGGAAACTGCTCGTAGAAAGACAATTCAAATCAATCTTGTAAGGATCCCTCCTCAGCTTAAGGAACTTATATCCAGGATTCCCGAGAACTCTTCATTCAGTGAAAGGCATGGAAGCCTCATCAGCTTGGTCAACACCAACATTGAGGAAGATATGATAAAGGTTTTGTTCCAGTTCTTTGACCCTCTGCATCACTGTTTTACCTTCTTGGATTATCAGTTGGTACCTACATTGGAGGAGTTCTCCCGGCTCCTGAAGATCCCTATCCTTGATCAGCTACCCTTCAACGGTACGGAAAAGGAACCTAAGCTTGAAGAGATTGCTAAAGCCTTGCACCTACAGTCATCTGACCTCAAGGGATATTGGGAAGTCAGAAGTGGTATTAAAGGGTTCTTAGCCAGGTTTCTGTTTGAAAAGGCCTATGAATGTTGGAACTCCCTTGACTTGCAAGCTTTTGAAGAGGTTGTGGCCCTCCTTGTTTATGGTTTGGTGTTGTTCCCTAACCCAGATCAGCTCGTTGATATCAGTGCTGTCCAGATCTTTATGTCCAGGAATCCTATACCTACGTTGCTGGGGGACATCCTTCACTCATGTTACACTCGAACCATGAGAAAAAGAGGTGTCCTTATGTGTTGCATTCCTCTCCTGGGAAGGTGGTTTATTTCGCACCTTCCACAATCAGTCCTGAAGAATGAGTGGGGTTTGAGATGGTCACAACGATTGATGACTCTTACGCATGCAGATATACATTGGTGCCCTCGGTCCAGAGAAGATGTCACTATCGTTGATCGTTGCGGGGAGTATCCTAATGTTCCTTTACTTGGAATCAGAGGGGGTATTACTTATAGCCCATGCCTGGCTTGGAGACAATTTGGTTATGCTCGGAGGGATGGTCCTCATGACATGTTAATTCCTGACATAGTTTTTGACTTCGACAACGATACTCAAGGACTTCGCCAGAGATTTATCAGAGCCTGGAGGATGCCAAATAGGATAGACAGCAAGACACTGGGGCACAGGAACTCCATCCCATTGGAACCTTATCTCAAGTGGGTACGAGCCCGCTCCCAGAAGTTAGTGATGCCTTATCCTCACATGCTCCCAGTAATCAAAGAACCAGTCTTGGAAGGAGAAGTGTCCTACACTATTCAGCACCCTGATATGCCCACATCCTGGGAAGAGATGCAGAAGAGCTGGATCCAGCTTAAGGAAGAGCGGAATTCTCTTGAGACTAGTCTGCATGCCAGTGAAAAGAAGGTCTTGGAGCTCACCCGCCTGTTGCATGAGGAGAGGAACCTCAACACTTACATAGCTCCAAAGAGGATGCGCAGCATATTTTGGGATTGATTTGATTTTTTGTACTTTTGCCCATGAGGCTTTGATGTATTAAACAATGATTTTCTTAATAATAACGTGTGTTCCTTTTGGTCTACAACAAATTTGAATTTTCGAACTCTTGAATGCATTGCATAAACACATATCATTCATCATGTGCATCACAGGTACTCTTCTTTTCAGGTTGTTTACTATTCTTCGCTGTTTATTTCAGCATTATGAACCCTGAATCATCAACTGAGGCATCTATCAAGGCTCTTCAGGCGCAGAACACCCAATTTCAGGCACAGAATGCCCAATTTCAGGAGCTGATCAAAGGCTTGGCTCAGGGTCAACAAGAGTTGAAGACCATGCTTCTGAAGAAGACTAAGAAGAAGAGGAGGACTGTGCTATTTAACACTGGGCGCAGACTCGGGAACACCTTGGTTGAGGCTGAAAGGGCTACCCCATCTGTAGGGGAAGGTAGTCACCAAGAAAGGGAGGTCCCTACTCCTGTGGGCTCTGATACTGAAACAGACTTCAACGACGAACAGTACCCTCCTGCTGAAGACCGTTACAAGCAGCTGGAAGACAGATTAAAGGCTATGGAGGTTCAACAGGTACCTGGGCTGGATTTCGGAGATCTGGGTTTGTCGACTGGTGTGATCATCCCGCATAAGTTCAAAGCACCATCCTTCTCCAAATATGATGGGGCGTCTTGTCCCAAGCTGCATTTAAGGTCCTATGTTCGGAAAATTCAGCCGTACTCTGCGGATAAGAATTTATGGATCCACTTCTTCCAGGAGAGTCTTTCAGGGACTCATCTCGAATGGTTCTATCAGCTGGATGGGACCAAGGTTCGTAACTGGGAGGAGTTGGCTACTGCTTTCTATAAGCAGTATCAATATAATGCCGACCTTGCCCCCACACGTACCCAACTCCAGGGTATGTCGTTAGGTGCAAGCGAAGGTTTTAAGGAGTACGCTCAGAAGTGGAGAGACCTGGCTGGCAGGGTGCAGCCACCGTTGACTGATCGGGAATTGGTAGACATGTTCTTGGGGACTCTATCTGGTCCATTTTTTAATCATCTCATTGGTAATTCCTCTGCTGGGTTTACTGATCTGATCCTGACTGGTGAAAGGATCGAGGCCGGTATAAAATCGGGGAAGATACAAAAGGTTGCCTCCTCCAGTGCTGAAAAGAAACCCTTCAAAAAGGAGGCTAGTGCCGTATATAGCGCCCGGAGACCAGAGCGACCTGAACGCCACCAATCTGTCAGTGCGGTAATGATTGCCGAACCTGCTGCCGCTCCTCGGCCAACTAATCCTCAAAAGGCTGAAAGACCCCGGAGAGAGTTTACCCGGTTAAGCATGACTTTGTCGCAGATCTTACCACAGTTGCTGTCCTCCAATTTGGTGACTGTCAGGGAAGCTCCAAAGTTCCCGAACACAACATCCCCCAAGTACAACCCGAATGCTCGTTGTGCTTACCATTCAGATAGCCCGGGGCACTCTACTGATGACTGTTGGGCACTAAGAAGCAAGCTGCAGGACCTTATTGACGCCAAGGAGGTACAGTTCGAAGCGCCTGCGAAGCCGAATGTAGTTACTGCCCCTATGCCTCAACATGGGGTGAATGCTATTGATGAAGACGTTTATGCCGTTTCTGTGGATGATCTAGCCACTCCTCTAAAGATTGTCAAGAAGAACCTACTGCAGGCCAGTTTATTTCCGGGTTGTAGTGAGAGTTGCCTGTTCTGCGCTGTGTCCCCATCTGGTTGTCCCTTGCTAAAATTAGGCATCCAAAGCTTAATGGATAGCAAGGAGATTCTATTCAAGAAGTCTGCTGTTCGGTTGGTTCCAGTGGAAGAAGTTTCTGTAGTAACTATCTTCAATAATCCGATCCCGGTTCTCCCAAAGAAGCCCGTTCAAATCATGACCGTTGCACCTGTTATTATCACCATTCCAGGGCCCCTGCCCTATGTGTCGGATAAAGCTGTCCCTTGGCACTATGGGGCAGATATATATGTAAATGGGATTAAACAAGAGCTCAACGCTGGCGCCAGCATTTGTGACATCACTGGCCCAGCCAAAGTTACCCGCAGTGGCAGGCTCTTCTCGCCTGACATTGCACCGCCTGCTGCCCGAAGACCACTTCTCATAACCCCTGCAAGTATACCTGTTCCTGCTGCTGATCCGATTGTTTCTCCTACTGCCGGGTCATCCAATGCTCGGGGCAAGGGGATTGTTGCTGATATGCCTGCCAGGACGGAGGCACCGAAGACCATTGTTGAGGCTTCCAGGCAAGAAATGGAAGAAATCCTCAAGATAATAAAGAAAAGTGATTTCAACGTTGTAGAACAGCTGGGGCACACCCCCTCTAAAATCTCCATGTTGTCACTGTTGCTGTGTTCAGAGGCCCACGCCAAGGCTCTGATTGCTTTCTTAAAAACAGCCCACGTACCCCAAGAGACGTCTGCTGACCAGTTCACCGACTGTGTGGCCAACCTAACCGCTGATAATGGCCTGGGTTTCTCTGATGCCGATCTGACAGCAAAGGGGAAGAACCATAATGATGCCCTGCATGTCTCCATTGAATGCAGGGGCACTACTCTTGCTCATGTGCTGGTTGACACAGGTTCTTCATTAAACGTGCTGCCCAAGAAGGCTCTGGATAGGCTGGATTGTGAGGGTCTAGAGCTCAAACCAACTCACATTGTTGTCCGGGCCTTTGATGGGTCCAAAAGAATGGTACATGGTGAGGTGGACATCCCAATCAGGGTTGGGTCACAGGTATTTGATTCAAAATTCTATGTGATGGACATCCATCCGTCCTATTCTTGTTTGCTGGGTCGCCCATGGATCCACAAGGCTGGAGCTGTGACCTCCACATTGCATCAGAAGCTCAAGTACCCGGTCAGGGGGAAGATCGTAACAGTGCAAGGGGAAGAGGAGTACATGGTCAGCCACCTCAACTCCTTCAGATACGTAGAAATGGATGGGGAGTTCATTGAAACCCCCTTTCAACATTTTGAGGAAGTACCACAAACCTTGGCAGCAACAGAAGCAGATGAAGAGGTTTCTCCTTTGAAGATGGCCTCCTTAAAGGATGCCCGAGCTGTGATCGAAAAAGGTGAATGTGCAAACTGGGGCAAGCTCCCTGATCTTACTCCTAAGACTAACAAGTTTGGGCTGGGTTTCACCACAGAAGCTCAGAAAGCAGTGCGCAAGGCGAGAATTGGAAGACCTCCTGTGCTCATCACCCACTCAGAAGTGAATGCTATTGGAGAGGAAGATAAAATGGAAGAGTCAGAGTTCGATAGCTGGATCTACCCGACGACCGACGGTGGATTGACCAATTGGACTGCTAAAGACTTTACACCCATAACTTTTGTTCCCCAGTAATGAACTTTTTTGTTTTGATGTAATAAACAATAATTTGAAATTATATGGCCCGGTGTCTTACCCGGGGCACCGTGGTTTTGCTTATGAGGGCTTTTGTTTGTCACTATCATATATCATAAATAAAAGCATTGGACGTTTTTCACATTTCAAATTTTGCGCTCCTTTTCTTTCCTTTCTTTACATATTGCAAAACAGCTGTATTTACACACACACTCACTCATACAGGTTTCAATCCACTCTGGATCTCACTGGTAATGACTCCGCTACTGCCAGTTATGACTTCGAAAATCCGATCAACTTAGCCGAAGACGAAGGTGAAGATGATTGCGAAGTGCCTGGTGAACTTGCAAGACTATTACAGCAGGAAGAGAGGGCAATTCAACCCCATGAAGAGCCAGTGGAAATAATAAACTTGGGTACTGAAGAAAACAAGAAAGGGGTAAAGATTGGTGCCAACCTAGAACTCAGCGTGAAGCAACGGTTGACTCGGATGCTGCATGACTATAGGGAGATCTTTGCCTGGTCCTACGAAGATATGCCCGGATTAGATACCGACATTGTGGTCCATCACTTACCAACTAAAGAAGATTGCCCTCCGGTTAAGCAAAAGGTCCGCCGTATGCGTCCAGAGATGTCTGAGAAGATTAAAGCCGAGGTTATGAAGCAGTTTGATGCCGGGTTTCTTGCAGTGACTTCTTACCCTCAGTGGGTTGCTAACGTGGTGCCGGTACCTAAGAAGGACGGCAAGGTCAGAATGTGTGTCGATTACAGGGATCTGAACAGGGCCAGCCCCAAGGATGACTTCCCTCTACCTCACATTGACGTCCTTGTTGATAATACAGCTCAGCATAAAGTGTTCTCTTTTATGGATGGCTTTTCAGGTTACAATCAGATCAAGATGGCTCCTGAAGACATGGAAAAGACTACATTTGTTACTCAGTGGGGCACCTTCTGCTACAAAGTCATGCCTTTTGGACTAAAGAATGCTGGGGCAACCTACCAACGTGCCATGGTTTCTTTATTTCATGACATGATCCATCATGAGATAGAAGTGTATGTTGACGACATGATCGCTAGGTCCCAGACTGAGGAAGAGCACCTAGATCATCTGCAGAAATTGTTTGACCGTTTGAAACTGTACAAGCTGAGGTTGAATCCGAATAAGTGCACCTTCGGGGTAAGATCGGGAAAATTGCTAGGCTTCGTGGTAAGTGACAAGGGAATTCAAGTGGACCCTGCTAAGGTCAAAGCCATTCAAGAGATGCCAGTTCCTAAGACAGAGAAGGAAGTCAGAGGCTTTCTAGGACGTCTGAATTACATTGCTCGGTTCATCTCACACTTAACTGCTACCTGTGAACCAATCTTCAAGCTGCTGAAGAAAGATCAGGTAGTACGTTGGAATGATGAATGTCAGGCTGCTTTTGACAGAATCAAAGAATATCTCCAAGAACCACCCATCCTTATGCCGCCAGTTGAAGGGAGACCTTTGATACTTTACCTGACAGTGCTTGATAATGCAATGGGGTGTGTGCTGGGGCAGCATGACGAGTCTGGCCGAAAAGAGCATGCCATTTATTACCTTAGCAAAAAGTTTACCGACTGTGAGACCCGATACTCACTGCTTGAGAAAACTTGCTGCGCTTTGGTATGGGCTGCTCGCCGGCTGAGACAGTATATGCTGACTCACACTACCTTGTTGATCTCAAAAATGGATCCTATAAAGTACATATTCGAAAAGCCTGCTCTGTCTAGGAGAATTGCAAGATGGCAGATGATCTTGACGGAATACGACATTCAGTACACGACCCAAAAATCCATCAAGGGAAGTGTATTGGCAGACCACTTAGCACATCAAGCTGTGGATGACTACCAATCAATGAACTTCGAGTTTCCAGATGAAAGCATTATGATAGTAACTGATTGTAAAATACCTGGACCGGATGAAGGACCTGAACCAGGATCCCGATGGTCTATGCATTTTGACGGAGCATCCAACACTTTGGGAAATGGTATTGGCGCCATCATCATATCTCCACAAGGTACTCATACTCCACTCACCACCCGGCTGTGTTTCAACTGTACCAACAACATGGCGGAGTATGAAGCGTGTATCATGGGTCTTCAAGCTGCGATCGACCTGAGGATCAAATTTCTGAGTGTCTTCGGAGATTCCGCTCTTGTGATCAATCAGATCAAAGGAGAGTGGGACACGAAACACCCAAACTTGATTCCTTACAGAGAATGTGTGTTGGCCCTGATCCCCCATTTCACAGAGATAACATTTGAGCACTTTCCAAGAGAAGAGAATCAGTTGGCGGACGCGTTAGCCACAATGTCTTCAATGTTCAAGGTTAAATGGGATAATGAAGCTCCCCGGATCATCATCTGGAAACTGGACGAACCGGCATATTGTTGTGATCTCGAAACTGAATTGGTAACTGAGAAGCCTTGGTACCACGAAGTGAAGAGATATCTGGAAGCTCAGGAATACCCTGAAGGTGCTTCTGTCAATGATAGGAAATTCCTGAGGAGGTTTGCAACCAAGTTCTTCCTAAGCAACGGCATCTTGTACAAGCGAAACCATGATTCAACCTTACTGCGTTGTGTGGTTAAGACTGAAGCAGAAAGAATCATGGAAGAGCTGCATGAAGGGACCTTTGGTACGCACTCCAGTGGACATACTATGGCTAAGAGAATCCTACGGGCAGGATATTACTGGTCTACAATGGAAGCTGACTGTTACCAACATTCCAGGACATGCCACAAATGCCAGATTTATGCAGATAAAGTGCATGTTCCTCCGGTTCCCCTGAATGTTCTGACTGCACCTTGGCCGTTTGCAATGTGGGGCATAGACATGATCGGCGAGATAAAACCTACGGCATCCAATGGACATCGCTTCATCCTAGTGGCGATTGATTATTTTACGAAGTGGGTTGAGGCAGCATCCTATGCTACGGTAACCAAGACTGTTGTGGCACGGTTCATTCGGCACAACCTGATATGTCGGTACGGTGTCCCTGAGCGGATTATTACAGATAACGGTACCAATCTGAACAATAAGATGATCGTTGAGCTCTGCGAACAGTTCAAGATACAGCACCACAATTCTTCTCCTTACAGACCGAAGATGAATGGGGCTGTAGAAGCAGCTAATAAAAACATCAAGAAGATCGTGCAGAAGATGACAGTAACGTATAAAGATTGGCACGAGATGTTACCGTTCGCTCTGCATGGGTATCGTACCTCAGCTAGGACGTCAACCGGGGCAACTCCTTTCTCTCTGGTTTATGGCATGGAGGCAGTCTTGCCGATCGAAGTACAAATTCCTTCTCTCCGAATAATGAAGGATGCAAATCTGAATGAAGATGATTGGATCCAGACACGACTTGATCAGCTCAACCTTATTGACGAAAAGAGACTTGCTGCTATCTGTCATGGTCAGACGTATCAGAAACGAATGATCAGGGCATTTAACAAAAAGGTCAGACCACAGGAATATCAAGTCGGGGATCTGGTGATCAAGCGAATCATCCTTCCTCAGAGTGATCCAAGGGGCAAATGGACCCCTACGTACGAAGGGCCATTTGTGGTTAAGCATGTGTTCTCAGGAGGAGCAATGATATTAACCAACATGGATGGTGACGACCTTCCTCACCCCGCCAATGCAGACATAGTTAAAAAATACTACGCATGAAAAAAGACCCGCTAGGCTGACATGTCTAGGCAAAAATTAGGGCTTCCCGTCGAACCAAAAGGGTTCGGGCAAAATGAAGGGATGAAAATGAAAAATCTGTACACCCGGCAAGTCGAAAACCTGAAAAGGCGGCTTGGGCAAAAATGGGTATCCCGGTGGACTGAAAACCCGAAAGGGCGGTCCAGGCAAAAATCAGGGATAAAAGCGTAATACTATTGGATCACCTTGCATCCAGAATCCGGTATCTACATCAAGTTCAGACGGCATCGATCAGTCAGCTTCACCTTCAACCAAGGTCATCAAGTGATGAGACGCACGGAGTATAAAGGCAATAGCAGAGTTGAAACCCAGTGGATCATTCATCTTTCACACAGCTGTTTTATTTTCTTTTGTACAAAACTTGTATAAACTCTTTTGCTCGGCGACGTTTCTCTTACTAGGATGTCAGCCTCTTGTACACAAAACGCCTATTCACAGGCTATTCAAAATCAATACAAATATACTTTTCAGTTAAACGTGCCAACTGTTTTTTCTTTTTTCTGTTTTGTTTTGCGAAGAACGTCCAAGGTTCAATTTGTGATATATGCATTGACAATAATTTGCTAGCTCATAAATATTTGCATACGAAACAAAGAATTAATTGCAGGTGACACTAGAAACAGGGGCAATAAAGAGTTGTCTGAGCAGTCTAATTGTTCTATCCTCCAAGGTACCAAGGTAGGTTCAGCTAAAGAACCTAACCAGGCATCTTAAATTCCCCAGAGAGTGAGACAGCAAGTCAGTGCATTCTTCCCCAAACAAAGTTAACAAGTCTCAAGGAAATTGGGTATCCTCCAGTAGATCCCAATATTCCCCAGCAGCATATATTCTTAACAAGCATCCCCGGCAGTCTTGGTCTAAAGATTGTTCCCCGGCGGCATACATCAACATTCAAAGGAATCACTTCCCCCGCAGTTCAAAACTCCCCAGAAGAGTCCAATTAGTTTCCCCAGGAAAGTTGGAATTCATATCTCCCCAAGCAGTAAGCTTATCCCCAGTAAAATCTGGAAGCTTATCCTTCGCAGAGCACGAACGCGTCGTCCGGCTTGATTTAAAGAGTTATTTCCTTAACAGGATATAACTGGGTTATCCTCAGCCAAAAGCCACGGAAAGAGTGTCGTCGACAAAGTCTTCCTATCCCCAGCAAACTATTATCAACACTCAGCAAAGCATTTCTCTCCCCACAGAGTATTGCTTCCCAGCATGATCGCTAGAGTATCTTTTCTCCCCGCAGAATCCTCCATTTGCCAGGTTTATTCCGCAACGGAGTCATCTTCTCCTACCGGTATTCTTGCAATTATCATCCCCAGCGGAAGCAAAAGCTTATTCTTCAACATCAGCCCAGGATACGACTTCCCGGCATCCGTCAAGGATTTACTTTCCTAGACGAAAACATACATAAAACATCACATATATCATTATAACATGCATAGACACATCATATCATACAAGTCTCATTTATATTGAGAACATCATTGCTTGATCCATATCATGCATTGCATATGACTAACCTTTACCTCTCAGGAAAGATGCAGTTGAAATTCTCAAACATATTTCAAGGCATTCTCTAGTCCAGCTAAATCGACTCCCAACAGGTTTTCTGATGAAAACTCAATAGAAGTTATCAGGTTATAAATTCCTATTGGTTCTCTCTCCGACGGTGCATGAGATTTCCATTTTAGGTTTTCTTTAAGATTATAATTCCATTTTGGTTCTCTCTCCGACGGTGCATGAGATTTCCATTTTAGGTCTTTCTTTCAGATTTCATTTTCCTATTGGTTCTCTCTCCGACGGTGCATGAGATTTCCATTTTAGGTTTTCTTTAAGATTATAATTCCATTTTGGTTCTCTCTCCGACGGTGCATGAGATTTCCATTTTAGGTCTTTCTTTCAGATTTCATTTTCCTATTGGTTCTCTCTCCGACGGCGCATGAGATTTCCATTTTAGGTTTTCCTTTGAGATTATAATGTCCTATTGGTTTTCTCTCCGACGGTGCATGAGATTTCCATTTTAGGTCTTTCTTTCAGATTTCATTTTCCTATTGGTTCTCTCTCCGACGGCGCATGAGATTTCCATTTTAGGTTTTCCTTTGAGATTATAATGTCCTATTGGTTTTCTCTCCGACGGTGCATGAGATTTCCATTTTAGGTCTTTCTTTCAGATTTCATTTTCCTATTGGTTCTCTCTCCGACGGTGCATGAGATTTCCATTTTAGGTTTTCTTTAAGATTATAATTCCATTTTGGTTTTCTCTCTGACGGTGCATGAGATTTCCATTTTAGGTCTTTCTTTCAGATTTCATTTTCCTATTGGTTCTCTCTCCGACGGCGTATGAGATTTCCATTTTAGGTTTTCCTTTGAGATTATAATGTCCTATTGGTTTTCTCTCCGACGGTGCATGAGATTTCCATTTTAGGTCTTTCTTTCAGATTTCATTTTCCTATTGGTTCTCTCTCCGACGGTGCATGAGATTTCCATTTTAGGTTTTCTTTAAGATTATAATTCCATTTTGGTTCTCTCTCCGACGGTGCATGAGATTTCCATTTTAGGTCTTTCTTTCAGATTTCATTTTCCTATTGGTTCTCTCTCCGACGGTGCATGAGATTTCCATTTTAGGTTTTCCTTTGAGATTATAATGTCCTATTGGTTTTCTCTCCGACGGTGCATGAGACTTCCATTTTAGGTCCAGCTTTCAGGCTATAATTTCCTTTGGTCCTCTTCCCGATGCTGCGAAGACGGTAATTCCCATCAAGATTTTCTCAACGAGCGTTGTTGAAGTTAAAGTCACTCAAGGTTCTCTTACCATTCATGCTAAGGCAGTAACCATCTATGGTTCATTCATCACCGTTTGAAGCTCCAGACTCAGCTCCTGTAACCAGTCAGGACATATCTATACCAAGCATCTGAAAACCAGCTCCTGCGACGTGTCAGGTACTCATTATCTTTTGCAGGTATGCAGGTTCTCGCTAAGGAATCTCTTACGCGATCAACATCCAGATGGCATCTATAAGCCCATCATCCTACCCATCAATCTCTAAATGGCATCTATAAGCCCATTCCCACCACACTGCTACCATGTGAGCGCAAATTTCTGGGCACTCTAGTGTCCAATCATCTTCTACCCTCGGATTACGAAAGGCACGTCCGCCAATCTGCATCCTTAGGTCTAAGAAGATTGAACAGGGGCAACTGTTGTACCCCAAAATTTTCCCTCCCATATTCTTCAAGAGATTGTCAAGCCAAGTCACAAAACTCCTCCAAGGGTTGCACAGTCCAACTATCTCCTAAACAGTCAAAATTAGGGTTTTGAGTCTGATCAAGAAAAGGAAGTGTTCAAAGGCTCAATCAAGTCTCATATGCTTACAAACATGGTCAAGCATCCCCATATCAAGTTTCAAGGCATTCAGCTCAAGATTGCACAGTCAAAACCCTAAATTGCACTACAGTCAACTGTAGGGGCAAAATGGTCATTTGACAGTCAAAAGTTCAAATTTTTGGTCAACATATCATTTTGAAGCCACAAACATCATTTGATCAATGCTTGATCATGATTCTCAAAATTTGGCTCAGAAATCATCAAAGATGCAAAAGTTGCTATATTTGGACAGTTGAAAAAGTCAACTGAAATTGACCAGGGCATAACTTTCACATGGATTATCAGAAAAATTCCATCCAAAGCTCATTTTGAAGAGAAAGACATTTCCTACAACTCATCTTCATACTTCAAGTCCAAGAAATGCTCTCACAAAAATTTATCAATTTCAACATTATAGGTCATTTTCAAAGTCAACAAAAAGGGACTTTAAGTCAAAGGCCATAACTTGAGATTGGAAAATCAAAATGACATGGGACCAAAGAAATTGGTTAAAGGACTCAAAGACCTTTCCAAAATGTCCAAGAACATGAGAAAAGCTTAAAAATTGAGCAAGTTATGCCTTGTAGAAGTTGGGAAATTTTTGTGAAAAGGCAAAAGTCAACTATCCTTGAAATTTCAATTTTTGACAAAAGGGCCCACTTTCTTCCACTTGATTCAGCCTTGTCATGCCACACACGTGTCCCATGATTAATTTCAAGACCAAATATTGATTTTTCTATTTTATTTAATTTTTGATAATTTAATTCATTTTAAATCTTTTAAAATTCAAATAAAATTCAAAAGTCAATGAAATAGTGTCATTTGAATTGGGATAGCTTCCATATATCATGGGCCAGCTCACAAACTCATGCTAGGGTTAAATTGCATACCAAGTCTTGTTTTGCTTAAAAAAGGGAAAAGTTTGTTAATGGTAAAAGACCAAAGACCAATTCTCTCATGGGCATGGATAAAGGCCAACTAATGACCTAATTTCCTTCTCTCATAAGTGCTAAGTCAAACCCTAACCACAAGAGACCAAATGCTGCGCTCAAAGGCTCATAAAAAACTTGGAATTTTGACTTGAAAATTGAATTCTGAAATCACTACTAGAGGGCGATTCAAAGCTTGATTCTTTTTCTAATAGCTTCCTCAAACTCTCCTGATCACATTGCAATCCCTAACATCCACTCAAACTCCAGGAATTGGTACATAGAACCCTCCCTGTACAGCAAGAAAGTGATGATCGTGTTTTCAATTTTAGACATCCCCATGGCATTTTAATTGTACATTCATGTTCCTTGTCAAGTTTCCAAGCTAACTGATATGATTAATTTCGTTTTTATGCCATGTATGTGATTTCGCCATTGACAACTGTTAGGGTTTTCAGAAGTTCAAATTTAGGGCTTTCATAACAAAGCAAAATTAGAACTCCAAAGGACCACCAATGGAACCAGTGCTTGAAGACGAAGAGGATGGCACCCTCGCGCTCAATTTATGAGCGTCGAGGGGCTAATCGTTATTTTCTTAAAACCTGTCTAAACCCACGTTTGCAAAACCGTTGCCTAAAGCCTTTGTTCACAGGGATGGTGGAGAAGACAACATCGTGGCAAGCCATGATTCGCTGGTTCAAATATTCGCGCGCCCTCCACTAACGTGTTTGTTTTTTTTCTTTTATTATTTATTTGCTATAATATGTTAACGCGCGTGATGTAGCTCAGTTGGCAAGTGAAGGGATTATTAATGTTTAAGACCTGGGTTCGATTCCCAGGTCTGTGCACTTCCCATGTTATTTTTCATTAACAACTCCTATGCAGCACTCACACTAAGGATCATCATACACGCTCAGGGATCAGCGCCCACGTGTCCTGGGAGATCCATCAAAGGGCTCAGAGTCAAGGCATATGATAGATGTTGGTCAACCTTGCCACATGCCACGCAAAAAGTCAAAAAGACCACAGCTTAATGGGCCAGGCTTTACCATCAAAACCTCACAAATTGGGACTACACCCCCACCCTGGTTTGCAAATATTTTTATCTCTTTTAATTATTATTTTTATTTGTTTCTTGTTTTAATTTAATTCAATATTTTTGCAATACATAAAAAATATAGAAAAATCAGAAAAAGATGAAAATATAATAAATTATTTCATTTTACTATTTTTGTAAATAAGTGCATGTAAATAAACTTAGTTTTAATTAGGTTTTAACTTTAATTCTTTTAATAAATAAAAATCCAAAAATATTTAGAAATAGATTTCATTAAGTTTGATTCTTTAATTCCTTTTTCTTACAATAATAATATTCATTTTATCTATTTTCTATAATTAAATTTGGCATGTAAATTAATTTAGATTTAAATAATTAAATTTGGCATGTAAATTAATTTAGATTTAAATTAGGTTAAAACTTAATATTTTCACAATAAACTTAAAAAACATTAGAATTAGGGTTTGACATTTCATTTTAATTTTAATTAACTATTTTTTTCATTAAATCTTAAAAAATACAAAAATACCAAAAACATTCTTTTTTCTTTAATTTTAATTCTCCATTAGTTCTAATTAATTAATTCATTAACTTTAAATATTTTTGCAAAAGGGTCCAACGCCCGTGTTCATTATTTATTTAATTTCGCGCATTTATTTTATGTCATTTATTCTAATTATGTAATTGCCCCAAAGCCTTGTAACGATTTTATTTCTCGCACTTTTATTTTATTGCCTCTTTACCTTCAGTCAAATCGGGTCCGGTTTAATTTTGGCGATGTGGACCCGCGCCATTTGTAATAGCCTTAGATTTATTTTCCCGCAAACTTTATAACTGTTAAAAGCATGCAAGAATGAATGTCTTAATTAAAATCAAGCGTAGATCACCACAAACATGACAAGGCAAATATGAATGAAATGGACACACGAATCGCACACACCACCCCTAGGGTACGCCTCACTGTTGCCTTGCCTCGAAAGGTGATCGTCGAGTAGAGGATGTCTTAGTAAGTCCTCATGATCCGGGAACCTGGCATGAGGGTAGCTTCTAAGGTGTCTTCCCATTGCTCTGGTGATCACCATGTCCCTACAAACTCGAATTGACCCGAACACCTCCAACGGTGGTGCTACCTACCTCTCAATGGTGGGATGGCACTACTTTTAAGGACATTTACACAGACGAATTCCTTAGGGTAGGTAGGTTCTCAAGGATACTTGCTCTCTTCAAAACAAACTGAAATCTTTTCACACCAACACTTTTCAAAAGCTTTCAAAGCAAATTTTTCAAACACTCTGACGTACGAGTCGAACTGAAATTTTTCAAAGGAACTTTTTAAACCCACATTGAAAAGCAAACAAATATTTTTGAAAACACATTGAGCAAGTATCTAAGAGCCCATGGATAACCATGGATAGAAAGGGTGCTAACACCTTCCCTTTCTATAACCTACCTCCCGAACCGAGAGCAATCTCTTTAAGGAATTTTTCTGTGCTTTTGTCCTTTCCATTTGGAGAAAATAAAAGAAGGTGGCGACTCTTGCTTCCGCGACATTTCGCGAACCAGCTTTTAAACAGTCAGTTCCAGATCCACCGATCACAGCATGTTTCCCTTCCTAATCAAGTTCCTGTTTCTACCCCTGCTGCCGAGTCATCCGACGCTCGGGGCAAAGGGGTTGCTACTGATTTGCCTGCCCTGACGGAGGCGCCGAAGACAACCACTGTTGAAGCCTCCCAACAAGAGATGGAGGAGATCCTCAAGATTATCAAGAAAACTGATTTCAACATAGTCGAGCAGTTGGGGCACACCCCATTAAAAATTTCTATGCTATCACTGTTGTTATGTTCAGAGGCCTATGCCAAGGCCCTGATCTCCTTCCTGAAGACGGCCCATGTGCCACAAGAAACATCTGCTGATCAATTTTCTGATTGTGTGGCCAACTTGACTGCTGATAATGGTCTGGGCTTCTCTGACGCTGATCTGACTGCAAAAGGAAAGAACCATAATGACGCCCTGCATGTCTCCATTGAATGCAGGGGCACTACTCTTGCCCATGTGTTGGTAGACACCGGTTCTTCATTGAGTGTATTACCCAAGAAGGCCCTAGACAGATTGGATTATGAGGGTCTGGAGCTCAAGCCCAGTAACATTGTGGTCCGGGCCTTTGACGGTTCGAAGAGGATGGTACATGGTGAAGTTGACATTCCAATCAGGGTTGGTTCTCAAGTTTTTTATTCTAATTTCTATGTGATGGACATCCGTCCATCCTACTCTTGTTTGTTGGGTCGTCCATGGATCCACAAGGCTGGGGCTGTAACCTCCACACTACATCAGAAGCTTAAATACCCGGTTATGGGGAAGATTGTCACAGTTCAAGGGGAAGAAGAGTATATGGTCAGACACTTAAACTCGTTCCGGTACATAGAGATGGATGGGGAATTCATTGAAACCCCCTTTCAACACTTTGAAGAGGTGCCTCAGACGTTGGCGTCAGCTGAAACTATGATTGAAGACCCTCCTTTGAAGATGGCTTCCTTAAAGGATGCTCGGGCTGTGATTGAGAAGGGTGAGTGCGCAAACTGGGGCCGACTTCCTGACTTCACTCCGAAGACCGACAAGTTTGGTTTGGGCTTCACTGCAGAGGCTCAGAGGGCTATTCGCAAAGCAAGGATTGGAAGACCTCCGATGTTCATCACCAACCCGGGAGTGAATGCTATTGAAGACGACGTGGAGGAATCTGAATTTGACAGCTGGATCTACCCAACAACCGACAGTAGACTAAGCAACTGGACCGCCAAAGACTTTACACCTATTACTTTTATCACTCAGTAATGAACTCTTTTGTTTTCAATTTGTAACAAACAATATGTTGAAACTTTTATGGCTCGGTGTCCTACCCGGGGCACCGTGGCTCCATTTGTGAGGGCTTTTGTATGTCATTTTCATATATCATTAATCAAAACATTGGATGTTTGTTGCATTTCAAAATCTTGCGCTCCTTTTCTTTCTTTATTATATCTTGCAAAACAGCTATATTTACACACACTCACTTATACAGGTTCCAATCCACTCTGGATCTCACTGGTAACGACTCTGCTACTGCCAGTTATGACTTCAAAAATCTGATCAACTTAGCCGAAGAAGAAGGTGAAGATGATTGCGAAGTTCCTGGTGAACTTGCAAGACTGCTGCTCCAGGAAGAGAGGGTCATTCAGCCACATGAAGAGCAAGTGGAAACGGTAAATCTGGGTACTAAGACAGACAGAAAGGAAGTCAAGATTGGTGCCAACCTAGAGCTCAGTGTGAAACAACGGTTGATTCAGATGCTGCATGACTATGTGGAAATCTTTGCCTGGTCTTACAAAGACATGCCTGGGTTGGATACCGACATTGTGGTTCATCACCTGCCTACCAAGGAAGACTTCCCTCCGGTAAAACAAAAGGTCCGCCGTATGCGTCCAGAGATGTCCGAGAAAATCAAAGCTGAGGTTATGAAACAATTTGATGTGGGGTTTCTAGCAGTGACTTCTTACCCTCAATGGATTGCCAATGTGGTTCCAGTGCCGAAGAAAGATGGTAAGGTCCGAATGTGTGTTGATTACAGGGATTTGAATAGGGCCAGCCCCAAAGATGACTTCCCTCTGCCCCATATCGACGTTCTGGTTGACAACACTGCTCGGCATAAAGTATTCTCCTTCATGGATTGCTTCTCCGGTTATAATCAGATCAAGATGGCTCCTGAAGACACGGAGAAGACCACTTTTGTCACTCGGTGGGGCACCTTTTGCTACAAGGTCATGCCTTTTGGGTTGAAAAATGCTGGGGCAACCTACCAACGTGCCATGGTTGCTTTATTTCATGACATGATCCACCACGAGATAGAAGTGTATGTCGACGATATGATTGCAAGGTCCCAAACTGAGGAGGAACAGCTTGACCATCTACGGAAACTGTTTGACCGTCTGAAGTTGTACAAGCTGAGGTTGAACCCGAACAAGTGCACCTTTGGGGTGAGGTCTGGAAAATTGCTAGGCTTCATCGTAAGCGACAAAGGTATTCAAGTGGACCCTGCCAAAGTAAAAGCCATACAAGAGATGCCAACTCCCAAGACAGAGAAAGAAGTCAGAGGCTTTCTAGGACGGTTGAATTACATTGCCCGATTCATCTCACATCTAATTGCTACCTGTGAACCAATCTTCAAACTGCTGAAGAAAGATCAAGTAGTACGTTGGAATGATGAATGTCAGGCCGCTTTCGAAAAGATCAAAGAGTATCTCCAAGAACCACCCATTCTTATGCCACCGGTTGAAGGAAGACCTCTAATACTATACTTGACAGTACTGGACAACTCAATGGGGTGTGTGTCGGGGCAGCATGACGAGTCTGGCCGAAAAGAGCACGCTATTTATTACTTGAGCAAAAAGTTTACCGACTGTGAGACTCGGTACTCACTGCTCGAGAAAACTCGCTGCGCTCTGGTATGGGCTGCTCGCCGGCTGAGATAGTATATGTTGACTCACACTACTCTGTTGATTTCAAAAATGGATCCAATCAAGTACATATTTGAAAAGCCTGCTCTGTCCAGAAGAATAGCAAGATGGCAAATGATCTTGACGGAATATGACATCCAGTACACGACTCAAAAAGCAATCAAGGGAAGTGTATTGGCAGACCATTTGGCACACCAACCAGTGGACGATTACCAGTCGTTGAACTTTGAATTTCTAGACGAGGATATCATGGTAGTGACTGATTGTGAAGTACCTGGACCGGATGAAGGACCTGAGGAAGGATCCCGATGGTCTATGCATTTTGACGGAGCCTCGAACGCTTTGGGTAATGGTATCGGCGCTGTGATCATATCCCCCAAAGGCACTCATACTCCACTCACCGCCCGGCTATGTTTCAACTGCACCAACAACATGGTGGAGTATGAAGCATGTATCATGGGTCTTCAAGCTGCAATTGATTTAAGGATCAAGTTTCTGAGTGTCTTCGGAGATTCCGCTCTCGTGATCAATCAGGTCAGAGGCGAATGGGATACGAAACACCCAAATATTATTCCTTACAAAGAGTATGTGCTGACATTGCTTCCCCACTTCGAAGAGATAACTTTTGAACACTTCCCAAGAGAGGAGAATCAGTTAGCGGACGCGTTGGATACAATGTCTTCTATGTTCAAAGTCAAATGGGATAACGAGGCTCCCCGGATCATCATTTGGAAGTTGGATGAACCTGCATATTACTGCGATCTCGAGACCGAGGAGGTAACTGAAAAACCCTGGTATCATGAAGTGAAGAGGTACTTGGAAGCTCAAGAATACCCCGACGGTGCATCCGTTAATGACAAGAAGTTCCTGAGAAGGTTTGCGGCAAAATTCTTCCTCAGCAACGGCATTCTCTACAAGCGAAACCATGATTCAACCTTACTGCGTTGTGTGGATAAGACTGAAGCAGAAAGGATCATGGCAGAGCTACATGAAGGTACCATCGGAACACATTCCAGTGGGCATACCATGGCAAAGAAAATCCTTCGGGCAGGATATTTCTGGTCCACAATGGAAGCCGACTGTTATCAGCACTCGCGAACTTGTCATAAATGCCAGATCTATGCTGATAAAGTGCATATTCCTCCGGTTCCTCTGAACGTCCTGACAGCGCCTTGGCCTTTTGCCATGTGGGGCATTGATATGATCGGCGAAATCAGACCTACTGCAACTAACGGGCACCACTTCATCTTAGTAGCGATTGATTACTTCACAAAATGGGTCGAAGCAGCTTCCTACGCTACGGTAACCAAGAACGTCGTGGCACGGTTTATTCGGCACAACCTGATCTGTCGATACGGTGTACCTGAGAGGATCATTACGGATAATGGTACCAATCTTAACAACAAGATGATCACTGAACTCTGCGAACAATTCAAGATACAGCACCACAACTCTTCACCTTACCGGCCGAAGATGAACGGGGCTGTAGAAGCAGCGAATAAGAACATCAAGAAGATTGTGCAGAAGATGACAGTGACCTATAAAGATTGGCACGAAATGTTACCGTTTGCTCTTCATGGGTACCGCACCTCGGCACAGACGTCAACAGGGGAAACTTCTTTTTCCTTGGTCTATGGCATGGAGGCAGTCTTGCCTATTGAAATCCAGATACCCTCTCTCCGGATAATGAAGGATGCAGACTTGAGCGAAGATGACTGGATCCAGACTCGGCTTGATCAATTAAACCTAATTGATGAAAAGAGACTCATCGCTATTTGTCATGGTCAGACGTACCAAAAACGGATGATCAGGGCATTTAACAAGAAGGTCAGACGACAAGGGTATCAAGTCGGAGACCTGGTAATCAAGCGCATTATTCTTCCTCAAAGTGATCCCAGGGGCAAATGGACCCCTACGTACGAAGGGCCATTTGTGGTTAAACATATCTTCTCAGGAGGAGCTATGATCCTGACCACTGTGGATGGTGACGACCTTCCTCACCCCGCCAATGCATACATAGTAAAAAGATACTACGCATGAATCAAAGACCCGCTAGGTTGACACACCTAGGCAAAAATAAGGGCTTCCCGGCGAACCAAAAGGGTTCGGGCAGAAATAAGGGATGAAAATAAAAAAATCTGTACACCCGGCAAGTCGAAAACCTGAAAAGGCGGCTTGGGCAAAAATGGGTATCCCGGTGGACTGAAAACCCGAAAGGGCGGTCCAGGCAAAAGTTAGGGATTAAAGCGTAATACTATGTCTCATTGGATCACCTTGCATCCAGAATTCGGCATCAACTATCGGGCTCAGACGGCATCGATCAATCAGCTTCATCTTCAACTAAGCAGCAAAAGGATGAGATGTTTGAAGACATAAAGGCGATAGCAGAGTTGGAACCCAGTGGGATTATTTTTCACATAGCTGTTTTGTTTCCTTTTCAAATTGTATAAACTCTATTTTGCTCAGCGGTGTTCTCTTACTAGGACGCCAGCCTCTTGTACATAAAACGCCTATTTACAGGCAAATTTCAAAATCAATACAAGTTCACTTTTCCAGAAAAATTGCTAATTGTTTTTCCTTTTTCTGTTTTGTCTTGCGAAGAACGTCCAATGTTCATTTTTGATATATGCATTTGACATTAATTGCTAAATGTTTGCATGCGAAACAAAGGATTAATTACAGGTGATATTAGAAACGGGGGCAATTTAGAATTGTCCAAGCAGTCTAGTTGCTCTGTCCACCAAGGTACCAAGGTAGGTTCGGCTGAAGAACATAACCAAGTCACCTCAACTCCCCCACAGAGTAAGACCATATTTCAGCAACACTCTCCCATCAGCCCCGAAAAGGCACATTATTCCCCTAGCAAGTCAGCAAGACTCTCCTCAAGCAGAGTTAGCCTACTGTCAACCTTAAGGAAGTTGGGTATCCCCAGAAAATCTCAATGTTCTCCAACAGAGTATAGGCATTCCTCAGCAAGCATCCCCGGCAGTCTTAATATAAGATTGTTCCCCGGCGGAATACTAACACCCCAGTACAGCCTGAAAAGTTTCCCCAGGAAAGTGGAGTCCATATCCCCAGTGGGTCTTGAAGCTTATCCCCAGTAGATTATGGAGGCTTATCCCCTACAGAGTACGGACGTCTCTCCCGGACTTTATTCAAAGTTATTCCTCACAAGAGCTTATAACTGGGTTATCCTCAGCTAATTACCACGGAAAGTCCGTCCTCGACGAAGTTCTTCCTATCCCCGGCGGAGTTCATCAAATTCCCCAACATAACTTATCAGCAGAATCCCCAGCGGAGTTTATCATTGATATCCCCAGCTGAGTTTATCATTGAAATCCCCAGCGGAGCTCTCATCAAAAGCTCAGCGAAGTATCTCTTCCCACAGAGTAATTCCCCTCAGAGTAATCTCTCCAACAAGTTTATTCCCCAACAGAGTCATCTTCTCCTACCGGTTTATTCTTGCAACCGTCATCCCCAGCGAAAACGAAGAACTCTACTCTTCAGCATCAGCCCAGGATTCAACAAAGTTCCCGGCAATCGTCAAGGATTTATTTTCCTAGACAAAAACACATTCATAGACATTTCACATGATAAAGTGCATACAACACTATCTCATACATTGCACCGTGACATCATGCATTTCATACATCATGACATTGCATACAACTGATGTTTTTCCTTTTCAGGAAAAGTCAATCCAAAGATGATTACTATCAACTATCGCAATTCCAGATTCGATTCCTGTATCTAGCCAGGGCACATCTGTGAGTGATTGATTGTAGATTCGATACCTGTATCTAGCCATGGCATATCTGCATGAAGAGTTTGAAGATCAACCCCTGTAACAGGCCAGGAAATTATCTTTCATTCTCAGGTCAGAGGTCTACACCTGTATCCAGCCAGGAAAGTTATCTCTACCAACCTTTTGCAATTCCAGATTCGATACTTGTATCCAACCAGGGCATATCTGTAGACGACAATTCCAGATTCGATACCTGTATCCAGCCAGGGCATATCTGTATGCGACAATTCCATATTCGATACCTGCATCCAGCCAGGGCATATCTGTAGACAACTAATTCCGGATTTGATTCCTGTATCTAGCCAGGGCACATTTGTGAGCAACCAATTGTAGAGTCGATACCTGTATCCAGCCAGGGCATATCTGCATGAAGAGACTGAAGATCAACACCTGTAACAAGCCAGGAAAACATCTTTCTTTCTCAAAGTACGCAAGTTCTCGCTAAGGAATCTCTTATGCGATCAACACTTCCAAATGGCATCTATAAGCCCATTCCCGACGAGGTTCTGTCACGTCTCCAGATGGCATCTATAAGCCCACCCCCCTATCCACCATCTCTCCAAATGGAATCTATAAGCCCATTCCCGCCATCACATTGCTGATACTCCAACATGCGAGTGCAAATTTCAGGGCACTCTAGTGTCCAATCTCCTTTTACCTTCGAGTCGCGAAAGGCAAGCTTGCCAATCTAACTCTTCAGGTGCAAGAAGATTGAACAGGGGCAACTGTTGTACCCCAAAATTTTCCCTCCCATTTCCTCACATTCTCTCACCACAATACCCTTGGAGTTCAAGTTTCAGTTAGGGTTTGCTCTGCTCAAGCCTCCTCCTTGCACTGTTGACCCAAAATTAGGGTTTGAGTCTGCACAAAGATGTTTTGACCTAAATGCCTAAGATGACTTTCATGCTTCATATTGGACTCCCAAGTTGATCCATACCATGTTTCAAGCCTTGATTCCAATCTTTGCCCAGTCAATTGGACAGTTGACCTAGAAATCAGCTGTATTGGGGAAAAAGTCAACTGTAGTCAATTGACAGTCAAACCTCATGAAATTTGACCCACATCAACATATTGAACTCGTATAGAACATTTGATCAAGTTTGGATCACAATCCCACAAGAAATTTGATCAGATCACCAAAAGGGCAAAATGGTCATTTTTAGAGTTTTGACTACACAAAGGCAATTTTTGACTGTTTGACCTAGCCAATGGCAAACCAAGCTCACATATGGACTCAAGGACCCCATGGCATTGTCTTGACATGCTCAACAAATTCAAAAGATCCCAAATGCACAAGATTGACAGATGAATTTTCCAGTCAACTGAGCCAAATTTGACTGTATACTGAAAAGTCAAACTTTGACTTTTTGGTCAAAATCAAGTGTCAAGATTCTTTTTTCATCAAGACATGTCAAAATATGAAACTTGTTCATCAAGAAATCAAGAATTGCAAATTAGGGTTTGAAATGAAGAATTTTCATAACTTAGAATTTTTCTAAGTTATGAAAATCCATAATTTTTTCCTAACGTTGTCCCACTTTTTCATCAAGATACATTTGGATTCAAAGAAAACTCAAAACATAAAAGTTGTAGTCCATTGCAAAATCTACAACTTTGATTCACAAAGTTTCCTCAAAAGAAGCTTGTGGCTCAAGTTATGATTTTTGGAACAAGGGTGCAAAACATTCTTAACTTAGAAAAATTTTGACCTATTCTAGGCAGGATTTTTGCCTAACTTCATGTCCACTTTTCACATGCTTCCGCTTGGAATTTAAATTTTCATTACAAAGATGGATTGTAGTACACATTCCAAGCTTTCCAAAATGTCCAATAACTCATCAAACAACCTTGTGGTTAGGGAGAATCGAATTTGGCAATATGAGCAAAAGTCACTTTGATTCATGGCCAAAGGCATGTTCATAACTTGTGCATTTTCAAACTCAGCATATGCAAGCTACATTACAGGCCTCTAATCTCATTTACACTCAAAAATTAAATGCTAAACCATTGTGCCAAGATGTTATTCTATGCATTTAGTCATTACACAAAGAGTTAAGCCTTAATTAGAAAAAGCACTTTATCCATTTTTGAAAAGTATGGCTTTATGTCAAGTTTGCAAATCAAGAGGTAAAATGCATATTGTTGTACCCCAAAATTTTCCCTCCCATATTCTTCAAGAAATTGCCAAGTCATGCTCCAAAATTCCCCAAGGGTTGCACAGTGTAAGGGCCTCCTAACAGTCAAAATTAGGGTTTTGGTTCTGACAAAGAAGATGAAGTTTCCAAGGGTCCAATCAAGTCCCACATGCCTATAAACATGGTCAAGCATCCTCGTACCAAGTTTCAAGACTTACAGCACAAAATTGCACAGTCAAAACCCTAATTGCACAACAGTCAACTGCAGGGGCAAAATGGTCATTTGACAGTCAAAAGTTCAAATTTTTGGTCAACATCTCATTTTGAAGCCACAAACATCATTTGATCAATGCTTGATCATGATTCTCAAAGCTTGGCTCAAAAATCATCAAGATGCAAAAGTTTCCATATTTGGACAGTTGGAAAAGTCAACTGTAAATTGACCAAGGCATAACTTCCACATGGATTATCAGAAAAATTCCATCCAAAGCTCATTTTGAAGAGAAAGAAATTTCCTACAACTCCTCTTCATACTTCAAGTCCAAGAAATGCTCTCACAAAAAGTTATCAATTTTAACATTATAGGTCATTTTCAAAAGTCAACAAAAAGGGACTTTAAGTAAAAGGCCATAACTTGAGATTGGTAAATCAAAATTACATGGGACCAAAGGCATTGATTATAGGACTCAAAGACCTTTCCAAAATGTCCAAGAACATGAGCAAATCTTAAAAGTTGAGCAAGTTATGCCTTGTGGAATTTGGGAAATTTTTGGATATTTTGAAAAGTCAACATTGCTTCAAATGACCTAAAATTGCTAATGGGCCTCTTTTTCTTCCACAATTAATTATCCAAGGCATGTGCACGACCATTTGGCCCAAAGGGAAGTTTTTTATCATTTTATTTTATTTATTTGGATTTTTAATCATTAATAATTCATTTAATTAAATTAAATAGGTGAAAAATACTAAACCTAATGTTTTGAATCTTTTTGTGCATAAAATATCTCCAAGATTTCGTGCAAATCAGATTAGGAAAGAATTGAAGGTAATTGGACATGATTTGGTGACAAATATGCATGAAAAGATTGAAAACTAATGTCATAAAAATCAAATATTGATTCATCAATTCATGGATCTTTTTGACCAAATTCTTTGACCTAATCATTCACACATAAGTATAGAATGAAAACCTAATCCTAGAGACCTCCCAGCTGCGCAGAAAAGCCATATGCAAACTTGAATTTTTTCAAGAAAACTCCAAAACTGAAAACAGGGATACAAGGTGATTCAAGGCAAAAATATATGTTCCATTGGCTTCCTGAGAGATCAAGCAACATATTTGAATCGTTTTCCACATTCATAACGCCCAGAATCGGTGAATAGAACTCAAGTTTTTTTACTTTTTTGCATATATCGTGTTTTACCATTCATGGCGTGATTTCAAATTCTAATGCATGTTTTGTGTTGCTCTCATGATTCTGAAGCTCACTCTATATTTTAATTGAGTTTTTACACACTGTATGCAAAGATGCCATTGGTATATTTTAGGGTTTCAGACTTGGAAAATTGGGGCTTTACATTCAAGGAAAAATTGGGACATGACAATGGCACCATGAGAATCAGAAGCTTCCAACCAATTCATTGATGGGGTCGCGCCCAATTTCTGATTAGAAACAAGCTAATCGCTATTTTCCCAAATGGCCTATTTTGGAACGGTGCGAAAACTGTTGCTGATTCTTTTGTTTCAGGGAACAAAGAAGAAGAAGATGAGGTGGCCAGCGTTGATTGGAATATTCAAATTCTCGCGCGAAAAAGAAGCACTAATACTTGTTTTGTTTTATTATATTTATTAGTTACATGATATACAGATAAACGAAGTAGCTCCACTGGTTAAAGGACACGCTGGTAACCCCTGGGACCTGGGTTCGAGCCCCAGGTCCCCCACCCCTTCAATATTGTTTTCCTATTAATGATTCTATGCAGTTTCAGTACCAAGGACCACCATGCGTCCATAAAATCAAGCCATCCACGTGCCCAATGGAAACGATCAGAAGGCCATGATCTGAAGAACGTGGTAGACCTCAGTCAACGCACTGACACGCTTCTTGAAAAGTCCACAAGGCCAAAGATAAATGGGCCTGAATTACTGACTAAAGCCTCCAATTTGGGGACAGACCCCCCCCCCCCCCCCCCCTAGGTTTGCAATATTCTTTCCATTATTTTTTTTTTATTTCAATTATTATTCTTTTTAATTAATTCTTTTAATTTAATCATTAATATAAAAAACACAAAAAAATCAGAAAAGAGACAAAAATTAATATTTTTATTTAATGTTATATTTTTGTAAATAAAATTCATTAATTAACTTAGTTTTAAATCTAGGATTAATCTTAATATTTTTCAATAAAAACCTAAAATTTGGTAGAATTAGGGTTTCAAATCTTTTTTCATCCTTTTTTCCTTTTTACCACATTAATTATTAATTCTTCCTATTATTTTTATAAATTAAAATTGCATGTAAATAATTAGGTTAATTTAGGTTCAACTTTAATACTTTCTTAACAAACTAAAAAACAATTAGAATTAGGTTTAGTATTTTAATTTCAATTAATCTTTCTCATTAAAATCATAAATACAAAAAACTAAAAAATAACTTCTTTTTCTTTTTAATTTTAATTAATTTAATAATTTAATTTAATTTCATTAAAAAGGGTCCAACGCCCTCGTTTCCAGTCTTATTTCAATTCGCGTATTTATTTCTTTTCTTTTAATATTTATGTACCTCTCCCAAAGCCTTGTAAACTCGGACATTCTAATCTTTCGCACTTTGCTTTATTTCCTTATTTTTCTGTCAAATCGGGTTCTGGAAATTTTGGCGATGTGGACCCGCGCCTTTGTAATAGTTTAGAACTTTATCTTTTCGCACTTTTTAACTGTTAAATAAATGCATGCAAGAATGAATGTCTAAAATAAAAACAAACGCGTAGCTCACTCGTAACATGACAAGACAAAAATAAACGAACATGACACACAAATCACACACCACCCCTAGGGTACGCCTCACTGTTGCCTTGCTTCAAAAGGTGATCGTCGAGTAGAGGATGTCTTAGTAAGTCCTCATGATCCGGGAACCTGGCATGAGGGTAGCTTCTAAGGTGTCTTCCCATTGCTCTGGTGATCACCATGTCCCGAACCTCGAATTGACCCGAACACCTCCAACGGTGGTGCTACCTACCTCTCAATGGTGGGATGGCACTACTTTAAAGGACATTTACACAGACGAATTCCTTAGGGTAGGTAGGTTCTCGTAGATACTTGCTCTAATTTCAAAACAAATCAAAATTACTTTTCACACCAACACATTTTCAAAAAGCTTTCGAAAGCATTTTTTCAAACACTCTTGAGGACCAATACAAGAGTCGAACTGGAATTTTCAAAGAAACTTTTTTTAAAACCCACAATTAAAAAGCAAACAAACCATTTTTGAAAACACAAATGAGCAAGTATCTAAGAGCCCATGGATAACCATGGATAGAAAGGGTGCTAACACCTTCCCTTTCTATAATCTACCTCCCGAACCGAGAGCAATCTCTTTAAGGAATTTTTCTGTGCTTTTGTCCTTTCCATTTGGAGAAAATAAAAGACGGTGGCGACTCTTGCTTCCGCGACATTTCGCGAAACCAGCGTTAAACAGTCAGTTCCAGATCCACCGATCACAGAACTGGCGACTCTGCTGGGGACATAACTTAAAGTGAGGTGTACCTTAGAGATAGTTCATAACTGTGTTTTCAATTGCTTTCTTTGCTTGCTTTAAATTGTGGGTTGCATGGGAGTTCTATAGATCCTAACCCGGATCTGGGGATACCTTCTTAGAAAGTAGAAACAAGGCTGTGAGGGAACTGTGCGGGGTATACCGACATGGTTGAAACAGTCTGCTACGTTGATGTGGCACTTTGGTGTGTACCGGTAACCCTTGAGTTCAGTCAAGGAGAGTACGGGGCCTCCGCGTGGTGTCATAAAGCATCAACAGACCTTAGGAACCTTAATTGAACCATCTTGGCCTCTTTAGGGTAGTGAGATGACTACTTTGGTGTACTCCGAAGTCGGTTGATACTCGATACTACACTCAATTGAGGGTTGTATTCTTGGGATATTTTGATCGCCAGTCAGTGGCTAAATCGAAACGATGAACAATGAAAGCAATCCAGTGATATTGGGATCCTTAGAACCCGGTTACTTCTAATAAGACAGGTTGAACCCACCAACTGAAAGAGGGTAATACCTAGACCTCATGCTGGCCTAAACTCTAAGGGTTTCTCTTGTGTGACTTGTGTGCCTTCGTACTTGACTACTTGCCTGCTTGTTATCTGACCCTTGAATGTCTTGCAGGTTTTGTTCCTTAATTAGGACTCATAACAGGGTTTACTGAATTTCTTGCAGGTTTTGTTTATAGTCCTTAATTAGGACTCATAATAGGGTTACCGAGTTTTGCAGGTTTTGTTTATAGTCCTTAATAAGGACTCATTACAGGGTTTACTGAGTTTGCTTGCAGGTTTTGTTTATAGTCCTTAATTGGGACTCATAACAGGGTATACTAAGTTTCTTGCAGGTTTTGGTTTGCAGTCCTTAATTAGGGACTCACAACAGGGTTTATCCATATTACCCCATGCATCATGACATCATACCCTTGCATAAATCCTAACCCATTTCAAGGATCTCAAGGGCTTGTGATGCAGGTCATGGTGAATCAACTATCCCAGCCAGGGGCAAAAAGGGGATTTATTTTCCTCTAGCCAAAGTTGTCAGGGGCTATGACCCACTGGATATGGTGAGCCTTTGACCCTTGAAGAAGGACTCTCAGCAACATGAAGTTTCTTCAATCAAGCTACTGGACCCAAATTCTAACAAATGTTCTTGTTTACCCCGCGAGATCCTTGAAAACATTACATGCATGTCATACACATCATTGCATAACAGGTACCCTTGTTGCAGGTTACTTACCTTTCCCGCTGTTTATTTCAGCAATGGCTTTCCAACCAGACAACCAGGACCTTCTTGCTCAAGAGACTCGGTTTGGGGAAATCGTCCTGAATCTATCCAAGGGGCAGGAGGAGTTAAGGACACTTCTCATGGAGACTTTGGTCAGGAACAGTGCTGAGGATGAACGGTTGAAACACTTGCAAGCTGAAATGGATGCAATGAAAGCCCAAATGCTGGGGCAGGGGACTGCCATTCAAGGTTTAGCTCAAAGACAAGAAGAGCTCGGGGTTCTCGTCAACAAACTGCTTCGGGGTAACCAACTGGGGCAAACATCTAAGGGTAAAGAACCAGTTATCATTCAACCATATTTGAGACAAGGAGATAAGGGGAGAACTCCTCAAAAGGCTTCAAGGTCACAAGTTCAGCACCAACCTCACCAGCTTCAGACAGACAAGCCCAGGAGGCACTTCACTCAGCTCAACATGTCGCTGTTTCAAGCTTTACAACGCCTGTTGAGATTGAATCTGATCACATTAAAGGACCATCCCCGGAACCCCAACACAGCATCTCATGTCTATGATCCTAACAAAAGGTGTGCTTACCACTCTGCTAGTCCGGGACATGATACAAATGAGTGTTGGGCTCTGAAAAACAAGATCCAGGACCTGATTGATGAAGGGGCATTGGAGTTCACACAAGATGGTCAGGCTGAGTTTTTCTACCATCCCTCCAAGGCTCACCATTGGAAGTAGCAAGCCCTGAAGATGAGAAAACTTTTGTTCATTCGAATGTTCAAGTTGTAATTTTCTGTTGTTCAAACATTTACTCATATTAAACATTGTTATTTCATTAATGCATCGCATATGTCTGTTCTGAAACAATATATTCGTATTCACTAAATGCAAATTATTTTCATATTTTTTCTGATGTCAGCTCTTGATCTAAAATTCTAAGCCTCTTGAGGGAGGATGACAAAAACGATACCATAATCTACAGTATGCTTTTGAACATACCACGCTGATGAGGTACAGGCATTGTTTCAATCCCTAAACACTGGAGTTATAAGGATGATAATCCCTCGTCAACCCCTCTGAGCCAAAGAAGTAGGAGTTTTTCTTTTCGAAATTCAAAACCCTTCATTATAACCTGGGGCAGGGTAGTTCTCTCAGTTGATCCAAGTGCATAACGAATGGCACCAAAAAGATCCTTACAAAACAAAGAAAGACAGTGATGGTTCCGAATGATCAATAAAGAAAGGCAGTCATTATCTTTCAAAATAAAAATAAAAACCCGTTAAGTCAAAACCCATGAAGGAGACTTACAAAACTGGGGCATCCCGCTGACTGTGATTCCAAAAAAGGGAACAGTTCAGGCAAAAAAAAAAGAAAGGGATAACAAAAATCAAAAAGAAAGAGGTCATACAAACCCTCAACAAAAACAAAAAAATGACTGCCTATTCAGAATAAATCATCAATATCCGAACCATCACTGGAGCATCAAAGCAAAGACTCGAACAAGGTCTAACGCACGATCAACTGAGTTTAGGTTCGAAGAACATCACGAAGAGCGGGTGGGTACAAATAATTTGAGCCTTTATCCTTTGTTTCTTAAACCATGAACCAGGCCACGTTATAACCCTTAAAAGTCCTAACTGAAGCATGGGTTAGTTCGAAGGCATACTGTTACGAAAGGTATCCTGACTCCTTAAGGCTTACGGTAAATACGGAGTTGACATCACGTTTTACAAACATTCACTTGTTTTATGAAAAAGAATGCATTTTCAAAAATCTTCAAGACAGACATAGGCTTTGCATTTTTAACATAACTTTGTTTGCATATGACTTTTATTTGAATAGCATAGAAATTCGCACGACGAAAGTCTAATGAACAAGAGTACTTCCAATCAAGGGGCATGGCATGACCAGTGTCCATCATCTGGGGCAGTCCAATCAAGATTCGAAGAATCTCTCAAAAAGCCAAATAGCCTGGGGCAAATCTCCGCCTGAGTCACTTGGGGCACCCCAGCAATGAATCTTGCCTGATCAAACACCTTCTGGTGGCGAGACAAAATACTTCTAACAGGGGCAATTCCCTACATTCTGAAAGCACGGACGTAGTCAGAAAAAAATACGCATAATCAAAGACCCGCTAGGTTGACATACCTAGGCAAAAATTAGGGCTTCCCGGCGAACCAAAAGGGTTCGGGCAAAATGAAGGGATGAAATGAAAAAAATCTGTACACCCGACAAGTCGAAAACCTGAAAAGGCGGCTTGGGCAAAAATGGGTATCCCGGTGGACTGAAAACCCGAAAGGGCGGTCCAGGAAAAAATTAGGGATCAAAGCGTACGACTATGTCCCGGCATCTTGTCACTTGCCTATCAGAAGAAGAGTTTGTCCATCAACAGCTATCAGCACCTCACAGGTCTTCCTCTCCCACCTCAGAAACAGGGGCAATGATGAGCTGTCCAAGCGATCTAATTGTTCCATCCACCAAGGTGCCAAGGTAGGCTGAAGAACATAACCAGACATCTTAATTTCCCAGAGAGTGAGCCAACAAGTCCATACACTCTCCCCACGCCAAGCTACTATCAAACTTAAGGAAGTGTGGTGTCCTCCCGCAGATCTCACATTCCCCAGCAGTATACATGCATTCCTAACAAGCATCCCCGGCAGTCTCGGTCTAAAGATTGTTCCCTGGCGGTATATCAAACATTCAGTGGAGTAACTTCCCCGATACAGTTCAAAACTTCCCCAGGAGAGTCCAATCCAGTTTCCCCATGAAAAGTTGGAATCCATCTCCCCAAGCAGTAAGCTTATCCCCAGTAGATTCTGGAAGCTTATCCTCGCAGAGCACGAACGCGTCGCCCGGCTTTATTCAAAGAGTTATTTCCGTACCAGGATATAACTGGGTTATCCTCAGCCAGAAGCCACGGAAAGAGCGTCCTCGACGAAGTCTTCTTATCCCCAGCAAGTTGTTATCAACACTCAGCAAAATATCTCTCTCCCCACAGAGTATTGCTTCCCAGCAAGATCGTTAGAGTACTTTTCTCCCCGCAGAGTAATCATTCGCCAAGTTTATTCCCCAAACGGAGTTATCTTCTCCTACCGGTATTCTTGCAACTATCATCCCCAGCGGAAGCAAAAATCTATTCTCCAACATCAGCCCAGGAGTGACTTCCCGGCACCCGTCAAGGATTTACTTTCCTAAGACGAAAAACATACATTTGTAAACATCGCATACATCATTATAGCATGCATGTACGCATCATATCTTACAAATCTCATTTATGTTGAGAACATCATTGCTTGACCCATATCATGCATTGCATATGACTGACCTTTACCTTTCAGGAAAAGATTCAGTTAAGTTCTCAGCTATTTCAAGACCTAGACCGGTTCAGTTAAATCGACTCCAAAGATTTCTCTGTTTCTTATCCAGTCAAAGGCCTTCTCTGGTCTAGTTAAACCGACTCCTAAAGGTTTTTCTTTTGAAGACTCAGTTGAAGACTCCAAGACCTTGTCTGGTTCAGTTAAATCGACTCCAAAGATTTCTTATCCAGTCAAAGGCCTTCTCTGGTCTAGTTAAACCGACTCCTAAAGGTTTTTCTTTTGAAGACTCCAAGACCTTGTCTGGTTCAGTTAAGTCGACTCCCAAAGATTTTCCTGGTTATTATCCAGTCAAAGGCTTTCTCTGGTCTAGTTAAATCGACTCCTAAAGGTTTTTCTTTTGAAGACTCAGTAGAAGACATCCAAGATTCTCTCAATGATTTCTATTGAGGTTGTAGTCGCCTATGGTTCTCTCCCCGATACCGCGGAGGTGGTAATCCCAGGTTTCGCTCAACGATTGCTGTTGAAGTTGAAATTATCCAAGATTCTCTCAATGATTGCTGTTGAGGTTGTAGTCGCCTATGGTTCTCTCCCCGATACTGCGGAGGTGGTAATCCCAGGTTTCGCTCAAAGATTGCTGTTGAAGTTGAAATTATCCAAGATTCTCTCAATGATTGCTGTTGAGGTTGTAGTCGCCTATGGTTCTCTCCCCGATACTGCGGAGGTGGTAATCCCAGGTTTCGCTCAACGATTGCTGTTGAAGTTGAAATTATCCAAGATTCTCTCAATGATTGTTGTTGAGGTTGTAGTCGCCTATGGTTCTCTCCCCGATACTGCGGAGGTGGTAATCCCAGGTTTCGCTCAACGATTGTTGTTGAAGTTGAAATTATCCAAGATTCTCTCAATGACTGTTGTTGAGGTTGTAGTCGCCTATGGTTCTCTCCCCGATACTGCGGAGGTGGTAATCCCAGGTTTCGCTCAACGATTGCTGTTGAAGTTGAAATTATCCAAGAATCTCTCAATGATTGCTGTTGAGGTTGTAGTCGCCTATGGTTCTCTCCCCGATACTGCGGAGGTGGTAATCCCAGGTTTCGCTCAACGATTGCTGTTGAAGTTGAAATTATCCAAGATTCTCTCAATGATTGCTGTTGAGGTTGTAGTCGCCTATGGTTCTCTCCCCGATACTGCGGAGGTGGTAATCCCAGGTTTCGCTCAACGATTGCTGTTGAAGTTGAAATTATCCAAGATTCTCTCAATGATTGCTATTGAGGTTGTAGTCGCCTATGGTTCTCTCCCCGATACTGCGGAGGTGGTAATCCCAGGTTTCGCTCAACGATTGCTGTTGAAGTTGAAATTATCCAAGATTCTCTCAATGATTGCTATTGAGGTTGTAGTCGCCTATGGTTCTCTCCCCGATACTGCGGAGGTGGTAATCCCAGATTTCGCTCAACGATTGCTGTTGAAGTTTAAATTATCCAAGATTCTCTCAATGATTGCTGTTGAGGTTGTAGTCGCCTATGGTTCTCTCCCCGATCCCGCGGAGGTAGTAATCATCCCAAGATTTTCTCGACGATTGTTGTTGAGGTTAAAGTCATCCAAGGTTCTCTCACCGTTCCTGTTGAGGTAGTAACCATCCCTGGTTCATTCATCATCGTTTGAAGCTCCAGATCCAGCTCCTGTAACCAGTCAGGACACATCTACACAAATAATTTGAAGACCAGCTCCCGTAACAGGCCAGGTAATCATTTTTCTTTTGCAGGTACGCATGTTCTCGCTAAGGAAGCTCTTGCGCGATCAACATCCGGATGGCATCTATAAGCCCATCCACCTTCCATCATCTCTTAGCATGGCATCTATAAGCCCATCATCCTATCCATCAATCTCTAAATGGCATCTGTAAGCCCATTCCCCACATCATACTACTATGTGAGCGCAAATTTCTGGGCACTCTAGTGTTCAATCATCTTCCACCTTCGGATTACGAAAGGCACGTCAGCCAATCTGCATCCTCAGGTCTAAGAAGATTGAACAGGGGCAACTGTTGTACCCCAAAATTTTCCCTCCCATATTCTTCAAGAAATTGCCAAGTCATGCTCCAAAATTCCCCAAGGGTTGCACAGTGTAAGGGCCTCCTAACAGTCAAAATTAGGGTTTTGGTTCTGACAAAGAAGATGAAGTTTCCAAGGGTCCAATCAAGTCCCACATGCCTATAAACATGGTCAAGCATCCTCATACCAAGTTTCAAGACTTACAGCACAAAATTGCACAGTCAAAACCCTAATTGCACAACAGTCAACTACAGGGGCAAAATGGTCATTTGACAGTCAAAAGTTCAAATTTTTGGTCAACATCTCATTTTGAAGCCACAAACATCATTTGATCAATGCTTGATCATGATTCTCAAAGCTTGGCTCAAAAATCATCAAGATGCAAAAGTTTCCATATTTGGACAGTTGGAAAAGTCAACTATAAATTGACCAAGGCATAACTTCCACATGGATTATCAGAAAAATTCCATCCAAAGCTCATTTTGAATAGAAAGACATTTCCTACAACTCCTCTTCATACTTCAAGTCCAAGAAATGCTCTCACAAAAAGTTATCAATTTCAACATTATAGGTCATTTTCAAAAGTCAACAAAAAGGGACTTTAAGTCAAAGGCCATAACTTGAGATTGGTAAATCAAAATGACATGGGACCAAAGTAATTGTCTAGAGGACTCAAAGACATTTCCAAAATGTCCAAGAACATGAGCAAATCTTAAAAATTGAGCAAGTTATGCCTTGTGGAAGTTGGGAAATGTTTGGATATTTTGAAAAGTCAACATTGCTTCAAATGACCTAAAATTGCTAATGGGCCTCTTTTTCTTCCACAATTCATTATCCAAGGCATGTGCACGACCATTTGGCCCAAAGGGAAGTTTTTTATCATTTTATTTTATTTATTTGGATTTTTAATCATTAATAATTCATTTAATTAAATTAAATACGTGAAAAATACTAAACCTAATGTTTTGAATCTTTTTGTGCATAAAATATCTCCAAGATTTCGTGCAAATCAGATTCGGAAAGAATTGAAGGTAATTGGACATGATTTGGTGACAAATATGCATGAAAAGATTGAAAACTAATGCCATAAAAGTCAAATATTGATTCATCAATTCATGGATCTTTTTGACCAAATTCTTTGACCTAATCATTCACACATAAGTATAGAATGAAAACCTAATCCTAGAGACCTCCCAGCTGCGCAGAAAAGCCATATGCAAACTTGATTTTTTTCAAGAAAACTCCAAAACTGAAAACAGGGATACAAGGTGATTCAAGACAAAATATATGTTCCATTGGCTTCCTGAGACATCAAGAAACATATTTGAATCGTTTTCCACATTCATAACGCCCAGAATCGGTGAATAGAACTCAAGTTTTTTTACTTTTTTGCATATATCGTGTTTTACCATTCATGGCGTGATTTCAAATTCTAATGCATGTTTTGTGTTGCTCTCATGATTCTGAAGCTCACTCTATATTTTAATTGAGTTTTTACACACTGTATGCAAAGATGCCATTGGTATATTTTAGGGTTTCAGACTTGGAAAATTGGGGCTTTACATTCAAGGAAAAATTGGGACACGACAATGGCACCATGAGAATCAGAAGCTTCCAACCAATTCATTGATGGGGTCGCGCCCAATTTCTGATCAGAAACAAGCTAATCGCTATTTTCCCAAATGGCCTGTTTTGGAACGGTGCGAAAACCGTTGCTGATTCTTTTGTTTCAGGGAATGAAGAAGAAGAAGATGAGGTGGCCAGCGTTGATTGGAATATTCAAATTCTCGCACGAAAAAGAAGCACTAATACTTGTTTTGTTTTATTATATTTATTAGTTACATGATATACAGATAAACGAAGCAGCTCCACTGGTTAAAGGACACGCTGGTAACCCCTGGGACCTGGGTTCGAGCCCCAGGTCCCCCACCCCTTCAATATTGTTTTCCTATTAATGATTCTATGCAGTTTCAGTACCAAGGACCACCATGCGTCCACAAAATCAAGCCATCCACGTGCCCAATGGAAACGATCAGAAGGCCATGATCTGAAGAACGTGGTAGACCTCAGTCAACGCACTGACACGCTTCTTGAAAAGTCCACAAGGCCAAAGATAAATGGGCCTGAATTACTGACTAAAGCCTCCAATTTGGGGACAGACCCCCCCCCCCTAGGTTTGCAATATTCTTTCCATTATTTTTTATTTTTATTTCAATTATTATTCTTTTTAATTAATTCTTTTAATTTAATCATTAATATAAAAAACACAAAAAAATCAGAAAAGAGACAAAAATTAATATTTTTATTTAATGTTATATTTTTGTAAATAAAATTCATTAATTAACTTAGTTTTAAATCTAGGATTAATCTTAACATTTTTCAATAAAAACCTAAAATTTGGTAGAATTAGGGTTTCAAATCTTTTTTCATCCTTTTTTCCTTTTTACCACATTAATTATTAATTCTTCCTATTATTTTTATAAATTAAAATTGCATGTAAATAATTAGGTTAATTTAGGTTCAACTTTAATACTTTCTTAACAAACTAAAAAACAATTAGAATTAGGTTTAGTATTTTAATTTCAATTAATCTTTCTCATTAAAATCATAAATACAAAAAACTAAAAAATAACTTCTTTTTCTTTTTAATTTTAATTAATTTAATAATTTAATTTAATTTCATTAAAAAGGGTCCAACGCCCTCGTTTCCAGTCTTATTTCAATTCGCGTATTTATTTCTTTTCTTTTAATATTTATGTACCTCTCCCAAAGCCTTGTAAACTCGGACATTCTAATCTTTCGCACTTTGCTTTATTTCCTTATTTTTCTGTCAAATCGGGTTCTGGAAATTTTGGCGATGTGGACCCGCGCCTTTGTAATAGTTTAGAACTTTATCTTTTCGCACTTTTTAACTGTTAAATAAATGCATGCAAGAATGAATGTCTAAAATAAAAACAAACGCGTAGCTCACTCGTAACATGACAAGACAAAAATAAACGAACATGACACACAAATCACACACCACCCCTAGGGTACGCCTCACTGTTGCCTTGCTTTGAAAGGTGATCGTCGAGTAGAGGATGTCTTAGTAAGTCCTCATGATCCGGGAACCTGGCATGAGGGTAGCTTCTAAGGTGTCTTCCCATTGCTCTGGTGATCACCATGTCCCGAACCTCGAATTGACCCGAACACCTCCAACGGTGGTGCTACCTACCTCTCAATGGTGGGATGGCACTACTTTAAAGGACATTTACACAGACGAATTCCTTAGGGTAGGTAGGTTCTCGTAGATACTTGCTCTAATTTCAAAACAAATCAAAATTACTTTTCACACCAACACATTTTCAAAAAGCTTTCGAAAGCATTTTTTCAAACACTCTTGAGGACCGATACAAGAGTCGAACTGGAATTTTCAAAGAAACTTTTTTTAAAACCCACAATTAAAAAGCAAACAAACCATTTTTGAAAACACAAATGAGCAAGTATCTAAGAGCCCATGGATAACCATGGATAGAAAGGGTGCTAACACCTTCCCTTTCTATAATCTACCTCCCGAACCGAGAGCAATCTCTTTAAGGAATTTTTCTGTGCTTTTGTCCTTTCCATTTAGAGAAAATAAAAGACGGTGGCGACTCTTGCTTCCGCGACATTTCGCGAAACCAGCGTTAAACAGTCAGTTCCAGATCCACCGATCACACATATCTTCTAGGCACAAGCTATTGGATATATCCCACTGATCAAGACAAAGATTTGCAGCACATTTGAGGGGCCTAGAGGAGCCTGTAACAGCACTTGGCATTTTTGACTTACACTAGAAGAAACTTGGCATATTGACATCTAACTCTCATTGCTGCAACAAGAAGCCAAGATAAACTTTTCTACACACTTTCCATACTCCCTAACAGACCTAAAACACGAGCCTTTAACCCTTGATACCTCCCCATTCACAAAAACACCTTTGAACTGCACAAAACAGGGCATCCCTGCAGTTTGAGTGGCACAACTCAATCCACTTGTGCGTTTTGGCTGAAATCTTTACAAACACATTCCTTATCACCCACTGAAGCTATCCCAAGCATTGGACACGACCTGTAACACCTCTAACCAACTTCACCATTTTCACTTTTTCTGTTTTACAGGTGAACTTCTGTAGCTTGATATAGCAAGTTTCAAAGCATACCAAGCATTGGAATAGCATCCCTGGACTCCAAGTAAGCTGTACAAGTCTTCACATTGCCTTGAAAGTACCTCCATTGTCAGATACGATCCAAGCTGAACAGGTAAGTTCATGGACTTCTATCTCTCAATCTAGGAAGAGTTAGGTTTAGATTTATGAATGAAAAATGTCATACTCATGTCCCTGAAGCCACTCATATCCTCACTTTCCATTTATATTGCATATGCTGAGAGAATTTAAGACCTGAACATTGACAAAAACTTAGGTCAAGAATTAGGGATGGAGAAATTCTCTCTCATTTCTGAGAGTTAAGTTAAGTTTTTTATATGTCTGGATTCGTCTCTTGCTGCTCTACATTTCTTGTGTTATGAGTTTTGCTTGAAAGTCCAGGAATCATGAGATAGCAGGAAGCACGCGTTTGCTCTGTTTGTTTGTTCAGAGGTTGAAGACAAAGTCTTCTTGGGCTGGGCCTGTATTGTTATTCCTTTTTGCACCACATTCTCACACATGCACCCCCTTGGCCCATTGCAATTTATTTTCATTATTTTTGACTTTTGATTTTTGTTTCTGACTTATTTATTTTTGTCAAAGCATAAAAAACATTAAAATTATTTTTCTCACATTTTTTTCATTTTTTTGATATTTATTTTGTTTCATTGAGTTTTGTACATAAATAAACATGAATATACTTTTATTTAAAATAACTAAAAATAATACAAATATATTTATTTCCTTATTTCATTTTATTTTATCTTTTTTGAAAACATTTTATAAAAAATATACTTTTTTTTTGTGAATAATAAATATTTTATTTTTGTACATATTTAATATATTTAGTAAATAATATAAATACTTATATACTTATTAAAATATTTAGGAGAAAAATACATTAAAATAATACATTTTTTATTTTTATTAATACCTAACTTGAAAAATCACTTTTTTTTACAATATACTTTCCTTTTATTTATTTTTGTACATAATTAATAAATATTGCAAATATTATATAATAAATACCTTTTATTTATAAAATTAGGGTTTTGCCCTATAAACATAAAAATACCAAAAATTAATTCATTTTATTTTTGTTTATTTGACACATAAAAAAATACTTTTTACATACATATAAAAAATCATTTTTGCATCTTGCATATTTATTTTATTTTTGTTTAATTATTGTGCAATTAAATACCTTGTAAAAAATTCAATTTGGATGTAATAGTTTAGGTTTAATTTCTTGCTAAAGTATCCCCATTTGAACATTTGTACCCCCCATCCCATGATTGTGTTGTAATAATTTAGGACCTTTAAATTTCGCACTTTAAAGCTTTCTAATTATACCATGATAGACTTAGGGTTTTGTATGCAAATCAAAAACAACAAATAGTTTGACCTAAATTCAAGATAAACAAGCATGAAAATGGACAACACTAATCACACTTGCACCCCTAGGGTATTCCACTTGTTGCCTTCAATAATGGGCCATATTGCATGTTAGGTATCTTTGGCAAAAACAAAACAATCAAATGATCATAGTCCCTCGATGACGCTTTCAAAAGTTGCCTAAAAATGATCAAGTCCCTTAAAGGAAAAATTGCCCAAAGATACTTGGCACCATTGCAATCATGGTCTAAACGATGACCCGCGCCCGTCCCGTTCACATCCTAACACAAGATTGTCCACCAAATACAATGGTGGAACAAAATTGTTAAAAGGGTTAAAACATAGCAAAGATCTTTGAGAAATTTAGAGTAGACAAACTCTTGGTTACTTGCCAACTTGCAAAACAAAAACACTTGCCTATCTTTTCAAAATCACCTCCCACAACACTTTCAAAACAACTTTCAAAAACATTGAAAACTTTTTCAAAAGACATACACTTTTGTATACATCCCAACATGGATCATTACAAAGGTCGCCACCACATTGGCCTCTTTTCAAAACATTTTCAAAACCCACACACACAAAGCACCATTTCAAACAATTGAAAATCAAGGCAAGTTGATCTAAGCAAGTAACTAAGAGCCCATGGATAACCATGGATAGAAAGGGTGCTAATACCTTCCCTTTCTATAATCTACTCCCCGAACCCAAGAAAACATCTCAAAGGTTTTTGCTGTGCTTTTTAACCTTTCCTTAGGATAAAATAAAAAGTCGGTGGAGACTCTTGCTCAACCGAAACATTTGTGAAAACAAACGCAAAACCTCAAGTCAGTTCTCCCACCGTATCACAGAAGGTATTAGCACCCTTTTCATCCATGGTTTTCCATGGGCTCTTAGTTACTTGCTAGATCACTTGCTTTTGTTTGAAAATATGCTTTGTGTGGTTTTTTGAAAGTATTTTGAAAAGGCGCATTCGTTTAGGAAAACTTTGTAATGATTCTCGTTCGTAAGAATGTATACAAAGTGTTGATCTTTTGAAAATATTTTCAAGTTTGAAAGATGTTTTTGAAAGTGTTGGTGTTTGTTTTTGAAAATAGCAAGGATGTTTTTGGTTTTGAAATTGAGCAAGCAACTAGGAACATTCTACCTACTCAAAAGTCTTTCATGTTCATTTCCTTTTTCCTTTGACATTGATATCTTACCATTGATTTGGTAAGTAACCCTATCTTTGGATGTAAACGGGATGGGCATGGGTCACCGTATAACCATGATTAGCAATGTTGCAAGGAATCTTAGCATTTTTCTTTAGGGACTAAGATCATTTTGAAAGGCAACTTTTGATAGCATCATCAAGGGACTATGATCTTGTATTTTTGTTTGTTTTTGCTAAGATACCTCACATGCGTAATATGATCATTTTTTGTAAGGCAACCAAGTGGTTTTACCCTAGGGGTGCTTGTGTGCAAGTGTATTGATTTTTCATGCTTTGTTTAGTCTTTGATTAGGGTTTGCTATTTTGTTAGTTTTAGTCTTTCCATACAAATCCTAATTACTAGCATTTATATAAAGCGATAAATTGTGAAAAGTAAAATTACTATCCTATTACATCATTAGGGGAGGGGGTGTACAAATTTACAAATGGGGATTGTAAGAAAATTAAACCTAATTATCTATTACAACCATATTGGATATTGTACAAAATTGAAAATAAAATGCAAGAATATGAATGGAAAAAAGAAATGATTTTTGTTGTTTTTTATGAAAGGGGTTTTTCCTTGACCTAATTAAAAAATGATTAATTAAAATTAAATAAAATTAACTTAAACTAATTAAGAAAAGAAATTAATTTGAAAAGGATTTTTAGGGTTTTTTATGAAAAGGTTTTAAATTAATGAAAATAAAATGAAGATTAATTAATTAAAATAACCTAAGTTCTAAATTAATTTTAACTAAGAAAATAAAATAATATGCTAATTTATCCTAAGTCTAAAAATTAATTAATTTGTTTTAAGAAAATGTTTTTTATCTTTTTGTTTTATAGAGAAAATAAATATATACAAGTATGACTAACAAATAAAAATAAATTTAGATTTTTTATGATTTATGAAAATAATAATAGTGATAATAATAATAATAATATCAATAATAATAATAATAATAATAATAACAATAATAATAATAATAATAATAACAATGAAGAAAAATAAAATAAAAATATAAATATAAAGAAAAGTCAGGGGGTGGATCAGTAATGCAAGAGGTATTGTGAAGAAAAAAGACTAGGCCCATATGAAAGCCCAAGCGCTACCAAAAAACATTAAAAAAAAGTCAGAAAATAGTGAAAAAATAGCAAAAGGTCACGCTGGGGCTTGAACCCATGACCTAAGGGTGACTGGCGCGCGCTTTAACCACTAGAATGGTGATACATTCGTTAACTTGTGTGAAATTATAAATATATAACACAAAATGCGCCCTGATTACACTTCATCTTCAACCTCCAGCCAATGGATCTGTAACTTGCTTATTTCTCAACCATTTGCAAAAATCTAAACATGAAAATTGCTCCATTTTGTCACACGAATCCAACCATATAAATATCATAAACTATAAATCAAAGATGAATGAGAATTTTTAAAAGTACAAAACCTTACCTAAATATTTCAGAAAGTTCAAACTCAAAATTCTCCTAGCTCAATCAAAATAAATGAAATCTATGGACATGTATAGTTTTAGGGAAATGATGTATATATTTTATCTTCACAAATGCAAGCCTAACAATGCCTAAATATGAAGATAGAAGTTCAAGAAAAATACCTCAAAACTGGAAATTGTGGAATGGATTTGAGCTTGTTTCAGGCAGTGGTGATGATCAGGATAACTTCCTCAAGTCCCCAGGAAGCTAATGCAATGGTTGGCTTGAGCTGAAGGTGGCTGGAATGGTCTGGAGAAGTCCAATTGTGATGCTTTGTTTTTGAACTTGGAAATGGATGAAGATGGTGTTACAGTTGTGTAACAGGGATTGGGATGACTTATGTGTGATTTTTGGAAGCTTTTGGAAGCAAAAGGCCAAGAAACGCACGAGTGAAATGGAAGTTTGAAGTTCTTGGTCAGAATATGCAACAATGGTGGTTTATGATGCAATCCTGATTTTTGGCTAGTTTTGGAGCTTGTATATTCGTGCGTTCTCTTACAAATAGTATCTATATTTATAGAGAAAAAGTTTTGAGGTTTGAAATGGTCAGAAACAAAGAATCACATGTTATGAGTTTTTGACTTGTTTTTGAAGTTATCTTGACAAACATGGTTTCAATGCAAGATACATGTCTTGTAGGGTGACTAGCAACTTTAAATATATTTGTTCTGAGTTTATAGAGCATGCTTGTGCATAAAGAACAAGTGCTAAGCTCCATACAAGTTGACTTTGTGATTAAAGCTTCTTTACAAGAATGGAATGGTTACTTTCTTCCAAAAATGGAAATGCAACTTGGATAATGATTCAAATGCTTGGTCAATGGATCCATATGTTATGTAAAAAATTAATTATGGAGTGACAAACAAGTTTGAGGCCTGAAAAGTGAAGATTATGCAGCATAGGCTTGGATTTGAATTCTTGTTCATCATGAAATAGCTTGTAATTTAAGTTTGAAAAACCTAACTTCATCTCTTCGATTCTCCTTGCTCACAAATGATCTCAAGGAGTTCTTGGACATTTTGGAAAGCTTGCAATGTTCTTTACAACCCCTATTTTAATCACTTTTGAAAATTACCTTTTGAACTATATGAAAAAGTTCCATGAAGTTAGGTCAAAATCCTGACCAAAACTAGGGCAAAATTTCAATAAGTGTTCAATTTCAAGACCATGACTTTATGAATTAATAACTTGAGATCCAAGCACATTTAGAAGAAGTTGTGTAAAGAAATGTTGTAGATATAATGGATATATACAACTTTCATGTTGAAAGTTTCTTATGAATCATCTTGCATCATGGTGAAAAATTTACTCAAAGTTGTGAAAAAACATAAAGTTTTAAACACTTAGAAAAATTTCTAAGTTACAAAACTTTGACTTTTCAAAATGAAATCTTGACTTTTTGATTTCTTGATGTATAGTTTCATATTTTGACATGTTTTGATGAATTGTGATCTTTGACATTGGATTTTGACCAAAAAGTCAAATTTTGACTTTTTGTATACAGTTGACTTTTTGATTAGTTGACTGAGAATTCACTATCAATCCAATTGATCTTAAGCAATGTTTTAGGTCATGCCATTAGGTCAAAAATATGCAATTGAACTCTTTAAACCATGCTTCAAAATAATTGACCATTTGCTAGGTCAAAAAACAGAAATTGCCCTTTCTCAGTCAAAACCCTAATTTTGACCATTTTGCCCTTTTGATGATTTGATCAAATTTCTTGAGGAATTGTGGTACAAACTTGATCAAATGATACATATGAGTTTATAATATTGATTTTGATAAAAAATTATGAAGTTTGAGTGTAAATTGGCCATAGTTGACTTTTTCCCCAATACAGCTGATTTTTAGGTCAACTGCTCAATTGACTGAGCAAAAGCGTGATCCAAGGCTTGAAACTTGACATGAGTAATCTTGAGGGTCCATAATGATCCATGAAAGTCATATGAAACATTGAAATTTTAAATATCGTTGTGCAATCTCAAACCCTAATTTTGGTCATCAGTGTTTAAGAAGGTGTCTTGAGTTGATCAACCCTAGTGCAGTCTTGGACCAAGAGAGATCTTTGTGAGAAAATATTTGATAAGTGAGAGGATAAATTTTGGGGTACAACACTGTGCTATATGCGTTTCATATGCATATGCTATGATGTATAAATGTGAAATGTTGCTGAAGTATATTTGTAAACCCGTGCAGTATCTTTTTTTGGGAAAATAAATCCTTGACTATTGTTGGGGATGGAGAGTATGTGTATCTTCAATCTTGTCTAAAATGCTTTCGCTGGGGATTCCTGCTTACTTGTTTGAGGAAACTCCGCTGGGGAATAATGACTTCCTTCTTGGGGAGTAGAGTTTAGGAACATTAGTTGCTCTACTGAGGAGTTTATTTATTATATACCCTGACTAGGGATAAAAGAGATGGATAAACATCTGGCTCGTCTGGGGAGGATAAAGTTAACTGGTATCTGGTCCAATTCCAGGTTTTACAGCAACTTTCTGGGGATAGTGGAGACTTCACTTGGGAAGAGAAATTTTGTCAGTGGTTTGTAGTAGTCTGAGGAATAGACTCCAATTGGGGAGACTGTAATCTTTTGGGGAAATAAACCATGTCGGCGGAGAAATATTCTACCGAGGAAACAAACTCTCTTGGGGAAATTGAATTTTGCTAAAGAGAAGAAATTTGTAGGGGTTTTACACTTTTCAAACTCAACTGGGGAAGACAATTTCCATGAATTGTACTGACTGGAATTTCGTAGGTTGGGGAAATTGTGGGGAATATATCATGTGAATATTATTATGCGGGGATAATCTCATGGAAGTGGCTATGTGGGGATTTGTGGACAGCTTGAACGTCATCCCAAATCCTAGAGTTCTGAGTAAATACTTATTCTTGTTCTTATGCATATATTTGTTAATAGTTAATCATGTTCATATGCATGTGTTCATTCAATTTAGTCATCAGACGTTTTTGCAAGAAAAACCGAAAAAACAAAAAGTTTGAAATTTAAGGTGTATTTGTATTGATAATTTGCCTATAAACAGATGTTTTTTTGTACAAAGAGACATAAATCCTAGTAAGAGGAAATTGTCGTGAAAATAATACAAAGTGAAAACAAAATATATAGCTATATGGAAATGATCTCGTTGGATTCCAACTCTGCTATTTCCCATATGTCTTCGAACATCTTGTCCCTTGCTGTCGGAAGAAGTTGGTTGAGCTGGTCTGCACGATTTGGACTTTTGACTTTGGTAATAAAGTTGGTTGTAAGTGATGGAATGTGATATAGTCGTACACTTTAATCCCTAACTTTTTCCTAGACTGCCCTTTCGGGTTTTCAGTCCACCAGGATCCCCTTTTCTGCCCAAGCCGCCCTTTCAGGTTTTCGACTTGCCGGGTGTATAATCTTTTGTATATATCCCTAATTTTTTCCTGAACCCTTTTGGTTCACCGAGATGCCCTTATTTTTTCCTAGGTATGTCAACCTAGCGGGTCATTCTTATGCATAGTATTTTTTACTATGTCCGCATTTACAGGGTGCAGGAAATCTTCACCGTCCATGGTGGTCAGTATCATAGCACCGCCAGAAAATACTTTTTTGACAACAAATGGTCCTTCGTAGGTGGGATTCCATTTTCCCCTGGGATCACCTTATGCTAGAATAATGCACTTTATTACCAAGTCACTAGCCTGATATACCTGATGCTTGATCTTTTTGTTGAAAGCCTTGATCACACGTTTCTGATACACTGACTGTGACAGACAGCCGCAAGCCTCTTTTCGTTAATCAAATTCAACTGATCCAACCTAGTATGAATCCACTCGTCTTCGTCTAAGTCTCCATATTTCATGATTATCAGAGAAGGAATTTGAACTTCGACAGGCAGGACAACTTCCATGCCGTAAACTAGAGAGAATGGGGTTTCCCCAGTTGATGTTCGCGACGAAGTACGATAACCATGAAGAGAAAATGGTACCATATCATGCTAGTCTTTGTAGGTCATAACCATCTTTTGCACAATCTTCTTTATATTCTTGTTGGCGGCTTCCACTATGCCATTCATCTTTGGACGATACGGAGAAGAGTTGTGGTGTTTGATCTTGAACTATGTGCAGAGTTCTGTGACCATAGTGTTGTTGAGGTTGGAACCATTGTCTATGATAATCCTCTCGGGGACGCCATACCAGCAAATAAGATTATGTTTGATGAAATGGGCAACCACATTCTTGGTAACCGAGGCGAACGAAGCTTCTTCAACCCATTTTATGAAGTAGTCAATGACGACGAGAATGAAGCAATGCCCATTAGAAGCAGTATGCTTGATTTCTCTGATCATGTCAATGCCCCACATTTCTAATAGCCAAGGAGCAGTCATGACGTTTAAAGTTATTGGAGGCACATGAATCTTATCAACATAAGTTTGGAACTTATGACAAGTTCTCGAGTGGTGATGACAGTCGGTTTCCATGGTCGACCAATAGTAACCTACTCTCAAGATTTTCTTAGCCATAGTATGCTTGCTGGAGTGAGTACCAAAGATGCCTTCATGCATATCCTTTATAATTTTCTCTGCTTCCTTCTTGTCCATACAACGAAGCAGAGTTGAATCATGGTTGTGCCTGTACAAAATTCCATTACTCAGTAAGAACTTAAATGAGAACCTCCATAGGAATTTCTTGTCATTGATAGATGCCCCTTCAGGATATTCTTGAGCCTCGAGGTACCTTTTTACTTCATGAAACCAGGGCTTCTCTTTTACTCTATCGGTATCAATTTCGTAGCAGTGTCCAGGTTCACTGAATCTTTCAATTGTGATTCTGGGAGCTTCGTTGTCCCATTTGAGCTTGAACATGGATGACATGGTAGCCAAGGCGTCTGCCAAATGATTTTCTTCCCTCGGAATATGCTCAAAGGTAATCTCTTCGAAGTATGGAATCAGGGTTAGCACATGTTCTCAGTAAGGGATAAGATTCAGATGCTTTGTATCCCATTCTCCCTTGACTTGACTGATTACCAAACCTAAATCCCCATACGCACTCAGGAATTTGATTCTTAAGTTAATAGCAGCTTTAAGACCCAAGATGTGCGCTTCATACTCAGCCATGTTGTTGGTACAGTCAAAGCAAAATCTGGTAGTAAAGGGTGTATGGCAACTGTTGTACCCAAAAATTTTCCCTCCCATATTCTTCAAAGGTTTATCAAGAATCATCTTCAACTGGTTCAAGATGTCTCAAGGGTTGCACAGTCCAAATGCCTCATAAGCCAGTCAAAATTAGGGTTTTGGTTCCTTCAAGGAATTTGAGGTTTTCAATGGTCCAATCAAGTCCCATAGGCCTATATATATTGTCAAGCATCTACATGTCAAGTTTCAAGACTCACAATGGCAAATTGCACAGTCAAAAGCCCTATTTGGTTCACAATCAACTACAAGGGCAAAATGGTCATTTGGCAGTCAAAAGTCAGAATTTTTGGTCAACATCTTATTTTGAGTCCACAATCATCATTTTATCAAGTCTTGATCATGATTCCACAAGAATTGCTCAACAATCATCAAGATGCCAAAAGTTACTATTTTTGGACAGTTGAAAAGTCAACTGTAACTTGACCAGGGCATAACTTTTTCATGGTTCATCAGAAAAATACCATCCAATGCTCATTTTTAAGGGGATGACATTTACTACAACTCATCTTCACATTCCAAGTCCAAGAAATTCTCTCACAAAAAGTTATCAATTTCTACATTATAGGTCAATTTCAAAAGTCAACAAAAATGCACTTTAAGTCAAAGACCATAACTTGAGATTGGTAAATCCAAATGACATGGGACCAAAGGCATTGGTTAGAGGACTTCAAGACCTTTCCAAAATGTCCAAGAACATGTTCATATGATCAAAATCGAGCAAGATATGCATTGGAGAAGTTGGGAAATTTTTGTGAATTTGCAAAAGTCAACTTTGCTCAAAACACATCATTTTTGCTAATGGGCCTCAAATTTCTTCTTGAACATTGTCCAAGGCTTATGCACGACCCATTGAGATTAAATTGAATTATTTTCTTATTTTTATTAATTAATTGGATTTTTAATTGATTATTAATTCATTTAATTCATTTAATTGTAGGAAAATATCAAGATATGGTTTTGCAATCTTTTCATGAAGCAAAAGTGGTCAACATATGCTGGAGATTTCGTGTATCAATCAAGGGGACCAAAATCTCCAAAATTAGCAAGTTTTGTCAATCAAAAAGATGCAAAAAGATGTGATTGAAAATCAAATATGCAAACCATAATTCCATGGATTTTTGGTCAAAGATTTAACCTAAATCCATTCTACTATATATGCACAACTCAACCCTAATGCATCAGACGTGAAAACTCTGCAAGAAAGGCCATAACCAATTCCAAAAAATTCAAGAAAACTTGAAAACTGAATTCCACATTCCAAGCCAATTCAAAGCATTATAAGGATTCAAACACATTGCAGGAACTCTCAGTAACATTTTGCAATCAAAATCATACGCTAGAACTCAAGAAATCGCTCTACCCAGTCATACGGTTTAACTTTCTTTCTCATAATCGAAACTCGTAATTCATGCATCATTAATGAGATTTTTTGTGTGTTTTGCATTGCTTGAATCCACCGGAAGCTTTTGGCACAGGTTAATTGAGTTCTTATGCAGTGAATCGAAAGTTGCCATTGGAGAATTTTAGGGTTCCAAAGCTTTGATATTGGGGCTTTCCACATCCAGTAAAATTGAACCCCCTAATGCACATGGTTGAATTTGTGGAGACAAGACGAATTGAACCCAACCATCGCGCCCTATTTATATAGAGCATAGCTCTATTCGCTATTTTTGGTCGTTCCATATTGTGGGGGTTAAAAACCCCCGCTATTTGATTTGTTTTTGCAGGTATTCAGCGAAGAAGACAATAGGTGTAAGTGCATAATTGGTCCATTCAAATAAAAAGGCGCGCGTGCTTTGTTTACAGTATATGCGTTGGTTTTCACATATTATCATTGTTTATTATTATATTAACAAACGCGTTCAGTTGGCCTAGTGGAAGACGTGCTGGCATGCAACCATTGGGACCTGGGTTCGATTCCCAGGTCCACCCCATATTTGTTTCTATTTTTCATAACCTAATCATGTGCAGGCTTCATAAAGGTATTCCACCATGTGCTTCAAGCAATCAGGCGCCATGTGGCCACCATTACCAATCCAATGGTCAAAAGATGAAGACCATGATACGTTCCAGTCAATGCGTACCTGGACAAGTCAGAAAGTCAAACAGGCTTGATAGCTTCTTGGGCCTGAGAATTGCTTGCAAACCTCCATTCTGGGTCAACACCCCCCCTGGTTAATTGCTTTTCTTTTTTTCTTTTAACTAATTATTTTTATTATTAATATTATTATTATTTAATTAACTTAATTAATTTTCATAATAAATTCAGACCATTAAAATGTAAATATTAATTATTTTTATTATTTATTATTTTCACCTTTAATTATTATTTTGTAAATAAATGTAAATTAATTAATTTAGGCTTTTTTATTAATTAGGTTAAGTTTGACTCTTTTTTCACAAATATAAAATAAATCTAGAATTAGGGTTTTTCTTTTGACAATTTTAATCCTCTTATTTTATTTTCATTAAAACTTAAAAAAACATGAAAAACCAAAAACATTCTTTTCTTTTAATTAATTAATTAATTAGTAAATTAGGTTTAATATTTAATTTAATTGCAAAAAAGGACCAAATTCAATTCCTTTCTCAAAAAGGGTCAAAACCCTAAGGACGTCCCGATTCAGTTCTTTCGCGCGCATATTTATTTTTAATTCGTTATTTTGATTATATTTATGTATCTCCTCAGAAATGTAATAGTTAATTAGAACTTTATCGCTTTATTTATTTTCTCGCATTTACTTTCCAAAGGGTTATGTTTTTAGCGATGTAAAACCCGACGCCTTATAATAGCGTAGATTCACTTTCCGCAGTTTATATTCCGCACAATTATTAACTGCTAATTATGCATGCAAGACTTGTCTGAAAAATAAAATCAACCCGTAGCTCACAATGATGCATGTTCAAAGATAATATGAACTGAATTTGACACACATGCACATGCCACTCCTAGGGTACGCTTCACTTGGTTGCCTCGAGGTGGTCGTCAAGTATAGGGTGTTTTAGAGGTCGCCCTCCTGTCTAAAGATCCAGTTGCCTCGAAATGGTTGCCTCGAATAAAAAGGATCTAGGACATTAGGGTTACCGCTAAGGCGTCCTACTATTGCTTTGGTGACCACACATGTCCCTATAATCGAATTGACCTGAATAACTCCAACGACGGTGCTACCTACTTCTCAATAGTGGGATAGTACTGTCTAAAGGACTCTTACACAACTTAATTCCTTAGAGTAGGTAGATTTCTCCTGGGTACTTGCTCTTTCAAAAAACAAAAACATCTTTTCGCACCTACACTTTCAAAAAGTTTTCAAACAAACACTTCATACACTCTTGAGGACAGATACAAGAGTTACCTAGAAGTTTTTCAAACTAAACTTTTTCAAAACCCACATACACAAGAAAAGCAAACAATTTTTGAAAACATAGTGAGCAAGTACCTAAGAGCCCGTGGATAACCACGGATAGAAAGGGTGCTAGCACCTTCCCTTTCTATAATCTACCTCCTGAACCGAGAAACATCTCGAAAAGGAATTTTGCTGTGCTTTTGTCCTTTCCTTGTTGGAGAAAATAAAAGACGGTGGCGACTCTTGCTTACCGCGACATTTCACGAACCAGCATTTCAAAAACAGTCAGTTCTATTTCCACCGATCACAGAACTGGCGACTCTGCTGGGGATACTTTATAAGTGAGGTGTACCTTAGGATTAGACCACTCTTGTTTTCAATTGCTTGCTTTGTTTGCTTTAATATTGTGGGCTTGTCTTGGAGTTTCATAGATCCTAACCCGGATCTGGGGAATACCTTTTAGAAGTAGCAACAAACTGTGAGGGAACTGTGCGGGGTATACCGACACGGTTGAAGCAGTTGCTACGTTGATGTGGCACTTTGGTGAGTACCGGTAACCTTTGAGTCAAGTCAAGGAGAGTACGGGGCCGCCGCGTGGTGTCGTGAAGCATCAACTGACCTTAGGAACCTTACTTGACCATCCTGGCCTCTTTAGGGGTAGTGAGATGACCGACTTTGGTGCAGTCCGAAGTTGGTAGATACTCGATACTACACTCATTGAGGTTTGTTTTCTTGGAATATTTTGATCGCCAGTTCAGTGGCTAAATCAAAACAATGAACATAGAAAACAACCCAATGATATTGAGCTCCTTAGAACCCGGTTACTTTTGATATGACAGGTTTTGAGCCCACCAACTTCAAGAGGGTAGTACCTAAACTTCATGCTGGCCTGAACTCTAAGGGCTGTCTTGTGTGACTTGTGTGCCTTCAAACTTGATCTATTTGCACATTCTTGTTATCTGACGCATGAGTTCCTTGCAGTTTTTGTTTGCAGTCCTTAATCTGGACTTATTACAGGGCTTACTTACACCTCACACCTTTGCATCCACGCATAGCATAACATCATACCATCATACCATTGCATACATCCTGCATAAGGACTAACCCATTTCAAGGATCTCAAGGGTCTGTGATGCAGGTCATGATGAACCAACCGTCTAGCAAGGGGAAAAGGGGATTTATTTTCCTCTAACCAAGGTTGTTTGGAGATCAAAACATGATGACTTGAGTCAGGGGCTATGACCCACTCGATATGGTGAGCTTTGACTCTTGAAGAAGGACTCTCAACAACATGAAGTTCCTTCAATCAAGCTACCAAATTCAAATTCTAACAAGTTTCTCTGTTTACCCCGCGAGATCCTTGAAAACAGTGCATGCATATCATACATATCATTGCATTACAGGTACCCTTTTCACATGTCACTTACCTTCTTCGCTGTTTATTTCAGCAATGGCTTCCCAACAAGACAACCAGGACCTTCATACTCAAGAGACTCAGTTCAGGGAAATCTTCCTAAGCCTATCCAAGGGGCAGGAAGAGTTGAGAGCAATCCTCATGGGGAATTTGGTCAAGAGCAGTCCTGAAGACGATAAGGACGAACGGCTGAAACGTCTGCAAGCTGAGGTAGATACAATGAGAACCCAGATGCTGGGGAAAATGGCCCTTATCCAAGGCTTAGCTCGGGAACAAGAAGAGTTGAGAACTGTGATCAACCAGCTTCAGCGAGACAGTATGAAGCAAGTAGTCAAGGCTGGAGACCAAACCGGCACTCAGCCTCCAAGAAGTCAAAGGTTTGGTTTGATGAATAGACCTCTCCGAGCTGCTACTACTTCACAAGTCTAACAACGACCTCACCAAGAACAATGGGTTGATCAGAGCAAGCCAGACAAGCCTAGGAGGCAATTCACCCAGCTCAACATGTCGCTATTTCAAGCTTTACAACGCCTGTTGAGATTGAATCTGATCACATTAAGGGCTCCTCCCCGGAATCCCAACACCTCAGCTCCTACCTATCATCCCAATAAAAGGTGTGCCTACCACTCTGCCAGTCCAGGACATGACACCGATGACTGTTGGTCTCTGAAGAACAAGATCCAAGACCTGATTGATGAAGGAGCATTAGAATTCACACAAGATGGTCAAGCGGAGTTCTTCTATCATCCCTCCAAGGTTCACCATTTGAAGTGACAAGTCCTGAGACGAGAAGACTTTTTGCTCATTAGAATTTTTTCAACTTGTGATTTTCCTTTGATTGTTCAAACATTTCGTCATGGCAAACTTTCTTTATTTCATTAATGCATCGCATATGTCTGTTTTGAATCAATCCATTCGTATTCACTATATTCAAATTGCTTTCATTTTTTTTGTTGTGATGCTCAACTCTCGATTAAAAAAAAAACTCTAAGCCTTTTGAGGGAGGATGACGAAAACGATACCACGATCTACAGTATGCTTTTGAACAGACCCCGCTGATGAGGTACAGGCATTGTTTCAAATCCTAAACAGTGGAGTTATAAGGAAGATAATCCCTCGTCAACCCCTTTGAGCCAAAGAAGTTGGAGTTTTTCTTTTCACAAATTAAAACCCTTAATCACAACACGGGGCAGGGTAGTTCTCTCAGTTGATCCAAGTGCACAACGAATGACATCAAAGGAGTCCTTCTAAAACAAAAGATGGGGATGGTTCTGTATAATCATAAAGACAGGCAGTCATTATCCTTCAAAAATAAAAGCCCAATAAGTCAAAACCTATGAAGGAGACTTACAAAAACTAGGGCATCCCGCTGACTGTAATCACAAAAGAAACAGTTCAGGCAAAGACAGGGATAACGAAATCAAAAAAGAAAGAGGTCCTACAGACTCTCAACAAAATGACTGCCTATTCAAAATAAACTATCAGTATCTGAATCATCACCGGAATATCAGAGCGAAGACTCAAACAAGATCTAATGCACGATTAGCTGAGTTTAGGATCGAAGAACATCACGAAGAGCGGGTGGGTACAAATATACTTTGAGCATTTATCCTTTGTTTCTTAAACCATGAACCAAGCCACGTTATAACCCTTAAAAGTCCTAGCTGAAGCATGGGTTAGTTCGAAAGCATACTGTTACAAAAGGTATCCTGACTCCTTAAGGCTCGCTGTAAAATCTTGAGTTGACATCACATTTTACAAAATTCACTGGTTTTATTGAAAAAACTGCATTTTCAAAAATTTCAAGACAGACATAAGCTTTGCATTCTTAAAATAACATTGTTTGCATATGACTATTTGTTCAAACAGCAGAGAAATTCGCACGACGAATATCTAGTGAACAAAAATCTTCTCAACAGAAGGGTCATCTCAAGGGGAAGAAACACTTCCAACCAAGGGGCAGACGTGATCATTGTCCATCATCTGGGGCAGTCAAGTCAAGATTCAAGGAATCTCTCAAGATGCCAAACAGCCAGGGGCAGATCTCCGTCTGAATCACTTGGGGCATTGGACATGAATTCCAGCGACGAATCTTGCATGATCGAACGAAGATTTTCTGGTAGTATGGCAACACAACACTACTGACAGTGACAACTCCCTACATTCTGAGAACGTGGACATAGTCGAAAAATACTACGCATAATCAAAGACCCGTTAGGTTGACAGGCCTAGGCAAAAATAAGGGCTTCCCGGCGAACCAAAAGGGTTCGGGCAAAAATAACTGATGAAAATGAAAAATCTGTACACCCGGCAAGTCGAAAACCTGAAAAGGCGGCTTGGGCAAAAAAGGGTATTCCGATGGACTGAAAACCCGAAAGAGAGGTCCAGGAAAAAGTTAGGGATCAAAGCGTACGACTATGTCCCATCATCTCGTCACTTGCCTACCAGAAGAAGATTTGTCAATCGGCAGTTATCAAGACCTCCACAGGTACCTTCTCCCATAAAAGTTGGGGCAATAAGAGTTGTTCAAACTGTACAGCTGCTTTGCTCACCAGGTACAAAGGTAGATTCAGCTGAAGAATTTGACCAGGATACCCTCATTCCCCGCAGAGAAAGACAAGGCTCAGCCATACTCTCCCCAAGCAGATTTGGCCTCCCGTCAAGGCACAGTATCCCCAGCAAGCCAGCGATACTCTCCCCAAGCAGAGTTAGCCTACTGTCAGCCTTAAGGAAGTTGGGTATCCCCAGAAGATCTTAATATTCTCCAGCAGAGTATACAGATATTCCTCAGCAAGCATCCCCGACAGTCTTAATATAAGATTGTTCCCCGGCGGAATACAGACACCCCAGTGGAGCCACTTCCCCAGTACAGTTCAAAAGTTTCCCCAGGAGAGTTGAATCATCCTCCCCAGTAGATTCTGGAAGCTTATCCCCAGTAGATTCTGGAAGCTTATCCCCAGTAGATTCTGGAAGCTTATCACCTGCAGAGTACATACATCTCTCCAGCCATATTCAGAGGTTATTCCCCACCAGAGCTTATAACAGGGTTATCCTTAGCTAATTACAACGGAAAGATCATCCCCAGTGAAGTTCTTCCTATCCCCAGCGAAGTTCATCAATTCCCTCAACAGAGCTTATCAACGGAATCCCCAGCGGAGTCATCATCAAAATCTCAGCGAAGTGTCTCTTCCCACAGAGTAATTCCCCGCAGAGTAATCTCTTCACCAAGTTTATTCCCCAACGAAGTCATCTTCTCCTACCGGTTTATTCTTGCAATCATCATCCCCAGCAGAAACGAAGAACTCTACTCTTCAAACATCAGCCCAGGATTCAACAAGCTCCCGGCATTCGTCAAGGATTTATTTTCCTAGATGAAAAATACATTCATAGACATTTCACATTTCATACATTCTGCTTACATACATGATAAAGTGTATACGACACGATCTCATTTATTTTTGAGAACATCATGACATCATGCATCTCATACATCATGACATTGCATACAACTAATGTTTTGCCTTTTCAGGAAAAAGTCAAATCAAAAGATATTACCACGAACTTTTGAAGTTCCAGATTCGATACTTGTATCTAGCCAGGGCATATCTGTGAGCGATTGATTGTGGATTCGATACCTGTATCTAGCCAGGGCATATCTGCATGAAGAGTTTGAAGTTCCAGATTCGATACCTGTATCTAGCCAGGGCATATCTGTGAGCGATTGATTATGGATTCGATACCTGTATCTAGCCAGGGCATATCTGCATGAAGAGTTTGAAGTTCCGGATTCGATACCTGTATCTAGCCAGGGCATATCTGTGAGCGATTGATTGCGGATTCGATACCTGTATCTATCCAGGGCATATCTGCATGAAGAGTTTGAAGTTCCGGATTCGATACCTGTATCTAGCCAGGGCATATCTGTGAGCGATTGATTGTGGATTCGATACCTGTATCTAGCCAGGGCATATCTGCATGAAGAGTTTGAAGTTCCGGATTCGATACCTGTATCTAGCCAGGGCATATTTGTGTGCGACTAATTCCAGATTCGATACCTGTATCTAGCCAGGGCATATCTGTGAGTAATTGATTGTAGACTCGATACCTGTACCTAGCCAGGGCATATCTGCATGAAGAGTTTAGAGATTCGATACCTGTATCCAGCCAGGGCATATCTGTAGACGACTTGTTCCAGATTCGATACCTGTATCTAGCCAGGGCATATCTGTGGGCGATTAATTCCAGATTCGATACCTGTATCTAGCCAGGGCATTTCTGTGAGTAATTGATTGTAGATTCGATACCTGTATCTAGCCAGGGCATTTCTGTGAGTAATTGATTGTAGATTCGATACCTGTATCTAGCCAGGGCATATCTGCATGAAGAGTTTAGAGATTCGATACCTGTATCCAGCCAGGGCATATCTGTAGACGACTTGTTCCAGATTCGATACCTGTATCTAGCCAGGGCATATCTGTGGGCGACTAATTCCAGATTCGATACCTGTATCTAGCCATGGCATATCTGTGAGTAATTGATTGTAGATTCGATACCTGTATCTAGCTAGGGCATATCTGCATGAAGAGTTTAGAGATTCGATACCTGTATCCAGCCAGGGCATATCTGTAGACGACTAATTCCAGATTCGATACCTGTATCTAGCCAGGGCATATTTGTGAGTAATTGATTGTAGATTCGATACCTGTATCTAGCCAGGGCATATCTGCATGAAGAGTTTAGAGATTCGATACCTGTATCCAGACAGGGCATATCTGTAGACGACTTGTTCCAGATTCGATACTTGTATCTAGCCAGGCCATATCTGTAGACGACTAATTCCAGATTCGATACCTGTATCCAGCCAGGGCATATCTGTGAGTAATTGATTGTAAATTCGATACCTGTATCTAGTCAGGGCATGTCTGCATGAAGAGTTTGAAGTTCCGGATTCGATACCTGTATCTAGCCAGGGCATATCTGTGAGCGATTGATTGTAGATTTGATACCTGTATCTAGCCAGGGCATATCTGCATGAAGAGTTTGGAGTTCCGAATTCGATACCTGTATCTAGCCAGGGCATATTTGTAGACGACTAATTCCAGATTCGATACCTGTATCTAGCCAGGGCATATCTGTGAGCAATTAATTGTAGATTCGATACCTGTATCTAGCCAGGGCATATCTGCATGAAGAGTTTGAAGATCAACCCCTGTAACAGGCCAGGAAATTATCTTTCTTTCTCAGGTACGCAAGTTCTCGCTAAGGAATCTCTTACGCGATCGACACCTCCGGATGGCATCTTTAAGCCCATCTCCACAACTATCCATTACATTTCCAAATGGCATCTATAAGCCTATTCCCGACAAGATTCTGTCACATCTCCAAATGGCATCTGTAAGCCCATTCCCGACATCACATTGTTGATACTCCACTATGCGAGTGCAAATTTCTGGGCACTCTAGTGTTCAATCATCTTCCACCTTCGGATCACGAAAGGCACGCAAGCCAATCTACATCCTCAGGTCTAAGAAGATTGAACAGGGGCAACTGTTGTACCCCAAAATTTTCCCTCCCATATTCTTCAAAGGTTTATCAAGAATCATCTTCAACTGGTTCAAGATGTCTCAAGGGTTGCACAGTCCAAATGCCTCTTAAGCCAGTCAAAATTAGGGTTTTGGTTCCTTCAAGGAATTTGAGGTTTTCAATGGTCCAATCAAGTCCCATAGGCCTATATATATTGTCAAGCATCTACATGTCAAGTTTCAAGACTCACAATGGCAAATTGCACAGTCAAAAGCCCTATTTGGTTCACAATCAACTACAAGGGCAAAATGGTCATTTGGCAGTCAAAAGTCAGAATTTTGGTCAACATATTATTTTGAGTCCACAATCATCATTTGATCAAGTCTTTATCATGATTCCACAAGAATTGCTCAACAATCATCAAGATGCCAAAAGTTACTATTTTTGGACAACTGAAAAGTCAACTGTAACTTGACCAGGGTATAACTTTTTCATGGTTCATCATAAAAATCCCATCCAATGCTCATTTTTAAGGGGATTACATTTACTACAACTCATCTTCACATTCCAAGTCCAAGAAATGCTCTCACAAAAAGTTATCAATTTCTACATTATAGGTCAATTTCAAAAGTCAACAAAAATGCACTTTAAGTCAAAGACCATAACTTGATATTGGTAAATCCAAGTGACATGGGACCAAAGGCATTGGTTAGAGGACTTCAAGACCTTTCCAAAATGTCCAAGAACATGTTCATATGATCAAAATCGAGCAAGATATGCATTGGAGAAGTTGGGAAATTTTTGTGAATTTGCAAAAGTCAACTTTGCTCAAAACACATCATTTTTGCTAATGGGCCTCAAATTTCTTCTTGAAACATTGTCCAAGGCTTATGCACGACCCATTGAGATTAAATTGAATTATTTTCTTATTTTTATTAATTAATTGGATTTTTAATTGATTATTAATTCATTTAATTCATTTAATTGTAGGAAAATATCAAGATATGGTTTTGCAATCTTTTCATGAAGCAAAAGTGGTCAACATATGCTGGAGATTTCGTGTATCAATCAAGGGGACCAAAATATCCAAAATTAGCAAGTTTTGTCAATCAAAAAGATGCAAAAAGATGTGATTGAAAATCAAATATGCAAACCATAATTCCATGGATTTTTGGTCAAAGATTTAACCTAAATCCATTCTACTATATATGCACAACTCAACCCTAATGCATCAGACGTGAAAACTCTGCAAGAAAGGCCATAACCAATTCCAAAAAATTCAAGAAAACTTGAAAACTGAATTCCACATTCCAAGCCAATTCAAAGCATTATAAGGATTCAAACACATTGCAGGAACTCTCAGTAACATTTTGCAATCAAAATCATACGCTAGAACTCAAGAAATCGCTCTACCCAATCATACGGTTTAACTTTCTTTCTCATAATCGAAACTCGTAATTCATGCATCATTAATGAGATTTTTTATGTGTTTTGCATTGCTTGAATCCACGGGAAGCTTTTGGCACAGGTTAATTGAGTTCTTATGCAGTGAATCGAAAGTTGCCATTGGAGAATTTTAGGGTTCCGAAGCTTTGATATTGGGGCTTTCCACATCCAGTAAAATTGAACCCCCTAATGCACATGGTTGAATTTTTGGAGACAAGACGAATTGAACCCAACCATCGCGCCCTATTTATATAGAGCATAGCTCTATTCGCTATTTTTGGTTATTCCATATTGTGGGGGTTAAAAACCCCCGCTATTTGATTTGTTTTTGCAGGTATTCAGCGAAGAAGACAATAGGTATAAGCGCATGATTGGTCCATTCAAATAAAAAGGCGCACGTGCTTTGTTTACAGTATATGCGTTGGTTTTCACATATTATCAATATTTATTATTATATTAACAAACGCGTTCAGTTGGCCTAGTGGAAGACGTGCTGGCATGCAACCATTGGGACCTGGGTTCGATTCCCAGGTCCACCCCATATTTGTTTCTATTTTTCATAACCTAATCATGTGCAGGCTTCATAAAGGCATTCCACCATGTGCTTTAAGCAATCAGGCGCCATGTGGCCACCATTACCAATCCAATGGTCAAAAGATGAAGACCATGATACGTTCCAGTCAATGCGTACCTGGACAAGTTAGAAAGTCAAACAGGCTTGATAGCTTCTTGGGCCTGAGAATTGCTTGCAAACCTCCATTCTGGGTCAACACCCGCCCTGGTTAATTGCTTTTCTTTTTTTCTTTTAACTAATTATTTTTATTATTAATATTATTATTATTTAATTAACTTAATTAATTTTCATAATAAATTCAGACCATTAAAATGTAAATATTATTTATTTTTATTATTTATTATTTTCACCTTTAATTATTATTTTGTAAATAAATGTAAATTAATTAATTTAGGCTTTTTTATTAATTAGGTTAAGTTTGACTCTTTTTTCACAAATATAAAATAAATCTAGAATTAGGGTTTTTCTTTTGACAATTTTAATCCTCTTATTTTATTTTCATTAAAACTTAAAAAAACATGAAAAACCAAAAACATTCTTTTCTTTTAATTAATTAATTAATTAATTAGTAAATTAGGTTTAATATTTAATTTAATTGCAAAAAAGGACCAAATTCAATTCTTTTCTCAAAAAGGGTCAAAACCCTAAGGACGTCCCGATTCAGTTCTTTCGCGCGCATATTTATTTTTAATTCGTTATTTTGATTATATTTATGTATCTGCTCAGAAATGTAATAGTTAATTAGAACTTTATCGCTTTATTTATTTTCTCGCATTTACTTTCCAAAGGGTTATTTTTTTGGCGATGTAAAACCCAACGCCTTGTAATAGCGTAGATTCACTTTCCGCAGTTTATATTCCGCACAATTATTAACTGCTAATTATGCATGCAAGACTTGTCTGAAAAATAAAATCAACCCGTAGCTCACAATGATGCATGTTCAAAGATAATATGAACTGAATTTGACACACATGCACATGCCACTCCTAGGGTACGCCTCACTTGGTTGCCTCGAGGTGGTCGTCAAGTATAGGGTGTTTTAGAGGTCGCCCTCATGTCTAAAGATCCAGTTGCCTCGAAACGGTTGCCTCGGATAAAAAGGATCTAGGACATTAGGGTTACCGCTAAGGCGTCCTACTATTGCTTTGGTGACCACACATGTCCCTATAATCGAATTGACCCGAATAACTCCAACGACGGTGCTACCTACTTCTCAATAGTGGGATAGTACTGTCTAAAGGACTCTTACACAGCTTAATTCCTTAGAGTAGGTAGATTTCTCCTGGGTACTTGCTCTTTCAAAAAACAAAAACATCTTTTCGCACCTACACTTTCAAAAAGTTTTCAAACAAACACTTCATACACTCTTGAGGACAGATACAAGAGTTACCTAGAAGTTTTTCAAACTAAACTTTTTCAAAACCCACATACACAAGAAAAGCAAACAATTTTTGAAAACATAGTGAGCAAGTACCTAAGAGCCCGTGGATAACCACAGATAGAAAAGGTGATAGCACCTTCCCTTTCTATAATCTACTTCCCGAACCGAGAAACATCTCGAAAAGTAATTTTGCTGTGCTTTTGTCCTTTCCTTGTTGGAGAAAATAAAAGACGGTGGCGACTCTTGCTTACCGCGACATTTCGCGAACCAGCATTTCAAAAACAGTCAGTTCTATTTCCACTGATCACAGCAACCTTCGGGGGAAATGATGACAACACCAATTTTGTTGCCAAGTGAGTTAGAAGCCCCATCAAAAACCATAGTCCATCGGGATCCTAGCTCAGGTTCTTCATACGGTCCAAGTTCTTCATAGTCTGTTATTAGCATGATATTCTCGTCCGGGAATTTGAAATGCATAGACTGATAGTCGTTTACAGCTTGATGTGCCAAATGATCTGCCGGTACACTTCCTTTTATTTCTTTTTGTATGGTGTATTGAATGTTGTATTCTGTTAAGATCATTTGCCAACGGGCTATTCTGCCAGAGAGGGCTGGCTTCTCAAATATGTACTTGATGGGATCCATTTTAGAGATTAATAGAGTGGTGTGAGTCAACATATATTGTCTTAGTCGGCGATCAACCCATGCCAAAGTGCAACAAGTTTTCACGAGCAGTGAATATCTTGTTTCACAGTCGGTAAACTTTTGCTAAGGTAGTATATTGCATGCTCTTTTCGACCAGACTCGTTATGCTGCCCCAACACACACCCCATTGAATTCTATAACACAGTTAGGTACATGATCAGAGGTCTTCCTTAAACTGGTGGCATCAGAATTGGAGGTTCTTGAAGGTAATCTTTAATCTTATCAAAAGCTATTTGGAAGTCGTCGTTCCATCTTACTGCTTGATCTTTCTTCAGCAGCTTGAAGATTGGTTCACAAGTAGCAGTCAAATGAGAAATGTATCGGCCGATGTAGTTTAGTTGTCCCAAGAAACCTCTAACCTCCTTCTCAGTACGGGGAGCTGGCATTTCTTGGATAGCTTTTACTTTTGCGGGATCAACTTCAATACCTTTGCCACTGACAATGAAGCCTAGGAGCTTTCCACACTTTACCCGGAAGGTGCATTTGTTTGGATTCAGCCTCAGTTTGTAATTTTTCAGTCTTTCAAATAACTTGTTCAGATGATCAAGGTGTTCTTCTTAGGTTTGTGATCTTGCTATCATGTCATCAACATAGACTTATATCTCATGATGAATCATGTCATGAAATAAAGCTACCATGGTCCGTTGATAAGTTGCGCTTACGTTCTCCAACCCAAAAGGCATGACCTTATAACAGAAGATGCCCCACTGTGTGACAAAGGTAGTTTTATCCATGTCTTCAGGCGCCATTTTGATTTGGTTGTACCCTGAGAAGCAATCCATGAAGGAGAATACCTTGTATTGAGCAGTGTTGTCAACCAAGACATCAATATGTGGTAGTGAGAAGTCATCTTTGGGGCTCACCCTATTTAAATCCTTGTAGTCTACACACATACGGACTTTACTGTCTTTCTTCGGCACTGGAACGACATTTGCAACCCATTGGGGATACGATGTCACAGCCAAGAAACCTGCATTGAACTGTTTCATTACCTCAGCCTTGATTTTCTCTGACATATCAGGACGCATGCGACGAACCTTTTGTTTGATCGGAGAACAACCCTCTTTCATTGGCAGATGATGAACCACGATATCAGTATTGAGCCCTGGCATGTCTTCATATGACCAAACGAATACTTCAACATAGTCATGCAATATCTGAACCAATCTGCTCTTGACACTGTCTCCCAGGTTGGCGCCAAGTTATGTTTATACTAGTTCACTTGAAAACTATCAAGCTAATCTAGTCCATCCGCCAAGGTGGTTTCACCTTATCAAATAAGGTCTTAATACAATAATCTCATAGATTATTACAATGCACAAGCTAATTGTAAGTGACTAACAACAACCTCTAAGACACACTAATCTTAGACTTCTCAAGGATTATGACCAATTGGTCCCTTAAGGTACAACCAAACAACAGTTTGAAAAATGTTTGTTTACAATATACTTGCTTCTACACAAGCGGATTAGTAAACAACATTTCAAGAATATAGACTTAAGAATTAAGGAATGCTATAAACAGTCTTTTGAGAATCGTGTGAATTAGCACCCTTTTCCTTTAATTTTCAAGCCTTTATATAGCTAATAAAATAATATATCTGTTGGAGGGTATTTTTGGAACTTCCAGAAAGTTGGTAGCTTGAATCACGCGGGGGACAAGATCGTGCGATGCGTCCGTCCTTTATAGTAGTGGAATTAAACATTTTGATTGTATCATGTACTATTGTACCACGTAACATTATCTTCTAATCTTTTAGACTTCAGAGGTGTTGTACCCCAAAATTTGCCCTCTTTTCATACACGCATATTATTGGTTTTATGGTTATGGAATATAGGTATATTTATCAAGCTTCTTCAGGTTACAAGTGACGTTTATTTCGTCCATGGATATTCTTAGAGTATTTTCTGTGCTGAAGATCGGTTCTCCGTTTCGCAACGATTCGGGGTTCAAAGATTCACAAGTCCAACCCGACGCGTCATATTCAAGTGTTCTTTCGCCAAGATATCTCTGATAACGTATTCTCAAATTCCGGTTCGGATCAAGAGTCAATTCTTTAAAGAAGGTATCCGAATGTATGAGTTTTCTCGAAGAAATATGGTGAAAAAGTGTGCTGAAAGTGCAGTTTTTACGCGCTAAAAAATTCATAACTTGAAGATCGTGGCTCGTTTTGAACCCGTTTCGGTGGCCAAAATTTTGTATTGACGTCATATACGTTTTCATCTCTCACAGCTGGAAGCCAATTTCGATCAGAAGGTCTTCAAAAATGCGGATTTATCAAGTATTTTCGTACAGAAAATTTGTGACAGAAATTTATTTGCGTCATGTTCAGAAAATCATAACTTGGTCGATTTTCATCGTATCAAGCTGGTTCCGGCGCCAAAATTTCACAAATCGAGTTGGCTACGATTTCACAGGAGGTATCGAGTTCGAACAGTATTCAAAAGGAATTTGTTTTTTGCTCAGAGTGCGTGTGACACGCCGAAAATCCTGAATGCTGAATATTATTTTATCTGGGTCGAAACTTCGAAAATTCATAACTCGGTCAATTTTTATCGGATTTGGCTCATATTTTTACACAAGGTCACGGACTCAGAGATCTACAACTTTACTTCAAAAGTCGAGACCAGATTATGCTCCGATCAATACCATTTTTTATTGAAGAACGTGTCATAATCGATACTGGAACCCAAAATAAGTTTGTCTGAGCTGAAACTTCAAAAATTCATAACTAATTCACCGTTTATCCGATTGAGCCCATTTTCGGACAGGAGTTAGTTCTCGATGTCGGCTACATTTTGTTTTCACATTTCAACTTCAAAAATTATACTTAAGCCCTTGCGATTTTGCCTAGAATATAACGGACTCAAGTGAACATTGGAGGCCCAATTGCACATTCAAAGCCCATTTTTTTTCTCTAATTTCCATTATATAATCTCATTCTTTTCACACAAACAAGAAGAGAAAAAATTAACCTTTCCCACAATGCTGTCAGAATATCAAATTCTTTCAAGAACCCTAAAACCTTGAAATCCTTATTACAAATCCTTTCTCACTACAAACAAGTCATTCCGGTTACAAACCAACATATCAGTACTTCTCCAGTAAGGGTAAGGCTGGCTTGATCTCCATGATCAAAAGGGCATAAAAGCATTCATATCACTACTTCTCCAGTAAGGGTAAGGCTGGTTTGATCTCCATGATCAAAAGGGTATAATCATTCATACATGTCATATCGGTTTTAACATTAAATTTTTTCATATATTGGCTTTATTTGTATTTCATGATTTATAGTAATTTATTTAATGTGTTCATGAGATTCAACACTGCAGATTCAGACAGGATCCCATGCAGGTTCATTACAGAACGTTGAGACCAAAACATAAATGGTCAAAACAGAACAACTTACACATGATACCAATCAGGGGCAGATTCAGACTTTATATATTGGTGTGGCTAAACATAAAAGAAATTATCGACTAAAATATATTGAAAATAAAAAATAATATTGTTTGATGAAGTGTATTTACAATGAAAACCGTCTAGTATCAATTTCTTGAAAATGAGCTAAAATAACATCATTGTTAATTGTTCCAAGAACATCTCTTTCTATAAAAGTTACAAGACGATCATTTAACCATTGATCACCCATTTTGTTACATAGCTGACTCGTCACTCCCTCTAAATGGCATGCCACACCTCAAAAGAAACTTAGTAGCTATAAGAGATGTGTTTACACGAACACAATATTCAGAATTCATTTGTTTAGTTTGATTAACAAATGCAGCCTTAATACTTTGGTTTGGGTTCATGAGAGCGTAACTCATATGCACACAATCAATATGACTATTGGAAGAAGTTCCATGATTAGCCAATCTGTGAGAATTCTTCCAATCACCAAACCCCTCTGTCACAAAGTGATCTCCCCCGTATTTAGAGACATTCTTAAACAAAAAACATGGCAAGCAAAATGTCAGGTCCTTAGATTCACTATAATCAATCCAATCATACAAATCAAACCAATTTTTGCAAAATCTACGTCTTTGATTACCTTGAACAGACCAAGGGTAAACAAAATTGTAAGGAGGTTTATGACGACCTATTTTTAAATAAGCTTTCCTTACCTCATTTTGGATGTCAGGATGATAGCTTGAAATTGGAGGCCTAATTCCTGGATCGGTTTCCAACAATTCATAATCGACAACTTTAATACTCTCACTTGGATGTTGAGTTTCCGATGCTTCTAGATTTACCGAAGAAGTAGCTTTGTCTCTAGAAAGCACAGGAAAAAATTTCTTCATCCTATAAAGAGAACAATGAAACCATTAAAATTAGCTCTTCACTCTATAAAGAAAATAATAAGAACAATTTATTATAAAGAAAATATTTATGAGAAATTGAAAATTTACTTTTTTAAAACAAATTGGGGTTTTAGGGTTCAACTCAAATAGAACAAAAGAATAAGAAAATTTTGAAGTAGTTAGTTTACCTTTGATTTTCAATCACCCATAAACAATGCAAAATGGTGGGGTTATTGGATTAATGAGAGAAAGAGACAAATATGGAAGTTGGTGGGGTTTGAGAAGAAGAGAAAGGGTTTACTGTGTGAGAGAGAAAGAAATAAAAGAGAGAGAAAATTAAGAGATAAAAGTGAGTTGAAGAGTTATATAATATTAAATATTAAAATTAATTAATTAGTTAAATATATATTAATATTAGAAAGGAAAAAAAATCTGGTGTGGCTATAGCCACACCTAGCCTAAACATGGATCCGCCCATGATACCAATGCATGACGAGGCAGACATCCTGAGAAGGTTAAGGAACGTTGAGGCCAAAACACAAATGGCCAAAACAGAACAACTTACACATGACACCAATACATGGCGAGGCAGACATCCTGAGAAGGTTCGTGGGTTCAACAATCACCCCTATTGGTTTTGATTTTCTTCCTTTCTATTTACCCTTTTACCTATTTTTATTCTTTCTGTTTAAAATCTTTTTTTTTCATAAAACTTAACATTTTTCACAAACCTTTGATTTTTTGTAATAAACTCGAATAATTAATTTTAGGTTTTAATTTAATTTTAGGTAACTTTAATTGTTTTGTACATAATTAAAATTAATTAGAACCAATAGGTTTTATTTCTAATTTAATTATATTTTCTTTTTTCCTAAAAATAACCAAAAACCAAAAATAGGTCACTTTAATTATTTTCATTAATTAATTTAATCACTAATTAATTTTGTCACTTAATTCTTTTATTAAAAACAACAAAAAAAACAAGTTTTCTTTTAATTAGGTTAGAAGGGTCAAAACCCTATTTTTCTTCCCGATCTTAATTTTTCTCGCGCGCTTTATTTTTATTATTTATCATATTGATGTAACTGCCTACAATTTGTAATAATTTAATTAGGACATTTATTTACATTTATCGCTTTAATTTCAAAGAGTTTGTTTTTGGCTATGTAAATACCCGAAGCCTTGTAATAGCTTAGCTTACTTTCTGCATTTTAATTCTGCAAACTATAAACTGCTTAGATGTATGGCTAATAGGATTGTATGGAAAGAATGTATGAAAAATTAAAACGGTAGATCACCTAATGTGCAAAGATTAAATAACTGAAACTGAACCACACGCACATTCGCACTCCTAGGGTAAACTCCCACTTGGTTGTCTTCGGTAAACGGTCATTGAGTATAGGATGCTTTAGTGGTCGCTCTTTTGTCCAAAGATCAAAGTTGCCTCGGAAAAGTTGCCTCGGATATTGTTGCCTCGGATAATTGATCTAAGACATTAGGGTTACTACTAAGACGTCCTAACATTGCTTTAGTGACCGAACGTCCCTTTCGAATTGACCCTCAAAACTCCAACGACGGTGCTACCTACTCACTAATAGTGGGATAGCATTGTATAAAGAAAACAAACATAGAACAATTCCTTTTTCGAGTAGGTAGATTAGTTCTTAAGTACTTGCTCAATCAAAAAAACAAAACTTTTTCACACTTACACTCTTTTACGAATAAGTTTTCAAAAACACTTCATTACACTCTTGAAGACAGAAGCAAGAGTTAAATCGAAGTTAAAACAAAAACTTTTCAAAACCCACAAACACAAAGAAAACAATTTTGAAAATGATGAGCAAGTACCTAAGAGCCCGTAGATAACTACAGATAGAAAGGGTGCTAATACCTTCCCTTTCTATAATCTACCCCCCGTACTCAGAAAATCTCGAAAAAGGAATTTTTCTGTGCTTTTTTCCTTTCCTTGTTGGATAAAATAAAAGTCGATGGCGACTCTTGCTTCCCGCGACATTTTGCAAGCACAGACGCAAAACGCAAACCAGCATTTCAAAACAGTCCAGTTCTGGCCACCGTATCACAAGAGGCTTCTGACGAGCATGGGTTAGAAGAAAGAAAATAGAACTTAGGTCATCAGAACTTCAAGTCTTCAGAGTCTTCAGAACTTCGTCTTTAGAGTCTTCAGCATTTGGTCTTGAGAATCCTTTGTCTTCAGAAACATAAGTCTTCAGCATCTGGACTGTTCATTAGAACATTTATCTTCAGAACTTGGTTTCTTAGACTGTATATCAGAACCTACACTTCAGATCCTTCTGAAGTGTTTTGCTACCATTCATCAGAACTTGTGTAGCGCAGAAGCGGAACTTTGTCTCTTCTGATGTCTTGGCAACACCGTTCATCAGAAACAAAACATGTTTGTTAGATACTCAAAATAACAAACATTAGAGTATCAAAATTGTTCATACCAACATACTCTTTGTTATCATCAAAACTCAAAGATAAAATTATAGAACCAAATCTTGTTCTAATAGAAACCATATTCTCAACTTTTAGAGTCGCAAGATTTTGATTAAAAAACAGACTCTGATACCAATTGTTGGGTGATAATATGAACACAGAGGTCTAGAAGAGGGGGTTGAATAGACCGTTTCTCTTTAAGATAATTTCCAAAAGGCTTAAATAGTATTTTGGTCCCTGTAAATTAGCGAGTTTTTGATTTTGGTCCCTGAATCTTCTTTTTTTGTCTAAGACCCTATATGTCTATCTGTTGTTGGCGTCAATCCTTGACGTTAAAATTCTATTACAAAAATATCTATGTGACTAACGCCTACTGAGTTGACATGTTTTTTATTCTTTTTTTTTATATTCTACATTTTTTTTTTTGTTTTAGTCCCCGAATGTTTGTTTTTTTATTTTGATTCTTGGATGTTAAATGTAAAACAATTCAAAAATTACTCAAACAGTGGGGATTGGGGGTTTAAACACATGACCTTTGAATTAATATAATAATCCTTATCCATTACAACACACTTTCTAATTGATTATTACATTGCAACAATAATATATATTTCATAATTATTTCAGTATTTAATAAATTTATTTATTTATTTAATAAATATTAATATTTCAATAAATGTAAACTTTTTAGTATTATGAAAAAATAAATTATTTAATAAAATATTTAATAAATAGCTAAAAAAAAATTTAAAATTTTTTTTAATAAATTAGTAAATATTAAATATCTCAACTATTAATATTTTAAATAGTAAATATTTTAAGATATCTCAACTATCTCCACTAGTTATTAAGTTTTATATTAAGTTTTGTTTTGTTTTTCAAAAATTTTAAATTACTGTGATGAGTTTTTTGACTAAATATTTGAAATAAACTAAAATATTTTGTTTATTAAATATTTTGTTACTTAATAATTAATTTATTAAATGTTTCAGATATATATTATAATATTTCAGTAATAGTTACATTGTTGACTTATTATAATAAACAAAATATTGATAATTAATTTATTAAATATTTAGTTACTTAATAATTAATTACTTTATTAAATATTTTAAAAATATATTATAATATTTCAGTAAATACTGATAGTTAAATAGTGGATTTATTAAATAAATAAATGAATTAATTTATCAAATATTTATTTAATAAATAAATTGATTTATTAAACAAATTGATTTATTCTCTTGTTTCCTAATTGTTTTGTTCTCGTTATACTTCTTAATTATTTTGTGCTCGTTATACTTCTTTCATTTTATATTAAATAAATGATTTATTTTGAATTATTTTATATTTAATACTCAAGGTCTAAAATTAAAAAACAAACATTTAGGGACCAAAGCAAAAAAAGTCAGGTGAAATATTAAAAAAAATTAATAAATAAATAAAAGCATGCTAACTCAGTAGACGTTAGTCATATAGGCTGCGTTTTTGTAACAGAATTCTAACATGAGAGACTAACGCCAACAAGAAATAGACATATAGAAATTTGGACAAAAAAAGATTCAGGGATCAAAATTAAAAACTCGCTAACTTACAGGGTCTAAAACACTATTTAAGCTTTTTCAAAAACATTTTAGGTCTTGTATACGAAATCAGAGATCGTAAGAAACACGAAAGCAAAATAAAAAAACAAGAGATTGAAAACATCTCAATAAATTAAATCAAGTGAAATAATACATAATATTTACTTAGCACTTGATTGCTTCTAATGCAAGTCAATCACAAGATAGACAAAATTGCTTGAAACAAAGCTATTTCAAAAATTCTTCACATAGATGTTCTAAACAAAATATAATTGAATTCATGATACTTCAAAACATTGATACACCACAAACCTAAGTTTATACATTAAATCTCTATAAGCAAAATCTAACTTATATGACATACAATCAATGCAATAATAAACAAATACAGATGAAGATGATGAACAGTTCTATAATATCTCACAATCACTCAAACAACACAAGATTTTAGTCAATAATTCTGATGAGTGTGAATGAGGAATGCACACACAAGGTTCTCTCAAATTTTTGAATAAAGGGGTTTTAGATTTGATTGTTATCAAGAGCTCGATTAATCATGAATAACACAACAAGAGTAATCAACTCACTCACTCTAATTCACTCACATAATCTTTTTCATCTTTCACAAGGTGAGATATCCATCACAATGTATGATGTATGATGCCTGCTCCATTTTCCGATCAGGAGAAAATTATTAGACCACAGTAAGATTATCATAAATGAAGCAGGGGGACTGATGGTAACCTATTTAGGAGCTGACTCACGAGATACCCTATATGAGATAAAAGCCACTATATGGTGTCATGCTAGGTTTATACTCCTAGAGAGGTCGTATACATAACAGTTATATGCAGTAGAGAAGGCTTGCTGGTGATGATGAACATGTTATGTAACATATACATATTAAAAGTACATTTGTTGTATTTGACTGACACGTCCATTTTTTGTGGACAAGAGTGTCTCGTATATGGACGTAATTTACTTGAGATACTTTGCTAATTTCGTTTGATTTTTTTTTAATATTAAATTTTTTAAAAAAAATGTAATTACTAAATTTGGTGGTTAATTTTTTTATTATGTTTAGAATAATATAATTAAAAACAAACGAGTTTAAATAAAAGATTCTTTTTAAAGGTATATAATAAAGTTTACGTTATCCTTTTTTTTATATACTAGTGTTAATATGGAATCAAAGCACCTGATTTTCTTTAATAAAATATTAATAAAAATAGTCAAAATTTTATTGTTATTTTAAAAAGTTAAGTTATTTAACTAAAAAAAATCACATCGACTACATTATTTCGAATACTGAGCGGAAAAAAATTATATATAAATTAGTAGGATATCTGTGCGTTCGCACGGGTACTACCGTATGACGCACATTTGAACTCAAAAATAAACTTAAATCAAAATAAAATATTTAATAATAATTAGTATATTATATATAAGTATAAATAAATTTAAAATATAATAATAAAAAAATTGAAGAATTAATATTGAGAAAAAAATAGAAATTAAAAAGAAATAAAACTAATTTTGAAATAATAATTTATTGCTGATAAAATTCCACGTAGAAGTGTTCCAAATCCCACATAGTAATTTAATATTCTAGTTAATATTTAATATTTTGATCGCATACTTCATATTTATGTTAATACTAAATATTTTAACTAGTAATTTTATTTTATCCTTAATATTGAATATTTTGATCAATAATTTCATTTTTCCGTTAATATTTAATAGTTTGATCAATAACGTCATGTTCCCGTTAAAATATTCAATATTTTAATTAGTAAATTCATGTTTTTGTTATTATTCAATATTTTTATGAGTAACTTCATGTTTCCGTTAATACTTAATATTTTGATCAGTAATTTAATATTCTCTTTAATATTATTTTGATGAGTAACTTAATATTCGCGTAAATATTCAACATTTTAATCAGTATCTCCATGTTCTTGTTAAGATTCAATATTTTGATAAGTAACTTCTTATTTCCGTTAAGATTCAATATTTTGATCGATAATTTCATATTTCCGTTAACATTCAATATTTTGATTAGTAATTTCATGTTCCTGTTAATATTCAATATTTGATCAGTAATTTAATATTCTCGTTAATATTCAATATTTTGTCAGTAATTTCATGTTCTCGTTATTATTCAATATTTTGATCAGGAACTTTATATTTCTGTTAATATTCAATTTTTTTATCAATTTTTTTCAGTAACTTCATGTTTCCGTTAATAATCAATATTTTTATCAGTAACTTCATGTATTCGTTAATATTCAACTCAATTGATATGATTAATTGGAGAAATAGAAATAATATATTATAAAATCATAATTAAAATTAAAAGATTCTACCAAATTAATTAAAAATTTATTATGAAAAGAAATAAAAGAAAGACAAAATTATTTAACCAATAAAATTGATTATTTTTAAAATGATAATAAATTTGTGTATACAATTTATATATAAAAATATTTAAAACAATAATATATTTTTTTGAAAATAAATATTTATTTTATTTTTGTATTATTTACAAAAATATTGATCACTTATTTGTGATGCTGTGGAAAAAACTTTATATTACATAGACAGTACAAAAACACATTTATTTAGTTGATAGCTAACTTTTTCTCATCCATTGTCTTAATGATGAATATTCTGCTTAATACCATAGTAACAATTATGTAGCTTGAAATATAAATTTTTTAGTCATGTCAAAAAGTTGTTGAAGTGTGCTAGGTTTTGATAATAGTCTGAAAAAATTCATTGGCCTTTAGAAGTATAATTAAAAATTTGATAAGTATTTAAACTTTGAGATATTTTTTATCAATGAGCCTTACTAAGTGTATTAATCTAGAGAGCCAAAACTCCAACACATTCATCAAACTTCCAGGAAAATGTGTTTTACATCATTTCCAGTTCTTGTTCTTTCATATGATAATATTAATTTAGATCATTGTGTCATTCAATTAACGTCATTTCATCAAAATGTATATGTCATAAAAATAGTATATGTTCTAATTCATCAAACAGTAGCCTTTTTTAGGTTTCAACTCTTTATTCATCCATTTTATTATTTCACCGTATGTTCTTATTCTTGATTGATTTTCAACATGATTTGTTCTTATTCTTAATTCATGAAGCCTTTTAAAAATGAAGAGAAATTATGAAAGTAAAAGAGATGGACGTTATGGAGAAATATAATGGTTGCTATATATCATATCCTAAGAATAACTAAAATTTGGTTGTGAAACGTTCTGCATGATGGCAATGAACTATAAAACCACAACATCCCTTCCAGTACCACTATACCCCACTGTCACTGATCTTTGTATCTTTCTAGATTACCATAGATTCTTATGGTTAAAGAAAAAATGGTGTATTATCTTTCTCTCTTTCCAGTACCACTATACCCCACTGTCATTGGAAGGGAAGTATACATGAGGCGGACCATATGCTTCGGTAGGAACATCAGCGCGAGAATGTATTGACCTGTGAACAGATGTATGTATTAGTGCAGTCTGGTCCCCTGTAGGCATTATGTTAGTTATCGAGTGACCTAAGAGCTAAGCATGAAGGGCTGGAAGTGTCTCAGGGGAAACATGGCCAGAAGCAACCAAAGTTTCTAACTCATATATCTTCCAGTAGCAGCTAGCTCGAATTTTATAGTCCCAGAAACTATGTTTAGCATCCCATTCTGTTGTTGTGCCCCTCCACTTAATCGCTTCAAATGAAGTCTAAATTTTTTCCAATTGATATGTCAATTCACAATGGTAATTGTTAACTACAATTAGGCACCGCACTACAAAACATACGTTTATTAATCTACAAGCTAATGCCTCTGCTTGCAATAATCGTCAAAAAAGAGGTCATGTGCATCTTAAGTTATTGTAAGTAAAAAAATGAAAACGGTTCTCAAGGAAGGTTGTAAGCAATGGCTTCACAAACTGGACTAATACATGCAAATGGTTGGCAACATTTTCTCTCGTCAAACCAGTGACATTCATTAACTCAAGTATTCTCTTAGGAACAACCTCTAAAACACAAGTATAAGAAACAACTGATAAACAACATACGCTTAAAATGATTTATGATTACTACATTCCTAAGACATCTCTAGTCATTGTATACAAAAGCAATAGAAATAGATACAAAAAAGTTGAAAATTCTTACTGTCAAGACCTAGTTGATTCACAACACTAACAAATTGTTTATGCAGTTCTACCGACAACACAACACGAGCCTTCTTAGATGTAGATGGATCATCATTCTCCAATTCTAGCACCACCACTCTGTCCCAACTGAGGATTCTGGTACTGTGATTGCAATCCCGACTGGTTTCCATATCCCATAGCAGCCTGATTACCATACGCAGCAGGAAGTGGTCAAGAGAACCATTGCATACTTTCTCATATACAATCATCAATTGACTTTTATCTGTACACACTACTAAGATAACTTGATAGTGCTAATCCATAGAAAAAGTGATCCTGCAAGACTTCTCATGTTCTCAGGAAACTGTTTGTATTAAAATTCAACTTGTCCTACCAAAGTAAATGCATCAGAGAATCCAGCTAGTGTAAACTGAGGAATCAACCACATTGCAGACATCAAAGAAATTGCGCCTGTTCTCAGTTCAAATAATATTGCAATGAACTTATGTACCTTTGTCTTCTCTATGACCTGAACTTTAGCACCTACAATTTCATGCATAATTAATTAATAACAATTGAAACACCTCTCGTTCAAGACCGGATGTTCACAAATATTGCTCAACAACATTAGGCTGAACACAACAGAATTTGGTCTTCCTATCCTTGTCTGCTCTGATTACCCATTTTACTTCTGCCACTACACAATTGTCAAAAGTGCAATACAAATATTAGGCCAATGACTAAAATTGTACTCTACAATGAAATAGAATACAAATAAATGAGCACAAACCTGCAACAATACTTAAGATAATAGAATTTGGAACATTGATAGGTTCGTTTCCGAGGAAAAGTATATACATAAGGAAAACAATAGTACCCTGCAAAAAGTACAAGTGGGAAGTCATGTGGAATCTCCAATTTCTTTTAGTAGAATGAGCAAAAGATTACCAAAAGGTAACAACCTGTTTGAATAGTGTTTTCAAATTCTATTTTCAAAAGTCTTTTACAAAACTGGCTCATGTCTTATCATTTTAAAAGTTAAAAAATCATAATTGCTAATGCATGTTAGTTAAATAATCATTGTAAAGAATTATTTAACAACCCTAATGCTTAAAATAAAAAGCTTCATTATAACAGCATTTATAACATAAAATAGACTAAATACTAGGTTCTATTCTTTATTTTTATTAGAAAAGAAGAATGGAGAAGAAGAGAGTATTCATCTGTAACAGAATTCTGTTATTCTGTTTTTCTGATTTTTCAGTTAGTTACAAAAAGGCTCCTTGATGCTTTATATACAGCATCAAGGGTAACCTGCTATTACAGGTTAGGGCATACTGTTAACTTACAGTTGTCAGTCAAGGAAATAACAGTAAAGCTACTTATACATTTCCTGCTTCAGATCCAGATGACAGACTTCAATTGTAGAGGATTGAGGAGAATGATTTAAATTGCAATTTGGATTCCTTAATTTGAATATTTGCTATTAATTGCTAATCTCCATCTACTGAAATTTCTCCCTCTTTTTTTGTGGACTTTGTTTTCCGACCACCTGTAGGGTTGATCATTAAAGTGTGAAAATGATTATCTTGTGAATAATATGATAGCTATTCAATATATGGTTTATGGTATTTTAGGTTTCTGTATTTGATGTTTTGAAGCTAGGCATGTTTGCATTTTGTTTATCATTTTGACAGAAGTATTTCTCCCCTTCCCGAAACATTTTCCAGTTCACGTGGTTGTTAGTTGTATTCACTGTATAACTATAAATTGATATACTATAGCACTCTTTATTATTAATTATGTTCAACTGAGAAATGAATATTACTAACATCAGCTCTTTCAGAGAAACCATATGATGCAGTTCGACAGTTTGTACCAAGTTTACCGATTGCCATGCCAAAGAGACATCTTGTGAATTATTAGAGCTGTCACATGATCATCACGTAACTGTAACAACAGAGGGATCTTAGATTTGTTTGTCAATATATGCAAGGCTGAACTCAGATCATGGTGCAAAGATCCAAACTGCTTCTTGTGGCCATCCATATTGGTTTTCATGCTGGGGAGGTATTACTTGTGTTGTATATTTCACTCATTTGACATTACCTTCTTGAAGTTGATATTTTCATATTGTTTATAAAGTTTTTTGCTTCAATCCTCTCCTTTGTACATTGTTCTATTCTTAAGTATATAAATTTGAAGACAAACATATAGTTCTTGATCTTTTCTATGTTCTTTATGCAATATCGAGAACTACTATACGAGTTTTATTCATGAGTTATACAAACTTCAATGAAAAATAGATATTAGAAACCGGTTCATCATGGACCAAAACTCATGGATCAAAGTATGTTCTTCAAAATTATTGAATGTATAAGTAGCTGTATAAGTAGCTTTACTGTTATTCCCTTGACTGGCAACTATAAGTTAACAAAAAGGGTAACCTGCTATTACAGGTTAGGGCATACTGTTAACTTACAGTTGTCAGTCAAGGGAATGACAGTAAAGCTACTTATACAGCTACTTATACGCCTGTCATCTGGATCTGAAGCCCAATCAGCATCACAGTAGACATGAAGAGAGGGAACAGCCTGAGGGGAAAGAGGAGTGAGAGATAAACCATGATGTAGAGTGCCTTTCAAATATCTGAGAATCCTTTTGACAGCTTGCCAGTGAGAATCAAGAGGATGTGACATAAACTGACATACTTTGTTAACAGCATAGGTCAAATCTGGTCTGGTGATGGTGGCATACTGCAAGGCACCAACCACAGACCTGTACAGAAAAGGATCAGAAAAGGCTGCAGACCCAGTTTTGGTGAGTTTGCAGGTGGACTGCATGGGAGTGCTGACAGAGCAAGCTTCCAACATGTTGGTTTTCTGCAGCAAATCTTTGAGATACTTAGTTTGGGTGAGGAGCATAAAGCCATTAGCTGACTGCTTAACCTCAATGCCCAGACAATAGTCAAGATCCCCAAGGTGCTTGAGAGAGAAAACAGAGTTAAGCTTTTGAATGACCTCTTGGAGAAGAGTAGTAGAGCTACCTGTGAGGATAATATCATCCACATAAACAAGTAGATAAAGGGAGTGTCTTTTGGAGAAGTAGGTGAAGAGAGAGGGATCACACTTGCTGGCTTTAAAATTGAGCTTGAGAAGAGTTGTTTGCAGTCTCTCAAACCACTGCCTTGGAGCCTGTTTCAGGCCATACAAAGCCTTATTGAGTTTACACACCAGAGAAGAGTCAGGGTGAACAAACCCTGGAGGCTGTTCCATGTAAACTTCTTCAGTAAGGAGACCATTAAGGAAGGCATTATTTACATCCAACTGCTGAATAGACCACCTGTGGGTAATGGCAATGGTGAGAATAACCCTGATAGTAATAGGCTTTACAACAGGGGAAAAGGTTTCAGTAAAGTCCAGCCCATGCCTCTGATGGAAACCTTTGGCTACCAATCTGGCCTTGTATCTGTTGATGGTGCCATCAAGATTTTCTTTGAGCCTGAACACCCACTTGCAGCCAATAACATTTTTGTGAGGAGGTAAAGGCACAAGGGACCATGTGGCATTTTTCTGTAAGGCATCAAATTCATCTTGCATGGCTCCCTTCCAATGCACATCAGCAATGGCCTGTTTAACAGATTTAGGCTCAGAGTGAGTGAGAAGCACCCTAGGATCCAGTCTAGGCTGAGAAAAGCCAGACTTGGCCCTAGTAATCATAGGATGAGAGTTTTGAGGGATAACAGGCACTGGAATAGCATTAGGGGGAACAGAAGGTGCAGAAGCAGTGTCTGAAGATGAGCTGAATGAGGAGTCAGCAGGACTAGAGAAAGATGAAAGTGGCCATGGGGAGTTGCTGGCAGTAATTGGTGAAGAAGTTGCAGAACTACCAGCTGAGGATGAATCCTTAGGGCTAGGAGGGACAAAAATGGGAGCAGGAACGGAGGAGGTAGTGGGAGAGGCAGGAAGAGGAACATTTGAAGAATTAGGGATAGGAGATTGTAAGGAAATGATGTGAGGAGTAAGAGCACTCAAAAGAGGACTAGAGTGATGGGGTGCCAAGGATGTACTGGGGCTGGAAGTATCACTGATATCACTAGGTCTGGAAAATAAGTCTAGATAAGGAAACCTAGACTCATTAAAGAGAACATCCTTGGAGATGTATAACCTGCCAGTAGGAGCCAGACACCTATAGCCTTTGTGAGAGGTAGAATATCCAAGAAAGAGGCATTCTTGAGATCTGAAATTAAGTTTCTGAGAAAGATAAGGTCTCAAGAGAGGAAAACAAGCACACCCAAAAACTTTCAGAAACTTGTAATCAGGTTGCTGATGAAAGAGAAGAGTGTAAGGAACTTCAAAGTGAATGGAAGCAGACGGCAGCCTGTTAATAAGATATACAGCAGTGGAGAAAGCATAGTCCCAATATGTAAGGGGAAGGGAAGCATGACTAAGCAAAGTAAGCCCTATGTCCACTATGTGCCTGTGTTTTCTTTCAATGACACCATTCTGATGGTGTGTGTGTGGACAGATAAGACGATGATGAATGTCCTAACCTAAGATGCCACATGTAAGGCAAGCTATTAGAACAAGATACAGTATTAGCACTAGGTGCAGCATTATTGGAAGAGAAATTAGAAGAATGCAGTAGGGACTTAGCAGGTTGGGACACATCAACAGAAGGAAACTCATAGAGTCCATCAGCTCCTACATGACCTTCAAGAAGAGTGGCATTAGACACCTGACATTTAACAAGGCACTTGTCAGCTGAGAATAAAAAATACACATGGTTATCCTTAGAAAACTGACTGACACTAAGCAGATTCTTAGTGATAGCAGGAACATGAAGTAAGTTCTTGAGAGTGAGGTGTGTGGCAGGATGAAAAGGGGAAGGGAAAGAGCTTGAGCCAGCAGACTGAATAGTCAAACCTTGTCCATTACCAATGTAAATTTGACCATGCATTCAAAGGGAGTCACATGTTGTAAGTTCTATGCATCACTAGTGACATGGTATGAGGCGCCAGAATCAGGAAACCAGGAGCCAGATGGAGATGGAGAAACATTAGCCACAAAGGTGCTTGGAGGTGGCGTAACAGCAGAAGAGTAAGAAGGCACGGCAGGAGGCCTGGTCCACACATAAGGAGAGGCTTGAGAAGGTGCCTGTGTGTAGTAGGCATGAGCACCCTGCCAAGAAGGTTGCACATAGTTTGCACCAGCAGCTTGAAACTGATAGTTGAACCTATGCCAGCACTGCAGGGCAGAATGACCAGGTTTGGAGCAGACTTGGCACTGGACATTAGAATTGGAGAATCTGCCACCTCTGCTACGGCCAAATCTACCACCACGATGACCTTTTCCCCCTCTAAAAGGTTGATAATCCTGCACTTGATTAGGCTAACCACTGTGAGCAGAGGAAGAATCAATGACAGGAGTTGGAGATTCATTTGTTGTTGATGGTTGAGCCACAGCATGCGTTAGGTTGAGAGAAACCAGTTCTGGAATTGGCTGCTTCTTGAACTTGTTCAGGCGCAGTTCATGAGCCACCAGAAGAATTTCAACCTCATCAATGTCCATTACTCCAAATTTGCTTTTAACAACAGACACAACTGGAGCAAATTCAGCTGGTAAGCCCTCAAGAATTACATCAATATGATGTGACACTGGAATAGGATCACCAATGGATGCAAGCGCATCAACAATGGTACGAATCTTCAATAAGTAGTCTTGAACAGAAAGAGTATCCAGTGTGAGCGCACGCAATTCAACACGCAGTTGGCGTGCCCTAGCACGAGTCTGTTTCTGAAAATAGCTGAAGAGACGATCCCACAGTTCATGAGAATGGTGACAGCCAAGCACGCGTGAGAGAATTTCACTGGAAAGCGTTGATTGAAGCCAGGACAGCAGCATTTGGTCCTTCTGAATCCAGCGAGAGTACGCTGAATTGATAGAGCCAGAACGACGAGCAGCATCATCAATGAATTTTGCTAGAACACGAGTGCAAACTACCAGATCAGTGAGATCGTGCGCGTTAATGTAAGGTTCTACCTGTTGTCGCCAGAGATGGAAGTTCTTTTCATTCAGCTTCTGCGCAATCTTGAGCGAGAAGTGCAGGCGGCGAGAATCCTCCATTACCGGCGCCGGAGACGGCGTTTGTTCAGCCGAACTAGGCGAGACCATAGCGGAAGGCGGAGGCGATTGCGAAGAAGGCGAAGCCATGGATCGACTCGGCAGTCTGATACCATATTAGAAAAGAAGAATGGAGAAGAAGAGAGTATTCATCTGTAACAGAATTCTGTTATTCTGTTTTTCTGATTTTTCAGTTAGTTACAAAAAGGCTCCTTGATGCTTTATATACAGCATCAAGGGTAACCTGCTATTACAGGTTAGGGCATATTGTTAACTTTATGTTGTCAGTCATGGGAATAACAGTAAAGCTACTTATACAGCTACTTATACATTCAATAATTTTGAAGAACATACTTTGATCCATGAGTTTTGGTCCATGATGAACCAGATTCTAATATCTATTTTCCATCGAAGTTTGTATAACTCATGAATAAAACTCGTATAGTAGTTCTCAATATTGCATAAAGAACTTAGAAAAGATCAAGAACTATATGTTTGTCTTCAAATTTATATACTTAAGAATAGAACAATGTACAAAGGAGAGGATTGAAGCAAAAAACTTTATAAACAATATGAAAATATCAACTTCAAGAAGGTAATGTCAAATGAGTGAAATATACAACACAAGTAATACCTCCCCAGCACGAAAACCAATATGCCACAAGAAGCAGTTTGGATCTTTGCACCATGATATGAGTTCAGCCTTGCATATATTGACAAACAAATCTAAGATCCCTCTGTTGTTACAGTTACGTGATGATCATGTGACAGCTCTAATAATTCATAAGATGTCTCTTTGGCATGGCAATCGGTAAACTTGGTACAAACTGTCAAACTGCATCATATGGTTTCTCTGAAAGAGCTGGTGTTAGTAATATTCATTTCTCAGTTGAACATAATTAATAATAAAAAGTGCTATAGTATATCAATTTATAGTTATACAGTGAATACAACTAACAACCACGAGAACTGGAAAATGTTTCGGGAAGGGGAGAAATACTTCTGTCAAAATGATAAACAAAATGCAAACATGCCTAGCTTCAAAACATGAAATACAGAAAACTAAAATACCATAAATCATATATTGAATAGCTATCATATTATTCACAAGATAATCATTTTCACACTTTAATGATCAATCCTCCTACAGGTAATCGGAAAACAAAGTCCACAAAAAAAGAGGGAGAAATTTCAGTAGATGGAGATTAGCAATTAATAGCAAATATTCAAATTAAGGAATCCAAATTGTAATTTAAATCATTCTCCTCAATCCTCTACAATTTAAGCAGGAAATGTATCCTAAATTCTGAGAAAAAGGTCTTATTAGCATAGGTGAGAAAAATTTAGAAACTAAAAAAAAACTCCTGCATATCATTTCTAATTTCATGCTCTCAATATAGCTGCAAGCAACTACCAAACATATTTGCAGCTAAAACTGATCCTATCTTAGGAGATGCATTTCTTAACACTCTACATGATCTTATGATGTTATTAAATTTCATCCTTTAAACTTCACCTTAAGAAAATTATTAAATTCAGCCTGTTTTTCTGAAGCTTTGGTTGCCCAAGCCTCCCGAAACATTCGCCCAAGAACAAATACACCAACAACATAATTTGAAGGTATGATACATACGCGCTACCACTGATTGAGCTCGACTTCGCCATTTCTTTTCAGGTAATTTGAAGCTTCTGATTTACCGTTTTCGTATGCGATGAATAGTTATTATGCAATTTGTAACTGGAGTAGCAGGCTACAAAATTTAAAAATTAAGTCAGACACATTATCAGAATCAAAATTCATTACACCATCTCATGTTCACATTCGTGTTCAAATCACTTCAAATTGATAGGTGAGAAATGAGATTCATAGAATTCATTTGGTAAATCTGTTAAACACAGTATAGCAATTCAAACCCTAACTCCATCAAATCCTAACTCCAACGCTACATTAAAAAAATAACAATTCAATTGGAAAACTGAGTTCAAATATTTGCTTAACAATAAAATCTACAAAAGAATAATGTGAACAAAGAAGAGACGGAGGGAAGAGACCTTAGAGCCACGGTAATTAATGACGAATTTGTCGGTTCCTTCCTGGAGAACAACACGAGCGACAACAATTTACCGGCGATCGATGCTGAATATAGTTTAAGCGGCGAATCCACTAGGAAGTCTTGATTTAACGTACGTCTTGAGGTCAGCGACTTTCGATTCAACAGGAGGTGCGAGTGATGTTGCAGATACGGTTAGGGAGGGGAGTTTGGAAGAGCGATAGAGGGAGAAGATTCTGGAAAGAGAAAGAGTGGTTGGTTTGCGAGAGATATTGGAAGAAAAGGAAAGTGAAGAGAGGAAAGATAAAGAAGCTGCCATGATTTTCACTTCTGCAACTATGAATGGGTAATGAATGAAGTCTTCATGGAGTAGTGTGAGAGGTGGTAACTGCATATTATAACCGTGCTGACTAAATTAAATTAATGGGAAAAATATTGAAAGTGGATCAAGGATTTGAGAAAACGAAAAATTTGGGAAAATAAAATTTGCTCAACTCTGATGAAACCACGTGTTGTGATTTTGGAACAAAATGACAAAACAGAATTTTTGGGTAGATTCACTTTTCTTATATTATAGATGTTTATATTTATAATAAAGATTCAATGTTTTTTATAACAAAATAAAAATTAATATTTTAAAACATTAAATTTATACTTGTTACCAAATTAAACGTATACTTACAATAAAAGTATAAATATAAAAATAAAACAATAATTTTAATTTGAGAGTTTTTTAATTATATGAAAACATCAGAGAAAACATGTCATTAAAATCCTCAAGACCTAACCTTACACATATGGTAGAAATTGTAAGTAGATTCATCAACAGGTCTAAGACATCCCACCTAGAAGTAGCAAAGAGAATTAAGAGGTACATTATAAGTATAATTGATAGTGGATTTTTTACTAGTGTATGAAGGCATGATATGAAAGTTGGCTGGCTACCCAAATTTAAACTTATGTGGTGATTAAGATGATAGAAAATCCACTGCATGATACATGTTCTTGATAGGGAGAGGGAAAAAATCTAGTGGTACACTCCTAATGTGAATATGTTAACAATTTGGATAATGAGTTTAATTGAAGAGATTATTAATGATATATGTAAAAAGGTGAGACTAAAGGTAGATAACATCTCTACAACAAACTTGAAAAAAAAAATCTATTTTAGATGAGAGAAGAAAACACATATAAATGAGGTTTCACTATAGCAAGTAAGCAAAAGTTGAAACATTACAAAAGTAAATATTAGGTGGCTAATTTATGAGAATTTACACACTTATACTTAATGATGGTGCTATTAGTCTTAATATCGTTTATTCAATTAATTAAAAAAAACATTTTTTTCTTATAAATAGGAACATAGAGAGTATTATATAATTATGGATAAGAATAATGTAAGAAACACAATTGTATATATATGGTTGGTTTATCATTCGCTGAACATTCTTTCGTGCCATCAAAGCTTTTAAACTTTAAAGCTCTTGATCCCCTCATTCATGTCATACGCTGAACAAGAAAAGAAACAAATTATTTTTCCTCAACCATCTCATTCAAGTTGGATAGATAAAATCTTTCATTATGGAAATTGTTGGTCTTACTAGGGCTGAACATGGGTCAGTTTGGATTGAATTGGGTCTACTATATCAAACCGATACAAACCATGGATGAAATTGTTAAACCCAATTCCGACTTATTTATTCTTCAGTTTAATTGATTTATCAGTTAAAAATGATCGGTTTATTCGGTTAATTGATCCTAAATTTTATTTTAAAAACATGTCATCATATAAAGAAAGGGCTTCAAATGTGAGCCTAGTTTCAAATTTGAGCATTTAAAAATCACAAACAGCCCAATAGTAATAATTTAACTCATAGATTTGAGCCTTCAAATATTACAATTGACCTACTATAATGTTTAAAACTAAACATAAAGAGATTGCAATTCAACCTTAACTATTAACAGATTACAACACACCCTAAAATACTAAAGGTCATCTAGTATTTTTTAAATAAGTTATGTTGCACCAACACATTCACATATCACTAAACAAACATTTTTCTAATGTTTTTGTGATGTCATGTTCATCCATATGACACCATATGTTCATCTTATAAGACCATATGTTAGGCCTATGACAGATATAGAACCTAACTCTGAAAAAAGCTATCTCATATAATACAATAATCTGGACATTTTACAAATACCCGAGGAGCTAACATAATGCAAACAACTACCAATTTTAATTAAAATCAATATACTGAAAGGTAAAATGACTCAGTATATCAAGAAATGCAACTGCACTTGTTTATGGATCAACTTCTTTTATATAAACTCATTATTAATTAAGTAATATTGTTCTGCTTCGATCACAAAATTATACTATAAACACCAGCTAACAATATTTCAACGACCGTTTTATTGAAGAGTTACATATGTTTCTACTTCTTGTTCTCACAGTTGCATCAATGGCACTGAGGTTTACGGTTAATGAGATAAATAATATTAGTTATATCATAAAGAAAAATATAAGCATCATGATGGCTAGATGCCACCCAGTGTGCAACCATGTATCCCTCAATATTGTTTTGTTGTGTAGAGCAAGAGTAGGCGGCATCAAAATTTCCTATATCAAGTAAAAAGAGGAGAGGAGGAGGGAGAGAGAGAAGACGAAAAACTTACTTGGTCGGTGGTGGTTTGTGTTGGCGAGGTTGCATGGTGATGCTAGAGAATGGAAGAAACGGATGAACAATCCTATTGAAGTCAAGTTATCATATCAAATTGATTTAAGATGGATTGAATTGTAGGCTTTTGAAGATAGACTAGATAAACTCAACAATCTTAACTTGAATGTCATTGCAAATGTTGCTAACAAGACTGAATTTATAGGTAACAGATTCAACTCTTGAGGAAATTGGAGAGGATCAAACTTCAAAGGTATGTGAGGAAGAAAATGCAAATGTAGAGTCATAAATTCTAAACCAGATTGTCAGCTATGCACCAAAACTAGTCATACAATTGTAAATTGCTTTTATTGTTCTGATAAGTCCTACATACACGCAAATTAATCAAAATCTAAAAAATGCGAAGCATTTGTATTTCACCCTAAAATAGCCAAGATTATGAAGGGTATTTTGATAGTGGAGCCAACAACCATGTTAAATACCGAATCAACATAATAATATTATAGTATAATAGAATGTTGGCATAGATTGTGCATAGAATAGTATAAAAATTACAATAAAATTCCAAGGTAATTGGCATGGAAAATATCTTCCTGTTAAAGTGAAATGAAAAATGAAAAAACTGCAAGACCTTTGCAATCTTGCTCGTGTAGGCATGGTGTTGATTTTTCCTATAAGTAATACAAAACCAAAACTTAATGTAGTATACTCAAAGTAAATTGGAAAGTACACAACTTAATGTAACTAATCAGGACGACATAACTAATCAGGACGACATCGATCTCATAGATAAAAATTTGGAGACTCGCTCTCACAGGTCTAAGGAACTTATAACACACAAAAAATCAAACTGATAGCATCATGAAATCAAAACAGCACGCATAAGGAAATTAAGTTAGCACAACATGCTCGTAGTTCTACGGAGCTCAAAACACAATTTTCGGATTCTTACCAACAAATAGGAGGTACATAATCACAGTTCAACCATTGACAACATGACAGAAACTCACAGTTTGAAGGAGCATCAAACAGATTCAACCATTGTTAGAAAGCAGGAAACTCACAAATTTAAGGATCAGAAAACACAACAAAATCTTCAATTCATCGTGCAACATTCTACAATTGATGCCACAGTGCTAAATAATACGCAGGACATGGACTTTAAGACAAACATTACTAACAAACTTAACAACAAACAACATGGACAAAACAACTCTCTCATACAGAAAACTCAATCACAATTGGAGGTCAACAAAGTTCAGTAGCAGAACTCAACAAACATGCAGAACCATTCTAAGACATAGGTTAAAGGGAAAAAGCCCAAACAACACCAACAATAGGGAATTATGAATATGAGTAGAGTTGTAATACACTATGGTATTCCACAATAACAGTATAACATTGAAGAATTAAAAGCAAGCATTTCTTGTCGTTTTGTTCCTAAAAAATCGAAATAAAATGAATTACAATGAAAAAATCACAAATTAATGTTGTCAAATATCGGTACTATAGTGTTATAGTGTTTGGGCAAACTGCTATGATACACTATCCACAATTGACAACATTGACACAAATACGATAAATTTAAATATGCTTTCCATGCATACCAATGGAAATACTTTGATATTCTGAAAGTTACATGTAAGAATCTACATAGCACCGACACTTCATATTGAACGCGTGTGTCTAGTGTCACATATGATAAATCCATGCACAACCCTACCGACGTAGATAGAAGCAACCTTATAAAGCCATGCAGTGTAAATTACTACAGGCAGAGAAAATGTATTATCATATACTACCTCCGTCCCTAAATATAAGACCCCTAAAGCTAAATCACGCTAATTAAGAAAGTTGGTTAGAGTATTAAATTTATTGGCAATTTGTACAATTTTACAAATTTATTCTTAGGAGAGAGAAATAATTAATGTTTATACAAGTGTATTTATTACAAATTGAAGAAAAATATGTGATATAATTAGGGTTATGTTTGGAAAAAAGTTATTAATGCACTTTGAAAGTTGAAGGGGATTTTATAAAAAGGAACAAGAAAAAAACTCAAAAGGGTCTTATAATTAGGGACAGAGGTAGTAATATAATTCAAAAAACAAAATTTAATTCTTCATAAAAATGACATTCATTTTGAAAAGAAAAAAGTAGTCTTTGCTAAAGTGATTTAACATGTGAAATGAAAACTCACCACCAGAATTAATATTTGAACACATGGAATCCAAATCTTTTCACCAGAAACGTTTATATATTTGAATTTTGAACACATAAATGTAACAGGCTTTCTCATTGTGCTTAAATAGTCATGCTTGTATACTTGGTTTGATAACATTTAAATGCTAGCCAAAAACGGAAAGTTCAATGTCACTCTAATAGACATAACACTTCACTATCAGATATCAAAACTCAAAAAGTAAAATCCTCTTCCAAGTCAAGGACGGCTAACAACATGTTTTTGACTGGCATATTAATATTAGTAAAAATTTCACCTGATTGTATAATTATATGCAAAATCTAACATCCAAATCTACGGAGACTGATGAATAATTCAATGCGCCTTGATGAAAATCTAGCACTTGGACATTTTGTAAAACATAAGTCATTTTTATACCAATTATCTGGATCTAAGAGTTTGAGTGGCCCTTCAGAAAAACATCTGTTACCTATAGCAGTATGAAACATGTATTCATTAAGACTTAGTTAATCACAAATATAAGATAGTCTGATACAATACCTGAGTACATCACAAATATTATTAGTGGCCACAAGCCTGCAACGAACTAATAATAAGTTTTGGGGGTGAGGTCAGATACAATACCAGAGTACATCCAAAAAGTTTAAGTAGTGTCAGCGCCAAGCAACTGTCCACTATCAAACCTAAAGCGTTGTCGGTCAAATTTCTGCACCAAGATACATCTAGACTATGGAGTTTTTTTGCATGGTTTGCAAGTGATAAGGTTGTATGGTAGCCAACCTGTATTGAATCAAATAATATAGCAGTCGCACAGCAAAAGATGGTTTTAATCTCCTATTAATTGAGTTACAAATTTTCCAATGCCCCAACATTTTTTCTATGCCAAAATACAAATGAAGATGGTTTTGAACAGAACACACATTTTCTAAAGAGCTGTTATTAGATTCCAATCATACAATACTTTGATCAGAACATATATTTTCAACTCACAAAGAAAACCTTTTAAACACACTTATTAAAGAAGCTACCTGGTTAAATTCACTTGCGTTGAATAACTTGTCATGTAAAGTTTGTTGCTAAACGCATCAAGTTGGTTCTAAACAAATTTAAGACAGATTATATAAGATGGTCATAAAGGCATCAAGGTGATTTATAACACTGACATATTCATTGTACTAAAAGATTCATTGTACTAAAATTCAAGAATGATATTTAACTATCAGCAACTTTAAACCACAAATTCATTATACTAAAATTCAAACATATGAACTTTACACTTAAAGTGGTAGTATGTCAAAGTCAACAAGTCCTTGTTACTCAACAGAGGATACAAGTTTCACAAAATCTAAAAAACAAGAATATCACTATTCAGATCATTGTAAACATCACAGTGGATTATTATTCAGATGTACTTGCATAAAAGTACTGTGCTGTCAAAAGTCACGATATCGGATTTATCTTCCAAGAGAACCTCCAGATCAGTCTCTTAGTGACTTTAGCGAATCCAAACTTGCGAGTCCACATTTTCTTCACATTGGTTAGGGAAGCAAGGAGAATAACTTCCACATTGACCTGTTGTAAAAAATCCCTTGGCAACACTTGCAAGGCATAAATGGGAAATCCGTTCAGCTTTGGATGTTGTTGAGATTCTGGGGAGTTCTCAACTGGTACCCCAGATTCTTGGACTTTCCAGTTAAGCCTTTCAAATGTTTAAGAATCCTTGTGCAGTGTTTGTTACAGCAACGGGAGCGGTTCTCCCCCATTTTCAAATGTGAATAGCATTTTCAATCTCAAAATCTTTGGTGGCGGCAGTGTCATCACTTGAATCCATTTTCCCACTTCAACTAATCCCATCAACCCCATTGCTTAATCAGTAAGTTCTTGCTTAATCAGTAAGTTCTTGCTTATCGCTCTCTCTCCCGACACTTCGCGATATCCCATTCCCTATCTTTGCTTAATCAGTAATATCTCATTCCCTATCTTTGCTTAATCACTAAGTTCTTGCTTATCGCTCTCTCTCCCGACACTTCGCGATATCTCATTCCCTATCTTTGCTTAATCACTAAGTTCTTGCTTATCGCTCTCTCTCCCGACACTTCCACTTCGCGATATCCCCTTCTCTCCTGACACTTCACGATATCCCCTTTCCTATCTTTATCTTTGCTTAATCACTAAATTCTTGCTTAAACCCCTAGAAGATTAAGATGAATAGCTCTCTCTCGATACTTCGCGATCTCGGGCTTGCTCCGGTCACTTCCGCCTTTATGGCGGCTATGTCTTGGAGCATAGCCGATAGGGAACGGAATGGTAAGAGACTTGGCAAACCAATGGGGCTGATGAGATTGGTTGAAGGGGAAATAATGGATTCTAAGTGATGAACGAAGTGGAAGAACCGCTCAAATTGCTGTAACAATCTCAACAACATCCAAATCTGATAGACTTGCAAGTGTTGCCACATTCCTGCGTACATGCCAAGGAATTTCCCATGAAGGTTCTCTAGAAAGATAAATCTGATATCTTGACTTTTGACAACTAGAAAGATAAATTTGATATCCTGACACAATACTTTTAGATTTTGTGAAACTTGTATCCTCTCGGTTGAGTAACAAAATCTTGTTTGAATTTTAGTTCGGTTGAGTAACAAAATCTTGTTTGAATCTTGTTTGAATCATGGCTAGGCACAAGATAATTGTTGGTTCTTGTTCTATGCAATGAAAAAGAAGAAGAAGCAATTCGTCGAGAGTTTCGGAACCTGTGTGTATTTCAGTGCGCACAAAAACAGATGCATCGCCTCCGCCGTAGTTGGAGCCACCGGAACGGAATCCGTTGGAGCCGCCAGAAGGAAGCCTGGTGCGTCGCCACCGGAACGATGGTTATTTGATCGGAAGTGTACGGCGGAAGTGACCGATGTGAGTCCGAGATCGCAAAGTGCAGGGAGAGAGCGATTATCTTCTGGGGTTTAAAGCAAAAAACTCAGTGATTAAGGAAAGATGGTTACTATTTAGTATCTATTATCTATCTATAAAAATGATAGTCCCTGTAAATTACCACAACACACAGCTGAAAAAATTCATTGTTGGTCTATTGTATTGGGGTAAAATTGAAAACTCCAAAATATCTTGCACCACATTGTTTTGAATCTGATGTGGCACTCCCACAATTTTTCACCACATTTTCAATTTTTTTTTCCAAATAAATCCATGCCAAACCATTATGCCTCTCTTCCTCTTCCCCATGCCAAACCATTATGTCTTGTCATTCATTGTGCCTCTCTTCCTCTTCCCCATGTCAAACCATTATACCTCTCTTAATCAGAATTCAAATTCAAATGGAACACCAAAAGTTTTTCACTCTTCCTTCAATCCTTCCCCAATGTGTACTTATGTATAACCTCCATTGCTTAACACCTTCCAGTCGTTTTCATTCACGCAAGCCATTGCTACAGACGTCCCTTTCGTTTTCATTCACGCAAGGCTCTCTGCGCTGTTACGAATCGCTGCGTGACGATGGCGCGCCCAATCGAGTATATCAGTAGCATTGACGATTCGAAGGATTTGTGGAAGGTTGCTGTTAGATGTAAGCATTTGTGGTCTGTTACCAGTTCTCAGAATAGAGAGCACTTAGAGCTTATTCTTTTGATTCAAAGGTATAATACAATCTAAACGTTTCTGCTTTGCCATTCTGATTTTGTTGTAACAGTACTGGTATATGATACTGATTTCAAGATGTTTGTATTTTCACAGTTGGATTTGATTCAAGCCATTGTGCCATCTTATTTGGTATCAAAATTCAAAACACAGCTTGAACTTGGTTGTTCCTACATAATGCAGAATTTCAAAGTTTCCAGCAATGATTTCTCCTTCAAATCCACTGATCATAAGTTCAAATTGATTTTTTGTGGTTCAACTTCCGTCAAAAAGGTCCAAGTTGCTGACATACCTCTGAACCACCTCAAGTTAATTGGAATAAATGTTATTATTGAGGGTAAATACAGAACGAATTTGTTATATGGTGAGTTACATTTTTACTGTTATAATAGAACGCATTGTATTGTGACTTCTCCGTTATACATAACTGTCTGTGGTGAACTTTTGTGCAGATATAATTGGTGGGGTTACTGAAATATCCCAAGCCCAGATAATTCCTGATAACAACAAAAGTAAGGTTGTGTTTTCATTAACTGATCTGAGGTAGGTGTTTCATTTTGTTTGTTAACATTGATGCTGATAAATATAAAAGTCTAACATGTTCATGTTGTTTGTTTTGTAATTCCTGTCAATCAACAAACATCATGTGCAATGTACTCTTTGGGGTAAATTAGCTGTGCAACTGAATGAGTATTATACGACTCATAAGGCTGATGGTAGTATTGTTCTCCTACTTATGAATGCAGGGATCAAGGAACCTCAAGGTATGCTATGTGACTATTTCTTATTATATCCAATTATTATATCCAACTTTAAGTGTTGTCATTTATAAATATCTCAATTTTCAGGAAATTATCCTTTAAATGTATCAAATGCTTGGAACGGCACAAAACTGCTCATCAATGATTTGTCTATTGAGGAGGTTAAAAACCTTAAAGAGAAGTAAGTGATTTTATTATGAAGTTATGAATTAGCAACCTATGATTACTAACAGCCTGTTTTCATTCTGATCTATGTACATCAGACTTAAAGATGATCTGCCGACGCTCTCATCCTCGAGCATGCAAATGGAAACCACAAATACCTCTGTTTTTTCTGATTTGGACAAATTTGTATGGAAAGCTGAAGTGTTGAGTCTGTCTGATATTGCATATCTGCAGACTGTAAGTTGCTCTTTAATACATGATTGTCTTAGATTGAGGAATTACACAGACTGGGTTCTAATCCATTTTTTGAGACATCATCCCATCTTTCTGTTTCAGGAAACTACATGTGTGACTGTTGCGACTCTGGAGAAGTTTGAATGTGGGCAGTCAGGATGGTATTATGATGGATGTAGTGAATGTACCAAAAGTGTGACTTTGAAGGATAGAAAATTCATGTGTTATTCCAAACACATCAGTTCTGAGCCAGTCCCAAGGTAACTTCTAAGTATTGCATATCAATGATTATCATCATATAACCAAACGCTTCATTACTGACAATTTCTTATTTTGATCACGCATGGTACAGGTTTAAGCTTGAAGTGCTTGCCTCTGATGGAAAGTTAAAATACAAGTTCGTATTTTGGGATGTAGATTGTGTAAAGTTGATTGGGAAGTCCGCCCTTCAGATGAAGTTGGATTTGATGGAGGTATTATCCATTTGGCTAATATGTAAGTTAGATAATTACCACATAAATAACATATATTGTTTTAATCATTTAGACTGGAGATTTTGATCCCCTTGAATTCCCTTATGAACTTGATGTGATGCTGAAGAAGGAGTTGGCTATAAGAGCAGTGTTTCAACCAAACAAGGCCAGTCTTTCTGTAATCGGATTTAAGGCAGATGAAGTGCTACGTACCAAAATAAAGGAGAGGTTTAAATGTGAAGAGGTACTGTTGTACTCATGTTTTACTGTTGTTAAAATCAGTATCATGTGCATTGGATTTTTTTAACAATTGTTTAAAACTTGCAGCACACTTCAAAGATTGTCGTCTCAACAGATGACACTCGGGATGATATGCATACAGCATCTGTATGTTTTAAATAGGAACGACTTATTACTCTTGCCATCACATTTTGAACAATTGCCTAACGTTTATTTCTTGCGTTTTTTAACTTGCAGTGTACTCCGACCATCAGCACCTCGGAAAAACAGTCTCATGATGATCCACAAACAGTTTCAGTGCGTCTTTTTTTAGCTTTCAACATTAACAAATTAGCCTATTAAACAATGTCTTACTTCCTTTTTTATGCTACTGATTTTGTAATGACTCTTTAATGGCAGGATCCGTTATCAATCACTGCAGATTATGACCCTTCAGTTGCCAACTCTGCACTTACACCGTCAAAAAGATCTATTCCTGAGACAGTTGAAGAACTCAACAGTGCCCAACTATCGTCCACCAAGATAATAAGGGACATCAAGCTGGAGAAATGATGCAGTCAATTATCGTCGACGATTTATTTTTACTTTAAGCTGTTTTGGACAACATTGCACACCTTATTTTGATTGATGTAATGAAATATTTCTGGTTTACATTTTGTTTATTCTGGTTTATGAGGATTTGATTTGTCATTCTTGCTTTTTGTTTGATCCTTTTGACATTGTATATGAAAGAATGATATGATTTTAGTCATTTAAGCTGCAAAAAACTATGTATAATTTACACTGCAAAAAGCAATATGATGTTGGTAATTCCTTATTTTGTTTAATATAATAAACTTATTCTGGACAAAAATGTTTCTCTTTATGTCTTGATGCTGGACAATCCATATTGTTTTGAATACTTTATGCATAATACACGGTAGTATATCAGCATATTGTACATTAATCTAAAAAACTAATACATGAATAACAGATTATGCATAGCAGAAATCCACGACAGTTGATTAATATAAATTGTTACCGAATAATACCGGAAATGATATGCAATTATCTCATCAACGCAAGATATGGAACTAATTTCGTATCATCCCATTTAACAAATCATAAGCAGATTGTACATTGAGCCGTAGCGCAACAATATCAAATAACAAAACTAATAACAAAGACAAATGGGCATCAAATAGATTTTCAAAACAAATAGTTATGCATTTCCGCCCATACAAAAATAATCCCTCCTTTTTGCCATGATGCTTCCCATGTAATCCAATCAACAACTCCTTTCAATGCTGCCCTCTCTCAACTTTGACCAATATACGTTCCACAGGAGGATGCTCTACACTGAATAAGAGAACGTCACCTTTCGACAGCTCTTTGTCCTTTGCAAATTTTAACCAGCCCCTTGACAGAAACTTCTCGGTGATGTTCTCCCTGGATTTGAAAACACATTGGTACGTAATACCAGAGTCTGTGTCATGAAGATCAATATATGATCTTGGTTCCATGAAGATTTCCTTGATGACTGCTGCTGGAAAGTGCTGCAACATTAAAACTTTATTAGCTATGTCTATTCATTCAATGTTATGCATCCTTATGAACTGTAACAGCAAACAGATCAAGAGCTTACAAGAACTTGATTTTTTATCTGGCTGCTGCTCTTAACAACTTTCTGCCATCTGCAAACAAGTTTCTCTTGCATGGCAGGAGGTTGTACAACATCAGCAGCATCAGTAGTGTTGTTCTCCTCGCTGCATTAACAAACACGATTATTTAAACTACTAATTTGCAAAGTTAAATATTCAAATGTATATATGTAACCTATAAGCCCTTGCCTGTCCAACACATCGCCCGCTGATTCCATTGCTTCATCAGTGGAATTCTGTTCAGGCTCATCGTCTGATATGTCAACAAGCCATCCTTCCTCTCTGGCTATTTCAAAGTACTTTTCCACTGATAGACAACTTCTCACCTTTCCTGTTCTCAGTTCGTACGATTCCTCTCTTTCGACATACTCAAAGTATTTGTCCATAAGTTCAGCACGTGTAAAATTTATGCAACTCCTGCTGCTTAATCAAAAAAACAACAAACATCATGCATTCAGTTTTTTGTTTTTTTCACTATCCAGAATACTGTTTTACCTTGAAGAACTTTCAGCTTCCTCTTTCCTCCTCTTAGCCTCTACATGCAACTTTCTCCATTCTTCTGCTCTGTCCCGCTTATCCTCTGATTGCTTCCAAACCTTTTGGATAGCCAGATTTTTCCATTTAGGATTAGGAGTCGTGGTTGTGTGACTTCTACCAACGAATCCCCTGCATATAAATTCATTCATGCCCATCATGCACACAGACATCTTTGTATAAACCCTAAATGATCTCATTGCAAGTTTAGAAACATGTGTGTCAAAACGGAAGAACTTACCCGCGGGAACACCAACGTAGATACTCTTTCTTCATCGTATTGGTTGGCCGGCGCTGTCTGGAGCAAAACGCTGTTTCAAAGGTGTACCGTCTTCTTGGAATGTTGTTTCTGATGGAAAACTGAAGAGACAGAGAGATGGAGTAAAACTGACGTTAGACAATAACTTTTGTTGGCCCAACAAGCAAGCATTAGTTACATAAGACACTATACATGACATGTAGAATACAAACAGTTTCTGATCATTCCATTTTATATCCCTTGGAAAATGTATATTTTTGGAAGTACTTTTAATTTTACACATTTACATCAAACCATGGTTAAATGTTACAAACAAAAATAAAATGATGATAGTATAGAATACAATAGGAATAACCTTTGGTTTCCAATGGCAATTTTGTGTTTCCAACATAACAGTATTTAATGTCATATTATAATATTTGGTGTTCTAATAATTGTTTAAAGTTTGGCCAACATATGGTATTGATGTGACATTAACTTTTTTAACCTCTACCCATAATTGTTAAGCTTTGGTAGCATATACTGTAATGATGAAACACAATTAATGTTATATAGCAACTTCACTGATGCAATGCATTGTACCCTATCTCATATCCAATGTACAAATAGAGTATCTGAGTACACTTAAAAATTAGAATACAAATGTTATGAACTGCAAAACCAAACAATTCCATATAGGTTTGTTACTCTTACATTCATTATGTTATACTTATGAAGAGTTGTAAGTTATCAACCATATTCTCTTTCAACTATGAACAACCATTTTGTAGATAGGAAATACTCTGCATCACTTGCAAGACAAAAGAGGAAGCATGTTCTTGATGAAAGAAGATTTCAGAAGAATAGAGTTAATGAAAATTCAACTGAGCACAACCATGACCTAAATAATTCAAGTTATGTAAGCAGACATCATACAAGACAACCACTGTCTGATATCAGTTCTGTTTTTGTCAATGGCCATGGAGATGTTTCTGCACGAACAGAGTGCGTAATGCTTAATTCCCAACAAAGGAGAAGGAGTGTTGGTTTTAACCAGTGCACAACCCCAACACCTGCATCTTCCCCCAGCTTCTCATGCATTTCTACTGATACAATTTCTCCCAAACAAATTTCTGCTTCAGCACGTCAAAGAAGGAGGTCAATAATGAAGTGTAAGAGTCCCCAAAACAACAGCCATCATGGTCATCTGCAGATCAAACTCGCTGATAGAATGCCCTTTTGTTCCCCTTTACCGTTTGATGCTAACACACCTCTGAGTGGTGTTACCTCCTCATCAAGTATTAAATGCAAAAATAATTCATATGGACTACCGACTTCCTATGCATCTTCATCCAACAAACATCTTGATCCAAATCTAATTCGTTCAACGACTGCGAATCTATTAAAAACCTTTTCAAGTGTTACAGAAACGACGTCAACTTCCCTTAATACCAATCTGTTCAGAAGTGCTGACTCAGTGAACCCAGTTCAACAATCAGTTGCAGACTATTCATCCGATGAATCTTTAACCGATAGTTCGTGTGAATTCATAAATGAAGATCCGGATTATGATACAAGTTCAAGTCTGGGCAACGACGAAGATCATTCTGCAAATGTCCCAACAATTGATTGCACAAATGCTGGTATGTATTGCTGGAATTATTATTAATAGCAAACCATAACTGAAATTCACTGTCATGCAGTTTGGTGTCTATGAATATACTGATGTGTATAAGATATATGATGTTTCGTTCTATCTGATAAATACAGGATATTCAGATATTGGTGATCCTTCCATTGAATGCACTCAGTGTGGAGCACAAATGTGGTATCAGGAGAAGGTTGTCAAGAGAAAACATAGTGCAGTGCCTAAGTTCCAATTATGTTGTGGAAAGGGTAAAGTTGTGTTGCCACTTCTGAGAACACCACCACCGTTTCTTAAACATCTTATGTCGAATGAAAACGATGTACTATGTAGAAATTATCAGCAGAATTGCAGACTGTACAACATAATGTTTGCATTTACGTCTCCTGGAATGAAAATTGACAATAGATTCAATAATGGAAATGGACCACCTAACATGAGAATTCAAGGGCAGGCTTGCCATAGAATTGGTAGCATGATGCCTGTGCATGGCAAAAAACCGAAATTCGCTCAGCTTTATATATACGACACTGACAATGAGATTCATCATAGGATGCAAGGAATAGGGTTATGTTTCTTAAGCCAACTGAGATGCCTACTTTATATTACCTTTGTTATTATCGTGCATGACATGTGTCTAATTTTTTAATGCAGCAACAACCAGAATATTATTGAAGAAACTGTTAGCCGAATACAGAACATGCTTGACGAATTCAACACACATGCTAAATATTTTAGAATGGCATCAGCTAGACTAAAGGATTGTCCTGTACCTGACCTCAAGTTGAAGTTAATATCTGATAGATTAAAGGACGGACGAATTTAAAACCAACCCACCGTGTCTGAGGTTGCAGCACTCATTGTTGGTGATGTTGATACAGGCTCAAAAAGGGATATTATCCTTGAAAGACAAAGCGGTAGACTAAAACGAATAAGTGAGTTTCATCCGAGCTATCTTGCATTACAATATCCACTTCTGTTTCCGTACGGGGAAGATGGATTTAGACTTGGTGTTCTACACAGAGAGACAGTTCCCAAAAAAAAGGAAAGATGAACAAACTTACTATTAGAGAATGGCTGGCCTTTCGCATTCAGACCAGACAACGTGAAGCTCACACACTGCTCAGGTCAAGGAGATTGTTTCAGCAATTTTCGGTTGATGGATTCACTATGATGGAGTCACAGCGACTCAATTACATACGTAAGCATCAAAAAAAATTACGAGTATCCAAATACTCCAATTTGTCAGGAGTACACCAACAATCTTCAAATGAAGGAGCCCACAAAGGCAAAAGAGTGGTGTTGCCGTCAACATATGTTAGAAGTCGCAGATACATGGAACAATTATACTTTGATGGAATGGCAATTTGTAGTCAAATTGGATTTCCCGATCTATTAATTACCTTTACTTGCAATCCATGTTGGCCAGAGATTCAGAGGTTTCTTAACAACATGAATTTACAACCTCAAGATCGTCCTGATATAATCTCAAGGGTTTTTAAAATGAAGTTTGACGAATTACTGTATGATATAACAAAGAAGCATGTCTTGGGCAGAGTTGTTGCATGTGAGCCACATGAAATTAAATATGTAATACTTAATTCTTCCCTATTCTATACCAATGATTTTAAATTAATGTTTTACTATATTTTAATTTCTTCCAGATATATACACCATTGAGTTCCAAAAGAGAGGTTTGCCCCATGCACACATTTTACTTTTCATGCATCACCAGAACAAGTTTCCCACTTCGGATGACATCAACAACATTATTTCAGCAGAAATACCGGCAGAAACGGATGATAAACAATTAAATCATTTGGTAAAGACACATATGATTCATGGTCCATGTGGGTTGGCTAACAGATCTTCCCCTTGCATGAAAAATGGTAAATGCTCTAAATTCTTTCCCAAAAATTGGCAGCCTCTAACCATTGTCGATCAAGATGGCTATCCCGTCTATAGGAGAAGGGATACTGGCATTACTGTTCTAAAAAAAAGTATTGTTCTTGATAATAGGTATGTAGTTCCTTATAATGCATATCTTCTAAAGAAATATCAGGCGCATATTAATATGGAATGGTGTAACCAAGGTACTTCTGTCAAGTACTTATTCAAGTATATTAACAAAGGTTACGATAGAATAACTGCAGCGGTTGTTCGGACCGAATCAGACGGAAGTTCATTTGGTACAGATGTTGATGAAATCAAACAGTACCTTGATTGCAGGTACGTTTCCCCGAGTGAGGCGTGTTGGAGGATTTTTTCATATCCTATCCATGGTAGATCTCCTTCTGTTGAAAGGTTGTATTTTCATCTGGAAGGCGAAAATCCGGTTTACTACACTGACTATGATTTCATAGACAATGTTCTTGAAAAACCAACTGTAAAGGAATCAATGTTTACAGCTTGGATGGAGTCAAACAAAAAATACAAAGATGCAAAGACTTTAACATACACTGCGTTTCTTTCCAAGTTCGTTTACGATAAAAGGTACCGTTTATGGAGACCTCGAAAAAGAGGTCGTACGATTGGCCGGTTAATTTGGGTTCCTCCAAGCACTGGTGAGCTCTATTACCTTAGAATGATGTTGACGGTTGTCAAGGGACCGACTTACTATGACGATATAAAAAAGGTTGGTGGAGTAGTCCGCGACAGTTTTAGAGATGCATGCTTTGAGATGGGATTTCTTAACGACGACAAAGAATATGTTGCAGCCATAAATGAGGCCAAAGATTGGGGTTCCGGTAATTTTTTGAGGAAGCTATTTGTCACGATGCTGTTGTATGGTACTGTTAATCGACCGCGACATGTTTGGCAACAGACTTGGAAGTTGCTATCTGACGGTATTCTTCATCAACAGAGAATTGTCACTGGAATAAGAGGTACACTTAACAAATACCTAAATACTTCTGTTAAATTTCATACAATTACAAACCGTACGAAACTATTATAATGAGTTTTTCTTCTTATAATACCTTTTAAACTACTTTGGATGCAATAATTTCAATCCTTTTATACTTCCATATATATGTTACATATCATACAGTTCAAACCATACTTAAGTCTTTTGACAGGTTCTCATTATCGTAATGTAATTTCAACTCATGTAGATAGGGTCTTAACTTAAGAATTTCAATTGTTACCAAACTGGTTCACATCATTTCCATTCAACAGCACCTTTCAATGCTGCCCTTTCAAAGAATCATAAGTTCCAGTAAGCAAGTCCTTTCAATGCTGCTATTTCATCAGTAATAAAAATATCTAATGCAATCTGATATTACTCACCACCAACACAGAACAGAATAATTCTGTGATTTATCTTTTACCTTCAACCACCTTTTGTCACAGCTACTGATCAAAAACATAACATTTTTAATGAACCCGAATGTCTGATGCTCTTGCATTATACTGAACTTTTCCATGATACTGCCATTTTAAGGTTAACGATCCTTTTGCATGTCTATCTTCATCAACATTGTGATTTCTATTGTACATAATAGTTATATTTTATTTTGGTTTGTATTTGTGTTGGAAGACATGCAATTGTCAACTGCAGAACTGACAAACCTCACATTAATTGAGATTGAGAATATGATGCAATCAAATAGAAGAAGCTTGTGTGAATTCAAAGATATGCCGTTTCCAGATTTGTATATAACGCGACATGTCGGCAATAGACTGATTTTTGATGAACGTGATTACGATGCTGATTTAGAGCGACAAAACTTCCAGAATCTATTTACATCTCTAACAGGTATTTCCTCATTATTCTAATCATCGATGTTTTCATTAAACTACTGTTGTATTGATTCTTTTCATTTGAACGTCAAGATGAGCAACGTGCAATCTTTGAAACCATAATGGACGCCGTCAAGAAACAAAACGGAGGGGTGTTTTTTTTACATGGATACGGCGGAACCGGTAAAACGTTTATGTGGAGGACATTATCAAGTGCACTTCGTTCAGATAAAAAAATTGTTCTGGCTGTTGCTTCAAGTGGCATAGCTTCCTTATTATTGCCAGGTGGTAGAACATCCCATTCGAAGTTCAAAATTCCTATTCCAACGCTTGACAACTCTACTTGCAATGTTGACAAAGACTCTGAGCATTCACAGTTATTCGAAGTTACTGATGTCATAATATGGGACGAAGCACCCATGGCTCATAAGAATTGTTTTGAGGCCTTGGATAAGACCCTTAAGGATGTCATGAGCGATAAGGGTTTTTCAAATACAATTTTTGGTGGCAAGGTAGTTATATTTGGAGGAGATTTTCGACAGATACTTCCAGTTGTTCCAAGAGCAGGCCGTTCTGATATTGTTCATGCTTCCATTTGTTCTTCTTATGTTTGGGACTATTGCCAAGTCTTAACACTAACCAAAAACATGAGACTAAAGAATGGGAGGGACGGTACAACTTCTGATGAACTTGCAGAATTCTCTAAATGGATATTAAATGTTGGCGACGGTAAAATATGTGAACCTAACGATGGATTAGCTGATATAGAAATTCCTCCGGATTTGTTAATTTCAAATTTTGAGGATCCAATAAGAGCTATAGTTGAAAGCACATACCCAAATTTGCTTGCCGACTTTCAAAATGTAGAATTTCTACAAGGAAAAGCAATACTTGCTTCAACCATTGAAGTTGTTGATAAAATTAATCATTACGTGTTAGACATGATACCGGGTAAACTATTTTTTCTTTTGATGTTTATTTTCGTGTAGATGTTTCGTTATTAAATTATTCTTGAAAAAACATTATGGATTGATTCGCGTTTTCCCATTTCTTAGGTGAGGACAAAGAGTATTTGAGTTTTGATTCGATTGATAGAACTGATTCAAGTTACACCGAAGCCTATGAATGTCTTACTCCAGAATTTCTTAGCAAGCTTAGGACTTCAGGTGTCCCAAATCACAAACTCAGATTAAAGGTTGGTACACCAATAATGCTTATGAGGAATTTGGACCAAAACGATGGTTTGTGTAACAGAACTAGACTAATTGTTACAAGGTTGACAAATCACGTTATTGAGGCAAAGATCATGTATGGTAAGAATGTTGGTAACATCTTTTACATCCCTCGAATGTCTATGTCACCTTCCGAGTCACCGTGGCCATTTAAGTTGATTAGGAGACAGTTCCCAATTATTGTGTCGTACGCAATGACAATTAATAAGTCTCAAGGCCAATCACTTGATACAGTTGGATTGTATTTGCCTACTCCTGTATTCAGTCATGGCCAGTTGTATGTAGCCATTTCAAGAGTTACAAGCAAAAGTGGTCTGAAGATCTTAATACATGATAGTATGAATGTATCAACATCTATCACTACAAATATTGTATACAAAGAAGTTTTCCAATATCTTTGTTGATCGGTAAGTACATAATAACAAATATTTTCTTTAATATAAATTGTTTTCGTAAATGCTGTCTAATTTTTGCATAATTTATTGTGCGGGTCAAAAAGTTGAAAACATCGTTTCCAAGCTGGTTGCGTTGTATCTGAAGACTCGTGATAGTTTTTTATTTTGAAGAGTCATCACAGTTTTTTATTTTGTTACACAATCATGATTTCAGTTTACATTTTTTAATGTTGTCAAATAAGTTTGATACACTAAATTTGGCCGAATTAGATGAACTTTTATTGAATTACATAAAAACGAATTTACTGTTACATGACAGCATTAGTTCCACGTTTTATGAATTCTCGACCGGCCCCGTGCGACAACACGGATTATCGACTAGTTTAGGTTTAAAATAAATTGTTACTAGTATATCGGGAATTTATAAGAATTTAATCGTTTACATGTGTCAAGTTACTAGTAATCCTCTTTCCCTCATTAATCACTATGCTCCTAATCACTAGGAGGAAATTAAACAGGATCAAAGGTTTTGCTTAGTTGGTTTTTTTATGTGTGTAATGTGTGCTTAGATCTAGAGTTATATATAGAATAGGAAAAAAAACTTTGTGATTACATTTTTAAGTGTCAAATAGATTTACTATTTATTTTAATGAGTTTCTTTTTTGAAACTTTCTTTAAATTAATGTGGTGTATAAAATTCTTGAGATTTTTTTTTATTTATTTCTAGCTCAATCCAATTAGACATGTCAAGTCGTCCTTCTGGATTATTCGGCTGGTTGTAACTCGTGATATGATAGCAATTTTTAGGATTTAGCTGACTTTTTTCGAAAGTTTGAGAACTAAATAAAAACTCTCTGCTAACAATCTTTAGGATTTGTTTGGTTTCTTTCGAGAGTTTAAGAATTAAATAATTTTTTTTTATGTATTTTGACAAATGAACCAAAAGGTCATCAAGTAGTATAATTTATAAAACAGATCGTATGCACAAAGATTGTTATAATGTCACGAGACAAAAGTAATTATACTTGTTTTAAGGGGAAAATATAAATATAGTAACAAAAAGGGGGTGAACAGGTTGTCTGGTTTATAGTTGATCTTCCCTTCTGTTCTGGACTGGGTCGGGCTGGCCCAAAAGCAATGATGAAGGCCCAATCCAAACGGTCTTGCAAGGAATCACGCCGACCAAGGGCCACAGTCGTGTCTGACACCCTATGCCAGTACGACATCCTCGACTTCGTGCTATCCTGCTCGACCCCAGCTCGAGCACTCCTCCTAGAGCATACTCTGTCCACTACACCACCACCTGGATCCCGAAAAGACCGCGTCCTTGTCCGTCCGCACTTCACGCAGAACATCCAGGAAGGGGACCACGTGCGGGTCCCCACTACACACGTAGAACCTGACAGTTCCTCCATTGGGCCAAACCTGCCCGGCACAATGAAGGAACCTTGGCCCAGCGCTGGGGGCTATAAATACCCTCTGTTTCCAGAGGGTCAGGTATTCATTCTTTTACCCACACTCATACTATTGCCTGCTCGTGCTCTTACTTACTTCAGTATCGGAGTGCCTTGCAGGTACCCCCCCCCCCCCCACCTCGTTCAAAACTTCAGCTCAGAGCCAGCCTTGACGGTCCAAGTCTGATCAGGTCCGATCAGTGGTGACTCAAGTTATGGACTCAGGTTACTCTTATAGTTGATCTTCCTTTCGCATGATGCATTAATAATGGCTAAAGGTCCAAATGTGTTGGTTGTATATTTTGTATGGTTCCTATGTTATTAGTCATGCATCAGTAGATAGTGTTGTACCCCAATTTTTGACCTAAGATCTCACATCCTTTTTCATCATTTGCGTAATATTAAAAGATTGTCTCATTCATATATGCATCACTAGCCTCATAAAAATAAAAATGTTTTGTCTTGTTGTGTTTGTTTCTTATACAAGATAGGTGTGTTAAAGCAAGAGGATTCAACAGTTGATTGATCATGGACATGTGTACTTAGTGATTCAAACCTCTCATTCACCAATGATTGTTATCTTCATCACAATATCATCACATTGGGGTTTCATCATTGAATTCATCAAGTGATTGAAGAAGATTAGGGTTTTGACTCCTCAGTTGAAAAATCAAGGATTTAGGGTTTGAGGTCTCCAAATTGTGTATCACTCAAGGCATTCATCATATCAACATCTTATGAACTTCAAAGATATCTTGACATGCCAAGGATTTCATCATAATCAAAAGATTTCATTGAACTTGGACAATTTTAATTCATCTGATACAAAGTCGTCTGCAAGGTCAAACTTTGACTTTTTGGTCAACCATGGACTCTCCAAGTTAAATTTCATGAAAATGTGATTGATATGTGAATTTGATCAAGAGAAATCAAGAAATTGGAGATAACTTATGAAAATGGTAAAGTTGAAGAAGTTGGAAATTTCACTAAGTATCAAAATTTGATGTTCAAAGTACATGACTTCCAAGGCTTATAACTTCTTCATCAAACAACCAATTGTCTTGCTTCAATGCTCAAATTGAAGAGAATGTACCATACTACAACTTTTTCATTGAGGGTTGATCTCCAAAAAAATGCATATATTTAGAGATATGAATTAATAAAGTTAACACCTCAAAATTGTCAAAATCTCAACACTTGAAGAAATTCTAAAGTGTTTGTTTCAGCCCAAAATACCAAAGTTGTAAGACAGGTTTCACCAAGATCCAAGATGATTCAAGGAAAACACTTAACATGAAAGTTGTGGAGAATGAAAAATTCTACAACTTTGCCATTGCGGGTTGATCTCCACAAAATGCTTAAATCAGGAGATATGAGTCCATGAAATTATGACACTTTTTATCCCACACTTAAAAAAATTCTAAAGTGCTTCTTTCATCCCAAAACAACAAAGTTGTAAGGCATTTTTCATCAAGATCTCAATTGATTCAATGAAAGTGTTCAATATGAAAGTTGTAGAGGATGTTTCAAGCTTTCCAAAAAGTTCATGAGCGTGAATTTATCATACTTGAGCAAGGAGTTTCAAATTTATGAAATAACCATGGTGAAAATATTTTTGCATGGGAACTTTGTGGTGCAAGTTTATGTCAAACCAACCAAATCCCACATAATCTTGCTTTGCAGACCCATGTTGCTTCTAATATCCCTTTAAATGATGTTTTACACAAACCTTTGATGCATTACGCAAGAAGTTGAGCCATTGTCCAATTCACGATACCATATTTGGAAGAAATTGCAAAGAGCTCCATATCCATTTGCATAAAGATGAACTTTTGCCAACAACTCTTACTTCGAGCTTCCAACTTGTTTCTTCTGAGCATATTTCATATCTGCAACTTAGAAAAGTCATCCATATTACTCTTGAAATAAGAAATCTTCCATTGAAACCATACCTTTCATGTAACCACCATTTGGAATCCAACTAAACCTTAACTTACAAGACTTTGTTTCTCATCAGCCTTTGATCTCTCAACCTTTTCCTATAAATAGGGGGTCATTCTCAAGTCTAAAACACACATCAAATCCCCCTCATCAAACTTAGAAAACACATAGTGAAACTTTGAAACTCCATTAAAGCTTCAAAAAATCATTTCTTTGAAATTCTCAAACCTTACAAGTTATGTGCAATCTAACCATCCAAACACTTCATATACATCCTATAGAAACTATCCAAACCCTCACTACATTTCTGTAACACTTCCATCATCTTCCTCCATTTTAACTTTAGCCATTTGCAACTTGAATCGGGCGGGGAGATTCAGAAGGTTTCCAAGAAAGTTGAGCTTTTATTAAGTATCACCAAGGTCCCATGGAGGTGTTAGGATCATTAATTCTCTTCTGGAATTCGTGTAAAAGGGCATTGGATCTCCAATTAGTAAGGTTTCTTGAACTGTGAAATCTTTATACATGCATTATTTATGCATACATTCTGAAGCAAAAATATAGATATCATATCCCTGAAGCTAACCATGTGCTTATATTTCATTTATTTTGCTTGTGTGATGAGAATTGAAAATCTGAACATTTAAGGGGTTTATTTGGTACTGATTAAACTCGCGCTTATCTCTAGTTAATAACTTCTGAAAATTATACCATTGAACATTTAAGAGTTTTATTTGGTACTGATTAAATTTGCATTTGTCTCTGGTTAATAGATTATGAAAATTATATAATTGAATTTCTTATTAAATTTTAGTCAAGTTTGGTTTTTACATCTTTTAAAATGGTTGAGAAACAAAGAAGTTAGAAACTGACCATATTTTGTAATAACGATAAACAAGAGGTTGAATATGAAGTTGAAAATTCAAAAAATATTTTTTTATTACTTAGTTAATTATTTTCATTTTAAACAATGGATGTATAGTCACTCGAGTGGTAGAAGCGTGCAACTTTCACCTTTAGGTCTGAGGTTTGAATCCCCCTTGTAACACCCCTTCTAAAATACCCCGAATAATATTAATTATATCAATGATTAAAGACATATTCCATCAGAGTTAACACGGAACAAGGGATGTCACAATTATGAAATAAATAAAACTTCCAATAAAACAGTAGTCATGCTACACTGAGGGTCATTATTCAAATAATTCAATCAAATTAAGACCATGTCTTACACAGCGGAAAAATACCATAACCAAAACGGAATAAACCAAAACATAATTATTCCCAATGAAATTCAAAGAAACAATTGAATAATAACTAATTCCTCAACTAAACGTTCCCCAGTGTTACAACCTATCAGAGCACGACACTGACACGCGGACTTAAAGTAACATAGCTCTAGAGCCATCCTCTCCAACTCCTGAGCTGCTAACTTTAATCTGAAATTGTTAAAGTAAGGGTGATATTTCTCATAATTAACATGCATTATAAGCTTCTCAATCAACATTATATCACAAGCATATTATTTCACCCATTTTAGCATAAATTCAGATTCAACATGCAGTTCCAATCATACAAGTCATTATGCACAAATCAATAATCAACCAAAGAATTGTAACACCGGAAGACATCCTAACATGTTACAATTCCATGCAAACACAAATTCAGACACAATGCATGTGGTACCAACACGTGACCAAGTCACCCAACACTGGTCCATCATCAACCGGATACAACAACCATCGATTCGTCCATAAACACTCGGACACGAATCCAGCCTAACCACCCATCATCATCCAGGTATCGGTTAACGGAAATACAAGTCAAATTCCACACAATGGGAATTAACTTCACCAAAACAATGCATATGCACGCACATCAGTAGCATGCAACATCAAATCAGTCTATGAAATACATCAATTTATCATAACTGAACCAAAACTAAAAACATGATATCTCAACGATCATGCAGACCATCATTAGCAACATAAACATGCCTTTCATTCACACAATACTAATACATCCATCCATCACAGGTTCACTACTACATACACACCCATGTGCGTTAGCCAATAATCACTTATTCCGGGATTTGACTCATTTTCAAAATAATTTCAGGTTTTAGGAAATCTTTTCATTTTATAAAATAGAGCATTAAATTTAAGAAATAACGTCCAAAACGGCACTCAAAACGGACTTACGGTTTGAAAGTTATGAATTTTCAAAGTTTAATATTTTTCAAAAGTTACAGCAGAACCCGGTTCCTTCATATGCAGGAACCGGTTCCTGCGAAGTTCAAAAATAACGCTTCTGGAAAATGTATGGGAACCCGGTTCCTACCTATACAGGAACCGATTCCTACGTGCATTTTTGCCAGTTTTTATAAATTCACACAGTGGAACCCGGTTCCTCCCCACTGGGAACCGGTTCCCACGACATGCAGAGTCAAATTCTGCACTTTTGACAGCATTTATTCATTCTAAACCAATTCCAAACATACCCATACGAATTGCAACATGAGAAACACCAAAACACATCCATTTTGCACCATTATAACATCAAACAACATCATTTCATCATTCCTTTTTATCATCTGACACCCTAATGGTTTTCAACCTACAATTCGACGCAATAGGGACAATTCTACGGAACCCTAGAATTCCAAACCGGGATTCCCTAACATACTATGATCCATACTATTGAATATCTAAACCGATAATACGAATTAACTAATCGAAATCACCCCTTACCTTGTGGGTTCTTCGAATTCTGACGCTTCCGGTTTTCTCCTTCTTTTTCCTCTTCTCAAATGCACGTATGATGAATATTCCAAAATAACTCTCTTTCTCTTCTTTTTCCTTTTAATACTCCTTTTATTATTCCAATAAAATAATTAAATTAGTAATTAGTAAGAGTAGAGTATTTTACCCCTCACACCCTCTAATCACTCTTCACACCACCAATACTTCTTTCCTTTAATTAATTAAATTAATTCCAATAATCCAAAAATACCAATAATTAAATTTCCAATTAAATTAATAATTAAAAATTCTAATTATTTAATAATCGGATTATTTGGGGTGTCACAACTCTCCCCAACTAAAAGAGTTTTCGTCCTCGAAAACATACCTTAGACGAACAGTTCGGGATACGAGTCCTTCATCTGACTCTCCAGCTCCCAAGTGACATTTCCATTTGCTGGTCCTCCCCAAGCCACTCTTACCAACGCGATCTCCTTGCCTCGCAACTGTTTCAACTTCTGATCCTCAATTCTCGCAGGTACCGCTTCCACAGTCAAATTCTCTCGTACCTGTATATCGTCTACCCGAATCTCATGAGACGGATCAACAATGTACTTCCTTAGCTGAGATACATGAAAAACATCATGCAAATTTGCAAGTGACGGCGGCAAAGCAATCTGATAAGCAACTTTCCCAACTCTCTTGGTAATCTGAAACGGACCAATAAAACGTGGAGTCAACTTCTTTGACTTCAAAGCTCGACCAATACCAGTCATCGGAGTAACTCGCATAAAAACATGTTCTCCTTCACTAAACTCAAGATCTTTCCTCCTCTTATCGTGATAACTTTTCTGACGACTCTGAGAAGTCCTCATCTTCTCCTGAATCATCTTAATCTTTTCCTAAGTCTGTTGGACAATTTCCGGTCCAATCACAACACTCTCTCCAGATTCATACCAACACAACGGTGTCCGACACCTCCTTCCATACAATGCCTCAAACGGAGCCATACCAATGCTCGAATGAAAACTATTGTTGTAGGTAAACTCAATCAATGGTAGATAACTATCCCAAGCTCCACCTTTCTCCAACACACAAGCTCTTAACAAATCTTCCAACGACTGAATCGTTCTTTCCGTCTGACCATCTGTCTGTGGATGATAAGCGGAACTCAAACGCAACTTAGTACCCAAAGCTTCTTGCAATCCCGTCCAGAATTTAGATGTAAACCTCGGATCTCGATCCGACACAATACTAGAAGGAATACCGTGCAAACTCACAATCTTCTCAACATACAATTCTGCCAACCTTTCCATCGGATAATCCATTCTTATCGGAATAAAGTGAGCAGATTTCGTCAACCGATCAACAATAACCCAGATAGAATCACAATTCTTCGATGTCCTTGGAAAACCAGACACAAAATCCATAGAGATTCCATCCCATTTCCATTCCGAAACAAACAACGGTTCCATCAATCCTAACGGTTTCTGATGCTCAATCTTCGACTTCTGACAAACTAAACAAGCATACACAAACTCAGAAATTTCCTTTTTCATTCCCAGCCACCAAAACAACTTCTTCAAATCATGGTACATTTTAGTAGCACCAGGATGAATACTCAATCCACTACGATGTCCTTCTTCCAAAATACTTTTCCTAATCTCTGCAACATCCGGAACACACACCCTATTACCAAATCTCATAACACCATTGTTGTACCCCAAAATTTGCCCTCCCATTTCCTCAATATTTTCTCATCACAAGACCTTTGAAGATCAAAATCCAGTTAGGGTTTCCTCTGCTCAAGACTTCTCCTTGCACTGTGGACTCAAATTAGGGTTTGTGTTTGCACCAAGATGTTTTGACCTAAAATGCCTAAGATGACTTTCATGTTTCATGTTTGACTCACAAGATTACCCATACCAAGTTTCAAGTCCTAATTCCAAGTTTTACCCAGTCAATTGGACAGTTGACCTAAAAATCAACTGTATTGGGGAAAAAGTCAACTGTGGCCAATTGACAGTCAAATCTCATAAAAATTGACCCACATCAACATTATGAACTCATATGGACCATTTGATCAAGTTTGGATCACAATTCCACAAGAAATTTGATCAGATCACCAAAAGGGCAAAATGGTCATTTTTAGGGTTTTGACTGCACAAAGGCAATTTTTGACTGTTTGACCTAACCAATGGCAAACCAAGCTCACATATGGACTCAAGGACCCCATGAAATGGTCTTGACACATTCATCAAGCTCAAAAGATCCCAAGTACACAAGATTGACAGTTGAATTTCCCAGTCAATTGGTCAATATTTGACTGTACACTGAAAAGTCAAACTTTGACCTTTTGGTCAAAATCAAGAGTCAAGATTCATTTTTCATCAAAACATGCCAAATCATGAAACTTGTTCACCAAGAAACCAAGAAATGCAAATTAGGGTTTTAAAATGGAATTTTTCATAACTTAGAATTTTTCTAAGTTATGGAAAACCCTAATTTTTTCCCAACTTTGCCCCACTTTTTCACCATGATTCATTTGGATTCAAACAAAAGTCAAAACATGAAAGTTGTAGCTTGTTACATAATCTACAACTTTGATTCACAAAGTTTTCTCATTTGAAGCTTGTATCTCAAGTTACAATTTTTTGAATAAGGGCACTAAACCATTTTTAACTTAGTGAAATTTTAACCTATTTTGACAAGGTTTTCTACCCCACTTCAAGGCCATTTTCCATACACTTCCACTTGGAATTTCAGTTTGCATTTCAAAGATGGATTGTAGTACACATTCCAAGCTTTCCAAAATGTCCAAGAACTCATCAAACAACCTCATGGTTATGGAGAATCGAATTTCACAATATAGCAAAAACTCACTTTTGAATTGGCCATTTTTCATGTTCATAACTTGGCAATTTGAACTCAGCATGCTTTAGGTTAGATTACAGGTCCTTAAACCAAGTTGCACTCAATAATTTAATGCATATTCATTGTGTTAAGGTGTTGTTCTATGAGTTTGAACATTGTATGCAAGATTAATCCCAAACTAGATAAAGCATTCTTTCCATTTTTGCAAAAGATCACTTTATGTCCAATTGAGAATCCAACAAGTACATTGCAAATCTGGTTGGCACAAGTTTATGTGCTAATCACACTGATCAAGGAGGGATTATACAGCATAGTGTGAGGTCCTCTACAGGCCTAGAAGCACAATTTGCCTTTGTTTGCTTAAGTGTGAAGTAACATAGCATAACTCATATCAACTTCCATCTCAGCTTACAAACACAAGAACAAACTTATCAAACACATTCCAGAGATCATACCCAAGCTTTTGCACGAGCCTTTGACCTCCAATCCACCCTCCATCTCAGAATCACTCTCAAACTGCAAAAACAGAGTTGCCTCTGCAGTTTGAGTACCAACTTCTATTTCTCTCAAGCATTCTTGCCAAAACCAGTTCACATACCTTCCATACTATCTATGCAAGCTAACCATGACCTGAAACCTGACCTGTAACACCTCCAAGCCACCTCACCATTTTTGCTTTTCTGTTTTGCAGTTGAAGTTCACCAGCACGATTCAGGGAGTTTCAAGGCAAAGTAGAACTTGGAATAGCATCCTTACACTTCAAGGAAGCTATACAAATCATCATTTTACTCTGAAACATCCTCCATTGCAAAGCACGATTCCAACTGAACAGGTATCTTCATGAAGTTCTATCTCTCTTATTAGGCATTGTTAGCTTTAGGTTTGTGAAGAAAATATGTCACAATCATAGCCCTGAACATGACCATATAGTTAGATTTCATTTATGTTACGTGTGCTGCAAGAATTTTGAGTCTGAAAATGGCATAAAAGTTAGGTCAGAAATTGGGGGAGAAGAAATTCTCCCTCATCTTAGAGAGTTAGGTCAAGTTCTTTACATGGTTGGAATCGTCTCTTAATGCTCTACACTTTTCATGTTATGAGTTTTGCTTGAAAGTCCAGGAATCCAGAGATAGAAAACGCGTGGGTGATGTTGTTCAGAGGTTGAAGATGACTGGTTCTGGGCTGGGCCTGGAATATTTTCTTATTTACACCACACAATTGCTTTTGAACCCCCTGAGCCCATTTGCTTATTTCTTTGACTTTTTTGACTTTTTCTTTTTTGATTGACTTTGTTTATTTTTTCTCATGACATTAAAAACATAAAAATATTTTTTCCATCATTTTTTGAATTTATTGCATATTTATTTGATTATTTCTTTTGTTTGTACATAAATATTATATATACTATTATTTAGAGTAAATAGAAAAAAAATAGTGTAAATACATTTTTTATTTTTGTTTATCTTCTGAAAATATTTCACATAAAAAAATATATACTTTTTTATTTTTTTTATTTTATTAAATATTAAATATATGTTATTTTATATATAATGCATATTTAGAACTTAATATATATATATATATATATATATATATGTTTATTAATATATTTAGGTTAGAATATAAAAATATTTGAATTTTTCATTTTATTAATATTTGATATAAAAAATACTTTTTTTATAATATACTTCATTTTATTTTTATTTTTATTTTTGTACATAATAAATAAATACTTGTATTAAATTAGATAATAATACATTTTCTTTAATAAAATTAGGGTTTTGCCCTAAATTCAAAATACTCCAAAAATAATATCCTTTTTTTTTATTTTTACATAAATAACACTTTTTTATATACATATGCAAAACATTTTTGCATCTTGCATTTTTATTCCATTTTTCTAATTTATTTATTTAATTATTGTACATTAATTAAATTGTATAAATTCAAATTGATGTAATAGTTTTAGGTTTACATTACTTGTCAATATCCCCATTTGAACATTTGTACCCCCCTTCCCATATTTGGTTTTGTAATAGCTTAGTAAATTTATTTTCGCACTTTATCGCTTTCTAATGATAACATGTTAGAATTAGGGTTTGTATGCGAAAAACGACAAAAAATAGTTATGACCTAATCTCAAGATAAACAAGCATGAAAATGGACACACAAATCACACTTGCACCCCCTAGGGTACTCCACTTGTTGCCTTTCAAAATTGGGCCATATTGCATGTTAGGTCTCTTTGGGCAAAACAAACAAATTGAATGATCAAGTCCCTTAAAGAAAATGCCCAAAGATACTTGGCACCATTGCAATTATGGTCTAAACGATGACCCACGCCCGTCCCTTTCACATCCTAAACATAAGATTGTCCACCAAATACAATGGTGGAACAAACTTGTTAAAAGGGTTAAAACATAGCAATAATCTTTTGAGAAATTTATGAGTAGATAACCTCTTAGTTACTTGAATCAATCTTGCAAACTAAAACACTTGCCTATTTCAAAAACCACACATCACTACACTTTCAAAACAACTTTCAAAAACAAATGAAAACCTTTTCAAAAGACGTACATCTTTGTATACATCCCCACATGGATCATTACAAAGGTTGCCACCACATTGGCCTCTTTTTCAAAACATTTTCAAATCCACACACTCAAGCACCATTTAAAACAATTGAAAACAAAAGGCAAGTGATCTAAGCAAGTAACTAAGAGCCTATGGATAACCATGGATAGAAAGGGTGCTAATACCTTCCCTTTCTATAATCTACTCCCCGAACCCAAGAAAACATCTCAAAAGGTTTTTTGCTGTGCTTTTTAACCTTTCCTTAGGATAAAATAAAAAGTCGGTGGCGACTCTTGCTCAACCGAAACATTTGCGAAAACAAACGCAAAACCTCAAGTCAGTTCTCCCACCGTATCACAGAACTGGCGACTCTGCTGGGGATATGAATTTTAAAGTGGAGTAACCTTAGGGTTTAGATCACCTTTGTTTTCAATTGTTTGCTTTGCTTGCTTTTATATTTGTGGGCTTTGCATCGGAGTTTCATAGATCCTAACCCGGATCTGGGAAATACCCTTTTTAGGTAGCATAATCTGTGAGGGACCTGTCCGGCGTAGACCGACATGGGTGAAACAGTGGCTACGTTGGTGTGGCATCTTAGTCTGTACCTATATCCCTTGTGTTGCAACGGGGAGAATATAGGTCTTCTAAGGGGTCATTAAACACCAACCAACCTTAGAACCCTAAATTGACCAACTTGGCTATTAGGACAGTAGCAGTATGCTACACTCATTGAGGCTAAACTCTCGAGATGGCTCTGGCCGCGAGAAAAGATTGCGATGCTGGAGTTATGACCGATTGAGGGTAGCCAATGATTTGAGATCCTCTAGAACCCGGTTACTTTTCGATAGGACATGTTTTAACCAACAAAACCAAAAGAGGGTAATACCTGAAACTCATACTGGCCTGAAACCTAAGGGTGTCTTGTGTGACTTGTGTGCCTTATTTACCTATATGAATACTTGTGGTGTGCTTCATCATAGCATCATGCCATCATACCATTGCATGCATCCTGCATAAAAGACTAACCCATTTCAAAGACAAAAAGTTTCATCTTTGCTCTGTTTTACAGGACATCATGATGCCCGTGCGTAGGAATACTGTCCGGCTCAACTTTGTTCAACCACCAGTTTTACTCAAGGATTTGGTTGGAAGGATTCCAAACACTTCTTCCTTCATCAACAGACATGGTTCTCTCCTTGGCTTGATCACTGCAAAGTGGGACCAACAACTGATAAGTGTTCTGACCCAGTTTTATGACCCTCTGTATCATTGTTTCACCTTTCAAGACTTCCAGCTGGTTCCTACCCTGGAAGAATTTTCTTATTTGCTTGGGATCCCTGTCTTGGAACAAACTCCATTCACTGGTTTGGAAAAGACTCCTAGGCCTGAAGAGATTGCTGCAATTCTCCCCTTGACCAAGGAAGAGGTATTGTCCAACTGGGAAACTATAAATGGGATCAAGGGCTTTTTGGTCAAATTTCTGGTTGGCAAGGCTAATGATTTCTGGAATGACTTGGACTTCAAGGCGTACGAGGATGTTCTGGCTCTTTTGATCTATGGTCTGGTATTGTTTCCCAACCCTGACACCTTTATCAGTATCCATGTCATAAGGATATTCATGTCTCGGAATCCGGTACCCACTCTTTTGGGTGATATTCTATAACAACTCTATGCTCGTACTGTTCGAAAACGGGGAACTCCGTGGTGTTGTGCTCCTTTGCTAGTAAGGTGGTTTATTTCGCACCTTCCTAAGTTCGCGCTGAAGAATGAAGAAGGAAAAGGTTGGGCTCGGAGGTTAATGTCTCTCACTGATAATGACATCACCTGGACTCTCAGAGGTTTGGATGAGGTAGCTGTTATTGACCGTTGCGGAGAATACCCTAACGTTCCGTTGATTGGTATCCAAGGAGGAATCTCTTACAATCCATGCTTAGCTCTCCGTCAGTTTGGAAGAGCCAGAGGAGATGGGCCTCATGAAATGCTGGTTCCTCACTTCCATTTTGAGTTTCAGGCAGACGGTGACAAGCTACGCCAGGGATTCATTAGAGCTTGGGACAGAATTCACAAAGCCGACCCACATGAGTTGGGACCAAAGACTTCTCTACCATTGAAGCCCTATTACAAATGGGTCCGCATCCGTGCTCAAAGGTTAGGTATGCCCTACGAAGCTGTTAGACCTCTCATCCTTGAGTCTCCTGATGAAGATGGGGTTCCTCCAACTGTCCTCCCTCCTCAGATACCTACTGATTTTGACACAATGAAGAGATCCTGGGTACAGCTAAAGGAAGAACGGGATTTCTATCGGGAGAAATTCAACGAGCAGGAACGGAAGATCCAGAGGCTGACTAAGCAATTGGAGGAAGAGAAGGTCCTGAACAACTACATCAGCACTGAAAAGAGGAGGCCCTGGGAGCATTGATGAGCTTTGGATGTTGCCTTTTATAGTTTTATTTCCTTTCCAGTATTTTTCATTCCTGTAATGCCTAAGGGCAAATTGTTGAACAATTGAAAATTTGAATCTAATGAAGTGTGTTTCCTTTTTGTCTACAAAGTTGAATCTTGTTTGTCTTTGAAAACATAAAACATACGCATTCCATTGCACCATATGCATAGCAGGTACCCTATTTCACAGGTTGCTTAATCTCCTTCGCTGTTTATTTTGAACAGTCATCATGAATCCAGACTCCTCCAGTGAGCAAGCAATCAAGGCCCTTCAGGCCCAAAGTGCACAGTTTCAAGAGATGGTCCTAAGCCTAGCCCAAGGTCAGCAAGAGTTGAAGACTCTACTCCTGAAGAAGAAGAAGAAAAAGAGGACTGCGTTGTTCAACACCGGACGCAGATTTGGGAACACACTCCATAATGAAGCTGATCCAACTACTTCTTCTGCTGAGAAAAACAGTCCCCAAGGGGGAGGAGCTCCTAGTCCCGCAGTCTCCGACAACGAGACAGACTATAATGACGAACAATACCCACCTGCTGCTAATAGATACAAGCAATTGGAGGACCGCTTAAGCGCCATGGAAATTCAGAATGTGCCGGGGCTGGATTTCGGAGATTTGGGGTTATCTTCTGGGGTAGTAATTCCACACAAGTTTAAGGCGCCTGCCTTCGCCAAGTATGATGGGGTCTCCTGCCCAAAGCTGCATCTAAGGTCGTACGTAAGGAAGATCCAACCTTATACGGCGGATAAGAACCTCTGGATTCACTTCTTCCAAGATAGCCTCTCGGGGTCACAGCTTGAATGGTTCTACCAATTAGATGGAACCAGCATCCGGCACTGGGAAGATTTGGCAACCGCATTCTACAGACAATACCAATACAATTCTGATCTCGCTCCTACGCGTACCCAACTTCAGGGTATGTCTCTAGGAACGGGTGAAGGGTTCAAAGAATACGCACAAAAATGGAGAGATTTGGCTGGCAGGGTGCAGCCTCCATTGACTGATTGCGAGCTGGTTGATATGTTTCTAGGGACGTTGTCTGGTCCGTTTTTTAATCATTTGGTTGGTAACTCCTCCGCTGGGTTTACAGATTTGATATTGACGGGAGAAAGAATTGAAGCTGGCATCAGGTCAGGCAAGATACAAAAGGCTGCCTCCACAAGTGCTGAGAAGAGGCCGTTTAAGAAAGAAGCAAGTGCCGTCTATGGTCCTAGAAGACAAATCAAGCCCGAAAGTCGCCAAGCCGTCAATGCTTTGGTCATCTCAAAACCTGTTGCTGCTCCTCAGCAGTACAATCAACAAAGAAGCGAAAGGCCTAAGAGGCAGTATACTCGACTGAGGATGACCTTATCTCAAATTTTACCCCAACTGTTATCCACCAACCTGGTAACCCTCAAAGAAGCTCCTAAGGTCGTCAACACTGCGTCTCCTAAGTATAACCCAAATGCCCGGTGCGCTTATCATTCTGATAGTCCCGGGCACACTACTGATGATTGCTGGGCCTTGAGAAACAAAGTGCAAGATCTGATCGACGCAAAGGAAATTCAGTTTGAAGCGCCGGAGAGACCAAATGTTGTAACTGCTCCTATGCCCCAGCATAGAGTAAATACCATTGAGGAAGAATTATATGCTGTTTCGATAAATGAAGTTGTCACCCCTCTGAAGACCGTCAAGAAGAACCTACTGCTGGCCGGTTTATTTCCGGGTTGCAGTGAAGGTTGCCTGTTCTGTGCTGTTTCCCTATCTGGTTGTCCCTTGCTGAAGTTAGGCGTCCAAAGCCTGATGGATAGCAAGGAGATTCTGTTTAAGAAGTCTGCTGTTCAGTTGGTTCCGGTAAAAGAAGTCTCTGTGGTTACCATCTTCAATAATCCAATCAAGGCTCTCCCGAAGAAGCCTGTTCAAATCATGACTGTTGCACCTGTGGTTATTACTGTTTCGGGGCCTCTCCCCTACGTATCTGATAAAGCTGTCCCCTGGCATTATGGGGCAGACGTATATGTAAATGGAATCAAACAAGAATTCGACACTGGCGCCAGTATCTGCGATATCACTGGTCCAGCCAAGGTCACCCGCAGTGGCAGGCTCTTCTCGCCTGACATTGCACCGCCCGCTATTCGAAGACCCCTCCTTATAACACCTACAAGTTTACCTGTTCCTGCTGCTGATCAAGTTGTTTCCCCTGCTGCCGAGTCATCTGATGCTCGGGGCAAAGGGATTGAAGAGGAGCCTGCCCGGATGGAGGCACCAATACCTATAAATGCTGAGGCCTCCCAACAAGAAATGAAGGAGATCCTGAAAATAATAAAGAAGAGTGATTTCAATGTTGTCGAGCAGCTGGGGCATACGCCCTCCAAAATCTCTATGCTCTCCTTATTGCTATGCTCCGAGGCCCATGCTAAGGCCTTGATCTCATTTCTCAAGACGGCCCATGTGCCGCAGGAAACGTCTGCAGTCCAGTTCACTGATTGCGTAGCAAATCTGACAGCAGACAATGGTTTGGGTTTTTCAGATGCTGACCTGACTGCGAAGGGAAGAGACCACAATGATGCCCTGCATGTCTCTATCGAATGCAGGGGCACTACTCTGGCGCATGTATTGGTGGATACTGGTTCTTCCTTGAATGTTCTACCGAAAAAGGCTTTAGACCGTTTGGATTATGAAGGCCTGGAACTGAAGCCCAACAATATCATCGTCAGGGCCTTTGACGGTTCAAAAAGGATGGTTCATGGAGAAGTTGACATCCCTATTCGTGTGGGCTCTCAAGTATTCGACTCTACTTTTTATGTGATGGATATATGTCCATCGTACTCTTGTCTACTGGGTCGACCTTGGATCCATAAAGCTGGGGCAGTGACCTCTACCTTGCACCAAAAACTGAAGTATCCTGTCAGGGGGAAGATCGTCACTGTGCAAGGAGAAGAGGAGTATATGGTGATCCATTTGAATTCCTTCAGATACATTGAGATGGACGGGGAGTTTATTGAAACCCCCTTTCAGCATTTCGAGGAGGTGCATCCAATTTCAGCAGCAGCAGAAACAGCAGTAGAAGAGAATGTTCCTTTAAAGATGGCTTCCCTAAAGGATGCCCGGGCTGTGGTTCAGAAAGGCAATTGTGCAAACTGGGGTCAGCTTCCTGACTTCACTCAGAAGAACGACAAGTTTGGGCTGGGCTTTACTACAGAGGCTCAGAGGGCTGTGCGCAAGGAAAAGATCAGAAAGGCTCCGGTGTTTATCTCCAACCCAAGGGTGAATGCTATTGAGGAGGATGTAGAGGAAGCAGAGTTTGACAGTTGGATCTACCCGACTACCAGCAACGGACCAAGCAACTGGACGGCAAAGGATTTTACACCTATCACATTTGTCACGCAGTAATTGATTTCTTTTGATTTCCAAATTTGTAACAAACAATATGTTAAAACTTTGTTGGCTCGGTGTCCTACCCGGGGCATCGTAGCTCCATTTGTGAGGGCTTTTTGTATGACATTTTCATATATCATCAATCAAAACATTGGACGTTTGTTGCATTTCAAATCTTGTGCTCTTTTTCTTTCTGTGTTATATATATTGCAAAACAGCTATATTTACACACACTCACTTATACAGGTTTCAATCCACTCTGGATCTCACTGGTAACAGCTCTGCTACCGCCAGTTATGACTTCGAGAATCCGATCAACTTGGCCGAAGACGAAGGTGAAGATGATTGCGAAGTGCCTGGTGAACTCGCAAGACTGCTACTCCAGGAAGAGAGAGCTATTCAACCACATGAAGAGTCGGTGGAGACAATTAATCTGGGTACTGAGACAGATAGGAAAGAGGTCAAGATTGGTGCCAATCTAGAGCTCAGCGTGAAGCAACGATTGATCCAGATGCTACAGGATTACATGGAGATTTTTGCTTGGTCCTATGAAGATATGCCTGGTTTGGATGCCGACATTGTAGTTCATCACCTGCCAACCAAAGAAGACTGCCCTCCGGTAAAGCAAAAAGTCCGACGGATGCGACCAGAGATGTCTGAGAAGATCAAGGCCGAGGTTATGAAACAGTTTGATGCCGGGTTCCTTGCAGTGACTTCTTACCCTCAGTGGGTTGCCAACGTGGTGCCGGTACCAAAGAAGGACGGTAAGGTCAGAATGTGTGTTGACTACAGGGATCTGAACAGGGCCAGCCCCAAGGATGACTTCCCCTACCTCACATTGATGTCCTTGTTGACAATACAGCTCAACACAAGGTGTTATCCTTCATGGATGGTTTTTCAGGGTATAATCAAATCAAGATGGCTCCAGAAGATATGGAGAAGACTACCTTTGTGACTCAGTGGGGCACCTTCTGTTATAAGGTCATGCCATTCGGATTGAAAAATGCTGGGGCAACCTATCAACGTGCCATGGTTGCTTTATTTCACGATATGATCCATCACGAGATTGAGGTATACGTTAATGACATGATTGCAAGGTCTCAAACTGAGGAGGAGCACCTTGACCATCTGAGGAAGTTGTTTGACCGACTCAAGTTATACAAGCTGAGGTTGAATCCCAACAAATGCACCTTTGGGGTAAGATCCGGAAAATTGCTAGGTTTCATTGTGAGTGATAAAGGTATTCAGGTGGACCCTGCCAAGGTAAAAGCCATACAAGAGATGCCGACTCCAAAAACAGAGAAAGAAGTCAGAGGCTTCCTGGGACGACTGAATTACATTTCCCGATTCATCTCACACCTGACTGCTACTTGTGAGCCAATCTTCAAATTACTGAAGAAAGATCAAGTAGTACGCTGGAATGATGAATGTCAGGCCGCCTTTGAAAAGATAAAGGAATATCTCCAAGAGCCACCCATTCTTATGCCACCAGTGGAAGGAAGACCTCTGATACTATACTTGACGGTACTTGACAATTCAATGGGGTGTGTGCTGGGGCAGCATGACGAGTCTGGCCGAAAAGAGCACGCTATTTATTACTTGAGCAAAAAGTTTACCGACTGTGAGTCTCGTTACTCACTGCTTGAGAAAACTTGTTGCGCTCTAGTATGGGCTGCTCGCCGGCTGAGACAGTATATGCTGACTCACACTACTCTATTGATTTCAAAGATGGATCCCATCAAGTACATATTCGAAAAGCCCGCTCTGTCTGGAAGAATAGCGAGATGGCAAATGATCTTGACAGAATATGACATCCAGTATACAACTCAGAAAGCAATTAAGGGAAGTGTACTGGCAGATCATTTGGCACACCAACCTGTGGACGATTACCAATCATTGAACTTTGATTTTCCGGACGAAGACATCATGGTGGTAACTGACTGTGAAGTACCTGGACCGGAGGAAGGGCCTGAGGAAGGATCCCGATGGTCTATGCATTTTGATGGAGCCTCCAATGCTTTGGGTAACGGCGTTGGCGCTGTAATCATATCTCCCAAAGGAACTCATACTCCCCTCACCGCCCGATTATGTTTCAGCTGCACCAACAATATGGCAGAATATGAGGCATGTATCATGGGTTTACAAGCTGCAATCGACTTAAGGATCAAATTTCTAAGTGTCTTCGGAGATTCCGCTCTCGTGATCAATCAGATCAAAGGCGAGTGGGATATGAAACACCCGAATCTTATTCCTTACAAGGAGTATGTGTCGACCTTGCTTCCCCACTTTGAAGAGATAACTTTCGAACACTTCCCTAGAGAGGAGAATCAGCTAGCGGACACCCTAGCTACGATGTCTTCAATGTTCAAAGTTAAATGGGACAATGAGGCTCCCCGAATCATTATCTGGAAGTTGGATGAACCGGCATACTGCTGCGAGCTTGAGGCTGAGAAGGTGATTGAAAAACCCTGGTATCATGAGGTGAAGAGGTACTTGGAAGCTCAGGAATACCCTGAAGGTGCGTCTGTCAATGATAAGAAGTTCATGAGGAGGTTTGCTGCAAAATTCTTCCTCAGCAACGGCATTCTCTACAAACGGAATCATGATTCAACTCTGCTACGTTGTGTAGATAAGGCAAAAGCAGAGAAAATCATGATAGAACTGCATGAAGGTACATTTGGAACACATTCCAGTGGACACACCATGGCTAAGAAAATCCTTCGGGCAGGATATTTCTGATCCACGATGGAAGCCGATTGTTACCAACACTCCCGAACTTGTCATAAATGCCAGATCTATGCTGACAAGGTGCATATCCCTCCGGTTCCTTTGAATGTCCTGACGGCACCTTGGCCTTTTGCAATGTGGGGCATCGATATGATCGGTGAGATCCGACCGACGACATCCAATGGGCATCGCTTCATCTTGGTGGCGATCGATTACTTCACGAAGTGGGTTGAGGCAGCTTCCTACGCCACAGTAACCAAGAGCGTCGTGGCACGTTTCATCCGGCATAATCTGATCTGTCGGTACGGCGTCCCGGAAAGAATCATTACGGACAATGGTACCAATCTCAATAATTCGATGATCACTGAACTCTGTGAACAATTCAAGATACAACACCACAATTCTTCTCCCTACCGGCCGAAGATGAATGGGGCTGTAGAGGCAGCTAATAAAAATATCAAGAAAATTGTGCAGAAGATGACAGTGACCTATAAAGATTGGCACGAGATGTTACCGTTCGCTCTTCATGGGTACCGTACCTCAGCAAGGACGTCGACCGGGGCAACTCCCTTCTCCTTGGTCTATGGCATGGAGGCAGTCTTGCCAATTGAAGTCCAGATACCCTCTCTCCGGATAATGAAGGATGCAGACTTGAGTGAAGATGACTGGATCCAGACTCGACTTGATCAATTAAATCTGATTGAAGAAAAGAGGCTCACTGCTATTTGTCATGGTCAAACGTATCAAAAACGGATGATCAGGGCGTTTAACAAGAAAGTCAGACCGCAAGAGTATCAAGTTGGGGACCTGGTAATCAAACGCATCATCCTTCCTCAAAGTGATCCCCGGGGCAAATGGACCCCTACATATGAAGGGCCATTTGTGGTTAAACGTGTGTTCTCAGGAGGAGCCATGATCCTAACCACCATGGATGGTGACGACCTTCCTCACCCCGCCAATGCAGACATAGTGAAAAAATACTACGCGTAAATAAAAGACCCGCTAGGTTGATATACCTAGGCAAAAATAAGGGCTTCCCGGCAAACCAAAAGGGTTCGGGCAAAAATAAGGGATGAAATGAATAAAAATCTGTACACCCGGCAAGTCGAAAACCTGAAAAGGCGGCTTGGGCAAAAATGGGTATCCCGGTGGACTGAAAACCCGAAAGGGCGGTCCAGGCAAAAGTTAGGGATAAAAGCGTAACACTATGTCTCATTGGATCACTTCGCATCCGGAATTCGGCATCAACTATCTGGCTCATATTTCGGCATCGACCAATCAGCTTCATCTTCAACTAGGTAGCAAAGCGATGAGACATTCGAAGACATGAAGGCGATAGCAGAGTTGGAACCCAGTGGGATTGTTCACATAGCTGTTTTGGTTTCCTTTTTTCAAATTGTAAACTCTATGTTATTTGGCGGCGTCCTCTTACTAGGATGTCAGACTCTTGTACAAAAACGCCTATTCACAGGCAAAGTTCAAATCAATACAAATTCACTTGTCCATACAAATTGCCATTGTTTTCCCTTTTTTCTGCTTTGTCTTGCGAAGAACGTCCAATGTTCATTTTTGATATATGCATTTGACATTAAAATTGTTGACTCATAAATATTCGCATATGGAACGAAAGATTAATTACAGGTGACATCAGAAACAGGGGCAATGTGGAGTTGTCTGATGCAGTCTGGTTGTTTTGTCCGCCAAGGTACCAAGGTAGATTCGACTGAAGAATGTGACCAAATCATCTCAACGTCCCGCAAAGTAAGACAAGATTCAGCAATACTTTCCCCAAGCGGAGTTGATTCCCCGTCAATCCAGTGAAGTCTCAACATCCCCGGCGGGTCTTAAAGCTCACTCCCCAGTAGATTCTGGAAGCTTGTTCCCTGCAGGATACAGACGTCTCTCCCGAGTTTTATTCAGAGTTATTTCCTCACAAGGACTTATAACTGGGTTATCCTCAGCTAATTACCACGGAAGATCGCCCTCGGCAAGGTTCTTTCATTCCCCAGCGGAGTTTATCATCATTATCCCCAGCGGAATCCATCATTAAAGTCCTCAACAGGCCTCTCATCAAGCTTCGGCCAAGTATCTCTTCCACAGAGCAACTCCCCGGCCGGTCGTCAAGGATTTATTTTCCAAAGACGAAAATTACATTCATAAACATTTCACATTTTCGTACATCTTGTTTACATACGTGATAAAGTGCATACTCACACTATATCATGTTGAACAGCATGGCATCATGCATATCATACATCATGACATTGCATACAACTTATGTTTTTACCTTTTCAGGGAAAAAGACAATCCCAAAGACAATTACCTTCAACTGTCACAATTCCAGATTCGATACCTGTATCTAGCCAGGGCACATCTGAGAGTGACCAGTTTCCAGACTCGATTCCTGTATCTAGCCAGGGCACGTCTGAAGAGTTCGAAGATTTGATTCCTGTATCCAGCCAGGGCACATCTATCAACTACAACATTTCCAGGCTCGATTCCTGTATCTAGCCAGGGCACGTCTGAAGAGTTCGAAGATTCGACTCCTGTATCCAGCCAGGGCATATCTGTTGACCACATTTCCGGATTCGACTCCTGTATCCAGCCAGGGCATATCTGTTGACCACATTTCCGGATTCGACTCCTGTATCCAGCCAGGGCATATCTATTGACCACATTTCCGGATTCGACTCCTGTATCCAGCCAGGGCATATCTGTTGACCACATTTCCGGATTCGACTCCTGTATCCAGCCAGGGCATATCTGTTGACCACATTTCCGGATTCGACTCCTGTATCTAGCCAGGGCATATCTGTTGACCACATTTCCGGATTCGACTCCTGTATCCAGCTAGGGCATATCTGTTGACCACATTTCCGGATTCGACACCTGTATCTAGCCAGGGCATATCTGCATGAGGAGATTGAAGATCAAACACCTGTAACAAGCCAGGAAAACATCTGTCTTTCTCAAATACACAAGTTCTCGCTAAGGAATTTCTTATGAGATCAACACTTCCAAATGGCATCTATAAGCCCATTCCCGACAAGGTTCTGTCACATCTCCAGATGGCATCTATAAGCCCATCTCCCTATCCATCACCTCTCCAAATGGCATCTATAAGCCCATTCCCGACAAGGTTCTGTCACATCTCCAGATGGCATCTATAAGCCCATCTCCCTATCCATCACCTCTCAAAATGGCATCCATAGGCCCATTCCCGACATCACATTGTTGAGACCTCAACATGCGAGTGCAAATTTCCGGGGACTCTAGTGTCCAATCTCCTTTTACCCTCGAGTCACGAAAGGCAAACTTGCCAATCTAACTCTTCAGGTTCAAGAAGATTGAACAGGGGCAACTGTTGTACCCCAAAATTTGCCCTCCCATTTCCTCAATATTTTCTCATCACAAGACCTTTGAAGATCAAAATCCAGTTAGGGTTTCCTCTGCTCAAGACTTCTCCTTGCACTGTGGACTCAAATTAGGGTTTGTGTTTGCACCAAGATGTTTTGACCTAAAATGCCTAAGATGACTTTCATGTTTCATGTTTGACTCACAAGATTACCCATACCAAGTTTCAAGTCCTAATTCCAAGTTTTACCCAGTCAATTGGACAGTTGACCTAAAAATCAGCTGTATTGGGGAAAAAGTCAACTGTGGCCAATTGACAGTCAAATCTCATAAAAATTGACCCACATCAACATTATGAACTCATATGGACCATTTGATCAAGTTTGGATCACAATTCCACAAGAAATTTGATCAGATCACCAAAAGGGCAAAATGGTCACTTTTAGGGTTTTGACTGCACAAAGGCAATTTTTGACTGTTTGACCTAACCAATGGCAAACCAAGCTCACATATGGACTCAAGGACCCCATGAAATGGTCTTGACACATTCATCAAGCTCAAAAGATCCCAAGTACACAAGATTGACAGTTGAATTTCCCAGTCAATTGGTCAATATTTGACTGTACACTGAAAAGTCAAACTTTGACCTTTTGGTCAAAATCAAGAGTCAAGATTCATTTTTCATCAAAACATGCCAAATCATGAAACTTGTTCACCAAGAAACCAAGAAATGCAAATTAGGGTTTTAAAATGGAATTTTTCATAACTTAGAATTTTTCTAAGTTATGGAAAACCCTAATTTTTTCCCAACTTTGCCCCACTTTTTCACCATGATTCATTTGGATTCAAACAAAAGTCAAAACATGAAAGTTGTAGCTTGTTACATAATATACAACTTTGATTCACAAAGTTTTCTCATTTGAAGCTTGTATCTCAAGTTACAATTTTTTGAATAAGGGCACTAAACCATTTTTAACTTAGTGAAATTTTAACCTATTTTGACAAGGTTTTCTACCCCACTTCAAGGCCATTTTCCATACACTTCCACTTGGAATTTCAGTTTGCATTTCAAATATGGATTGTAGTACACATTCCAAGCTTTCCAAAATGTCCAAGAACTCATCAAACAACCTCATGGTTAGGGAGAATCGAATTTCACAATATAGCAAAAACTCACTTTTGAATTGGCCATTTTTCATGTTCATAACTTGGCAATTTGAACTCAGCATGCTTTAGGTTAGATTACAGGTCCTTAAACCAAGTTGCACTCAATAATTTAATGCATATTCATTGTGTTAAGGTGTTGTTCTATGAGTTTGAACATTGTATGCAAGATTAATCCCAAACTAGATAAAGCATTCTTTCCATTTTTGCAAAAGATCACTTTATGTCCAATTGAGAATCCAACAAGTACATTGCAAATCTGGTTGGCACAAGTTTATGTGCTAATCACACTGATCAAGGAGGGATTATGCAGCATAGTGTGAGGTCCTCTACAGGCCTAGAAGCACAATTTGCCTTTGTTTGCTTAAGTGTGAAGTAACATAGCATAACTCATATCAACTTCCATCTCAGCTTACAAACACAAGAACAAACTTATCAAACACATTCCAGAGATCATACCCAAGCTTTTGCACGAGCCTTTGACCTCCAATCTACCCTCCATCTCAGAATCACTCTCAAACTGCAAAAACAGAGTTGCCTCTGCAGTTTGAGTACCAACTTCTATTTCTCTCAAGCATTCTTGCCAAAACCAGTTCACATACCTTCCATACCATCTATGCAAGCTAACCATGACCTGAAACCTGACCTGTAACAACTCCAAGCCACCTCACCATTTTTGCTTTTCTGTTTTGCAGTTGAAGTTCACCAGCACGATTCAGGGAGTTTCAAGGCAAAGTAGAACTTGGAATAGCATCCTTACACTTCAAGGAAGCTATACAAATCATCATTTTACTCTGAAATATCCTCCATTGCAAAGCACGATTCCAACTGAACAGGTATCTTCATGAAGTTCTATCTCTCTTATTAGGCATTGTTAGCTTTAGGTTTGTGAAGAAAATATGTCACAATCATAGCCCTGAACATGACCATATAGTTAGATTTCATTTATGTTACGTGTGCTGCAAGAATTTTGAGTCTGAACATGGCATAAAAGTTAGGTCAGAAATTGGGGGAGAAGAAATTCTCCCTCATCTTAGAGAGTTAGGTCAAGTTCTTTACATGGTTGGAATCGTCTCTTAATGCTCTACACTTTTCATGTTATGAGTTTTGCTTGAAAGTCCAGGAATCCAGAGATAGAAAACGCGTGGGTGATGTTGTTCAGAGGTTGAAGATGACTGATTCTGGGCTGGGCCTGGAATATTTTCTTATTTACACCACACAATTGCTTTTGAACCCCCTGAGCCCATTTGCTTATTTCTTTGACTTTTTTGACTTTTTCTTTTTTGATTGACTTTGTTTATTTTTTCTCATGACATTAAAAACATAAAAATATTTTTTCCATCATTTTTTGAATTTATTGCATATTTATTTGATTATTTCTTTTGTTTGTACATAAATATTATATATACTATTATTTAGAGTAAATAGAAAAAAATAGTGTAAATACATTTTTTATTTTTGTTTATCTTCTGAAAATATTTCACATAAAAAAATATATACTTTTTTATTTTTTTTATTTTATTAAATATTAAATATATGTTATTTTATATATAATGCATATTTAGAACTTAATATATATATATATATATATATATATATATATATATATATATATATATATATATATATATATATATATATATATATATATATATATATATATATATATATATATATATATATATATATATATATATATATATATATATATATATATATATATATATATATATATATATATATATATATATATATATATATATATATATATATATATATATATATATATATATATATGTTTATTAATATATTTAGGTTAGAATATAAAAATATTTGAATTTTTCATTTTATTAATATTTGATATAAAAAATACTTTTTTTATAATATACTTCATTTTATTTTTATTTTTATTTTTGTACATAATAAATAAATACTTGTATTAAATTAGATAATAATACATTTTCTTTAATAAAATTAGGGTTTTGCCCTAAATTCAAAATACTCCAAAAATAATATCCTTTTTTTTTTATTTTTACATAAATAACACTTTTTTATATACATATGCAAAACATTTTTGCATCTTGCATTTTTATTCCATTTTTCTAATTTATTTATTTAATTATTGTACATTAATTAAATTGTATAAATTCAAATTGATGTAATAGTTTTAGGTTTACATTACTTGTCAATATCCCCATTTGAACATTTGTACCCCCCTTCCCATATTTGGTTTTGTAATAGCTTAGTAAATTTATTTTCGCACTTTATCGCTTTCTAATGATAACATGTTAGAATTAGGGTTTGTATGCGAAAAACGACAAAAAATAGTTATGACCTAATCTCAAGATAAACAAGCATGAAAATGGACACACAAATCACACTTGCACCCCCTAGGGTACTCCACTTGTTGCCTTTCAAAATTGGGCCATATTGCATGTTAGGTCTCTTTGGGCAAAACAAACAAATTGAATGATCAAGTCCCTTAAAGAAAATGCCCAAAGATACTTGGCACCATTGCAATTATGGTCTAAACGATGACCCACGCCCGTCCCTTTCACATCCTAAACATAAGATTGTCCACCAAATACAATGGTGGAACAAACTTGTTAAAAGGGTTAAAACATAGCAATAATCTTTTGAGAAATTTATGAGTAGATAACCTCTTAGTTACTTGAATCAATCTTGCAAACTAAAACACTTGCCTATTTCAAAAACCACACATCACTACACTTTCAAAACAACTTTCAAAAACAAATGAAAACCTTTTCAAAAGACGTACATCTTTGTATACATCCCCACATGGATCATTACAAAGGTTGCCACCACATTGGCCTCTTTTTCAAAACATTTTCAAACCCACACACTCAAGCACCATTTAAAACAATTGAAAACAAAAGGCAAGTGATCTAAGCAAGTAACTAAGAGCCCACGGATAACCATGGATAGAAAGGGTGCTAATACCTTCCCTTTCTATAATCTACTCCCCGAACCCAAGAAAACATCTCAAAAGGTTTTTTGCTGTGCTTTTTAACCTTTCCTTAGGATAAAATAAAAAGTCGGTGGCGACTCTTGCTCAACCGAAACATTTGCAAAAACAAACGCAAAACCTCAAGTCAGTTCTCCCACCGTATCACAACCATTCTCATCAATCCGGAACTCGCCTCCTTGACCTTGGTTGATCAATGTCAATTTATCAACTAACCCAACATCGGACTTCTGTCCATTCCAAATTTCTTCCAGAATACCACTAGTCAGTTTCAACATACCCAATTTCACACTATTCGGAGTAGTTTCACATACCAAACTTAAATCTTTGAACTGCTCAATCAAATCTAACTCACGGACCATTAACATCGACATATGCAAGGACTTCCTACTCAAGGCATCCGCAACAACGTTTGCCTTACCAGGATGGTAATTCAAACCGAAATCATAATCCTTTAGAAATTCTAACCATCTCCTCTGCCTCATATTCAACTCTTTCTGATCAAAGAGATACCTCAGACTTTTGTGATCACTGAACACCTCAAACCGAGAACCATATAAATAATGTCTCCACAACTTCAAAACAAACACAACAGCTGCCAACTCCAAATCATGAGTCAGATAATTCCTTTCATGTACTTTCAATTGTCTCGAAGCATAAGCCACCACCTGCTCATCTTGCATCAACACACCACCTAATCCCATTAATAATGCGTCACAATACACAACAAAAGACTTAGTCGGATTTGGCAAAATCAAGATCGGAGCACTTGTCAACCTCCTCTTCAGCTCTTGAAATCCTTTCTCACATTCAACATCCCAAACAAACATCTGAGCCTTCCTGGTCAACTTAGTCAACGGTAACACTAATTTGGAAAATCCTTCTATAAACTTCCTGTAATAACCTGCAAGACCAAGAAAACTACGGATCTCAGAAGCATTCTTCGGCGCTTCCCACTGAGATACTGCTTCTACCTTCGTAGAATCCACAACAATTCCATTCTTGGAAATTACATGGCCAAGAAAACTTACTTCACTTAACCAGAATTCACACTTGGACAACTTCGCATAAAGCTTCTTCTCTTTCAACAATTCCAACACAACTCTGAGATGTTCTGCATGCTCTTCATCACTCTTCGAATAAATTAGAATATCATCAATGAACACCACCACAAACTTATCAAGATACGGATGAAATATCCTGTTCATATACTCCATGAAAACACCAGGTGCATTAGTAACTCCAAACGGCATAACAAAATACTTGTAATGTCCATACCTCGTTCTAAATGCAGTTTTCTGAATATCTTCCAACTTCACACGAATCTGATGATACCCAGATCTCAGATCAATCTTACTAAATACACAAGCTCCAACTAGTTGATCCATCAAATCATCGATCCTCGGCAAAGGATGCCGATTCTTGATTGTAACTTTATTCAGCTGTCTGTAATCAACACATAATCTCATTGAACCTTCTTTCTTCTTAACCAACAACACCGGAGCACCCCACGGCGAAACACTCAGACGAATAAACTTCTTCTCAAGTAACTCCTCCAACTGTTTCTTTAACTCCGCTAATTCAGATGCCGACATACGGTAAGGCGCCATCGACACCAGACTAGTTCCAGGAATCAAATCTATAGTAAATTCTACCTCCCTCTCGGGTGGCAATTCACTAACGTCTTCCGGAAACACCTTTGGAAATTCATTCACCACTGGCAATCCATCACTCTTTGCTTTTCCCTCCGCTTCTATTGCAGAATACAACATAAATACCACAGCACCATCTTTCACAGCTAGGTTCATCTGTTTAACAGACATAGTCACATCTTCGACACCAACCTCTTCAGGAAAAATAACCGTCTTCGCAAAACAGTTGATATGAACCTGGTTGAATTCCAACCAGTTCATTCCAAGGATGATATCAAGTTGTTCTAACGGTAGGCACACTAAATCTATACCAAAACCCCTACCAAAAATCACAATAGGACAATTCCTACAAACATACGAAGTAGTCACTGAACCCGACGCAGGAGTATCAATAACCATACTTCCATCCATATTAGAAATTTCCAAATTCAATCTTTTAGCATAATCCAAAGCAATAAAAGAATGCGTAGCTCCAGTATCAATAATCGCAATCAAAGGTATGTCATTAATAAAACATGTACCTTTAATCAGCCGATCATCTGGCTTAGTCTCTGACCCAGACAATGCAAACACTTTACCACCAGTTTGCTCCTTCTTGGGTTTTGTACACTGAGGACGAGTATGACCTTCTTCACCATAGTTGTAACAAGTCACCACTCTTACTCTACAATCATTGGCCACATGGCCGAGTTTCCCACACTTGAAACACTTCTTATCATTACTTTTGCAATCCACCATACGATGTCCTGTCTCACCACACTTGTAGCACTTAGTGGAAGAACTAGAATCTCCTCCACCAAACTTTTTCCAACCACCGGGTCTCTGATTACTTCTATCATAAGGCTTACCACGATCCATCTGTTGCTTACCCTTCCTATCAACATACCCTCGAGCATTCGACTTAGTGCTAGCAAGATCCTCCTCTAAAATCCTACTACAGTCAACCAGATCAGGAAATCTTCGGATACGCTGATACCGAGTACCCTGCTTAATCTCATCACGAAGACCATTCTCAAACTTGATACATTTGGAAAATTCTCCATCTGCATCGTTAGTATAATGAGCATAATACTTCGCTAACTCAGTAAACTTCGAAGCATACTCACTGACAGTCTTGTTACCCTGCTTGAGTTCCAGAAACTCAATCTCCTTCTTGCCTCTGATGTGCTCAGGAAAGTACCTCCTCAGAAAAGCCCTCCTGAACACAGCCCAAGTCAACGCAATACCATCTTCTTCCATTTCAGTTATGGTAGCAACCCACCAGTCATCAGCTTCCTCTGCTAACATGTGAGTTCCGTATCTCACCTTCAGCCCTTCAGCACAGTCAATTACTCTGAAGATCCTCTCGATCTCCTTCAACCACTTCTGAGCACCTTCGGGATCATGTTCACCCTTGAACAACGGAGGATTATTCCTCTGAAAATTCCCCAATTATCGGTCAGCACCAATCACAACTCCCTGCTGGTTCCCTCCGAGTACTCCAGCCAACATTCCCAATGCTTCAGCAATAGCATCGTCGTTTCTTCCATTACCTCTTCCGGCCATTGTTCTTGTAACATTACAAAACAACCTCATCAGCACACAAGTATCGATAGTGTCATCTTACACTAGTCGCATACAAAAGGGATAACGACACAAGACAAGACCGACTATGCTCTGATACCACTATTGTAAAACCCCTTCTAAAATACCCCGAATAATATTAATTATATCAATGATTAAAGACATATTCTATCAGAGTTAACATGGAACAAGGGATGTCACAATTATGAAATAAATAAAACTTCCAATAAAACAGTAGTCATGCTACACTGAGGGTCATTATTCAAATAATTCAATCAAATTAAGACCATGTCTTACACAGCGGAAAAATACCATAACCAAAACGGAATAAACCAAAACATAATTATTCCCAATTAAATTTAAAGAAACAATTGAATAATAACTAATTCCTCAACTAAACATTCCCCAGTGTTACAACCTATCAGAGCACGACACTGACACGCAGACTTAAAGTAACATAGCTCTAGAGCCATCCTCACCAACTCCTGAGCTGCTAACTTTAATCTGAAATTGTTAAAGTAAGGGTGAGATTTCTCATAATTAACATGCATTATAAGCTTCTCAATCAACATTATATCACAAGCATATTATTTCACCCATTTTAGCATAAATTCAGATTCAACACGCAGTTCCAATCATACAAGTCATTATGCACAAATCAATAATCAACCAAAGAATTGTAACACTGGAAGACATCCTAACATGTTACAATTCCATGCAAACACAAATGCAGACACAATGCATGTGGTACCAACACGTGACCAAGTCACCTAACACTGATCCATCATCAACCGGATACAACAACCATCGATTCGTCCATAAACACCCGGACATGAATCCAGCCTAACCACCCATCATCACCCGGGTATCGGTTAACGGCAATACAAGTCAAATTCCACACAATGGGAATTAACTTCACCAAAACAATGCATATGCACGCACATCACTAGCATGCAACATCAAATCAGTCTATGAAATACATCAATTTATCATAACTGAACCAAAACCAAAAACATGATATCTCAACGATCATGCAGACCATCATTAGTAACATAAACATGCCTTTCATTCACACAATACTAATACATCCATCCATCACAGGTTCACTGCTACATACACACCCATGTGCGTTAGCCAATAGTCACTTATTCCGGGATTTGACTCATTTTCAAAATAATTTCAGGTTTTAGGAAATATTTTCATTTTATAAAATAGAGCATTAAATTTAAGAAATAACGTCCAAAACGGCACTCAAAACGGACTTACGGTTTGAAAGTTATGAATTTTCAAAGTTTAATATTTTTTAAAAGTTACAGCAGAACCCGGTTCCTTCATATGCAGGAATCGGTTCCTGCGAAGTTCAAAAATCACGCTTCTGGAAAATGTATGGGAACCCGGTTCCTACCTATACAGGAACCGATTCCTACGTGCATTTTTGCCAGTTTTTATAAATTCACACAGTGGAACCCGGTTCCTCCCCACTGGGAATCGGTTCCCACGACCTGCAGAGTCAAATTCTGCACTTTTGACAGCATTTATTCATTCTAAACCAATTCCAAACATACCCATACGAATTGCAACATGAGAAACACCAAAACACATCCATTTTGCACCATTATAACATCAAACAACATTATTTCATCATTCCTTTTTATCATCTGACACCCTAATGGTTTTCAACCTACAATTCACGCAATAGGGACAATTCTACGGAACCCTAGAATTCCAAACCGGGATTCCCTAACATACTATGATCCATACTATTGAATATCTAAACCGATAATACGAATTAACTAATCGAAATCACCCCTTACCTTGTGGGTTCTTCGAATTCTGACGCTTCCGATTTTCTCCTTCTTTTTCCTCTTCTCAAATGCACGTATGATGAATATTCCAAAATAACTCTCTTTCTCTTCTTTTTCCTTTTAATACTCCTTTTATTATTCCAATAAAATAATTAAATTAGTAATTAGTAAGAGTAGAGTATTTTACCCCTCACACCCTCTAATCACTCTTCACACCACCAATACTTCTTTCCTTTAATTAATTAAATTAATTCCAATAATCCAAAAATACCAATAATTAAATTTCCAATTAAATTAATAATTAAAAATTCTAATTATTTAATAATCAGATTATTTGGGGTGTCACACCCCTCACCTCAGACCTTTTGGTTTTATTTTTGTAACATATTTTCATCATCTCTTTTTCAAATATCATCACATGTTTGCATTGTTTGTTACCACTAGGAGTGCGGTTTAGAGGGAAGTCTTATAACCAATGAAGCTAAAGGCTTCAGTTCAACCCTTGTTAGGCCTTTTCCTAATTTTTATCACTAATTTTCTTTTGTTTTTTTTAACAAACTTTCACTATAATTTTTACCAATAAAAACAACTTATTTTCATTTGATTATTTATACACTTCTCATTTATCACCTTTATTTTATGACCATTTGAAAAAATCCCAAAAAGTAGTATTTATTTCACTTTTTATTTAATTCAAAATAAATCATTTTTAGTAGTTTTAAAAGACTTTTTCCTTGGTTTATTAATGATGTGTGTTTTTGTTATTATGTTAGTAATTAATATTTAATACGTGTGTCCCAAATCTAAGGAAATGATAGTATTGTTGACTTTATAGTCATGAGCATGTGCATCCCTCTTTGTATAAAAACCCTTGTGAATGTTTACCATATGTATTCTCGTATACTCTAAAAAACCTTTTAACCCTAAAAAATCATTTTCAAACTTTCAGCACTTTCATATAAAAACCTTGACTTTATATTGATCAGTGGTTTTTGCATCTTTATTAACCTATAATTTTAGTTAATCTTCTCACTGTTCAAGTACTTTATTTCCCTTTATGTCTATATTTTATATATTGGTTGTGTCTCTTTAGTGTTTTCAGGTTCAGATGCTTTTTGATCTTTTTGGAAAGGTATTGTGTGTATTGTAGGACAAAAATAGAGAGAATAGAACAAGAGTCGTGGAGCACTGGTCATATGCATGCCCAAATGCGTGTAGATTGGCAAACTTTCACTATAATTTTCCTATTTTTTATCACTAATTTTCTTTTATTTTTTTAACAAACTTTCACTATAATTTTTACCAATAAAAAGAACTTATTTTCATTTGATTATTTACACACTTCTCATTTATCACCTTTATTTTATGACCATTTGAAAAAATCCCAAAAAGTATTATTTATTTCAATTTTTTATTTAATTCAAAATAAATCATTTTTAGTAGTTTTAAAAGACTTTTTCCTTGGTTTCTTAATGATGTCTCAATTAAAATCTTTTTGGATGATCATCCCTTATCTTATGATTAATTATGCTTGATTACATGACCCTTATGCACTTTTGTACCATGAAAAACTTGATTTCAATTAGGTTTAGCACTTGACTTGTTGATGTTTGATCATAACTTGTCCAAAACCCTAATCCATGATTCATGACTTATCCTCTTGATTGTGATACATGTACTTGCTTGTTTACTTGTTGTTTATTCTATCTTTTTGACACAACTTTTACTTGAAAAACATGTTAACTTTTATCCTTTTATTTAACACTTTTGATGTGTGTGTTTGTTATTATGTTAGTAATTAATATTTAATACGTGTGTCCTAAATCCAAGGAAATGATAGTATTGTTGACTTTATAGTCATGAGCATGTGCATTCCTCTTTGTATAAAAACCCTTTTGAATGTTTACCATATGTATTCTCATGTACTCTAAAAAACCTTTTAACCCTAAAAAATCATTTTCAAACTTTCAACACTTTCATATAAAAACCTTGACTTTATATTGATCAGTGGTTTTTGCACCTTTATTTACCGATAATTTTAGTTAATCTTCTCGCTGTTTGCAAGTATTTTATTTCCCTTTATGTCTATATTTTATACTTTGGTTGTGTTTCTTTAGTGTTTTCAGGTTCATATGCTTTTTGATATTTTTGGAAAGGTATTGTGTGTATTGTAGGACAAAAATAGAGAGAATAGAACAAGAGTCGTGGAGCACTGGTCATATGCATGCCCAAATGCGTGTAGATTGGCAAAGGAACACATCTCTATCCAAATGCGTGCCAAGACGCGTGTGAATCATCAAAAATGCACATCTTTGTCCAAATGTGTGCCCAGAAGCGTACCAACTCATGCAGGCATCCAAAAATGTGCCTCCCTGCTCATACGCATTCCCACATGTGTTCCAACAACTCAAATATGTTCCCAGATGCGTGCCTGCCTTCTAGATGCGTACCAGAATGCACTCCTCTACCCACGTGCGTCCCCAAACGCGTGCCAGCAGTCCACGTGCGTCCCCGGGCGCGTGTCATCCTTCTAGATGCGTGCCAGAATGCACTCATCTGCCCATGTACGTTCCCAGATGCGTGCCAGCATCCTACGTGTGTCCCCAGACGCGTCCCAGCCGCCCACGTGCATCCTTATACGCATCCCAGATGCCCACGTGCGTTCCAAAACGCGTGTGGACGTGATATTGATGGATCTTTGATCTGAAAGCCTAAAAGGGGCAATAAAAGGCAGAGAAGGATTCTTTTGAGGGTGTTGAATTTTGGAGATGAATTTTGACGGTAAAGAACAAGGTTGAAGGCTGAAGAACTCATATTTATGCTTGGAATCAAGATTTTCATGAGCTTTTGCAATTGAAGGTTTATTTTCCATCCATTATCTATAATTTCTACACTGAATACTATGTTTTTCTTTACTTTTATGAGTAGCTAAAACCCCCAATGCTAGGGGGTATCCCTTTTTTGATTTTGTAATGAATATGAGTATATGTATGCAATAACAATTTGGTTCAAGATATATTTAATCTGTTCTCTTACTGCTCTTATTAGTTTCTTTGTCGGACAAATGGAGTTTGATTTGTTGATACAATTAAGTCGGACAACTATTGTTCATAATCTATTTGAGAACATATTGTAGTAGATTTCACCTAGGACTAGGGATACCCTTCAATAATCAGAATATTATTGATATTATAACGCTTGATTTCAATCGTAATTTCCTATGGACATAGTAATTAGGTTTAAGGATCAAAGAGTTTCTTCCTGAGGACTTGGAGTAAGTACCCTTAAGAACTGATAATATATTATTTAAACTAGTTGTTGCACTGTATGATCGGTGTCGTTACATAATCGAATTATACATTGTCCCTAGCATTCTACTCATATCTATTACAACCATTCGCACACTTTATTTATTTAATTTGCGAATTAGTTATACTCGTAACATCCCAAAACCATAGTTTTATTTAATTGAAGTGAAAACAAACTCTGTATTAATTAGCAGTCTTTGAGATCGATTTTTGGGAAATTCCCTACTATTACTACATTAGCAAAATAGTACACTTGCTATTTTTCCGATCAAGTTTTTGGCGCTGTTGTCGAGGACTGCCAAATTATAGAGTTCAATTAAAATTTTGTTTCTTTGCGACTAAAATTTTTCTTTTATGCTATTTTTATATTTTATTTAGTATTATTGATTTGTGTCTAACTTTTGTATGAGAGGAAAGTCCTCAGTTGAATTTCCTTTTGACACAAATTGAAAGGACTTTTCATGCAAGGCACACGCAAGCTCGATTAGCCAAACTGGCTTTTGACGAAGAATATTCAGTTCATACAAAGTAAGAGTCAGAAGAAGATGGTTCATCGGATCATCCATGTTCAGAGTCTGAAAAGAAAAGAAAAACCATGGGTAAAAACTCCCCACCACCAGAGAGCCTTCTTGGGGACTATGGAGAGGGAAATGCTCCAACAGGTCGGTTGACTATGTGAATCAACTGGTAACTATTGCAAATTTTCAGTTGCACCCTTCAACAATTCTACAGCTCAAGAACAGATCTTTCACCGGAAAGATAAATGAAGATGCAAATAAGAATTTGCAAATATTTCTCACTATGAGCACTACTTTGAAAATTGAGGGGCACTCTGAAGAAGCTGAAAAATTAAGGATGTTTCCATTCACACTTTCTGAATACGCTGAAGAATGGTTTTACTCATTACCCGCTGGAAGTGTCACCACTTGGGAACAAATGGAGAAGACTTTTCTTAATGAATACTTTCCTACTTCTGTTTACATTTGCAAAAGATATGATATTGTGAATTATAAGCAGAAAGAAGGAGAGTCACTAGGTGATGCTTATAAGAGGTTCAATAGGGTATTGGTAGCTTGTCCCACTCACAATATGGACCAAACTGAATAAATGCATATGTTTCTGAATGGCCTTATAATGAAGACAAAGCAACATATTGATACAGTTGTTGATTTCTCGTCTAACTTTACAACAGCCACTACAATTAAGAAAATCATTAAAGCAATTATTGTAAATGAGCATCTGGAATTATATGATAGGGTTGTAAATAAACCAGAGGGAATTATTAATCTTAAGTTAGAAGTTAACAAGCAACTCAGAATTGAAAAGACAATTACTGCAGAAGTGGATAAGAAGTTGAAAGCAATGAACATAGGTACTCAACAGGTAGCTCAGGTTCAACAAGCACAAAATGTTGCTTGTGAAATTTGTAGTGGACCACATATTACTGCATAATGTCTTGCAACTCCAAAACAAATTCAAGAGATCAAAGTTTTGAGGCAGAATAATCCTTACTCAAATACTTACAATTCAGGTGGAAGAATCAACCAAATTGCTTGGAAGGATCAGCAAGGAAGTGGCCAAAATCAGCAACAAACTCCTCAGAAGGAATAGTGGAAGCTAGCTATTGAAAGGATGGTTGCCCAATTTATCAATTTCAACAAGAGACAAGGAGCAACCAAATAAATACCACATCTGCAATAAAAAATTTAGAGGTTCAAATGGGACAGGTTGCACAAAAATTATCTCTGCAATCATAAGGTAATAAAACAATTCATGAGAGTGTTAATGCAGTTACAACAAGGAGTCAGAAAGTTGCTGAAGAAAAAGAAGAGGAGGTAAAATTTTATGATCATATTGTTGTACCCCAAAATTTGCCCTCTCATATTTCTCAAAACATTTCAAGAAAAAATCTCCAAGTGGCTCAAGCTTGCTCAAAAGTTGGACAGACAATCATCTCCTAAGGCAGTCTTCCCCAAATTAGGGTCTTCCCCAAATTAGGGTTTTGTGTTGCATAAAGATCCTTGAGTCAAAATGACATCAAGTTCTATCCAATGCCCTAATATGTTCTCAAGATCATCCATGTCAAATTTCAAGTCTTGCAGAGGAAGTTTGCTCAGTCAATTGCTTAAAGGATCCAAAAATCGACTATGCTAGGGCTAAAGACAATTGTGACCTATAAACAGTCAAACTTCAAGATTTTTTGTCAACATTCTCATTTTGAAGTATATTTCATCATTTGATCAAGGGTTGATCATGATTCATCAAGGATTTCTCAAAATTCACCAGGACTCAAAAGTTGCTAATTTAGGGTTTTGCAGGAAAAGTCAACTCAACTTTCACCAAGCATAACTTTCTCGTACTTTATGAGAAATTACCCATCTAAAGCTCATTTTGAATAGGATGTAATTTCCTAAAATCCATCTTCATACCCCAAGATCAAAAAATTCACTCACAAGAAGTTACAAATTTGGACATTATAGGTCATTTTTGAAAGTCAACAAAAACACCTTTTTTTGCCAAAGCTCATAACTTAAGCATGGAACATCAAATTGTGATGATACCAAAAGGGTTGGTTAGAGGACATCTCGAGCTCTCTAAAAAGTCCCAGAACACCTCCAAAAGTTCAAAATTTAAGAAGTTATGCATTGTTGAAGTTGGGCATTTTTGCAAAATTACCAAAAGTCAACTATCCCCAAAACTTCAAATTTTGTCAAATGGGCCCATTCTTTTCCAATTAATTTGAGCTTCCCCCATTGCACACGTGTCCTAGCTTCATCCTTAAGATCATATTTCTTTTTTATTATTTTATTTGATTTTTATTGAATTATTTCATTTTTAATCAAATTAAATCAAATTAAATCCCAATATTGATTACTTGAGATCTTTTTGGATATTTCAGGTTGAGATCATCATCATTAATCTCATCAAATTCGTATCTCACCATACCATGTGAAAAAGGATTGATTTTTGACAAATTTGGCAAGCTTTCAAAAGGAGATCAAATCAAATATGGGTGCATTGATTTAGAGAGATTCATTCCAATTTTGTTACCCTAGCACATTGTATGATACATAAGGAAGCTAAACAAATCGAAACTAAGGCTAGAGGATGCAAGAACAAGCAGAACCAAACTTGAAAAAAGAGGCAAAAAGCTTGAATTTGAATTCATACTTAGAGGCAATCTCAGAAGCCAAGAAGCATCCCAATCGATTCTTGGGTGATCACACAACCTTCCTGGATCAAAAGCACGCGTCCTCAAGCCTTCAAAAGCTCTGTAAGTATCACGATGCCAAGCTCTGTTCTTGAAACCGTAAATCCTCATTCTTGCATCATTTGAACAAATTATTGAAATATTTATAATCCTAATAGCATTTCTAAACTTTTGGCAATACTCAATTTGGTTTATATGGATTGTAACCTCAAAATACCATGGCTAGGGTTACGTTTTGGTTTTTAGGGATTTTTGTTTCAGGTGAAATTGATTCCTATAATAGGCATGGTTGCACTCAGGAGAAGAAGACGAACCCAACCATGCCTTTGAAGATCATTTTTGTTGCATGGAATTGACTTTTGGATCAAGTAGCATTTTTAGCTGCGGATTTAAATCCGCAGGTAAAATTACAGTAGTGGAAGGACAGGGACGAGTGCGTGTCAGCTTCCGGTTGGCCCATTCAAATTGTTTTTCGCGCATTTTTTTGCTCTGACCAATAATTGTGTTTTTGTTACATTATTATTATTATGTAATACATTAACAAATGAAGCAAATCAGCCTGGCGGCAAGCGTGCATTGGTAATCACCCTCAGGACCTGGGTTTGAATCCCAGGTCCCCCACTTTCTTTGTTATTTTCATTCTTCAGGTAATTACATGCATATTCAAGCGCACAGAACACCATACGCCTTCACATATCAAGTTGCCAGATGGCCCAAGGCCAAATCTGATGGCCAATAATTGATGGTTCACCATAGACAAAGTCCATGCACGCCTACTGGATCTCAAAAGTCAAACAAGGCCAATACATTTGGGCCTCAGCATTGCTATTCACACCATGGAAACAGACCCATACTTCTTTCTCTCATATTATTTTGCTTATTTGTTTTATTTCATTAATTGCCTAATTATTTTTATTTAATTTACTAACCAATTAAATTTTTTTTTTTATAAAATAAAATCACAAAAATATTTTTTTTATCAAATTAAACTTTAACTTTTATTTTTTATTAGTAAATACTAATTAAATTAATTTAGGTTCTTAATTAGAATAACTTCAACATTTTTGTAAATAATTAAAATTAACTAGACTTAATTAGGCTTTTACTAATTCAATTAATTTTTATTTCTTTCTTAAAATACCAAAAATCCAAAATACGTATTTTTTATTAATTTATTTATTAATTTAATAATTAATTTTGGATAGTTTCTTTCTTAAAATAAAAACAACGAAAAAATCTTTTCTTTAATCCAAAAAGGTCAAAATCCTAAATTTGTGCTCGATTTAATTTCCCACACGCGATTTATTTATTTTATCCAATAATATACTTGCTCCCAGATTATAATAGTTTAATAGGACTTTTATTATTTTTATCGCTTTATTTATTTTTAAAGGGTTTGTCTTTGGCGATGTAAATACCCGACGCCTTGTAATTTAAATTCCGCAATTTATTTTCTGCAAATTATAACTATTAGATGTTTGATAATAGGATGGCATGACAAGACTGAATGTTTTAACCTAAAATCAACTTAGATCACCATTGACATGTACAAAGATAAAAATAAACTGAAAACGACACACTCGCACATGCGCACTCTTAGGGTACACCCCACTTGGTTGCCTTCATACGCGGTCATTGAGTATAGGTCGCTTTAGAGGTCGCCCTCTTGTCCAAAGATCATAGTTGCCTCGAAACGGTTGCCTCGGATATTGTTGCCTCAAACAAATGATCTAAGACATTAAGGTTACCGCTAAGGCGTCCTACCATTGCTTTGGTGACCGTAATTCCCTAATTCGAATTGACCCTAAAGCTCCAACGACGGTGCTACCTACTCATCAATAGTGGGATAGCATTGTCTAAAGGAAGATAACATAGAACGATTCCTTTTTCGAGTAGGTAGATGGTTCTTAGATACTTGCTCTTTTAAAAACAAAAACTCTTCACACTTACACTTTTCGAACAAAGTTTTCAAAAACACTTCATACGCTCTTGAGGACAGAAGCAAGAGTTAAATCGAAGTTTTCAAACAAAAACTTTTTCAAACCCACAAGCACAAAGAAAGCAATATTTTGAAAACAATATGAGCAAGTACCTAAGAGCCCGTGGATAACCATTGATAGAAAGGGTGCTAAAACCTTCCCTTTCTATAATATACCCCCCGAACCCGAGAAATATCTCGAAAAAGGAATTTTTCTGTGCTTTTTTCCTTTCCTTATTGGATAAAATAAAAGTCGGCGGCGACTCTTGCTTACCGCGACATTTTGCGAAAACAAACGCAAAACGCAAAAGCAGCATTCTAAAAACAGTCACTTCTTCCCACCGTATCACACATATCATAGAAGTAGATTTAGAGGTGAGAGAGAACAAGGAAAAGCTGGAAGAAGTGGTATCACCGGTGAAGCCAACTAAGGAGAAGAGTGTAGAGGCGACTACACCAGTGATTAAGTTGTCATATCCCTCTCGAGCAACAAAGAAGGAAACAAAAGAGAAGTACTTTGATAAATTTGTTAAATTGTTAAAAAAGCTAGAGATCAACATATCGTTCCTTGAAGCACTCGAGAAAATTCCTTTGTACCATAAATCCATGAAAGACGTACTATCAAAAAAGAGACCAGTAGAAGATGAAACGGTACCATATAATGAGAAGTTGTGTGCAATCACGCCCGAGATAAGAATAGTTGTCAAGCATAAGGATCTTGGATTTGTGGCAATTCCGTGTACCATAAAAGACAGAACTTTCAAGAGTGTTCTAATTGATTATGACTCTAGTGTCAGTTTAATGCCATTATCAATCTTCAAGAAGCTCAAAATTGAAAAGATAAATGAGAATGGAACAAAATTAAAGTTTGCTGATTACACCATCAAGTAGTCATATGGGATAGCTGAAAATGTATTGGTGGAAGTTGACAATTTTGTCTTTCCAATTGATTCCAAATCATGGATATACCTGAAGATGAAGAGAATCCTATCATTCTTGGTTGACCATTTCTACTGACTAGTCAGTGTGTAATACGATGAGAGAACTAACTTTTTAGTTTTATCCAAATGTGCGGATAGCTAGAGTCGCCACCGAATTTTATTTTATCCAACAAGGAAATGGTGAAAAGAACAGGAAAGACCTTGATAGATTTTGAGTTCGGGGGGTAAGATATGAAAAGGGAAGACGTTATCACCCTTTTCATCCGTAGTTATCTACGGGATCTTAATTACTTAGCTCACTTTTGAAAACTTGCTTTGTGTGTGTGTGATTTGAAAAGACAAAACACGGATAACTTTGTAATGATTCTTGTATCGGTCCTCAAGAATGTATACAAAGTGTTTAAAAACATTTTGTTTGAAAAATTTTTGTTTGAAAATGTAATCTGAAAAATGTTTATTTTTAGAAAAGATTTATGAGCAAGCGATTAAAAGTTCCTTACCCATTCAAGGTCGTTCTTATTCATTTCCTTCTCCTTTAGAGATAGTATTATCCATACCATTAGTTGGTATGTAGCCCTATCTATTAGACGTGAAGGGACAAACGTATGGTCATCGTATGATCATCGAAGGAAACATGTAAGGATACCTTGGCAATCCGAATGGACTATCATCATATTATTCGTAGGGACTAGATCATTTTTCTGAAGGCTACTTGAGGGACATCGAGGGACTATGATCTGTGTATCGTAGGGACTATGATGATTTGATTGAGGTCTTTTGCTAAAGTATCCTTACTTTAAAGGGAAGTGACCCTTTATTCGAAGGCAATGAAGAGAGGTTACCCTAGAGGTATGAGTGTGAAAAGTGTGTTTAGTTTAGTTATATTTATCTTGAATTAGGGTCTTCTATCAATTGATTTTAGTCTTTCCATACAAACTATATTAGGATACATCTAACAGTTATATATACATGTAAATAAAGTGCGAAAAGTAAAGCTCTTGGTCTATTACATAGCTTCAGGGCAGTTACAATATTTAATAAAACCTTGCGAGAAATTAAATACTAAGCTATTATAATATTTATACAACCTATACACTTGATCTAGGAAAATTAAATAAGAAATAATAAAATAGAGAAGAAATGTATAAATGTTTTTTTAAATTTTATTATGAAAATAATTTAAGTGATAAATAATCAAAACCTAAATTTTAATTGATTTTAAAATTAAGAAAAGGTTAATTAATTAAAACAAGAAAATTAAATGTTAATTAAAAACCTAAAGAGAGGGAACTAAGCTCGTTTGGGGGAGTCAAGTGCATGTCTCCGTGCCGCTCGCATTTGTCGCTTTTTTCAAGTGCTATTTTGCGTCGTGCTGCATGGTGAGCCAGTAATACCCTGCTCATAGAGTTTTTCCTGGCCAGGGATCTTTCGCTCAGATGCTGGTCGTTTATCCCTTCATGAATCTCGAGCAAGATGCGATCTGCTTTGCTCTGGTCAACGCATTTGAGGAGGGGGATGGAAAACCCTCTCCTGTACAATTTTCCTTCGACCAGGACGTAGGAGCAGGCTCTTTGTCTGACCATATCCGCTTCTTTCGAGTCGGCGGGTAGCTCCCCTTTTGCGAGGTAGTCGTACACGGGGGTCATCCAATAGTCGTTGTCCCATATGGAGAATACTTCCAAAGTTAAGGGGAGTCTCTGGATGCTCGATCGATGAAGGATTTTCTGTATCATCGACTTATTCCCCCTTTCATCTTTGTGCTTGCTAGTTTGGACAGGATGTCTTCCCGGTTATTATGTTCGCGGGGAACATGATATACATCCACTGATTTGAATTTATTTTTTCTTTCTTAGACCAGGACCCAATATTCCGTGAGGTGATCGTTTTTTACCTAATATTCTCCCCGTACCCGGGATGCAACAAGCTGAGAGTCAGTGAAGATTTTCACTTCCTCGGCTCTCAGGTCTTCGGCTAGGCATAATCCTGCTAGGAATGCCCCGTATTCAGCCTGATTGTTCGATGTTGGGAAGAATAATGAAAGGGAGACCTCGATTAGGGTTCCTTCTTCGTTCTCTAATATAATGCCTGCATCGCTTCTTGTCGAACTGGAGGCACCGTCGATGAAAATTATCCATCGGCGCGCCCCGTCCAAGGGTGCGGGCAAGGTCATTTCAGCCACAAAGTAGACCAGTGTTTGAGCTTTGGGAGCTTTCCTGCCTTCGCACTGGATATCAAACTCAGAGAGTTATAACAACCATTTCAACATTCTTCCTGCCATGTTAGGCCTACCGAGCAGCTGCTTTATTGGTTGATTTGTTCGGACGACTGTGATACGGTGGGAGAACTGACTTGAGGTTTTGTGTTTGTGTTTGCAAATGTTGCGGTTTAGCAAGAGTCACCGCTGACTTTTCTTTTATCCAAAAAGGAAAGGTGAAAAAGCACAGGAAAGACCTTTAGAGATTTTTTCTTGAGTTCGGGGGGTAGATTATGAAAAGGGAAGGTATTAGCACCATTTTCATCCATGGTTTTCCATGGGCTCTTAGTTACTGGCTATATCACTTGCTTTTGTTTGAAATTGTGCTTGTGGTGGTGATTTTTGAAAGTATTTTGAAAATGGAACTTCGTAATGGTTCTCGTTTCTATAAGAACGCCTACAAAGTTTTGTTTCGAAAATAGTTCAAAAGTGTGTTTGTGAGATGTGTTTTTGAAAGTATTTTGAAAATGGAACTTCGTAATGGTTCTCGTTTCTATAAGAACGCCTACAAAGTGTTTGTTTCGAAAATAGTTTAAAAGTGTGAGTGTGGGTGTATAAAAATGTTTTTGTTGTGAGCAAGCGAGTAACTAAGAGCGAATCTACCTACTCGAAAGGTCTTAAAGGTGCTTTTCTTCCTCCTTTAGATGTGGCTATCTTACCATTGATTTGGTAAGAAGCCCCATCGTTGGATGTGAAGGGACGGACATTGGGACGTTTGTATAGTCATAGAAGGCAACATATGGGACGTTTTAGCAATGTCGTTTTAGGGACTAGATCGTTTACCGAAGGAAACATCGAGGGTCATCGAGGGACTACGATCTTTTATCGAGGGTCTTTTGCTAAAACGCCCATGTTCGAGGGACATGACTATTTTCCGATAGGCAACAAGTGGAATTACCCTAAGGGTGCATGTGTGAATGGTGTTTTATTTACATGCATTTAGTCTTTGATTAGGGGTTGTCTACTTGTTGTTTTTATCTTGCCATACACACCTAATTACTAGCATTTGTACAAAAGTAATAAAAAAGTACAAAAAATAAATCCTACACTATTACAACCATATTGAAGTGCATAGAAAATTTAAAGGCAAAAACAAAATAAAAGAAAGGAAAATGAGCTCTTCGACCCAGGCAGTAGCACCCTTCGACTCAAATCTTCATGGTCCCTTTAGAATCTGCCTTTTTTTGTTTCCTTCGACTGCAGGAGTGTTAGCCGGTAACCTTCGACTCATCCTTCTTGCTATTTCTTTTGACAGGCTTTAGGAGTCAGCATGGAATGTACACCTTTCGATTGGGCCTTTAACTAATGCAAAGTGCAATCTGCCTTTTTGCCTCCTTCGACTGGAGACTGAAAGTAGTGAGGGAGTGTCTTTCGACTGGGCCTGCAGGTCAGTGTATTCGAAGCAAGTGTGTGTGTGCTGAACATGTCTGTATCGAAGCATGTGTATGCATCAAAGCAAGTATATCGAAGCATGCATATTTTGTATTCCAACATTTTTAGGGGATTGTACAGATTAGTTCTTAAAGGAAAACACAAAAGATTAACATCAAAGGCCATGATTATTACATGTTGGTTTAATAGATGAATCAATAAAGATGTTTGAAATGAAAGATTTAAAGTCAGAAAGACTTACCTCAAAGTTGGTGTGTGGGATTCGAACTTGAACCGCTACCTGGACGTTTCTGGAATTCGAAGAGTAGTCACAGGGGGTTTGCTTTTGGTTCGAAGAGTTGTCACAGAAGGTTGTCTTTGAGTTTGAACAAACTTCTATGTGTGGGGTGTTCTTCAGAATCGAAAGAGGTGCGTATTTGGGACTCTGGGTTTTTTGATTTCTCAAGTGTTGATGAACTTGAGAGTTTTATTGTGTTTGAGAAAATTTGGGGGATTCGTTCCTCTGGTCCAAAGATCCTCTCTCAGCTTTGCAAAAATTCCTCTATTTATAGAGAAAAAGAATGGACATGTTTTCAATAGCCAGCCTTGCAAAATAATAAAATGATAGGTAACGTGAAAGTACATGTGGGGGGGCTATTGGCAGTTGGGGTGCAGAAGATGTGACTTATGCTTTTTGGCGTTGCTTGTGCTCAGACCAAATTCAGGTTGAAAGTTGCTTTTGTGATAAAAGTACTCTCTATGAAAAGAAAGAGTATGTAACCTTTAACCAATAATAGTAGTATCTAAAAGATAAAGTTTAAAACCCTTGTACAAGCCTCTGATTATGTAAAGATTTGGAAGCAACATAGCCTGGAAAATGAGATTTGGTCTTGAGTCGAATGCAAGAATGAGATCGAAGCACGCCTCTTCGAAGGAAGCCTTTGCCTCAGTCTAAGCTCGTGGTTAAAATAAGCTTACTCGAAGGAAGTTGATGCCCTGTCGAAGCTTGGATTGAAACAAACATATTGCCTTTTAGCGTGAGGGAAGTTCCTGGCTTCTAAATCGAAAGGTGTTATTTCAAGGGAAGCAAGAACTCAGTCAAATCTTGCATGAAGATATCTCTTGGCTCAAATGAAACTTGTGAGAGGCAAAGTATGCCAAAGGTCCATGGTGCAAGTGGATTCAAAGGATGCATAGAGATGGTTACTTTGTCCCATCGAAGCTTTTTCAAATGAAAACAAACATGCAAGCAGCATATGCCCAATCGAAGTAGGCTTGTAGGCAATAAACTTGTCCAAATCGAAGTAGGCTTGTAGGCAGCTACTTGCCCAAATCAAAGGGATGAATCGAAAGAGGCCTATAGGAGGCAAAATTTGCAAATCGAAGGATGCCAAAAGGGAGCCTTTTTCCTTAGAATCAAAGGAAACCACATGAGGCTTTGTGCCTTGTGAATCCAAGCAAACGTGCCAAAGGCCCACGCCCAGTCGAAGGATGCAAGCCAAGCTTGCATCGAAAGAGGCCAAAAGGCCAATCGAACGAGCTGAATCGAAAAACACTTATTTTTATCCAAATTTGTCAAAATATTAATTTTATCTGTTTTCCCCCTTTTTGACAGTTTCCTTTTAATTTTGGTACTGGAAAATCCCAATGCACTTGTTCAAGCTTGAACCTTGAAATACTTGTAAGAAAAAGCCTTGAGAATTGAGAGGGGAAATTTTGGGGTACAACAACGACTATGGTATGTGTTGTTGCACCCCAAAATTTACCCTCTCATGTTTTCCAAAGTCTTCCCCCTGCATGGTTGATCACAAACTCTTGCCTAAGGAAAAAGAAAATTTTTGAGTGGTGCTTTAAGTACATTTCGATTGACTTTCTGAAAGACCCTTCGATTGGCATTCTGAAGGAGCATTTCGATTGGCATTCTGAAGGAGCACTTCGATTGGCATTCTGAAAGACTCTTCGATTGGCATTCTGAAGGAGCATTTCGATTGGCATTCTGAAGGAGCACTTCGATTGGCATTATGGACAAGCACTTCGATTGGCATTCTGAAAGACCATTCGATTGGTATTCTGAAGGAGCCTTTCAATTGGCATTATGGACAAGCACTTCGATTGGCAGTATGTCGAGACCCTTCGATTGGCATTCTGAAAGACCCTTCGATTGGTATTCTGAAGAAGCCCTTCGATTAGCATTCTGAATGAGCCCTTCAATTAGCATGAAACAACACCTTTCGATTGGCCTGTTAACAAAGCCTTTCGATTGGAATTTTAATTAGTACCCTTCGATTGATCTTTGGACAAGGGCCATTCGAAGGAGGTCATCAAGAGGGCACTCAAATCAACATGTCCAGGTTCATTCAAGAGACACGAATGCTTCAAAAGAGGAAAACTTTTAACGTGTCTGATTCTTGTCTCATGGCATTAAAGGCCTATTTAATGGTTGTCTCCTGCCGTTACTAGACCCTCACACTCCTATAAATACAGGGGCCAACATGCATATCGAACACACAAAAACTCTGCAGGAGAACACAATGAAAAACCACACAACAAGAGAACAAAAAACATTGGAGTTACGCTGCCAAAAGTCATCAGCATTTTCATAAGTAATCCAGGCCAAAGCAACCATTCAACAAACATCTCCACGCCCAGAAACCCCAGATCGAAACTGCTCACCTCCAGCAAGTGCCCAAATCGAAGACTCAATCTGCAGGTAAGAAAGGGTAAATTGCCCAACTTTACATTTGCATAACACATTATTACTTGTTGCTACCTTTGATTTGCCATCCTAGATAGGACCGAAAGGCATGGGTTTGGCGCCCAGGTCATGTTCTTTGTTTGCCAACACTTGCTGCAGACATAGCCTGAAGAGACCCAGCAAGCGCAGGATCGAAGGGCCTGGGGTTCAATACCCAGGCCCTGTGTTTTATTTCGCTAACATACTTTTGTAGGTATAATATTCCAGATCGAAGGAGACACCTTCTCTGGATCAAAGGCTGCTCACGCCTCACTTCCTGGCCCAATCGAAAGGACCATGACTCTCTCTGGATCGAAGCTTCCATTCCCTCCTTGGGTTGAAGCTCCTTTTTTTCCTTGGATCAAAGGATCCCTCCTGCATTTTGTTTTTTTGTTTTTCATAGACTTCTTTTTATCTTTTTAATTAGCATAAAAATCAAAAAAACCACAAAAACATTAGGCTAGTTCTTTTTCTATTAAATTAACTTTGTTAATTAATCTTTTAATTATCTTAACATTTTTCTAAAAAACTAAAATTAAATAGATTTAGATCATTTTCTCAAAAACTAAAATTAAGTAGATTTAGATCATTTTCTCAAAATAAAATAAAACTCAAAAAAATATTTTCTTTTCAATTAATTAATCATTAGTTAGTCTTAATTCTTAAATCAAAAAATGACAAAAAAAATATGCTTTATTTAATAAAAAAAGGGGTCAAAACCCAAGGACACTCAAATTCAATTTTTTCGCGCGCGCTTATTTTATTGTAACTGCCTACTGGTTTGTAATAGCTTAACTAAGACCTTTTACTGCTTTTTATTCCCCCAAATTCTTGGACATGTAAATAATCCCCCTCCCGAAGCCTTGTAATAGCATATGATTTATAATTCTCGCACTTTAAATTTCTGTACATATATTAACTGCTTAGATGTATGCTAACTAGGATTGCATGACAAGATTAACTCTTAATTTAAAATCAACAGTGGCTCACCATAACATGTACAAAGATAATATAACTGAAAATTGACACACTTGCACATGCCACTCCTAGGGTACACCTCACTTGGTTGCCTCGAATGTTGGTCATTGAGTATAGGAAGTCTTAGAGGTCGCCCTCCTGTCCAAAGATCAAAGTTGCCTCGAAATGGTTGTCTCGATAAAAATGATCTAAGACATTAGGGTTACCGCTAAAGCATCTTAACATTGCTTTAGTGACCACACGTCCCTTAAACCGAATTGACCTGAAAACTCCAACGACGGTGCTACCTACTCCTTAATAGTGGGATAGCACTGTCTAAAGGACATTTGCACAGTTTAATTCCTTTTTGAGTAGGTAGAGGTTCTTAAGTACTTGCTCCTTTTTAAAACAAAAACAAAACTTTTCGCACTTACACTCTCTTCAAAAACAAAACTCTTTTCAAACCCACAATCACAAAGAAAAGCAAACCTTTTGAAAACATAGTGAGCAAGTACCTAAGAGCCCGTGGATAACCACGGATAGAAAGGGTGCTAACACCTTCCCTTTCTATAATCTACCTCTCGAACCCGAGAAACATCTCAAAAAGGAATTTTTCTGTGCTTTTGTCCTTTCCTTGTTGGATAAAAATAAAAGACGGTGGCGACTCTTGCTTACCGCGACACTTTGCGAAAACAAACGCAAACGCGAACCAGCATTCCAAAATAGTCAGTTCTCGTTCCCACTGATCACATGTGCCAAGAAATAATGTTTGAGTCTCCCTGCAGCATTGATGAGGGCTAGGGCCACCTTTTAAATTTGATGATATCTTACTTCCAAGCCCTGCATGGCCTTGCTCGTAAAGTAGATGAGCCTATTCCCTTTTGGGGTTTTTCTGATTAGTGTTGCGCTTATTGCCTCAGAGGTGATTGCCTCAAAGGTGACAACCAGATAGATATAGAGGATTTCATCTTTCTCTAGTCGAGAAAGGACATGCGGTTGCGATAGTGCTTGTTTCAAGTGGTGAGAGCTTGCTCGCATTCGACCGTCCATTCAAAGGCAACTTTCTTACGGAGGAGTTTGAAGAGGGGGAGCGCGTGCTGGGCGGATTTTGCCACGAATTGGGAGAGAGAAGTGAGCATGTTATTCAAGATTTGAATGGACTTTTTTGAAGTGGGTGTTGGAAACTCAAAAAATTCTTGGTATCATCGGGGTTTGCCTCAATCCCTTGTTATGCAAGGTAGAATTCAGGGAATTTGCCTGCATGTACGCCAAAGGTGCATTTTTCTGGGTTAAATCACATCTGGCACTTTCTGGCCTGCTCGAACACTTTCTTCAAGTGGAGTGCATGGTCGATTTCTTCCATCGATTTAACGATCATGTCGTCTATGTTGACTTCGAGCATGTCGTCTATTTTATTGTAGAAGACTATGTTTATCATGCGTTAATATGTAGCGCCCGCGTTTTTCAGGCCGAAGGGCATTACGTTATAGTAATAGTTTCCCGACTTGGTCATGAAAGCGATATATTTTTGGTCTGCTTTCACCATTAGAATATGGTTGTATCCAAAATATGCGTCCATAAAAGATAATAGTTTGAAACGGCCGAGTTGTTGACCAGTTTGTCAATATTGGGGAAGGGATAAGCATATTTTGGGCAAGCCTGAATGAGGTCGGTATAATTAATGCACATGCGCCATTTTCCATTAGATTTCTTTACAAGAACTAAATTCGAGAGCCAGGTTTTGTACTGGACTTCAAAAATAAAGTGTTCCTCTAAGAGGTCTTTTACAACTAGTTCGACAGCCTTCGTTTTATAGGGGGACTTCTTTCTTCTGCACTGGGAGACCACCTTGAGGGAAAGTTCTATGCTCAGGTGATGACATTCAATCTTTGGGTCCAATCCGAATATCTCAGTTTCCCTCCAAGCGAACATATCAACATTCTCTCTCAAGCAAGCTTTAAGTTGCCTCTTCGCCAAGTCGGGGAGGTCAACTCCGATCTTTACACCTCTGGTGGGATCTTTTCCGAGGGGGATGATCTTGAAGTCTCCCTCTAGAATGGATCATACGGGATCTGAGAGTTCCTCGCTGTTTGCATCCAGGGATGAACCTTCGCCTTCGATCGTGGGCTCTTTCTCTTTCTTCCTCTACTCTGCGCGATCCTCCTTGGAGAAGCAGCTGTCGAGATCGGTGGCGTTGATCCTTTGTAGTGGCTTGGCCTCCTCAGAGCTGGAGGGAAGTGCGACCCTAGTGGTCATTCGGGTTTGAGCGCTGATGGAACTCAGGCCCCTGGACGAGGCTTCAAAACATCTCATTGCCGCTTGGACGTCTACGTGGAGGGTGGCGACCAAACCCTCTGCAGTGTAGTATTTCATTTTAAGGTGTACGGTGGAGGGCACCGCAATCAGTTCGGCCAGAGTGGGCCTTCCGAAGATTGGAAATCCACCACCAGAAACTGAGTCTTGATGGCTCTGGCGGTTACCCATCTTCCGAAGGTGACGATCAACTTGACATGCCCCCAAGGTTTGGTATTTGCCCCGTTGAAGTCTTGGAGGTTTGAGCCCACATATAAGGCCAAGTGGCTTTCATTGAGCTGCAGGGTAGCGAACAACTGGGTTTACATGATGTCCACCGAGCTCCCTTGATCGACTAGTATGTGCCAAACATCGAAGTTTGCCATGCGAGCCCGAATGAGCAGTGGGATAGTCGAGTTAGGGGCTCTGCCCGACGGTTCCTCCTTGTAGAAAGTGAGGGGATGAGAGCCTCCTCATAACTTATAGAGTGTGGCATCCATGTCATAGTTGGTTTTGACAAGTTGTTCGAACCTTCTTTTTACGGATCCCAATGCATGTTTGTTGAATCCCTCGTCGAAGATGACCATCACAGTGGGGAATGACTCCTAAACACTGTGAGAAGAGAATAACAATGGAACGTTCTCCATGTCTGGGAAGTAGAAATATTCTGGTCGCGAGATACTCATGGTGACCGGTATTATGCTGATGTCAGGGGACTTCTTCCCCTCTTTGACGCTCTTGGTTTCTGGCGCCTCCTCGCGAGCACCCTCTTTCTTCTTGTACTGCTTGAGGTGCTCGTCTTAGATTAGTAATTCGATCGCATCCTTGAGATGGATGCAATCGTCAGTGTTGTGACCATGGATTTTGTGGAACCTACAGTATTTGCTCTTGTCAGTTTCAGGCTTGGAGGGTGTCTGGCGAGGAAAGCATGCCCCAACCTGTTTAAATTCAGAGTTGACGCATTCAGATAAAATACTTTCTCTTGAAGTGGTCATAAGGGTGTAGTCATGGAACCGAACAACAGGCCCCTTGTAATCTTTTGAGTCTCGGGGTCTGTCTTCCCACTTTCTATCTCCCGCCCGACGGGATACCAAGGCTCATCGCTTCTTGAAGGTTTGCTACTCTCTCGATATCTTGAATCCCTGGCATACTTAGAGTTTTAATTCCCACAGTCTTTGTGAAGTCGCTGTGGGGATGGAGCCCTCGTTCAAGAAGGTACTTCTTCATTACATCGGTCGTTGAGACCTGCATAATTTCTTTTTTGAAGTGCTCGATATATGCACGTAGAGATTCGTCTTTGCCCTGGATAATCGCTTTAAGTGAAGCCTCTAATTTTGGATGCTGACAGGAGGCAGTGAAGTGCCTCGAAAATATATTTCCCAGTTGTTTCCAAGAAGTGATAGATTCGGGTGGTAGGCTTTTGTACCAAGCCATGGCACCTTTACTCAGAGTGGTCGAGAATAACCTACATTTGGTTGCACCCTTCACACCTCGGTAATCCATTAGGGCGTCGATGTCTTCTATATGGTCATCCGGGTCGGTTATGCTGTCATAGGATCCTAGTGGGTGCGGCTTCTCGAGCCCGACTGAGAGTTATGTCTCCATAATTTCTCTTGATAATGGGCCACGAGGCTCATGGTCATCGGTCTCTTATGGCGATGATGATGGAGAGTGATGGTTTCTTCCTTGATGGGCGTCATGATCTGATTAAGGGGAGGGACTCCGCCTTTGTCGTCTCGGTCTGGGTGATAGTGACCGGCTGCGATTGTCTTTGGAAATGCTCTTCGTCTTCTTGGATAGCGAAGAGTCTTTATCCTTTTTGGGAGATGCTCGATCATGCTTCTTGCGGAAAGAAATGTCGAGCCTTTCCTTTCTTGGAGGACGCCCCTCTCGGGGAGGTGATATGCTAGAGGAGTTATGTCATCAGTGTCTCCGAGGGGGAGACCTTGACTGTTTCCGCTCTAGAGCCCCCATCCTTTTGCTCTTTTGGAGGATGAGAGAGTTGGTTCGGTTAAGGGCAGCGATTGGTGCTGTTGTGGCTGGGTCGACGTGTTGCAAATAGTTTTTTAATCAAAGTCGTCACCCTTAATTTTTATCCCAAGGAAAGGAGTATAAACGAATAACCCTAAAAGTTAAAGAGATTCTAGATTATTGACTCGGTTTTAGACGAAGAGAAGGTGTTAGGCACCCCTCATCTACCTTGTTCACAAGGATACTAGGGTTAGAAGCGTATTTTTAGGAAAAAAGGTTTTAATATTAATTAGGGGAGAAAAAGGTTTTAATTTTAATAAGGGAAAATGGTTTTAATTTTTAATAGGGAAAAAGGGTTTATCTTTTAATTAGGGGGAAAGGGGTTTTTATTTTAATAGGAGAACTCGCCAAGATTTTAGTCGTATGCCTACGTATCCTCTTAGGAGGAATCAGAGTCCCATTTCATAGTTTGCAGTTGTTGGAGTTGGTGTTTTTTATAAGATCGCATAGAATTGCTTTTGAATTAACCTTGAACCTTGTCTGAGTTGAAAATTGTGTGATGGTAGACGCGGTTCGCAGTTTGATTCGAAGACAATGCTATTTAATTCTTTTTTGAAAATGATATTAAAGTTTTGATTAAGTTAGTAAAAGAATAGTTTGAAGTTGGTTAGCTATTTTAAGTTTTGATATTAAGGCCTAAGTTTAGAAATTGAACTTGGTCCGCTTTCGTTGGAGGGGTGTGAATATTAAGACTGAGTGGTGCATTAGATGAAAATCTGGACCAAAAGATATTTTGAGCCCAAATTGGCTGAGGGGTACGTTTTGTAACAGGGTAGTCAAATATGAGGGTCTGACAAATAAAGACCCAAGTTCAGATATTGAGCTTAGCCCAATTAAGCGGGGGGTTTAGATTGTTTGATTTTGAATAATAAATCGGTAGACAATATGTCGACCCATTTAATTATTCAAAGATAGACATTATATTAATTATAGAGTGTTTGAATTAATTAAATTTAAAAATAAATTTGAAATTATGTACCAAGTCAATTATTAGTCAAAATAATAAGACATAGTTTTGGTGTTATATATATATATATATATATATATATATATATATATATATATATATATATATATATATATATATATATATATATATATATATATATATATATATATATATATATATATATATATATATATATATATATATATATATATATATATATATATATATATATATATATATATATATATATATAAAATTTGAAAAAAGTTTGATAGATATAAAAAAATATGGTTAATATTTAACTACACTAAAAAGAAACATGTTTTGTGGTTTTTTATGGAAAAAAAAGTAATTATAAAAAAAAATAGCTTAAAAAATCATTCATTTGATTCTAAATTAACCTACTTACTATTTCTAAAATATATCCCAAAATCCATTAATTAATGACTAAAAAAATTAACGAACAAAGAATTTGTAGAAAATGAAATATTTACTTGTTATATTTAATGGTTAGCTTAATAAGGCTAAAAAGATTTGTATTTTATTTCTTTTTATTAACATTAAATCCAGTCAAAATTAGATATGTGGCCAGATTTAATTATGATTTAAAAATAAAATACACAAATTAATACAACAATAATATAATAATGGTGAAAAGCAAATTTTCTTTGTGTAGTTTTCTTTATAACATTATGTTAATAATTGTTAACGATAACAACTACGTATGATTAATAAAACTAAATATATTATTAAAAATAAATTTTAAAATAAGAATTATGTACAAAATAATCATAAACAATGAACAAATTAAATTTTAGATTCAGACATCAATCAAAGAAACACATCGAGAAATTAACCTGACAGCAAGCAATCACGCACAAGTTTAAATAAAATGATAAAAGAGAAACCAACATGAAGTGTCGTGACCAAACTTAAGTTGCTTCCTCCCATCTCCTTTCTTCTTTCCTTTAGTGCAGAAATTTTTTCAGGTTGATGGAGGCTTAAGGGTTTCTTTGTTCTTGTTTTTCGATGTGAAGAACATCAATTTTAGGAGAACTCTAGTGAATTGTAGATGATTATGAAATTATGGATGAAAAATAGTGTGAAAGAGTGGTCTATTTATAGATTTGAAATTAGGTTAAAGACACCCTGTTGTACCCCAAAATTTGCCCTCTCATTCCACAAGGGATTATCCTGGACCCTCAAGTTTGCTTCTAAGCCTTGAACTACAAATTTTCTAAGCAAACCATTCATAAGGGCAAAATGGTCATTTGCACACAAGAAAAAGTCAAACTTTGACTTTTGGATCAACATCAAATCTCAAGAATTGTATCTCATCAAAACATATTGGAATATGAAGTTTGTTTCATCAAGAGGTTCAAAAGTCAAATTTACTATGGAAAAGTCAAATCTCTAAATACTTGGAATTTCTTCTAAGTATTTAAGAAAAAATGACACCTCAGAACTTTTGAGCCAGCCTCTAAGCAGGAGCAGTTAGAAGATGTAAACATGGTTCAGCATATAGTCTCCAGTCAGAACATGGCTCTTCAGCATCTACGCAAGTTCAGTCAGAGTTTGCTAGGGTAATGCAAAGAAGGTTAAGGAGTGTGCTGCAAGCTTTCTAGAAAGTCTGAAAGCTCCTTCAGAACATGATGGAGCCAGAAGATGCAAAGATCAGAGGATGGATGCTACGCTGAAGCAGAACTTCTGATCTAGAACAAAGCCTTGGTGTAGAGTATCACGTTGCAGGATTTCTGGTTGTGACAAGTCTCATCATCATTTAATGCTCACAGCCACCTTTTGAGTCTTTATCCAAAGGATCTTCACCACGTGTACCTCTACTGTCTTGGGATAGCAACTCTGCTTTTGCTTTTCCTTAAATCCTGCTGACAGCCACCATGCTTGTTTCAAAGACAAGGCAACACTTTAGCACATGAAGGCTATTTTTAACGCTTTGGTCAAAATTTAACCAAATCCCAAAACCTTGCTTATACAACTTGCTGTAGACCTACAACCAACAGCTAGCTCAGCCTACGCCTGCATCTCATGATTACACCAAACTAGCATACGAAAGTTGTGATGAAAAAGTAAAGGAACAGGATGCTAAAACAGGTTCAAATCCACTTGTTTCCTCCCCCCCCCCCCCAAATCACAACAAAAATCATCTATAAATACTTGGCTCCATCACACGTTCAAGGGGCTAGCTTTTTTGGAAATAAAGAACTATCAAAAAGATAGAAAAGGAAGTTGTGAAACCTTCATAAAAATCCAGATTTCACATGCACAAAAAAAAGGAACCTTTGTTCTTCTCTTTGAATAAAAAAAACACAACCACGGTTCCGTCACCCTTGCTGACTCAGAACATCCAAAGGCAGCCACTCAAAACTCCAAGTACGCTCCAGGTAAGTCTTTCTGACTTTACTTGTTTTTCATTCTGAACATCATTAGCATGTAAATATCATAGTATTAATGTTGTACATATCATTGCATGAACTGAAAAAACTATGGATCAGAACTTCTAGAATAATGCTAGACTCAGACTTAGGATTAGAACTTCTTTGAACTGTTGTGATGTTATTCTTCTGATTTGCTGTTTTCCAAAATGAATGAGTTGACGTGCTGATTAATATGAGAAAAGAGTTGAAACGTAATATAGAACTTATGATTTTCACTTGCTGATAACATACATAACTTTCATGATTTTCTCTCTCACTATTAACACACCCTGAACTTATGATTCTCACATATTGATAGTGTACTGAACTGCTAAGGTTCATTCACTGGCTCAACACAATAATAACTCACTCATTGTTCTAACACAACACAGAACTTCTGAGTTCTCCTTACATGTCAAATACACTGAACTGCTGACGCTTGCTCACTGTTTCAGTGAAATACAGAACTTCTGACTTTTGGTTTACTGGCTGAACACCATCCAGAGCCTCTGTGTTTTCCCTCTAACGTTTCTTGCAGGACCTCAGAGTTTACCAGTCCAAAACTTCTGATTCCACATATGTCTCCTGCTGAGTTACAACGCTCTTGGCTTCAGAATTTTTGGTCCTAGTTGTTCTGCTTACAGCAACACGCTGTTTCTACCTTGCATTTATTTTCCTTTTCATCCTTTTTCTTTTTTATATATTAACATAAAAAGACATAAAAATAGTTTCCTTTTAACTTATTTCCTTAAAAACATTTTCTAAACAAATCTATTTCTTTCTTACACTGTGCATTTCAATATGGTTGTAATAGTAACTTAGGACTTATGTTTACTTACAATCCCCATTCGTACATATGTACCCTCATCCCCTAAATATTGTAATAGCGTAGAATTTTATTTCTCGCAATTTATGGTTTTCCTTATACTATATAGTAATTAGGCATGTATGGCAAGATAAAATCAATAAAATAGACAACCCTAATCAAGATTAAATACATGCAATAAAACACACTTACACTCAAACACCCCTTAAGGTATCTCCACTTTGTTTCCTAAACAAATGTCCATGGTATGCATGCTAGGTATCTTGGCAAAACAAAACAAAACAAAACAAAAGATCATAGTCCCTCGATGACGCTATCTTGGTTGCCTATACAAAATGATCCAGTCCCTCAAAAATTCGCTAAGATACTTAGCACTATTGCTATCATGGTCATACGATGACCCACGCCCGTCCCGTTTAAACGTCCAAATACAAGGTTGTTTACCAAATGCAATGGTAAAACAACACTGTCAAAAGGGTTAAAAACATAAGAAAGATCTTTGAGTAAAATAGGGTAGACAACTCTTAGTTACTTGATTAAAAGCTTGCAAAACATCCTTGCTATTTTTAAACACACCTCACCACACAATTTTAAAAAACAACTTTCAAAACATTGAAATATCTTTTCAAAAAGACTCACACCTTTGTATATATTCAAACAAGAATCATTACAAAGGTTTTCTAGACAAGGCCTCTTTTTCAAAGCATTTTCAAAAACCACACACAAAGCACCATTTCAAACAATTGAAAAGAAAAGGCAAGTGATCTAAACAAGTAACTAAGAGCCCATGGATAACCATGGATAAAAAGGGTGCTAGCACATTCCCTTTTCATAATCTACCCCCGAACCCAAGAAAACATCTCAAAGGTCTTTCCTGTGCTTTTTGACCTTTCCTTTGGATAAAATAAAAAGTCAATGGCGACCCTTGCTAAACCGCACAATTGCGAACACAAACGCAAAACCTCAAGTCAATTCTCCCACCGTATCACAGAACTGGCGACTTTGCTGGGGATTCCTCTAAAAGTGGGGTTACCTTAGGGTTTTAGATCACCTTTACATGCTTATCTTATTTGGCTTGTATGCTTTACTTTTTGGTTCCTTGTTTGGGTTTATTTTAAATCCTACACCCGGATTTGGGGACACCTTTTAGGTAAGTAGCAATAAACTGCGAGGGAACTGTGTGGGGTATACCGACATGGTTGAAGCAGTAGCTACGTTGATGTGGCACTTTGGTTGGTACTGGTAACCCTTGAGTTGAATCAAGGAGAGCACGGGGCCGCCGCATGGTGTCGCAAAGCATCAACTGACTTTAGAACCTTACTTGACCATCTTGGCCTTATTAGGGGTAGTGAGATGACCGACTTTGGTGCAATCCGAAGTTGGTAGATACTCGATACTACACTCATTGAGGGTTGTTTTCTTGGAATATTTCGGTCGCCAGTAAAGTGGCTAAACTGAAACAATGAACACAAAAAATAACCCGGTGATATTGAGCTCCTTAGGACCCGGTTACTATTTCTAGGACAGGTTGAGCCAACTAACTTCAAGAGGGTACTTACCTACAAACTCCATGCAAGCCTAAACCTAAGGACTTGTCTGCTTTGTGTGAATGTGACTGTTTGTATATAACTTGCTTACTTTTGCATACTTGTACATAACATCATAACATCATACCATAGCATTTTTAATAACCATTTCAAGGATCTTGAGGGTCTTTGATGCAGGTGATGATGAACCAAACTTCTGACAAGGGGCAGGGGGATTTATTTTCCTCTGATCAAACGCCGTCAAAGATCAAGTACAACAAACTTGAGTCAAGGGCTATGACCCACTTGACATGATGAGCTTGATTCTCGTGGAAAAACATCCACCGATACAAAGTTCTCCAATCAAGGATGTTCAATTTCTAACATTTTCTTGTATTTACCCCGCGAGATCCTTGAAAACATGCATCCACATATCATGCATCATATCATGACAGGTTTCTCCCATACAGGTCTCCTTATCTTCCTACTGTTTATTCAAGTAAGATGGATATGGAACAAACGGTGAAAGATCTCCAAGCTCAAAATGCTCAATTCCAACAAATGCTTCTGGCTATGGGTAAAGGGAAAGAGGACCTGAAATCTCTCCTTCTCAAAGACAAGAAGAAGAAGTCCAAGAAGACAGTAGGCGTCCTTAACTTGAGAAGAAGACCTAAAGCCCTAGATCTTTCAACTCCATCCAACATAGGGGATAGTCTTGAAGAAGACCACAATTTAGAGATTGATGAAGTTGAAGCTGACTACTCCGAGGAACAATATCCTCCCACTGATGACAAGTGTTGTACCCCAAAATTTTCCCTCCCATATTCTTCAAAATTTTCAAAGAGCATGCTTCAAAATTCCTCAAGGGTTGCACAGTTCAAGGGCCTCCTAACAGTCAAGAATTAGGGTTTTGGTTCTGACAAAGAAAATGAAGTTTCCAAGGGTCCAATCAAGTCCCACATGCCTATAAACATGGTCAAGCATCCTCATGCCAAGTTTCAAGACTTACAGCACAAAATTGCACAGTCAAAAACCCTAATTGCTCAACAGTCAACTACAGGGGCAAAATGGTCATTTGACAGTCAAAAGTTTCAAATTTTTGCTCAACATCTCATTTTGAAGCCATAAACATCATTTTATCAATGCTTGATCATGATTCTCAAAGCTTGGCTCAAAAAGTCTCAAGATGCAAAAGTTTCCATATTTGGACAGTTGAAAAAGTCAACTGTAACTTGACCAAGGCATAACTTTCACATGGATTATCAGAAAAATTCCATCCAAAGCTCATTTTGAATAGAAAGACATTTCCTACAACTCCTCTTCACACTTCAAGTCCAAGAAATGCTCTCACAAAAAGTTATCAATTTCAACATTATAGGTCATTTTCAAAAGTCAACAAAAAGGGACTTTAAGTAAAAGACCATAACTTGAGATTGGTAAATCAAAATGACATGGGACAAAAGACATTGGTTAGAGGACTTCAATACCTTTCCAAAATGTCCAAGAACATGAGCAAATCTTAAAAATTGAGCAAGATATGCCTTGTGGAATTTGGGAAATTTTTGGGTATTTTGAAAAGTCAACTTTGCTTCAAATGCCTTAAAATTGCTAATGGGCCACATTTTCTTCCAAGATTCATCATCCAAAGCATGTGCACAACCATTTGGCCCAAAGGGAAGTTATTCATCATTTTTATTTATTTATTTGAATTTTAATTGCTATTTAATTCATTTAATTAATTAAAATATGTGAAAAATACCAAAGCAAGCTTTTTAAATCTTTTTATGCATGAAATACACTCAAGATTCGTGCATGATTAGATATAGAAAGAATCAATGTGATTTGCCATGATTGGAATCAAATATGCATGAAAAAGATTGAAAAATATATGCATAAAAATCAAATATTGATTCCATCATTGCAAAGATCTTTGGATTGAAAACTCAACCCTAATTCATTCCTTACATATACCAATGTAAACCTAATGCACAAAGGACCTAAATGCTGCGCCTCCTCTCAAGAACAAAGTTGCACTTTTTTGTGAAAAATTCAAAAACTGAAAACACCATTCCAAGGCGTTTCAAGGCCATATAACCATTCCACTAGCTTGCCAAGGCCACGAGGAGACTATTCCAATCAAGAACATTGTCCCATACTCAAGGAATTGGTATATCAAAGTCATACTTTTCACGAAAATATTCATAATCGTATCATGAATTCTATGCATTTTTCATATGTTTTTGATGTTGATTTATGCTAATTGGATCATTCTAAAGCTAACCATATACATCAATTGAGTTTTCGTGCACTATAGGAGAATTCACCATGGAAGATTGTTAGGGTTTTAAAAACCTTGAATTGGGGTTTCTCAGTTATAGAAAAATTAGGACACGAGACCCAGACCATCAAAATCAGGACCTTCAGACGAACTCAATGATGGGGTCGCGCCCAATTTCTGATCAAAGACGGGCTAATCGCTATTTTTCTATATGCCATGTAGTGGGGGTTTAAAACCCCCGCAATCTTGTTTGTTTTTGTTTCAGGAAAAACGCAACAAGGAAGAAGAAGATTATGTGGCAAAGCGTGATTGAGCCATTTGAATTCAACGCACGTTTTTGTGTTTTTCTAGGCCATTAACCAATTTTCTTTTATATTATTTATTTGGTATTCTATGTACAACGCGTATCAACAGCTCCACTGGTCAGGCTTGGCATTTGTAACCTCTGGGACCTGGGTTCGAACCCCAGGTCCCCCTTCTTATTTCCATATTTTTCATCTAAACGCGTTTCTATGTATCTCGTTCCTTGAAGACCACCATGCAGCAACAATTCAAGCGTGCCACATGGCCACCAAGATCAAACCAAAGGCCAGGATTCAGAGCCTATGATGTGCCTCAGTCAATGCACACACATGCTTCCAGGAAAAGTCAACAAAAGGCCTCCAAAGATGGGCCTGATTGCTACAATTAAACCTCCAATTTGGGGACAGAACCCCCCATGGTTTGCTTTTATTCTTTTTTCATATTTTGCTATTTTTATTTGTTTTATTTAATTTTTATTTAAATATTTAAATTAATTTATTTTCATAAAACATAAAAATAACAAAAAATTAGAAAATCATGAAAATTTAAATATATTTCATTTAATGTCATTTTTTGTAAAAAAGGGTCTTATTAATTAATTAGTTTTTTTTAGGATTAACTTTAACATTTTCTTAATAAACTTAAAATTTGTAGAATTAGGTTTTAATTATTTTTACCTTTTCTTTTTCACCGTATTAATAATTAATTATATTTTCTTGTAAATAAAATTGTATTAATTAATTAGGTTTAAATTTAGGTTAAATTTTAATGCTTTTCTTAATAAATAAAAAAAAACTAGAATTAGGGTTAATTAATATTTTAATTTCATTTAATCTTCTCATTAAAAATTCATAAATACAAAAACTCAAAAAAAAAATCTTTTCTTTTTACTTTAATTTAATTAATTTGTTAAATCGTAATTTAATTAAAAAGGGTCCAACGCCCTCGCTTTCGATAATAATTCCAATCCGCGCATTTATTTCTTTTCTTATAATTTTTATGTAATTCTCCCGAAGCCGTGTAAATTTGATATTTATCTTTCGCATTTTATTTTATGTCAAATCGGGTCCTGGATTTAATTTGGCGATGTGGACCCGCGCCTTTGTAATAGTTTAGGAACTTTATATTTCTCGCAATTTTTTAACTGCTAATAAAATGCATGCAAGAATGAATGTCAAAATAAAAACGAAAGCGTAGATCATCCATGACATGACAAGACAAAAAACATCTGAAAACGACACACAAATCACACACCACCCCTAGGGTACGTCTCACTGTTGCCTTGCCTCTCGAAAGGTGATCGTCGAGTAGAGGATGTCTTAGTAAGTCCTCATGATCCGGGAACCTGGCATGAGGGTAGCTTCTAAGGTATCTTCCCATTGCTCTGGTGATCACCATGTCCCGAACCTCGAATTGACCCGAACACCTCCAATGGTGGTGCTACCTACCTCTCATTGGTGGGATGGCACTACTTTAAGGCACTACTACGAAAATGGGCTTTCACAGCGCTTTTTTTTGCCCTTTAAAAGCGCTTAAAAGCGCTGCCGTAGCCAGCGCTGGCGTAGGCTACGAAAGCGCTTTTTTCTGGCCAAAAGCGCTGTCGTAGGTGGACCTATCCCAGCGCTTTTTCCTTAAAAAGCGCTTTGATAGGGGGGTCTTTCCCAGCGCTTTTTGAAAAGCGCTTTGATAGGTGTGCTATTTAAATTTTTTTTTTTTATTTATCAGGCCTTTTACAGCGCTTTTTATGGAAAAAGCGCTTTGATAGGGGGGTCTTTCCCAGCGCTTTTTCCATAAAAAGCGCTTTGATAGGGGGTTTCTATTTAATTTTTTTTTTATTTATCATGGCTTTTACAGCGCTTTATGGAAAAAGCGCTTTGATAGGGGGGTCTTTCACAGCGCTTTTTCCATAAAAAGCGCTTTGATAGGGGGTTTCTATTTAATTTTTTTTTTATTTATCATGGCTTTTACAGCGCTTTATGGAAAAAGCGCTTTGATAGGGGGGGTCTTTCACAGCGCTTTTTCCATAAAAAGCGCTTTGATAGGGGGTTTCTATTTAATTTTTTTTTTATTTATCCTGCCTACGAAAGCGCTTTTTAGCCAAAAGCGCTTTCGTAGCTCATACAAATTTTTTAAAGTGAAACCTATAATTTGAGGTTCCCTGTGCGGCCTGTAATTTTTTTTTGGTCCAATAATTTAACCTGTAATTCAATCCTTATAATATTCACAGAAACCGGTATTATATTAACAGAAACCGGTATACCATATAATATTCACTCCTTATCTATATATATGTAACTAAATCATATATAACTAAATTTGTAACCATATATACATTTGTAACCATAACTAAATCACATACAAAGTATCGTGTTAATTTGTAACCATATATATATACATATGTAACTAAATCATATATAATTACATCGAAAATAATGCTCCACCGACACGGTCGTCATCCTGCAAAGTATGAATATGAACAACACGGTCAATTAAACAAACAATATTAAAGGCTCCAACACAATCAAACTAACACGTACAATAATATTTTATTCATACCCATCAGAATAATCTGTTTTCAACATAAAATTGACATATTTCCTCTTTGACTTCTTCCACTTGAACTTTCGTGTACGACATAGTATAGAGGTCATCAAAGTACTACATAAGAAATTATTACTTAAGTATATGCATGATGTTATTAAATGTAGAAATCATACAAAATTATTCTAAGTTATAAATCCATACCGTGCTTGGAATCTCTACTTGATTTTTATGAAGGATTTCTTTCATAAACCTCAAGCAAAAGTATCCGCAATCTACATCGTTATTCTGTAACGGACACTGCATAGAAAAACAGAATATATTTTATAGTTGTCGTGTAATTTTATCAAGTAACATTATTATTATAAGCAACTAATTTTGTACCTGCACTTTGATCCAAGTAATATTTGATGATTTACTCCGGGGTACCTGTGCGTCCCTTTGACTACGAAATATTTGTATTGATCTAAGAAAATAAAAACATATATTTAGATCAATCTCACAGAAATAATTAAATATATAAATATACACGAATAGTTAGAACGATCTCACTTACTGATCAACAGTTTCCTTCATAGCGGGATAGTTAGTCCATTCCCCGTCTACCGAATTCAGAAAGTACACAACTTCTTTAATCGGATCGATAGCCAACAACAACCAGTGTTTTCTAAAAATTTAAGCAACAGTTTAGAAGAAAAGTTTCTACGCAAAATAAACAAAGATATATTAGAATAAATGAAAAACTCACCCCACTGGAACAGTGTTATACGGCAAAATAAACAAGCTATCTGGGTTGCCGACGTAGGCCGTGTATCGATTCACTAAGTACTCCCTAACTGAACCCGGTTCCCTGACAATTGTCGCTCCGCTGACAATATGGGCAGACAAGAAATGGAAGCGTCTTGCCAATACAGTCTCGCGCATTTTTTATCGTACAACAACCTTAAATAAAAACATATAAACATTAGACTATTTTCATTGAAATGTGTAAATAAATTGTTCAACTAATTAAATGATATATTTATCGGAATACCGGATGTATGCGTGAACATTGCCGATGCCTAATTCACCATGCGTCATAATCTCAGTCATTTCGTCCAATCCTATCGTTTCTTGGCAGTCAAGACCAAAGATATCTGCATCCATAAGGATTGTACGAATAGCACCTGACTTCAAATCTGAGGTTTCCAAAAGTACTCCAAGTGTATTCCGATATCGAGGTACAAAAACGCCTCTTCCCCCGCCTCTTCCCCCCTTATGCATTGACTTTTTCGGGGGTGGTCTGCTACGAACAGGCTGGGTCACTTGTTGTGACACTTTCGCAGATACCTAACAATCATATAACTTAGGTAAATTATAAAATCGTTCAGTTTTAAATTCATATCATATAATAAACAATTTAAGTGTACCTCTGGAATTGATGCCATAGACTCGCCGCCTTGCTGCAAAATCTCCTTACCCTTATTAGCGGGTTTTGTAGGAGGCTAATATTAAAAAATAATTAACTTAACGGTTCAGAATTGACATTTGAAATCTAAATGATTCATATTAACGGTTTTAAACATACCTCATCATCAATGAAAATGAGGTCCAAGGGCCATGCAACAAACGACCCTACCACGTCTCGCACCGATCTTATATCCAAGGCCACGTCAGGTACCGGTACCAACGCATCGGGATCAATAGGATAATCTACTGATACTCTCAGGTGTCCAGCCGGGATCGGTGTATTATGAATTAAATCTCCCAAAGTGTTGTACACTTTTCCCTTGCCAACAAGGTGATAATCTGATGCCATTACGTATAGTTGGCAAGATGAAATGCCCTAAACCAATATGCATACATATTACTTTTAATTCAATAATAGAAAGAGGTGGAATAAAAATGAGAAACTTGAACAATAGAGATTTATCAATATATTTATAATTACCTCAGGAAATTTATTCTGACGGTTGATACTAGCGTTGTCACTAGTTTCTTTCGCCATTGCCGCATTGCCCTTTTCCCTCATTAATACCTCTTTATCTCTTTCCAATGCATTGACTTTTGCTTGTAATTCCATAAGTACATTCATCACTTCTGCATTGGTAGGATTTCTTTTCCGATGATGCTGGTAGAAAGAGGTTGGAGTCACACCGTGACCTTTACCCCTAACCCGACCGGAATACTCAGGAACATTCAGTGCTTTACTAAGTACGCTCCTCGTATCCTGGTCGTCACCGGTGGACTCCGTTTGTGACAATGTCTCCTGAAAATAATGGAGATAAAAAAATCAATTAAATAGTCATAAAAATTTGATTTAATTAAAGACACAATGTTATACTTACGCATTCATCATAAATTCTTAGAACACTTGGATCAACAGCTTGATTCTTGCCCACACGGGCTTCCTTCCACAGCAAATGTGCTGGAAGTGAGGTTTCATCACTTTTCGTCTCCTCTAACTATGCATAGAAACAAACGGTTAGATCGTCAAATACAACACATTTAGACAATTAATAAGAACATATCATTTCTATTTATTACTTACAATTTTTTCCTCTAAGCGCGCATATCCCAAACGCCCTTTTTTGTATGGGTACGCGGGCTTTGATGCTCTCTCACTATTTTTGGCACTCTTTTGCCGGAATTCGTCATCTCTTTGTCTAATAAACTCAGTCCAATCTTCTTGTTTAATGAAAAGATTATACTTTTCTGGCCTTCCGGCCGGGAACTCTTCCAGCCACTTTCCTTTGTCATCCTTAAGATAGGTGTTCGTCAACAGATTTTTCCACCCTCTAAATCTTTTCCCGGCCAACCCAAGTACGAAGCCTTTACGCTCATCTGGAACGTTAAAAGACCGCTGCGTATAAACCATATAAACATATAAGTAATTTAAAAACCATATAAACCATATAAACATATAAGTAGTTTAAAAACCATATACACCATATAAACTTATAAACTTATAAACATATAACCATATAAACCATATAACATACATACCTTAACATCTTCCCAAAACATTTCTTTTCCTTGCTTCAATGCTTCACATTGTTTCGCATTCCATCTAGATATGGAGATTGGCACATGCATACGAACAAGTGTACCAACGTAGCTTGTGAATTTTGAAGCATTAACCCCAACTACTTGATTTGAATGATTCCAATCTACATTATATTTCACTCCCTTATCTCTAGCACGAATGATTTCGCGCATTATGGTGATGCCTCGTGCAACATCATTTGCTGAAGTATCATCCGCTGCATGATTTGTTTCTTGTGAGTTTTCATGATCTTGTTGGTTTCCTGGTGGATTTTCTTGTTGGTTTCCTTGCGGGTTTTCTTCATTGCTAGCCATTAGACCTGTAACAAAAGTCAAACAAGCACATTAGTACACTACATGAAAATGGATAGTCGAAAAAGATATGAATTGCACTAAAGGAACTCAAAATTGAATAAAATGCTAAAAAACCAAACTTGCAAGAAATAAACCTCACCATCAGCTCCGGAAACATTGTTCTACTAATTAAGCACAAGCACATTCGCAAAAATTCAAAACGGTTCAAAAGATATGCCAAAAATTCAAAACATTATTCACATATTACTTACAATATTAGGCTATAATTATAATAATACCTTTTTCACTAACGTCTCTTTCTTTTCTTGGTAGCAATATATTTTACGCTTCTGTTAACAACTCGGATGGTTGGATTGATCCAAATACCCTCATTATGATCATCTCTAGTACAAGGTTCATTCTCATTTTGATCGTTTCTTGTACAAGATTCAATGCCAACGCCAATATCACCTTGATCTCCAATGTTTTCATCAATTACTTTGTTAGACAAAAGCACTATAGACCATTTCGTACTTGTCGGATCATTGACATAGAACACTTGTTTAGCCTGAGAGGCTAGAATAAAAGGTTCATCTTTGTACCCCACCCTATTGAGATCCACTTGCAAAAATCCTGACTTATCCATTCGTACGCCATTATTATTTTCAACCCACTTGCAATCAAATACAGGAATCTGAAACTTCCCGTAATCAAACAACAAAATGCGCTCGATAACCCCAAAATATGACAGATTTGCAAATTTCGGGTTTAAGTCATTCGCACTTGATATGTGCATCGCTTCAGCTACCAAGGTAACACCACTATTCTGCATAGTACTTTTATCATCCTGTTCTTTGGTATAAAATGTGTATCCATTAATTGCGTATGCGCTATAAGAAAACACAATCATACTTGGACCATATGCTAAACATCTCAACCTTTCTGTTACTGAAGCAGGATCCGAACGATACTTTGAATAAATTTGTTCCTTAAACCACGGTATGAAACTTCGATTGTGCTCTCGTACTATCCAATTCTCATTTCTATTCAGATTTAAACCTCGAAGAACACCCTTGTGCATTTCAGCATACGGCTCAACCTCAATCTCATTGTGCAGAACATACAAATGCACCTGATCCCGTTCGACCATTGACACTGTCACAACTTTATTTCCAATTAGTCTTTTTCCTTCTTTTTTCTCGACAATATGAGATTTGGGGAGTCCAATTGATTGAACATTTGACAGATATTCAGTGCAAAACTCAACCGCTTCTTCAACAATGTATCGTTCCGCAATACAACCCTCCGGTCGACTTCGGTTTTTCACGTACCCTTTTAAAATTTTCATATAACGTTCAGCAGGGTACATCCATCTCATATAAGCTGGTCCGCACAACTGTGTCTCTTTGACAAGATGAACGACTAGATGAACCATTATGTCAAAAAACGAGGGAGGAAAATACATTTCAAGCTCACATAAAGTAACAACCACCTCTTTTTGCAATGTTGGTAAGATCGCAGGATCGATCACCTTGCTGCAAATTGACTTGAAGAAAAAACACAACTTAGTTATTGCGCTCCTTACTTTTTCTGGCAGAATAGAACGTATACCTATTGGTAGAAAATGTTCCATTATAACATGGCAATCATGAGTCTTTAAACTCTTTAACTTTAGGTCTTTCATTGACACAAGTCTTCTAATATCTGATGAGTAGCCTTCTGGAACTTTAACTTCACTGAGGAACTTACACAATATTTTCTTCTCCTTTCTAGATAGAGTGTAAACAGCAGGTGGTAGATATGTGCGTCTTCCTTTCGTCACGGGTGCCAATTCAGTTCTAATTCCCATGTTTAACATGTCCTTCCTTATGTTAATGCCATCCTTAGACTTTCCTTGTATATTGAGTAACGTACCAATGACACTATCAAATACATTTTTTTCAATATGCATAACATCGAGGAAATGTCTTACGTACAACGACTTCCAATATGGAAGTTCAAAAAAAATCGACCTCTTCTTCCACCCACTCGTGACAAGTCTATGTGCAAAAGGCTTGCCAAACTCAGTACTCACATCTTTCACCTTTTCAAAAATCTGATCACCTGTCAACATATGTGGAGCTCTACCGTGTTCTGCCTCTCCATTGAATGCCTTTCTCCACCCACGATAGTGATGATTAGAATTTAAGAATCTACGATGACCGAGAAAAACATTCTTCTGACAAAAGTTCAATCGCATCGTATCGGTTTCATCTTCACAAACAGGACACGCTTTTTGACCCTTAATGCTGTACCCTGATAGATTTCCGTACGCCGGAAAATCATTAATTGTTCCAAACAACATCGCCCTCAAGTTGAAACTTTCTTTCCTATACCCATCGTAAACCTCCATACCGGTCTCCCACAAAAACTTCAAATCTTCGACTAAGGGTGCCAAGTACACGTCTATGTCATTCCCTGGTTGTTTGGGCCCAGAAATTAACATAGATAGCATCATGTACTTACGCTTCATACATAGCCACAGAGGTAGGTTATATATCATAAGAATCACAGGCCAGGTGCTATGCGAGATACTTTGAATACCATGCGGGTTCATTCCATCAGTAGACAACGACAAGCGAAGATTTCTTGCTTCTTTTCCAAATTCAGGATAATCAATATCAACTTTCGTCCACTGTGGTGAGTCTGCCGGATGTCGCAACTTCCCATCAATAATTCTTTCATCTGCATGCCAAGTCAAGTGTCTTGAATCGGTCTCACTACGATACATGCGCCTAAATCTCGGAATTATAGGAAAATACCATAACACCTTTTCCGGAGACAACTTTTCCTTATATCGAGGGGCACCACATTTAGGACACTCATTTAACACTGCGTACTCGTTTCGAAATAAAACGCAATCTTTTGGACATGCATGTATCTTTTCATAGCTCATGCCAATAGAGGACAACATCTTTTTGGCCTCATACGTTCGATTGGGAAGAACATTATCCTCTGGTAGCATTTCTTTCACGAGGGCTAATAACTGTGTGAAACTTTTATCCGACCATCCGTTGTCCGCCTTTAAGTTGTACAACTTTAACACCGCAGACAATCTTGTGAATTTTGTACAACCATCATACAACGGTTTCTCTGCATCGCTTACCAACCTCTCGAACATTTTGGGACAATCCTCAAGATCTTCTTCAAGCGCTTCTGCAATCTCTTCGACTCGATCATAATCGTATGCGTCTGCGAAATCCTCATTTGAAGCATACGTCGTATTATAACTCGATTCAACATTCCCGCTACTTTTCTCACCATGCAAATTCCAACATGCATAACTTCTATCAATTCCATGCATCAGTAAATGCGATTCCAACTGAACCGCGTCAACCCGTCTCCCATAACAACATCTCAAGCAAGGACATATCATTCCATTGGGTTCTCTGGCGTGCGCAATGGCAAACTTAACGAATTCTGATACCCCATCCTCATACTCTTTCGACAATCGATTGGCAGTCATCCATTTTTTATCCATGGTTTGACTATAGCAACTAATTAGTCACGCAACTATAGCAAAATAATAATTAATTACCTGTAAAGAAATTCAACATATCAGGTAATCAAATTCATAGTTATTCTTGCCTCACCTTAAGCATGTGCTAAACAACTCATCACTAATTACTAACTAGTGAAGTCGGATACTAGTGATTCAGTCTTGGATACAGGTAATAACAATTATATTCAAACAATAGTGAAGTCGGATTTCAAACAATTATATTCAGTCCTTATCTTACAAGTTAGCTTTGTCAAGTCTTAGTTAGGTTCAAATCAAATTTTAAAAGCAATGTATTGTTAATTGTTAAATGACGCTCTATAGTTTTCAATTCATCTTGATTTTCTTTGCACCTAGACATGACTTTTTTAATTTATGATTACAGCATATGCAAGATGAAGATAACGGCAGACCATACAGGAAGTTCAAGCCTTAAAGTATGAAAGATGTTTTGTAATAATCAGGGGTTATGAAAGTTAGACCTTAATGAGGCTACAACATGTGTTTTTTCTTAACTGTCCAATGGCCGTTTGTTTATGTAGTTTGGTTCTATCAAACCATTCCTTGTTTGGCTGTCTTCATTGATATTGCTGTGATGTTAAATTGCTACTGTTGTTCAAAATCAATAATATATTTGGAAAACAAAGCATGAGTCTGAGAAAATATTAGATTGACAACTATAAGATTGTATTTGCTAGGTTAAAAGCTAATGGTGTTACTCAAACTCTATTATATTCCTTGCAGTAACTTTCATTAGATGTTTTTGTTGTATTACTCATATTAGCAATGAAATGCTTTGACTTTTATTCTGTAAAAAACAAGAAAATGTTACAAGAAGTCGTGTACATGGAAACAATTGTAACCATGAAATGAATGATAAATCAAAGAGTTTCATTAAAATGTTAGGACAATGTTAGTAGGTCTAAAGATGGATTCCAAGTGGGGATGAGAAGCAAACCTGCTGTGTTAGAGGACAATGCATAAACAGATGTTCTTGGCATTCCTTTTCATCCAAATGTTACTAAACAAAGCCTGTCACAAATTTTTAAGTACTCACTTATTGTCATTTTGAATTAAATTTTACATTTACTTGTTTATGTTATATGTAAATTCTAGCGTAAACTCTAATTATGGTCTATATGATTTTCCTTAATATTGCGTGTAGGATAAGATTTCACATCTCAATGATCCCCTTATGTTAATTCCACTGCATCTAATCATTTCTCCTTATAGATTTCCAAATTTACAACCTAGACAATCATATGAAACTCATCATTATGTTTATCTCTATCCCTCTTATCCTCATCTTATCCCTCACCTAGTATTATACTCATTAACATTCCTTCCCTGCCCAATCCCAGATGGTTCCCTAACTCAATAGTCTTGTACCATGCCATCAATAGCTTCAAAAATATTCACCATCATCTACCTTTCAAAGGGCTTACGCATACCTATATTGTCAATGGGCAAGTTTTGCCCAATCTTTTATTTGGTTCCTCTCATTTCTCTTTTCTTGTAACACGACATTTACCTCTAATTTTAGATGAATTACTTTATGACCATTTTGTTACAAAAAAAATTGGATTGTGTTAGAAAGTTTGCAATGGATAATTCACATTACTATGTTTTATCCTAATCAATGTATTGTTAAATTTCAAGTCATTAATGTTCTTCTCCTACAATGATCAGTATGCTTTAGTGGTCTTTATGAGTTCTCCAACATTAAACTCCAGATCTCATGACCAAGTATAGATCCACATACTAATGCTTTTATTTCTTAGTTTACTCCTAATACTAGTATTTCCGACAGGTTGTCACCTAGATCTTATTCTCTATGACACCTAGGATTAGGTCATCCAAATCAAAACACTTTTAATCTTAGCAGGGTACTTAGGAATAACAGCGTTTCCTGTTCTATATCATATTCTCAAAGAGCTGAACCTTCTAAACTCAGACGTGGGCTGATTTATCTTAACAGCAGCTAATTCTTTCTCCCTGTGAAATATTGTGTTATGTTCATAGTATCTCTTCTAGATTATATTATTCTATTGGTTGAATCATCACCATCCATGCCACGTCAAGAGCAACACACAAAATACACAAAGTAAGAGAGTCATCGTATATTTATCAGAAATCTTATAAGTAATGGTTGTAGGAGTTATAAAGTTTTCAACTACTACTATTTCAATCAATGTGATCCACTATCACATTTTTTATTCTGGATCGTAGCTTAAGGTTCAACAGGACCGGTTTGTAATGTTGTTAACATTGGAGAATTTATGGTATTTAAAGTTAATTAAAATGTTAATTATGAAATTCTACAATTTATAGACGATACTATCTTTGTAGGTAAGGGATCATGGAAAAATTTATGGAGCATCAAAATTGTACTAGGTGGGTTTGAACTAGTCTTAGGGTTGCGACTTAACTTTTACAAAAGAAAGTTGTATGGAATAAATTTTAGTAATATCTTCAAGCAGGCAACATCTACTTTTCTCACGTTTAAATTTATGGTGTAACCAGTAGGATCAAATCAAAGTAGAAGCACACATTAGAATTTGATTATTAAGAATATAGGAGTGAAGAGCATAAAGTTTTTCAACAAGGCTATATTATGCAAATGGAAATGATAGACTATCAGCAAGGCTAAACTTGAAAATTTTAAATGGTGATGAAGCTATGTGTGGCTGAAAAGATTCTCTATGTAGAGGGATCTGCTATCTATTGGAGTTGATTGTGTAGGTGGTATGAACTGGTTTACAAAAAACATAGCATGTAAATTAAGAGATGGCAAGAACATAAAGGTTTTGCAAGAACAAATGGATTGCAATTTTTTCTTTGCGTCCAAGTCCCGAGAAAAAGGATGATTTTGTGTGGATATCGAACTATGCAAGGGACTTTATTACAATTAAGTCATGCTATAAGGTAATTAATGATTCTGAAAACTCAAGAGAGATGACAGAGGAAAGGATGAAGAATATTATCCAGACTATTACAAAATATACTTTTTACCACTATTGGGAGACGAATTTTACTATGGTTAGAGGTTCGTGCTAACGAGGTTGTTATAGTAAACGTTTTAGATTTCCACCACACATAAGTAGTCATAGTAAAAATTGTATAGTCCACAACATATAAACGCAGTTGTAAAATCCAATGAAAAGTGGAGTGTTCATTGGTTTGATATCCAATGATCACATTTTCGTATTTTCAAATAAAATATCACTATATTTCACCTCGGTCATAACTTCCAACTGTGGTGATATATACAACTTCTCAGGACAGTACAGCGAAACACCAGTGCAATATAGCTTCATAATGACTAAAATGGCCTCTTTCCAATCAAATTCCAAGATATCCTCTATCTCTCATAGAACATACAATAGCAACAAACAATAACAACAACAACACTAATAATTCCCAAAACAAGCTTAATCACTTGTTGTAGTGAAGAAAACAAAAACAATTCTCAGGACAGTACAGCGAAACACCAGTGCAATATAGCTTCATAACATTCTCATTGCAAGAACACCCCCAGAATCAAAACCCCAATCCATAATCACTCATCACCAACCAAACCAACAACATAAAAACAACACAGTAGAATCAAACACTCTAGTCACGATGTACACCAAAAACAACAATTACAGAAGCACATGCTTTAATGATAGGAACACTTACTTGGATTGAAAATTTGAATTAGTCGTGGGCCGAAGATTCGAAGGTGATGGTGCTAGGCGTTTGGAGTTACAACAGAGGAGGCTGCTGGTGTTGGTGATTGTGTCGTTGATGCGAGGCGGGGGGTAATGGTGAGAGGACGACGAAGGGATGAACAGTGGATGGGAAGGGTCGACGAAGGGATGAACAGTGGATGGGAAGGGTCGACGAAGGTTCAAAGGTTGTTATGAAAGTGAGGACGACGAAGGATGAAGAGAGCTTGAATAGGAGCAGACGAATGGAGAAGAAGATGAACAACTGGGTTTCGTTTTTTGTATCAGCTGGGTTTAGAAATCTGATTGTAAATTTAGGGGTTTAGAAATTATTTAACTAACCTATGCCAGCGCTTTTAAAAAAGCGCTTTCGTATCCCCCACCTATGCCAGCGCTTTTTAAAAAGCGCCTTCATATCCCCCACCTATGCCAGCGCTTTTATAAAAGCGCTTTCGTATCCCCCACCTATGCCAGCGCTTTTTAAAAAGCGCCTTCATATCCCCCACCTATGCCAGCGCTTTTAAAAAAGCGCTTTCGTATCCCCCACCTATGCCAGCGCTTTTAAAAAAGCGCTTTCGTAGGTTTCCCTTTTTTTTAATTTTGTTTTTTGTGAAGGCTATGGCAGCGCTTTTTCAATAAGCGCTTTAGTAGAGGCGCTGCAAAAAGTAGTTTTTGGCGTAGTGAGGACATTTGCACAGACGAATCCCTTAGGGTAGGTAGACAACTCTAGATACTTGCTCTAAATTTCTAAACAAATCAAAAATACTTTTCACACCGACACCTTTTCAAAAAGCTTTCGAAAGCAATTTTTCAAACACTCTTGAGGACCGATACAAGAGTCGAACTGGAATTTTCAAAGAAACTTTTTTAAAAAACCACATTGAAAAGCAAACAAACCATTTTTGAAAACACAAATGAGCAAGTATCTAAGAGCCCATGGATAACCATGGATAGAAAGGGTGCTAACACCTTCCCTTTCTATAACCTACCTCCCGAACCGAGAGCAATCTCTATAAGGAATTTTTCTGTGCTTTTGTCCTTTCCATTTGGAGAAAATAAAAGACGGTGGCGACTCTTGCTTCTGCGACATTTCGCGAACCAGCTTTAAAACAGTCAGTTCCAGATCCACCGATCACAGAACTGGCGACTCTGCTGGGGACACTCTTATAAAGTGAGGTGTACCTTAGGGATAGTTCATAACTGTGTTTTCAATTGCTTTCCTTGTTTGCTTTAAATTGTGGGTCTGTCTTGGGAGTTCTATAGATCCTAACCCGGATCTGGGGGATACCTTCTTAGAAAGTAGCAACAAGACTGTGAGGGAACTGTGCGGGGTATACCGACATGGTTGAAACAGTCTGCTACGTTGATGTGGCACTTTGGTGTGTACCGGTAACCCTTGAGTTCAGTCAAGAAGAGTACGGGGCCTCCGCGTGGTGTCGTGAAGCATCAACATACCTTAGGAACCTTAATTGAACTATCTTGGCCTCTTTAGGGTAGTGAGATAACTGACTTTGGTGCAGTCCGAGGTTGGTTGATACTCGATACTACACTCAATTGAGGGTTGCTTTCCTGGAATATTTCGGTCGCCAGTTCAGTGGCTAAATCGAAACGATGAACAATGAAAGCAATCCCGTGATATTGGGACCCTTAGAACTCGGTTACTTCTAATAGGACAGGTTGAGCCCACCAACTTCAAGAGGGTAATACCCAGACCCCATGCTGGCCCAAACTCTAAGGGTTTCTCTTGTGTGACTTGTGTGCCTTCGTACTTGACTATTTGCATGCTTGTTATCTGACACATAAACTACTTGCAGGTTTTGTTTATAGTCCTTAATTGGGACTCATGACAGGTTTTACTTGAGTTTCTTGCAGGTTTTGGTTTGCAGTCCTTAATTGGGGCTCATAACAGGGTTGCTTACAGTACCCCATGCATAGCATAACATCATACCATTGCATACATCGTAACCCATTTCAAGGATCTCAAGGGTCTGTGATGTAGGTCAGGATGAACCAACTGTCCAGCAAGGGGCAAAGGGGATTTATTTTCCTCTAGCCAAGATTGTCAGAGGCTATGACCCACTGGATATGGTGAGCTTTGACACTTGAAGAAGGTTCCCCGAGCCAAGATCGTCAGAGGCTATGACCCACTGGATATGGTGAGCCTTTGACCCTTTGGAGAAGGACTCTCAATAATATGCAGTTCCTTCAATCAAGCTACCGGACCCAAATTCTAACAAATTTTCTTGTTTGTCCCGCGAGATCCTTGAAAACATTACATGCATGTCATACACATCATTACATAACAGGTATCCTTGTTACAGGTCACTTACCCTTCTCGCTGTTTATTTCAGCAATGGCTTCTCAACAAGATAATCAGGACCTTCTTGCTCAGGAGACTCGGTTCGGGGAGATCCTCCTGAATTTATCCAAGGGGCAAGAGGAGCTAAGGACACTTCTCATGGAGACTTTGGTCAGGAATAGCGCTGAGGATGAACGGTTGAAACACCTGCAAGCTGAAATGGATGCGATGAAAGCCCATATGCTGGGGCAGGTGACTGCCATTCAAGGCTTAGCTCAAAAACAAGAAGAGCTCGGAGTTCTCATCAACCAACTGCTTCAGGGTAACCAACTGGGGAAAACGCCTAAGGGTAAAGAGCTAGTCATCGTTCAACCACCTTTGAGACAAGGAGACAAGAGGAGAGCTCCTCAAATGGCTTCAGGGTCACAAATTCAGCATCAACCTCACCAGCTTCAGCCAGACAAGCCCAGGAGGCAATTCACCCAGCTCAATATGTCGTTGTTTCAAGCTCTACAACGCCTGTTGAGGTTGAACCTGATCACATTAAGGGCTCATCCCCGGAACCCCAACACAGCCTCTCCTAGCTATGATCCCAATAAAAGGTGTGCCTACCACTCAGCCAGTCCAGGACATGATACAAATGAGTGTTGGGCTCTGAAGAACAAGATCTAGGACCTGATTGATGAAGGGGCATTGGAGTTTACACAAGATGGTCAAGCTGAGTTTTTCTACCATCCCTCCAAGGCTCACTATTTGAAGTAACAAGCCCTGAGGATGAAAAGACTTTTGTTCATTAGGATTTTCAAGTTGTAACTTTCTTTTGGTTCAAACATTTACTCATGTTAAACGTTGTTATTTCATTAATGCATCGCATATGTCTGTTTTGAAGCAATATATTCGTATTCACTATATGCAAATTATTCTCATATTTTTTCTGATGATCAACTCTCAATAATTCTAAGCCTCTTGAGGGAGGATGACGAAAACGATACCACGATCTTTACAGTATGCTTTTGAACAGACCCCGCTGATGAGGTACAGGCATTGTTTCAATTCCTAAACACTGGAGTTATAAGGAAGATAATCCCTCGTCAACCCCTTTGAGCCAAAGAAGTTGGAGTTTTTCTTTTCGAAAATTAAAATCCTTAATCATAACCTGGGGCAGGGTAGTTCTCTCAGTTGATCCAAGTGCATAACGAATGGCACCAAAGAGGTCCTTACAAAACAAAAGACAGTGATGGTTCCGAATAGTCATAAAGACAGGCAGTCATTACCAAAAGAGAAAAACTAAAACCCAGTAAGCCAAAACCTATGAAGGAGACTTACAAAACTGGGGCATCCCGCTGACTGTAATTCCAAAAAGAAACAATTCAGGCAAAAAACAGGGATAACAAAATCAAAGAAGAAAGAGGTCCTACAAACCCTCAACAAAAACAAAAAATGACTGCCTGTTCAGAATAAATCATCAATATCTGAACCATCATTGGAACATCAGGACAAAGACTCAAACAAGGTCTAATGCACGATCAGCTGAGTTTAGGATCGAAGAACATCACGAAGAGCGGGTGGGTACAAATAAAATTTGAGCCGTTATCCTTTGTTTCTTAAACCGTGAACCAGGCCACGTTATAACCCTTAAAAGTCTTAGCTGAAGCATGGGTTAGTTCAAAAGCATACTGTTACGAAAGGTATCCTGACTCCTTAAGGCTTACGGTAAATACGGAGTTGACATCACGTTTTACAAACATTCACTTGTTTTATGAAAAAAAATGCATTTGCAAAATCTTCGAGACAGACATAAGCTTTGCATTTTTGATATGACTTTGTTTGCATATGACTATTTGTTTGAACAGCAGGAAAATTCGCACGATGAATACCTAATGAACAAAGGCACTTCCAATCAAGGGGCATGGCATGACCAGTATCCATCATCTAGGGCAGTCCAATCAAGATTCGGAGAATCTCTCAAAGGCCAAAATAGCTTGGGGCAAATCTCTGTCTGAGTCACTTGAGAGCATCCCAACAACGAATCCTGCCTAATCAAATACCTTCTGATGGCATGACAAAACACTTCTAACAGGGGCAACTCCCTACATTCTGAGAGCATGGACATAGTCGAAAAAATACTACGCAAAATCAAAGACCCGCTAGGTTGACATACCTAGGCAAAAATAAAGGCTTCCCGGCGAACCAAAAGGGTTCGGGAAAAATGAAGGGATGAAATGAAGAATCTGTACACCCGGCAAGTCGAAAACCTGAAAAGGCGGCTTGGGCAAAAATGGGTATCCCGGTGGACTGAAAACCCGAAAGGGCGGTCCAGGCAAAAGTTAGGGATCAAAGCGTACGACTATGTCCTGTCATCTTGTCACCTGCCCACCAGAAGAAGGTTGGTCCATCAACAACTATCAGCACCTCACAGGTCTTCCTCTCCCACCTCAGAAACAGGGGCAATGATGAGTTGTCCAAGCAATCTAATCGTTCTGTCAACCAAAGTACCAAGGAAAGGTTAATACAAAGATGATTACCATCTACCTTTACAAATTCCAGATCGTGGGTTAACATCCGAAACCAAACAGGACAATCATCCACTTAACCATCATCAAGATAACCTTACCCCGGTTCATCAAGAAGTCTTACACGGACTTATCTCAAGATAACCTTACCCCGGTTCATCAAGAAGTTTTACACGAACTTATCCTGCAGTAACCTGACCCCGGTTCCTCCAGAAGTCTTACACGGACTTATCTCAAGATAACCTTACCCCGGTTCATCAAGAAGTTTTACACAGACTTATCTCAAGGTAACCCTACACCGGTTCCTCCAAAAGTTTTACACGCACTTATCTCAAGGTAACCCTACACCGGTTCCTCCATAAGTTTTACACGAACTTATCCCGAAGTAACCTTACACAGGTTATCTCTTTCCAGACGTAGTTTTACACAGACTCGTCATCAGTAAACCCTACACAGGTTCTCTCTCTCCAAAGATGAAGTTTTACACGAGCTCATCATCAGGCAACCCTACATAGGTTCCCTCTTTCAGCTTACAAAAATTACAGTTCAAAAATTCCCCCAGGAGAGTCCAATCCAGTTTCCCCAGGAAAGTTGGAATCCATCTCCCTGAGCAGTAAGCTTATCCCCAGTAGATTCTGGAAGCTTATCCTCGCAGAGCATGAACGCGTCTCCCGGCTGTATTCAAAGAGTTATTTCCCTACCAGGATATAAATGGGTTATCCTCAGCCAAAAGCCACGGAAAGAGCGTCCTCAGCGAAGTCTTCTTATCCCCAGCGAAGTCTATTAACACTTCCAACACAACAAGGGTATCCCCAGCAAGTTATTATTGACAACTCAACAAAGTACCTCTCTTCCCACAGAGTATTGCTTCCCAGCAAGATCGCTAGAGTACTTTTCTCCCCGCAGAGTAATCCATTCACCAAGTTTATTCCCCAACGAAGTTATCTTCTCCTACCGGTATTCTTGCAACTATCATCCCCAACGGAGGCAAAAATCTATTCTTCAACATCAGCCCAGGATATGACTTCCCGGCACCCGTCAAGGATTTACTTTCCTAGACGAAAAACATACATTCATAAACATCACACTTCCATATATTATAACATGCATATACGCATCATACAATCTCAGGTGTTGAGAACATCATTGCTTGATCCATATCATGCATTGCATATGACTGACCTTTACCTTTCAGGAAAGATCCAGTTAAGTTCTCAGCTATATTTTAAGACCTAGACCGGTTCAGTTAAATCGACCCTAAGATTTTACTGTTTCTTATCCAGTCAAAGGCCTTCTCTGGTTCAGTCAGATCGATCCTAAGATCTCCCTGTTTCTTATCCAGTTGAAGACATCAAGGCCTTCTTTGGTTCAGTCAGATCGACCCTAAGATCTCCCTGTTTCTTATCCAGTTGAAGACATTTCAAGACCTAGACCGGTTCAGTTAAATCGACCCTAAGATTTTACTGTTTCTTATCCAGTCCAAGGCCTTCTCTGGTTCAGTCAGATCGACCCTAAGATCTCCCTGTTTCTTATCCAGTTGAAGACATTTCAAGACCTAGACTGGTTCAGTTAAATCGACCCTAAGATTTTTCTGTTTCTTATCCAGTCCAAGGCCTTCTCTGGTTCAGTCAGATCGACCCTAAGATCTCCCTGTTTCTTATCCAGTTGAAGACATTTCAAGACCTAGACCGGTTCAGTTAAATCGACCCTAAGATTTTTCTGTTTCTTATCCAATCAAAGGCCTTCTCTGGTTCAGTCAGATCGACCCTAAGATCTCCCTGTTTCTTATCCAGTTGAAGATTTCAAGACCTAGACCGGTTCAGTTAAATCGACCCTAAGATTTTTCTGTTTCTTATCCAGTCCAAGGCCTTCTCTGGTTCAGTCAGATCGACCCTAAGATCTCCCTGTTTCTTATCCAGTTGAAGACATTTCAAGACCTAGACCGGTTCAGTTAAATCGACCCTAAGATTTTTCTGTTTCTTATCTAGTCAAAGGCCTTCTCTGGTTCAGTCAGATCGACCCTAAGATCTCCCTGTTTCTTATCTAGTTGAAGATTTCAAGACCTAGACCGGTTCAGTTAAATCGACCCTAATATTTTTCTGTTTCTTATCCAGTCCAAGGCCTTCTCTGGTTCAGTCAGATCGACCCTAAGATCTCCCTGTTTCTTATCCAGTTGAAGATTTCAAGACCTAGATCGGTTCATGTAAATCGACCCTAAGATTTTTCTGTTTCTTATCCAGTCAAAGGCCTTCTCTAGTCCAGCTAAATCGACCCCAAACAGATTTCCCTGATAAAGACTCAGTAGAAGATATCCAAGATTCTCTCAGCGTTCCTGTTGAGGTAGTAATCGTCCCCAGATTTTCTCAGCGTTCCTGTTGAGGTAGCAATCGTCCAAGGTTCTCTCACCGTTCCTGTTGAGGTAGTAACCATCCCTGGCTCATTCATCACCTTTTGAAGATCCAGATCCAGCTCCTGTAACCAGTCAGGACACATCTATACAAAGAATCTGAAGACCAACTCCTGTAACGGGTCAGGTAATCCTTTTCTTTTGCAGGCACGCAAGCTCTCGCTAAGGAATCTCTTACGCGATCAACATCCAGATGGCATCTATAAGCCCATCCACCTTCCATCATCTCTTAGCATGGCATCTATAAGCCCATCATCCTATCCATCAATCTCCAAATTGCATCTATAAGCCCATTCCCTCCATCACACTACTATGTGAGCGCAAATTTCTGGGCACTCTAGTTGTGATCGGTATATCTGGAACTGACTGTTTAACGCTGGTTCGCAAAATGTCGCGGAAGCAAGAGTCGCCACCGTCTTTTATTTTCTCCAAATGGAAAGGACAAAAGCACAGAAAAATTCCTTATAGAGATTGCTCTCGGTTCGGGAGGTAGGTTATAAAAAGGGAAGGTGTTAGCACCCTTTCTATCCATGGTTATCCATGGGCTCTTAGATACTTGCTCATTGTGTTTTCAAAATGGTTTGTTTGCTTTTCAATTGTGGGTTTTAAAAAGTTTCTTTGAAAATTTCAGTTCGACTCTTGTATCGGTCCTCAAGAGTGTTTGAAAAATTGCTTTCGAAAGCTTTTTGAAAAGGTGTCGGTGTGAAAAGTATTTTTGATTTGTTTTTGAATTTAGAGCAAGTATCTAGAGTCGTCTACCTACCCTAAGGAATTCGTCTGTGTAAATGTCCTTTAAAGTAGTGCCATCCCACCATTGAGAGGTAGGTAGCACCACCGTTGGAGGTGTTCGGGTCAATTCGAGTTTAGGGACATGGTGATCACCAGAGCAATGGGAAGACACCTTAGAAGCTACCCTCATACCAGGTTCCCGGATCATGAGGACTTACTAAGACATCCTCTACTCGACGATCACCTTTCGAGGCAAGGCAACAGTGAGGCGTACCCTAGGGGTGGTGTGTGCGATTTGTGTGTCGTTTTCAGATATTTTTGTCTTTTGTCATGTTATTGGTGATCTAACGTTTGTTTTTTTTTTATTTTTGTCCATACATTCTTTCATGCCATTTAACAGTTAAAAATTGCGGAAAGGTAAAAAATTCTAAGCTATTACAAAAGGCGCGGGTCCACATCGCCAAAATTTCTCGAACCCGATTTGACAGAAAAATAAAGAAAGAAAAGTAAAGTGCGAGGGGCCTTGGGAGAGATACAGAAATATTAAGCGAAAAAGAAATAAATATGCGAATTAAATAAGAATTAAACGAGGGCGTTGGACCCTTTTTGCAAAATTAAATTAAACGATGAATTAATTAAGATTAAAAAGAAAAGAAATTGTTTTTGGTGTTTTTTAGTATTTTATGATTTTAATGAAAAAGAATTAAATGCAATTAAACCTAATTCTACAATTTTTATTTTATTATGAAAACATTGAATTTTAACCTAAAATTAACCCTAATTAATTTACATGCAATTTAATTATAAAAATAAATATTTAATTATTATGGAATAAAAGAAAAAAGATGAAAATTAATTAAACCCTAATTCTATATTTTTTAGATTTTTATTAAAAAGTTAAGATTAACCTAATTTGAAACTAAATTTAATTATATGCAATTTAATTACAAAAAAAATATTAAAATAAAAAAATATTTAATATTTCTTCTTTTCTAAATTTTTTATGGGTTTTTTATATTTTATGAAAACACTAAATTAATTAAACAAACAATAATTAAAAGAAAACAAAAATTATGAAAAATAAAGAAAATGAAGAAAATTTGCAAACCAAAGGGGGGTCTGCCCCTAATTTGAGGTGTTTCTTTTAGCAATCTGGCCCAAGATTCTGAGGCCCTTTTGACTTTTTCCAGGCAGCGTGTGATGCATTGACTAGGGTCCAATATACTCTCCAATTCATGGCCTTTGATCTGATGCTCTGGGACACGTGGACGTTGGATTTTGAAGATGCATGATACGCTCCAGTCTTGAAACTGCATGGGAATATTGATTGCAAAATAATATGGGAATAATGAAGACCTGGGGCTCGAACCCAGGTCATGAACGTTATCAACAACTGTACCTACCACTGAACCAATTCACGCGCTTTTAGCATATAATAACGAATAAATATTATAAAATAAAATTGGTCAGTAGCTTAAAAAACGCGCGTAGAATTTGAACGATCCAACCAGCGCCTTCCACCTCATCGTCCTCTTCGTTGGGTTTATTTTTTTCCTGAAACAAGAACAAACTAGCAACGATTTTCAAACGTTGCCATAGATGCCATATAAGAAAATAGCGAATAGGCCATAAGGCCTCATAAATTGAGCGCGAGGGTGGCTTTGTCTTCGTCTAAGTGCGCTGATCATGACCATGGCATCGTGGTAGGCTAATTTTACACTATCTGAAAACGCCCAATTCACAGTTCTGTAAACCCTAGAATTTGATAATGGTGAAATCGTATATAGCATGCAAAAACTCAATCAAGATAGATGGTTAGCTTCAGAATCACACAAGGAATATGAATCAAATATTAAAAAGTGCTAAATGTGCATGAATTGAGATGCACGATTATGAAAATTTTTCGGTACAGATGAGATTGTTCTCACGTTTCTGGGCACAAAAGCTTATGGTTTTGGATGCAACTCCCTTCTATGAAGCCTTAGCAAGCTAATGAAATCAAAATCGTGCCTTGAATCACCCTAGAATTAGGTTTTCAATTTTGAGTTTTCTTGCAAAAATTTCAAGTTTGTGAATGGAGTTTCTGCGCAGCTTAGTGGTTCTTTGCATTAGGTTTGTGTTCAGGCTTAAGTATAGAGTGAATTAGGTCAAATAAAACAATCCAAATCCTTGGCATTCATGGTTTGAGAGATTTGATTTTCAAAGATCTTTTTTCCAATATTTTCCATGCTATTTTGTACCAATCATGATCAATTCTCTTCAAATCTTTCCATATTTGATTATGCACGAATTATTGAGTATATTTCATGCACAAAAAGATTGAAAAACTTAGGTTAAATATTTTTCATGTATTTAATTGATTTAAATGAATTATTATTAATAAAAATTCAAATAAATAAATAAAAAATGAAGAAATACTTCCCTTTGGTCCAAGTGGTCGTGCACATGCTTGGGATGATGAATTGTGGAAGAAAAATAGGCCCATTAGCAATTTTAGGTCATTTGAATCATTGTTGACTTTTCAAAATATCCAAAAATTTCCCAACTTCCACAAGGCATAACTTGCTCAATTTTTAAGCTTTTCTCATGTTCTTGGACATTTTGAAAAGGTCATTGAGTCCTCTAACTAATGCCTTTGGTCCCATGTCATTTTTATTTACCAATCTCAAGTTATGGCCTTTGACTTAAAGTCCCTTTTTGTTGACTTTTGAAAATGACCTATAATGTTGAAATTGATAACTTTTTGTGAGAGCATTTATTGGAATTGAAGTATGAAGATGAGTTGTATGAAATGTCTTTCTCTTCAAAATGAGCTTTGGATGGAATTTTTCTGATAATCCATGTGAAAGTTATGCCCTGGTCAATTTACAGTTGACTTTTTCAACTGTCCAAATAAGGAAACTTTTGCATCTTGATGATTTTTGAGCCAAGCTTTGAGAATCATGATCAAGCATTGATCAAATGATGTTTGTGGCTTCAAAATGAGATGTTGACCAAAAATTTGAGCTTTTGACTGTCAAATGACCATTTTACCCCTACAGTTGACTGTAGTGCAATTAGGGTTTTTGACTGTGCAGTTTTGTGCTGAAAGTCTTGAAACTTGATATGAGGATGCTTGACCATGTTTGTAGGCATATGAGACTTGATTGGACCTTTGGAAACTTCATTTTCTTGATCAGAACCAAAACCCTAATTTTGACTGTTTAGGAGGCCTTGCACTGTGCAACCCTTGGGGAATCTTGAAGCTTGACTTGGCAATTTCTTGAAGAATATGGGAGGGAAAATTTTGGGGTACAACAGTTGCCCCTGTTCAATCTTCTTAGACCTGAGGATGCAGATTGGCTGACGTGCCTTTCGTAATCCGAGGGTAGAAGATGATTGAACACTAGAGTGCCCAGAAATTTGCGCTCACATAGTAGCAGTGTGATGGAAATGGGCTTATAGATGCCATTTAGAGGTTGATGAATAGGATGATGGGCTTATAGATGCCATATGGATGTTGATCGCGTAAGATATTCCTTAGCGAGAACTTGCGTACCTGCAAAAGAAAAAATGAGTACCTGACATGTTGCAGGAGCTGGTTTTCAGATGCTTGGTATAGATGTGTCCTGCCTGGTTACAGGAGCTGGATCTGGAGCTTCAAAAGATGATGAATGAACCAGGGATGGTTACTACAGTGAGAGAACCTTGGATGACTTTAACCTCAACAACAAACGTTGAGAAAATCTTGGGATTACCACCTCCGCAGGATCAGGAAGAGAACCATAGGCAATTATAATCTCAACAGCGAACGTTTGAGAAAAACCTGGGTTGGAATTATCATCTCCACAACATTGGGGAGAGAACCATGGGAAATTATAATCTCAACAGCGGACGTTTGAGAAAAACCTGGGTTGTAATTATCATCTTCGCACCGTTGGAGAGAGAACCATAGGAAATTATAATCTCAAAAGCGGACGTTTGAGAAAAACCTGGGATGGAATTATCATCTCCGCACCGTTGGGGAGAGAACCATAGGAAATTATAATCTCAAAAGCGGACGTTTGAGAAAAACCTGGGATGGAATTATCATCTCCGCACTGTTGGGGAGAGAACCATAGGAAATTATAATCTCAAAAGCGGACGTTTGAGAAAAACCTGAAATAGAATTATCATCTCCGCACCGTTGGGGAGAGAACCATAGGAAATTATAATCTCAATAGCGGACGTTTGAGAAAAACCTGAAATAGAATTATCATCTCCGCACCGTTGGGGAGAGAACCATAGGAAATTATAATCTCAACAGCGGACGTTTGAGAAAAACCTGGGGTGGAATTATCGTCTCCGCACCGTTGGGGAGAGAACCATAGGAAATTATAATCTCAACAGTGGACGTTTGAGAAAAACCTGAAATGGAATTATCATCTATGCAGTATCGGGGAGAGAACCATAGGAAATTATAATCTCAAAAGCGGACGTTTGAGAAAAACCTGGATAACTTCTACTGAGTCTTCATCAGAAAAATCTGTTGGGAGTCGATTTAGCTGGACTAGAGAAGGCCTTGGACTAGATAAGACATCTTTGGAGTTGATTAACTGAACCGGTCTAGGTCTTGAAATATGATGGAGAATTTAGCTGAATCTTTCCTGAAAGGTAAAGGTCAGTCATATGCAATGCATGATATGGATCAAGCAATGATGTTCTCAACATAAATGAGATTTGTATGATATGATGCGTCTATGCATGCTATAATGATGTATGTGATGTTTTATGAATGTGTTTTTCGTCTAGGAAAGTAAATCCTTGACGGGTGCCGGGAAGTCACTCCTGGGCTGATGTTGAAGAATAGATTTCGCTTCCGCTAGGGATGATAGCTACAAGAATACCGATAGGAGAAGATAACTCCGTTGGGGAATAAACTTGGCGAATTGAATAACTCTGCAGGGAGAAAAGTACTCTAGCAACCTTGCTGGGAATCAATACTCTGTGGGGAAAGAGGTACTTTGCTGTGCGTTGAAAATAACTTGCTGGTGATATCTTTGCTGTGTTGGAAGTATTGATAGACTTCGCTGGGGGTAAGAGAATTTCGTCGAGGACGCTCTTTCCATGGATTTTGGCTGAGGATAACCCAGTTATATCCTGTTAAGGAAATAACTCTTTGAATAAAGCCGGATGACGCGTTCGTGCTCTGCGAGGGATAAGCTTCCAGAATCTACTGGGGATAAGCTTACTGCTTGGGGAGATGAATTCCAACTTTCCTGGGAAACTGGATTGGACTCTCCTGGGGAAGTTTTGAACTGCGGGGGAAGTGATTCCTTTGAATATTGGTACGCCGCCGGGGAACAATCTTTAGACCAAGACTGCCGGGGATGCTTGTTAAGAATATATGTATACTGCTGGGGAATGTTGGGATCTGCTGGAGGATACCCAATTTCCTTAAGGCTGACTGTAACTTTGCTGGAGAGGAGTCTGTGGACTTGCTAACGTACTCTCTGGGGAATTAAGATACCTGGTTATGTTTTTTAGCTGAACCTACCTTGGTACCTTGGAGGACAGAACAATTAGACTATTCAGACAACTTCTTTATTGCCCCTGTTTCTAATGTTACCTGTAATTAATCCTTTGTTTCGTATGCAAATATTTATGAGTTAGCAAATTATTGTCAATGCATATATCACAATTTGAACCTTGGACGTTCTTCGCAAAACAAAACAGAAAAAGGAAAACAATTGGCACTTTTAACTGAAAAGTATATTTGTATTGATTTTTGATTGGCCTGTAAATAGGCGTTTTGTGTACAAGAGGCTGACGTCCTAGTAAGAGAACGCTGCCGAACAAAAGAGTTTATACAAATTTTGTACAAAAGAAGATAAAACAACTGTGTGAAATATGAATGATCCCACTGGGTTTCAACTCTGCTATTGCCATTATATCTCCGAGCGTCTCATCACTTGATGACCTAAACAAAGAATGAAGCTGACTGATCGATGCCGTCTGAACTTGACGTAGATATCGGATTCTGGATGCAAAGTGATCCAATGAGACATAGTATTACGCTTTTATCCCTAATTTTTGCCTGGACCGCCCTTTCGGGTTTTCAGTCCATCGGGATACCCATTTTTGCCCAAGCCTCCTTTTCAGGTTTTCGACTTGCCGGGTGTACAGATTTTTTCTATTTCATCCCTTCATTTTGCCCGAACCCTTTTGGTTCGCCGGGAAGCCCTAATTTTTGCCTAGGCATGTCAGCCTAGCGGGTCTTTTTCATGCGTAGTATCTTTTTACTATGTCTGCATTGGCGGGGTGAGGAAGGTCGTCACCATCCATGTTGGTCAATATCATTGCTCCTCCTGAGAACACAAGTTTGACCACAAATGGCCCTTCATACGTAGGGGTCCATTTGCCCCTTGGATCACTCTGAGGAAGGATGATTCGCTTGATTACCAGATCCCCAACTTGATATTCCTGTGGTCTGACCTTTTTGTTAAATGCCCTGATCATCCGTTTCTGATACGTCTGACCATGACAGATAGCAACAAGTCTCTTTTCATCAATGAGGTTGAGCTGATCAAGTCGTGTCTGGATCCAATCATCTTCGTTCAGATTTGCATCCTTCATTATCCGGAGAGAGGGTATTTGCACTTCGATCGGTAAGACAGCCTCCATACCATAAACCAAAGAGAAAGGAGTTGCCCCGGTTGACGTCCTAGCTGAGGTACGGTACCCATGTAGAGCGAACGGTAACATCTCGTGCCAATCTTTATAAGTCACTGTCATCTTCTGCACGATTTTCTTGATGTTCTTATTTGCTGCTTCTACAGCCCCATTCATCTTCGGTCTGTAAGGAGAAGAATTGTGGTGCTGTATTTTGAACTGCTCGCAGAGTTCAGCGATCATCTTGTTATTCAGATTGGTACCGTTGTCTGTAATGATTCTTTCCGGGATGCCGTACCGACAGATCAGATTATGCCGAATGAACCGTGCCACAACAGTCTTGGTTACTGTAGCATAGGAAGCTGCTTCGACCCACTTTGTAAAATAATCAATCGCCACTAGGATGAAGCGATGCCCATTGGATGCCGTAGGTTTAATCTCGCCAATCATGTCTATGCCCCACATTGCAAACGGCCAAGGCGCAGTCAGAACATTCAGAGGAACTGGAGGAACATGCACCTTGTCTGCATAAATCTGGCACTTATGGCATGTCCTGGAATGTTGGTAGCAGTCAGCTTCCATTGTGGACCAGTAATACCCTGCCCGAAGGATCTTTTTAGCCATAGTGTGTCCACTGGAATGTGTACCAAAGGTCCCTTCATGTAGCTCTTCCATGATCCTTTCTGCTTCAGTCTTATCCACACAACGCAGTAAGGTTGAATCATGGTTTCGCTTGTACAAAATGCCGTTGCTAAGGAAGAACTTTGCTGCGAACCTTCTCAGGAACTTCTTATCATTGATAGAGGCACCTTCAGTGTATTCCTGAGTTTCCAAATATCTCTTCACCTCATGGTACCAAGGCTTCTCAGTTACCAATTCAGTCTCGAGATTACAACAGTATGCCGGTTCGTCCAGTTTCCATATGATGATCCGGGGAGCCTCATTATCCCATTTAACTTTGAACATAGAAGACATTGTAGCTAACGCGTCCGCCAACTGATTCTCTTCTCTTGGGAAGTGTTCAAAGGTTATCTCTGTAAAGTGGGGGATCAGGGTCAACACACATTCTCTGTAAGGAATAAGATTCGGATGTTTCGTATCCCACTCTCCTTTGATCTGATTGATCACAAGAGCGGAATCTCCGAAGACACTCAGAAACTTGATCCTTAGATCGATCGCAGCTTGAAGACCCATGATGCACACCTCATACTCTGCCATGTTGTTGGTACAATTGAAACATAGTCGGGCAATGAGTGGAGTATGAGTGCCTTGAGGGGATATGATTATGGCGCCGATACCGTTACCCAAAGCGTTGGAGGCTCCGTCAAAGTGCATAGACCATCGGGATCCTTCCTCAGGTCCTTCATCCGATCCGGGTACTTCACAGTCAGTTACTATCATAATGCTTTCATCCGGAAACTCGAAGTTCATTGACTGATAGTCATCTACAGCTTGATGTGCCAAGTGGTCTGCCAATACACTTCCCTTGATGGCTTTCTGGGTCGTGTACTGAATGTCGTATTCCGTCAAAATCATTTGCCATCTTACAATTCTCCCAGACAGAGCAGGCTTTTCGAATATGTACTTTATAGGATCCATCTTTGAGATCAACAAGGTAGTGTGAGTCAACATATACTGTCTCAGCCGGCGAGCAGCCCATACCAAAGCGCAACAAGTTTTCTCAAGCAGTGAGTATCGGGTCTCACAGTCGGTAAACTTTTTGCTAAGGTAATAAATGGCGTGCTCTTTTCGGCCAGACTCGTCATGCTGCCCCAACACACACCCCATTGAGTTGTCAAGTACTGTCAGGTATAGTATCAAAGGTCTCCCTTCAACCGGTGGCATAAGGATAGGTGGTTCTTGGAGATACTCTTTGATTTTGTCAAAAGCAGCCTGACATTCATCATTCCAACGTACTACCTGATCTTTCTTCAGCAGTTTGAAGATTGGCTCGCAGGTAGCAGTTAGGTGTGAAATGAACCGAGCAATGTAATTCAGGCGTCCTAAAAAGCCTCTGACTTCCTTCTCTGTCCTAGGAACTGGCATCTCTTGAATAGCTTTAACCTTAGCAGGGTCCACTTGAATACCCTTATCACTTACCACGAAGCCTAGCAACTTCCCAGATCTTACCCCGAAGGTTCACTTGTTCGGGTTCAATCTCAGCTTGTACAGTTTCAACCGGTCAAACAACTTCTGCAGATGGTCTAGGTGCTCTTCCTCAGTCTGGGACCTCGCGATCATGTCGTCAACATACACTTCTATCTCATGATGGATCATGTCATGAAATAGAGCAACCATGGCACGTTGGTAGGTTGCCCCAGCGTTCTTCAACCCGAATGGCATGACCTTGTAACAGAAGGTGCCCCACTGAGTAACAAATGTAGTCTTTTCCATGTCTTCAGGTTCCATCTTGATCTGATTATAACCTGAAAAGCCATCCATGAAAGAGAACACCTTATGCTGAGCTGTATTATCAACAAGGACATCAATGTGAGGTAGAGGGAAGTCATCCTTGGGGCTGGCCCTGTTCAGATCCCTGTAGTCGACACACATTCTGACCTTTCCATCCTTCTTTGGTACCGGCACCACATTAGCAACCCACTGAGGGTAAGAAGTTACTGCAAGAAACCCGGCATCGAATTGTTTCATAACCTCGGCTTTGATCTTCTCAGACATCTCTGGGCGCATACGACAGACCTTTTGCTTAACCGGAGGGCAGTCTTCCTTAGTTGGCAAGTGATGGACCACAATGTCGGTATCCAACCCGGGCATGTCTTTGTAGGACCAGGCAAAGATCTCCATATAATCATGTAACATCTGAGTCAACCGTTGCTTCACGCCGAGCTCTAGGTTGGCACCAATCTTTACCTCTTTCTTGTCTTCTTCAGTACCCAAGTTTATTATTTCCACCGGCTCTTCATGTGGTTGAATTGCCCTCTCTTCCTGAAGTAACAGTCTTGCGAGCTCGCCAGGCACTTCGCAATCATCTTCACCTTCGTCTTCGGCTAAGTTGATCGGATTTTCAAAGTCATAACTGGCAGTAGCAGAGTCGTTATCAGTGAGATCCAGAGTGGATTGAAACCTGTATGAGTGAGTGTGTGTGTAAATACAGCTGTTTTGAAATATATGTAAAAGAAAGAAAGACAGAAAAGGAGCATAAGATTTGCAATGCGAGAAAACGTCCAAGATTTTCATTCATGATATATGAAATGACAATTTATATGCCCTCACAAATAGAACCACAGTGCCTCGGGTAAGACACCGGGCCAAAGAGTTTATTATTGTTTATTACAGATACCAAAAACATAGGAATTCATTACTTAGTAACAAGAGAAACAGATAGATTGTCCTTTGCACTCCAATTGTTAAGTCCACTGTCGGTTGCCGGGTAGATCCAGCTATCAAACTCAGCTTCATCCACTTCGTCTTCGTCCCCAATAGCATTCACTCCATGAGCAGGCAGGGGAGCTGTCACTACATTAGGCTTCTCAGATGCCTCAAACTGTACTTCTTTGGCGTCAATAAGGTCCTGCAGCTTGCTCCTTAGGGCCCAACAGTCGTCAGTGGAGTGCCCCGGGCTATCTGAATGGTAAGCACAACGAGCGTTCGGGTTGTACTTAGGAGATGTAGTATTTGGAAACTTCGGCGCCTCTCTGACAGTCACTAAGTTGGTTGAGAGCAACTGTGGCAAGATCTGCGATAAAGTCATGCTCAAACGGGTGAACTCTCTCCGGGGTCTTTCAGCCCTTTGAGGATTGGTTGGCCGAGGAGCGGCAGCAGGTTTAGCAATCATTACCGCACTGACAGATTGGCGGCGCTCAGATCTCTCTGATCTCTTGGAACCATATACGGCACTAGCCTCCTTCTTGAAGGGTTTCTTCTCAGAACTAGACGATGCACCCTTCGGAATCTTTCCAGACTTTAACCCAGCCTCAATTCTTTCTCCAGTCAGAATTAGATCAGTGAACCCTGCAGACGAATTCCCGATGAGATGGTTGAAAAATGGCCCAGATAGGGTCCCCAAGAACATGTCTACCAACTCCCGATCAGTCAACGGTGGCTGCACCCTGCTAGCCAGGTCTCTCCACTTCTGAGCGTACTCCTTAAAACCTTCACTTGAACCTAACGACATACCCTGGAGTTGGGTACGTGTAGGGGCAAGGTCGGTATTATATTGATACTGCTTGTAGAAAGCAGTAGCCAACTCCTCCCAGTTATGAACCTTGGTCCCATCCAGCTGATAGAACCATTCGAGATGAGTCCCTGAAAAACTCTCCTGGAAGAAGTGGATCCACAAATTCTTATCCACTGAGTACGGTTGGATTTTCCGAACATAGGACCTGAGATGTAGCTTGGGGCAAGACGCCCCGTCGTACTTAGTGAAAGATGGTGCCTTGAACTTCCGAGGAATGATCACACCAGTTGACAAACCCAGATCTCCAAAATCCAGCCCAGGTACCTGTTGTATTTCCATAGCATTCAACCTATCCTCCAGCTGCTTGTAACGGTCTTCTGCCGGAGGGTATTGCTCTTCATCAAAATCAGTCTCGTTGTCAGAGACTATCGGACTAGGACCCTTTTCTGTCTGAGGAGTACTCTTGCCAACAGAAGAACCAGCCTCTTCATTTTGAAAAGTGTTGCCAAACCTTCGGCCCGAGCTAAACAGAACAGTTCTTCTCTTTTTCTTCTTCTCCTTCTTCAGGAGCATAGCCTTCAGCTCTTCTTGGCCTTGAGCCAAACCCTTGATTAACTCCTGAAATTGCGCATTCTGCGCCTGAAGAGCTTTGATGGATGTCTCAGTTGATGACGAGTCGGGATTCATGATGCTGAAATAAACAGCGAAGAACTGTAAGCAACCTGAAAAGAGGAAAAACCTGCTATGCACATGATGAATGATATGTGTTTATGCAATGCATTCAAGGGTTCGAAAGTTCAAATTTGTTGTAGACAAAAAGGAACACACGTTATCATTAAGGAAACAATTGTTTTAGTACATCAAAGCCTCATGGGCAAAATGATACAAAAGCAAATCAATCCCAAAATATACTACGCATCCTCTTTGGAGCTATGTAAGTGTTGAGCTTCCTCTCCTCATGCAACAGGCGGGTGAGCTCCAAGACCTTCTTTTCACTAGCATGTAGACTGGTCTCAAGAAAATTCCGTTCTTCTTTAAGCTGGATCCAGCTCTTCTGCATTTCTTCCCAGGATGTGGGCATATCAGGGTGCTGAATAGTGTAGGACACTTCTCCTTCCAAGACTGGTTCTTTGATCACAGGGAGCATATGAGGATAAGGCATCACTAACTTCTGGGAGCGGGCGCGTACCCACTTGAGATAAGGTTCCAATGGTATGGAGTTCCTGTGCCCCAGTGTCTTGCTGTCTGTCCTACTTGGCATCCTCCAGGCTCTGATAAATCTCTGGCGAAGTCCTTGACTATCGTTGTCGAAGTCAAAAACTATGTCAGGAATTAACATGTCATGAGGACCATCTCTCCGAGCATAACCAAACTGTCTCCAAGCCAGGCATGGGCTGTAAGTAATACCTCCTCTGATTCCAAGTAAAGGAACATTAGGGTACTCCCCGCAATGATCAATGATAGTGACATCTTCTCTGGACCGAGGGCACCAATGTATATCTGCATGTGTAAGAGTCATCAACCGTTGTGACCACCTCAAACCCCGCTCATTCTTCAAGACTGATTGTGGAAGGTGCGAAATAAACCACCTTCCCAGGAGAGGAGTGCAACACATAAGGACACCTCTTTTTCTCATGGTTCGAGTGTAACATGAGTGAAGGATGTCCCCCAGCAACGTAGGTATAGGATTCCTGGACATAAAGATCTGGACAGCACTGATATCTATAAGCTGATCTGGATTAGGGAACAACACCAAACCATAGACAAGGAGGGCCACCACTTCTTCAAAAGCTTGCAAGTCAAGGGAGTTCCAACATTCATGGGCCTTTTCAAACAGAAACCTGGATAAGAACCCTTTGATACCACTTCTAACTTCCCAATGTCCCTTGAGGTCAGATGACTGTAGGTGCAAGGCTTTAGCAATCTCTTCAAGCTTAGGTTCCTTTTCCGTACCGTTGAAGGGTAGCTGATCAAGGATAGGGATCTTCAGGAGCCGGGAGAACTCCTCCAATGTAGGTACCAGCTGATAGTCCAAGAAGGTGAAACAGTGATGCAGAGGGTCAAAGAACTGGAACAGGACCTTTATCATATCTTCCTCAATGTTGGTATTGACCAAGCTGATGAGACTTCCATGTCTTTCACTGAATGAAGAGTTCTCGGGAATCCTGGATATAAGCTCCTTAAGCTGAGGAGGGATCCTTACAAGACTGACTTGAATTGTCTTTCTACGAACAGTTTCCATATCCTACAAAACAAGAACAAAGATGAAAATTCGAACCCCTGAAATGGTTAGTCAATGCATATGATGCTGGATGATGTCATGATGCTATGATTAAACACACCACAGATATTTACAAAGACAAACATGTAAGGCACACAAGGCACACAAGACCAGCCCTTAGGGTTTAAGGCCAGCATGGGGTCTGGGTAGTACCCTCTTGAAGTTGGTGGGTTCATCCTGTCCTATCACGAGTAACCGGGTTCTAAGGGTCTCAATATCACGGGATTGCTTTCATTGTTCATCGTTTCGATTTAGCCACTGAACTGGCGACCGAAATATTCCAGGAAAGCAACTCTCAATTGAGTGTAGTATCGAGTATCAACCAACCTCGGACTGCACCAAAGTCAGTTATCTCACTACCCTAAAGAGGCCAAGATAGTTCAATTAAGGTTCCTAAGGTCTGTTGATGCTTCACGACACCACGCGGAGGCCCCGTACTCTCCTTGACTGAACTCAAGGGTTACCGGTACACACCAAAGTGCCACATCAACGTAGCAGACTGCTTCAACCATGTCGGTATACCCCGCACAGTTCCCTCACAGCCTTGTTGCTACTTTCTAAGAAGGTATCCCCCAGATCCGGGTTAGGATCTATAGAACTCCCAAGCAACCCACAATTTAAAGCACACAAGGAAAACAATTGAAAACACAGTTATGAACTAGCCCTAAGGTACACCTCACTTTAAGTTTACATCCCCAGCAGAGTCGCCAGTTCTGTGATCGGTGGATCTGGAACTGACTGTTTAACGCTGGTTCGCGAAATGTCGCGGAAGCAAGAGTCGCCACCGTCTTTTATTTTCTCCAAATGGAAAGGACAAAAGCACAGAAAAATTCCTTATAGAGATTGCTCTCGGTTCGGGAGGTAGGTTATAAAAAGGGAAGGTGTTAGCACCCTTTCTATCCATGGTTATCCATGGGCTCTTAGATACTTGCTCATTGTATTTTCAAAATGGTTTGTTTGCTTTTCAATTGTGAGTTTTAAAAAGTTTCTTTAAAAATTTCAGTTCGACTCTTGTATCGGTCCTCAAGAGTGTTTGAAAAATTGCTTTCGAAAGCTTTTTGAAAAGGTGTCGGTGTGAAAAGTATTTTTGATTTGTTTTTGAATTTAGAGCAAGTATCTAGAGTCGTCTACCTACCCTAAGGAATTCGTCTGTGTAAATGTCCTTTAAAGTAGTGCCATCCCACCATTGAGAGGTAGGTAGCACCACCGTTGGAGGTGTTCGGGTCAATTCGAGTTTAGGGACATGGTGATCACCAGAGCAATGGGAAGACACCTTAGAAGCTACCCTCATGCCAGGTTCCCGGATCATGAGGACTTACTAAGACATCCTCTACTCGACGATCACCTTTCGAGGCAAGGCAACAGTGAGGCGTACCCTAGGGGTGGTGTGTGCGATTTGTGTGTCGTTTTCAGATATTTTTGTCTTTTGTCATGTTATTGGTGATCTAACGTTTGTTTTTTTTATTTTTGTCCATACATTCTTTCATGCCATTTAACAGTTAAAAATTGCGGAAAGGTAAAAAATTCTAAGCTATTACAAAAGGCGCGGGTCCACATCGCCAAAATTTCTCGAACCCGATTTGACAGAAAAATAAAGAAAGAAAAGTAAAGTGCGAGGAATTAATTACAAGGCCTTGGGAGAGATACAGAAATATTAAGCGAAAAAGAAATAAATATGCGAATTAAATAAGAATTAAACGAGGGCGTTGGACCCTTTTTGCAAAATTAAATTAAACGATGAATTAATTAAGATTAAAAAGAAAAGAAATTGTTTTTGGTGTTTTTTAGTATTTTATGATTTTAATGAAAAAGAATTAAATGCAATTAAACCTAATTCTACAATTTTTATTTTATTATGAAAACATTGAATTTTAACCTAAAATTAACCCTAATTAATTTACATGCAATTTAATTATAAAAATAAATATTTAATTATTATGGAATAAAAGAAAAAAGATGAAAATTAATTAAACCCTAATTCTATATTTTTTAGATTTTTATTAAAAAGTTAAGATTAACCTAATTTGAAACTAAATTTAATTATATGCAATTTAATTACAAAAAAAATATTAAAATAAAAAAATATTTAATATTTCTTCTTTTCTAAATTTTTTATGGGTTTTTTATATTTTATGAAAACACTAAATTAATTAAACAAACAATAATTAAAAGAAAACAAAAATTATGAAAAATAAAGAAAATGAAGAAAATTTGCAAACCAAAGGGGGGTCTGCCCCTAATTTGAGGTGTTTCTTTTAGCAATCTGGCCCAAGATTCTGAGGCCCTTTTGACTTTTTCCAGGCAGCGTGTGATGCATTGACTAGGGTCCAATATACTCTCCAATTCATGGCTGTTGTACCCCAAAATTTGCCCTCCCATTTCCTCAACATTTTCTCATCACAAGACCTTTGAAGATCAAGATCCAGTTAGGGTTTCCTCTGCTCAAGACTTCTCCCTGCACTGTGGACTCAAATTAGGGTTTGTGTTTGCCCAAGGATGTTTTGACCTAAAATGCCTAAGATGACTTTCATGTCTCATGTTTGACTCCCAAGATTACCCATACCAAGTTTCAAGTCCTAATTCCAAGTTTTGCCCAATCAATTAGACAGATGACCTAGAAATCAGCTGTATTGGGGAAAAAGTCAACTGTGGCCAATTGACAGTCAAACCTCATGAAATTTGACCCACATCAACATTATGAACTCATATGAACCATTTGATCAAGTTTGGATCACAATTCCACAAGAAATTTGATCAGATCACCAAAAGGGCAAAATGGTCATTTTTAGGGTTTTGACTGCACAAAGGCAATTTTTTACTGTTTGACCTAGCCAATGGCAAATCAAGTTCACATATGGACTCAAGGACTCAATGAAATGGTCTTGACACATTCATCAAGCTCAAAAGATCCCAAGTACACAAGATTGACAGTTGAATTTCCCAGTCAATTGATCAATTTTGACTGTATACTGAAAAGTCAAACTTTGACTTTTTGGTCAAAATCAAGAGTCAAGATTCATTTTTCATAGAAAACATTCCAAATCATGAAACTTGTTCACCAAGAAATCACAAAATGCAAATTAGGGTTAGAAAATGGAATTTTTCATAACTTAGAATTTTTCTAAGTTATGAAAAAACCCTAATTTTTTCCCAACTTTGTCCCATATTTTCACCAAGATCCATTTGGATTCAAACAAAAGTCAAAACATGAAAGTTGTAGCTTGTTGCATAATCTACAACTTTGATTCACAAAGTTTTCTCATTTTAAGCTTGTATCTCAAGTTACAATTTTTTGAATAAGGGCACTAAACCATTTTTAACTTAGTGAAATTTTAACCTATTTTGACAAGGTTTTCTACCCCACTTCAAGGCCATTTTTCATACCCTTCCACTTGGAATTTCAATTTGCATTTCAAAGATGGATTGTAGTACACATTCCAAGCTTTCCAAAATGTCCAAGAACTTCTCAAACAACCTCATAACTTGAGAGATTCGAATTTCACAAGTTGGCAAAAATTCACTTTTGTTCTTAACCAAGACATGTTCATAATCTTGCAAATTTGAACTCAGCTTGCTTTATGCTTGATTACAGGTCCTTGAACCATTCCATACTCAATAATTTAATGCATATTCAATGTGTTAAAGTGTTTTTCTTTGAGTGCAAGCATTGTATGCAAGATTAATCCTAAACTAGATAAAGTGAACTTTCCATTTTTGAAAAGATTAGCTTTATGTCAATTTAGAAATCCAACAAGTACAAGCTAAATCCTTTTGGCACATGATTATGGACAAGTTGCTCTGATCAAGAGAAGATTATGCAGCACATTAGGAGGCCCCCTACTGACCTAAACCATCAACTTGCCTTTGTTGCTTAAGAGAGAAGAAAAAGTCCATAACTTGTACCAACTTCAATCTCAGCATTAGAACACAAGAAAGAAGTTATCAAACACATTACACATATCATATCTAAGCTTCTGCACGAGCCATTGACCTCCCAAACATCCTCAAACCAAAAAACACCATAAAACTGCAAAAACAGAGTTGCCTCTGCAGTTTGATTGCTAACTCCTATTTCCCTCAAGTTCTTGTGCCAAAACCAGTTCACACACATTCCCTAGTACTTAGGCAAGCTAACCATGACCTGAAACCTGACCTGTAACACCTCCAAGCCACTTCACCATTTTTAATTTTCTGTTTTGCAGTTGGAGTTCACTAGCTCGATTCAGGGAGTTTCAAGACAAAGTAGGACTTGGAAAAGCATCCTTACACTTCAAGGAAGCTATATAAGTCATCATTTCACTCTGAAACATCCTCCATTGCAAAGCTCGACTCCGACTGAACAGGTAAGTTCATGGGGACGTATCTCTCTTATTAGACATTGTTAGCTTTAGGTTTGTGAAGAAAACATGTCACAATCATAGCCCTGAACATGCTCATATGATTAGATTTCATTTATATTTCGTGTGCTTAGAGAATTTTATGTCTGAACATGGTTAAAAATTTAGGTCAGGATTTGGGAGAGAAGAAATTCTCTCTCATTTCTGAGAGTTAGCTTGACTTCTTCATATGTCTAGAACCGTGGTTTCAAGCTCTACAGGTTTCATGTTGGAAGATTTGGCAAAAGATCAAGGAATGAGAAGTTAGAAAACGCGTTTTTTTTTGAACAAGGAAGTGTTCTGAGGTTGAAGATGACAGGCTTAGTGGGCTGGGCTTGTGTCATCTTTCTTTTTGCACCACACATCTATTTTTACACCCCCTGAGCCCATTTGTTTTATTTTTAATGATTTCTGACTTTTTCTTTTTTTGATTGGTCCATTTATTTTTTCTCATGATATAAAAAACATAAAAATATTTTTTCCATCATTTTTTGGATTTATTGCATATTTATTTGATTATTTATTTTGATTATACATAAATATTATATATACTATTATTTAGAATAAATATAAAAATAGTGTAAATACATTTTTTATTTTTGTTTACCTTCTGAAAATATTTCACATAAAAAATACTTATTTATTTATTTATTTATTTATTATTATTTTATTAAATATTAAATATTTTGCACATAATGCATATTTAAGAAATTAATATATATATAGATATATGTTTATTAATATATTTAAGTTAAAATATAAAAATACTTGAATTTTTCATTTTTATTAATATTTGATACAAAAATACTTTTTTCATAATATACTTCATTTTATTTTTATTTTTGTACATAATAAATAAATACTTGTATTAAATCAATTAATATCCATTTTCATTAAAATTAGGGTTTTTTGCCCTAAAAGTTAAAAATACTCAAAAATAATACCTTTTTATTTTCTTATTTTATTTTACATAAACCATACTTTTCTCATACATAAAAAACTTTCTTATTGCATTTTGCATATTTATTTAATTTCCATTTAATTATACAATTTATTTATTTTGCAAATATTCAAAAATGATGTAATAATTTAGATTTACATTCTTGTCAATATCCCCATTTGAACATTTGTACCCCCCTTCCCCTATTTGGTTTTGTAATAGCTTAGTAAATTTAAATTTCGCACTTTATACGCTTTCTAATAATAACATGTTAGAATTAGGGTTTGCATGCGAAAAACGATAAAAAATAGTTATGACCTAATCTCAAGATAAACAAGCATGAAAATGGACACATATCTCACACTTGCACCCCTAGGGTACTCCACTTTGTTGCCTTCAAATAAATGGGCCATATTGTATGTTGAACTTCTTTGGGCAAAGCAAACAATTTGAATGATCATAGTCCCTCGATAAAACTTTTTAAAAAAACAAACAAAAACAAATGATCAAGTCCCTTAAAGAAAATTGCCCAAAGACATTTAACGCCGTTGCAATTATGGTCTAAACGATGACCCGCACCTGTCCCTTTCACATCCTAACACAAGGTTGTCCACCAAATACAATGGTGGAACAAACTTGTTAAAAGGGTTAAAACGTAGCAATAATCTCTTGAGAAATTTAGGAGTAGATAACCTCTTAGTTACTTGAATCAAACTTGCAAAACAAAACACTTGCCTATTTCAAAAAACCACACAACACTACACTTTCAAAACAACTTTCAAAAAAACAAATGAAAACCTTTTCAAAAGACATACACCTTTGTATACATCCCCACATGGATCATTACAAAGGTTGCCACCACATTGGCCTCTTTTTAAAATATTTTTAAACCCACACACACAAAGCACCACTTCAAACTAATTGAAAACAAAAGGCAAGTGATCTAAGCAAGTAACTAAGAGCCCATGGATAACCATGGATAGAAAGGGTGCTAATACCTTCCCTTTCTATAATCTACTCCCCGAACCCAAGAAAACATCTCAAAAGGTTTTTTGCTGTGCTTTTTAACCTTTCCTTAGGATAAAATAAAAAGTCGGTGGCGACTCTTGCTCAACCGAAACATTTGCGAATACAAACGCAAAACCTCAAGTCAGTTCTCCCACCGTATCACAGAACTGGCGACTCTGCTGGGGAAAATTCTAAAAAAAGTGGAGTAACCTTAGGGCTTAGATCACCTTTGTTTTCAATTGATTGTCTTGTTTGCTTTTACATTTGTGGGCTTTGTATCGGAGTTTTATAGATCCTAACCCGGATCTGGGGATACCTTCTTAGAAAGTAGCAACAAGGCTGTGAGGGAACTGTGCGGGGTATACCGACATGGTTGAAGCAGTCTGCTACGTTGATGTGGCACTTTGGTGTGTACCGGTAACCCTTGAGTTCAGTCAAGGAGAGTACGGGGCCGCCGCGTGGTGTCGTGAAGCATCAACTGACCTTAGGAACCTTAATTGAACCATCTTGGCCTTTTTAGGGTAGTGAGATAACTGACTTTGGTGCAGTCCGAGGTTGGTTGATACTCGATGCTACACTCAATTGAGGGTTACTTTCCTGGGATATTTCGGTCGCCAGTTCAGTGGCTAAATCGAAACGATGAACAATGAAAGTAATCCAGTGATATTGGGACCCTTAGAACCCGGTTACTTCTAATAGGACAGGTTGAGCCCACCAAACTTCAAGAGGGTAATACCCAGCCCCCATGCAGGCCTAAACTCTAAGGGTTTGTCTGGTGTGCCTTACCATGTTTGCCTTTGTGAATATTTGTGGTGTATTTAATCATAACATCATGACATCATACAACATCATGTGCATTGACTGACCATTTCAAGGGTTTCGAATCTTCATCTTTGTTCTTGTTTTATAGGACATGGAAACTGCTCGCAGAAAGACAATTCAGATTAGCCTTGTAAAGATCCCTCCTCAGCTTAAGTAACTTACGTCCAGGATTCCCGAGGGTTCTTCATTCAGTGAGAGACATGGAAGACTCATCAGCTTGGTTAACACCAACATTGAGGAAGATTTGATAAAAGTCTTGTTCCAGTTCTTTGACCCTCTGCATCACTGCTTCACCTTCCCGGATTATCAATTGGTGCCTACATTGGAAGAGTTCTCCCGACTTCTGAGGGTCCCTATCCTTGATCAACTACCCTACAACGGTACGGAAGAGGAACCCAAGCTTGAAGAGATTGCTAAAGCCTTGCACCTACAACCGTCTGACCTCAAGGGACATTGGGAAGTTAGAAGTGGTATCAAGGGGTTCTTAGCCAGGTTTCTGTTCGAGAAAGCCCAAGAATGTTGGAACTCCCTTGACCTACAAGCTTTTGAAGAAGTTATGGCCCTCCTTGTCTATGGTTTGGTGTTATTCCCTAACCCAGATCAGCTTGTTGATATCAGTGCTATCCAGATCTTCATGACCAGGAATCCTATACCTACGTTGCTGGGGGACATCCTTCACTCATGTTACACTCGAACCATGAGAAGAAGGGGTGTCCTTATGTGTTGCACTCCTCTCTTGGGAAGGTGGTTTATTTCGCACCTTCCACAATCAGTTTTGAAGAACGAGCGGGGTTTGAGATGGTCACAACGGTTAATGACTCTCACGCATGCAGATATACATTGGTGCCCTAGGTCCAGAGAAGACGTCACTATCATTGATCGTTGCGGGGAGTACCCTAATGTTCCTTTATTTGGAATCAGAGGAGGTATTACTTACAACCCATGCCTGGCTTGGAGACAGTTTGGTTATGCTCGGAGGGATGGCCCTCATGACATGTTAATTCCTAACATAGTTTTTGACTTCGACAACGATACTCAAGGACTTCGCCAGAGATTTATCAGAGCTTGGAGGATGCCAAGTAGGATGGACAGCAAGACACTGGGGCACAGGAACTCCATCCCGTTGGAACCTTATCTCAAGTGGGTACGAGCCCGCTCCCAGAAGTTAGTGATGCCTTATCCTCATATGCTCCCTGTGATCAAAGAACCAGTCTTGGAAGGAAAGGTGTCCTACACCATTCAACATCCCGACATGCCCACCTCCTGAGAAGAAATGCAGAAGAGCTGGGTCCAGCTTAAGGAAGAACGGAATTCTCTTGAGACCAGTCTACATGCTAGTGAAAAGAAGGTCCTGGAAATCACCCGCCTACTGCACGAGGAGAGGAATCTCAACACCTACATCGCACCAAAGAGGATGCGCAATGTTTTTTTGCCTTGAGGAGTCATTTTGTAATATTTGGCCCATGGGGCATTTATGTACTAACGAATTTCTCCTTATTAATATGATGTGCGTTCCTTTTTGTCTGCAATAAATTTTGAATATTCTAAATCCTTGAATGCATTGCATACATACGCATTCCATTGCACCATATGCATAGCAGGTACCCTATTTCACAGGTTGCTTAACCTTCTTCGCTGTTTGTGTGAACAGTCATCATGAATCCAGACTCCTCCAGTGAGCAAGCAATCAAGGCCCTTCAGGCCCAAAATGCACAGTTTCAAGAGATGGTCCTGAGCCTGGCCCAAGGACAGCAAGAGTTGAAGACTCTACTCCTGAAGAAGAAGAAGAAAAAGAGGACTGCGTTGTTCAACACCGGACGCAGATTTGGGAACACACTCCATAATGAAGCTGATCCAACTACTTCTTCTGCTGAGAAAAACAGTCCCCAAGGGGGAGGAGCTCCTAGTCCCGCAGTCTCCGACAACGAGACGGACTATAATGACGAACAATACCCACCTGCTGCTGACAGGTACAAGCAATTGGAGGACCGCTTAAGCGCCATGGAAATTCAGAATGTGCCGGGACTGGATTTCGGAGATCTGGGGTTATCTTCTGGGGTGGTAATTCCACACAAGTTTAAGGCGCCTGCCTTCGCCAAGTATGATGGGGTCTCCTGCCCAAAGCTGCATCTAAGGTCGTACGTAAGGAAAATCCAACCTTACACGGCAGATAAGAACCTTTGGATTCACTTCTTCCAAGATAGCCTCTCGGGGTCACAACTTGAATGGTTCTACCAATTAGATGGAACTAGCATCCGACACTGGGAAGATTTGGCAACCGCATTCTACAGACAATACCAATACAATTCTGATCTCGCTCCTACGTGTACCCAACTTCAGGGTATGTCTCTAGGAACGGGTGAAGGGTTCAAAGAGTACGCTCAAAAATGGAGAGATTTGGCTGGCAGGGTGAAGCCTCCATTGACTGATCGAGAGCTGGTTGATATGTTCCTAGGGACGTTGTCTGGTCCATTTTTCAATCATTTGGTTGGTAACTCCTTCGCTGGGTTTACAGATTTGATATTGACGGGAGAAAGAATTGAAGCTGGCATCAGGTCAGGCAAGATACAAAAGGCTGCCTCCACAAGTGCTGAGAAGAGGCCGTTTAAGAAAGAAGCAAGTGCCGTCTTTGGTACTAGAAGACAAGTCAAGCCCGAAAGTCGCCAAGCCGTCAATGCTTTGGTCATCTCGAAACCTGTTGCTCCTCCTCAGCAGTACAATCAACAAAGAAGCGAAAGGCCTAAGAGGCAGTATACTCGACTGAGTATGACCTTATCTCAAATTTTACCCCAACTGTTATCCACCAACCTGGTGACCCTCAAAGAAGCTCCTAAGGTCGTCAACACTGCGTCTCCTAAGTATAACCCGAATGCCCGGTGTGCTTATCATTCTGATAGTCCCGAGCACACTACTGATGATTGCTGGGCCTTGAGAAATAAAGTACAAGATCTGATCGACGCAAAGGAAATTCAGTTTGAAGCGCCGGAGAGACCAAATGTTGTAACTGCTCCTATGCCCCAGCATAGAGTAAATGCCATTGAGGAAGAATTGTATGCTGTTTCGGTAAATGAAGTTGTTACCCCTCTGAAGACCGTCAAGAAGAACCTACTGCGGGCCGGTTTATTTCCGGGTTGCAGTAAAGGTTGCCTGTTCTGTGCTGTTTCCCTATCTGGTTGTCCCTTGCTGAGGTTAGGCGTCCAAAGCCTAATGGATAGCAAGGAGATTCTATTTAAGAAGTCTGCTGTTCAGTTGGTTCCGATAAAAGAAGTTTCTGTGGTTACCATCTTTAATAATCCAATCAAGGCTCTCCCGAAGAAGCCTGTTCAAATCATGACTGTTGCACCTGTGGTTATTACTGTACCGGGGCCTCTCCCCTACGTGTCTGATAAAGCTGTCCCCTGGCATTATGGGGCAGACGTATATGTAAATGGAATCAAACAAGAATTCGACACTGGCGCCAGTATCTGCGATATCACTGGTCCAGCCAAGGTCACCCGCAGTGGCAGGCTCTTCTCGCCTGACATTGCACCGCCCGCTATTCGAAAACCCCTCCTTATAACACCTACAAGTTTACCTGTTCCTACTGCTGATCTAGTTGTTTCCCCTGCCGCCGAGTCATCTAATGCTCGGGGCAAAGAGATTGAAGAGGAGCCTTCCCGGATGGAGGCACCAATACCTATAAATGCTGAGGCCTCCCAACAAGAAGTGGAGGAGATCCTGAAAATAATAAAGAAAAGTGATTTCAATGTTGTCGAGCAGCTGGGGCATACTCCCTCCAAGATCTCCATGCTCTCCTTATTGCTATGCTCCAAGGCCCATGCTAAGGCCTTGATCTCATTTCTCAAGACGGCCCATGTGCCACAGGAGACATCTGCGGTCCAGTTCACTGATTGCGTAGCAAATCTGACAGCAGACAATGGCTTGGGTTTTTCAGATGCTGACCTGACTGCGAAGGGAAGAGACCACAACGATGCCCTGCATGTCTCTATCGAATGCAGGGGCACTACTCTGGCGCATGTATTGGTGGATACTGGTTCTTCCTTGAATGTCCTACCGAAAAAGGCTTTGGACCGGTTGGATTATGAAGGCCTAGAACTGAAGCCCAGCAATATCATCGTCAGGGCCTTTGACGGTTCCAAAAGGATGGTTCATGGAGAGGTTAACATCCCTATTCGTGTGGGCTCTCAAGTGTTTGACTCTACTTTTTATGTGATGGATATACGTCCATCATACTCTTGTCTACTGGGTCGACCTTGGATCCATAAAGCTGGGGCAGTGACCTCTACCTTGCACCAGAAGCTGAAGTATCCCGTCAGGGGGAAGATCGTCACTGTGCAAGGAGAAGAGGAGTATATGGTGAGCCATTTGAATTCCTTCAGATACATTGAGATGGACGGGGAGTTTATTGAAACCCCCTTTCAGCATTTCGAGGAGGTACATCCGATTTCAGCAGCAGCAGAAACAACAGTCAAAGAGAATGATTCCTTGAAGATGGCTTCCCTAAGGGATGCCCGGGCTGTGGTTCAGAAAGGCAATTATGCAAACTGGGGTCAGCTTCCTGACTTCACTCAGAAGAATGACAAGTTTGGGCTGAGCTTTACTGCAGAGGCTCAGAGGGCTGTGCGCAAGGAGAAGGTCAGAAAGGCTCCGGTGTTTATCTCCAGCTCAAGGGTGAACGCTATCGAGGAGGATGTGGAGAAAGCAGAGTTTGACAGTTGGATCTACCCGACTACCAGCGACGGACCAAGCAACTGGACGGCAAAGGATTTTACCCCTATCACATTTGTCACGCAGTAATTAATTTCTTTTGATTTCCAATTTGTAACAAACAATATGTTAAAACTTTGTTGGCTCGGTGTCCTACCCGGGGCATCGTAGCTCCATTTGCAAGGGATTTTTTGTATGACATTTTCATATATCATCAATCAAAACATTGGACGTTTGTTGCATTTCAAATCTTGTGCTCTTTTCCTTTCTGTGTTATATATATTGCAAAACAGCTATATTTACACACACTCACTTATACAGGTTTCAATCCACTCTGGATCTCGCTGGTAACAGCTCTGCTACCGCCAGTTATGACTTTGAAAATCCGATTAACTTGGCCGAAGACGAAGGTGAAGATGATTGCGAAGTGCCTGGTGAACTCGCAAGACTGCTACTCCAGGAAGAGAGAGCTATTCAGCCACATGAAGAGCCGGTGGAGACAATTAACCTGGGTACTGAGACGGATAGGAAAGAGGTCAAGATTGGTGCCAATCTAGAGCTCAGCGTGAAGCAACGATTGATCCAGATGATACAGGATTACATGGAGATTTTTGCTTTGTCCTATGAAGATATGCCTGGTTTGGATGCCGACATTGTAGTTCACCACCTGCCAACCAAGGAAGATTGCCCTCCGGTAAAGCAAAAAGTCCGACGGATGCGTCCAGAGATGTTTGAAAAGATCAAGGCCGAGGTTATGAAACAGTTTGATGCCGGGTTCCTTGCAGTGACTTCTTACCCTCAGTGGGTTGCCAATGTGGTGCCAGTACCGAAGAAGGACGGTAAAGTCAGAATGTGTGTCGACTACAGGGATCTGAACAGGGCCAGCCCCAAGGATGACTTCCCCCTACCTCACATTGATGTCCTTGTTGACAATACAGCTCAACACAAGGTGTTCTCCTTCATGGATGGTTTTTCAGGGTATAATCAGATCAAGATGGCTCCAGAGGATATGAAGAAGACTACATTTGTGACTCAATGGGGCACCTTCTGTTATAAGGTCATGCCATTCGGATTGAAAAATGTTGGGGCAACCTATCAACGTGCCATGGTTGCTTTATTTCATGATATGATCCATCATGAGATTGAGGTATACGTTGATGACATGATTGCAAGGTCTCAAACTGAGGAGGAGCACATTGACCATCTGAGGAAGTTATTTGACCGACTCAAGTTGTACAAGCTGAGATTGAATCCCAACAAATGCACCTTTGGGGTAAGATCCGGAAAATTGCTAGGTTTCATTGTAAGTGATAAAGGTATTCAGGTGGACCCTGCCAAGGTAAAAGCCATACAAGAGATGCCGACTCCAAAAACAGAGAAAGAAGTCAGAGGCTTCCTGGGACGACTGAATTACATTGCCCGATTCATCTCACACCTGACCGCTACTTGTGAGCCAATCTTCAAATTGCTGAAGAAAGATCAAGTAGTACGCTGGAATGATGAATGTCAGGCCGCCTTTGAAAAGATAAAGGAATATCTCCAAGAGCCACCCATTCTTATGCCACCGGTGGAAGGAAGACCTCTGATACTATACTTGACAGTACTTGACAATTCAATGGGGTGTGTGCTGGGGCAGCATGACGAGTCTGGCCGAAAAGAGCACACTATTTATTACTTGAGCAAAAAGTTTACCGACTGTGAGTCTCGTTACTCACTGCTTGAGAAAACTTGCTGCGCTCTTGTATGGGCTGCTCGCCGGCTGAGACAGTATATGCTGACTCACACTACTTTATTGATTTCAAAGATGGATCCCATCAAGTACATATTCGAAAAGCCCGCTCTGTCTGGAAGAATAGCGAGATGGCAAATGATCTTAACAGAATATGATATCCAGTATACAACTCATAAAGCAATTAAAGGAAGTGTACTGGCGGATCATTTGGCACACCAACCTGTGGACGATTACCAATCATTGAACTTTGATTTTCCGGACGAAGACATCATGGTGGTAATTGACTGTGAAGTACCTGGACCGGATGAAGGACCTGAGGAAGGATCCCGATGGTCTATGCATTTTGATGGAGCCTCCAATGCTTTGGGTAACGGCGTCGGCGCTGTAATCATATCTCCCAAAGGAACTCATACTCCCCTCACCGCCCGATTATGTTTCAGCTGCACCAACAACATGGCAGAATATGAGGCATGTATCATGGGTCTTCAAGCTGCAATCGATTTGAGGATCAAGTTTCTAAGTGTCTTCGGAGATTCCGCTCTCGTGATCAACCAGATCAAAGGCGAGTGGGATACGAAACACCCGAATCTTATTCCTTACAAGGAGTATGTGTCGACCTTGCTTCCCCACTTTGAAGAGATAACTTTTGAGCACTTCCCTAGAGAGGAGAATCAGCTAGCGGACGCCCTAGCTACGATGTCTTCGATGTTCAAAGTTAAATGGGACAATGAGGCTCCCCGAATCATTATCTGGAAGTTGGATGAACCGGCATACTGCTGCGAGCTCGAGGCTGAGAAGGTCATTGAAAAACCCTAGTATCATGAGGTGAAGAGGTACTTGGAAGCTGAGGAATACCCTGAAGGTGCGTCTGTCAATGATAAGAAGTTCATGAGGAGGTTTGCTGCAAAATTCTTCCTCAGCAACGGCATTCTCTACAAACGGAATTATGATTCATCGCTGCTACGTTGTGTGGATAAGGCCGAAGCAGAGAAAATCATGATAGAACTGCATGAAGGTACATTTGGAACACATTCCAGTAGACACACCATGGCTAAGAAAATCCTTCGGGCAGGATATTTCTGGTCCACAATGGAAGCCGATTGTTACCAACACTCCCGAACTTGTCATAAATGCCAGATCTATGCTGACAAGGTGCATATCCCTCCGGTTCCTTTGAATGTCCTGACGGCACCTTGGCCTTTCGCAATGTGGGGCATCGATATGATCGGTGAGATCCGACCGACGGCATCCAATGGGCATCGCTTCATCTTGGTAGCGATCGATTACTTCACAAAGTGGGTTGAGGCCGCTTCTTACGCCACAGTAACCAAGAGTGTCGTGGCACGTTTCATCCGGCACAATCTGATCTGTCGGTACGGCGTCCCGGAAAGAATCATTACGGACAATGGTACCAATCTCAATAACAAAATGATCACTGAACTCTGTGAACAATTCAAGATACAGCACCACAATTCTTCTCCCTACCGACCGAAGATGAATGGGGCTGTAGAGGCAGCCAATAAGAATATCAAGAAAATTGTGCAGAAGATGACAGTGACCTATAAAGATTGGCACGAGATGTTACCGTTCGCTCTTCATGGGTACCGCACCTCAGCAAGAATGTCAACCGGGGCGACTCCCTTCTCCTTGGTCTATGGCATGGAGGCAGTCTTGCCAATTGAAATCCAGATACCCTCTCTTCGGATAATGAAGGATGCAGACTTGAATGAAGATGATTGGATCCAGACTCGACTTGATCAATTAAATCTGATTGACGAAAAGAGGCTCACTGCCATTTGTCATGGTCAAACGTATCAAAGACGGATGATCAGGGCATTTAACAAGAGAGTCAGACCACAAGAGTATCAAGTTGGGGACCTGGTAATCAAACGCATCATCCTTCCTCAAAGTGATCCCCGGGGCAAATGGACCCCTACATACGAAGGGCCATTTGTGGTTAAACGTGTGTTCTCAGGAGGAGCCATGATCCTAACCACCATGGATGGTGACGACCTTCCTCACCCCGCCAATGCAGACATAGTGAAAAAATACTACGCATGAATAAAAGACCCGCTAGGTTGACATACCTAGGCAAAAATAAGGGCTTCCCGGCGAACCAAAAGGGTTCGGGCAAAAATAAGGGATGAAATGAATAAAAATCTGTACACCCGGCAAGTCGAAAACCTGAAAAGGCGGCTTGGGCAAAAATGGGTATCCCGGTGGACTGAAAACCCGAAAGGGCGGTCCAGGCAAAAGTTAGGGATAAAAGCGTAACACTATGTCTCATTGGATCACTTCGCATCCGGAATTCGGCATCAACTATCTGGCTCCAGGTTTCGGCATTGACCAATCAGCTTCATCTTCGACCAGGCAGCAAAGCAATGAGACGCTCGAAGACATAAAGGCGATAGCAGAGTTGGAACCCAGTGGGATTGTTCACATAGCTGTTTTGTTTCCTTTTTCAAATTGTAAACTCTACGTTATTTGGCGGCGTCCTCTTACTAGGATGTCAGCCTCTTGTACAAAAACGCCTATTCACATGCAAAGTTTAAATCAATACAAATTCACTTGCCCATACAAATTACCATTGTTTTCCTTTTTCTGTTTTGTCTTGCGAAGAACGTCCAATGTTCGTGTTTGATATATGCATTTGACATTAAATTGCTGATTCATAAATATTTACATATGAAACAAGAGATTGATTACAGGTGACATCAGAGACAGGGGCAATGTGGAGTTGTCTGATGAAGTCTGGTTGTTTTGTCCGCCAAGGTACCAAGGTAGGATCAACTGAAGAAGGTAGCCAGATCATCTCAATTCCCCCGCAGAGTAAAACAAGATTCAGCAATACTTTCCTCAAGCAGAGTTGACTCCCCGTCAATCCTGAAAAGGCACAACATTCCCCGGCAGGCCTTAAAGCTCATCCCCAGTAGATTCTGGAAGCTTGTTCCCCTGCAGAGTACGGACGTCTCTCCCGAGTTTTATTTAGAGTTATTTCCTCACAAGGACTTATAACTGGGTTATCCTCAGCTAAAAACCACGGAAGACCGCCCTCGGCAAAGTTCCTTCAATCCCCAGCGGAGTTTATCATCATTATCCTCAGCGGAATCCATCATTAAAGTCCTCAACAGACCTCTCATCAAAACTTCGGCCAAGTACCTCTTCCACGGAGCAACTCCCCGGCCGTTCGTCAAGGATTTATTTTCCTAAGGCGAAATTACATTCATAAACATTTTACATTTTCACACATCTTGCTTACATATATGATAAAGTGCATACAACACCGTCTCATGTTGAACATCATGACATCGTGCATATCATACATCATGTCATTGCATACAACTTATGTTTTTGCCTTTTCAGGAAAAAGACAATCCCAAAAAAAAAAAAACAACTACCTTCAACTGTCACAATTCCAGATTCGATACCTGTATCTAGCCAGGGCACATCTGAGAGTGATCAGTTTCCAGACTCGATTCCTGTATCTAGCCAGGGCACGTCTGAAGAGTTCGAAGATTCGATTCCTGTATCCAGCCAGGGCACATCTATCAACTACAACATCTCCAGATTCGATTCCTGTATCCAGCCAGGGCATATCTGTTGACCACGTTTCCAGACTCGATTCCTGTATCTAGCCAGGGCACGTCTGAAGAGTTCGAAGATTCGATTCTTGTATCCAGCCAGGGCACATCTATTAACGACTATTTCCAGATTCGACTCCTGTATCCAGCCAGGGCACATTTGTGAGCAACCAATTGTAGATTCGATACCTGTATCTAGCCAGGGCATATCTGCATAAGGAGACTGAAGATCAAACACCTGTAACAAGCCAGGAAAACATCCGTCTTTCTCAAATACACAAGTTCTCGCTAAGGAATCTCTTATGCGATCGACACTTCCAAATGGCATCTATAAACCCATTCCCGACAAGGTTCTGTCACATCTCCAGATGGCATCTATAAGCCCATCTCCTTATCCACCATCTCTCCAAATGGCATCTGCAAGCCCATTCCTGACATCACATTGCTGAGACTCCAGCATGCGAGTGCAAATTTCCGGGCACTCTAGTGTCCAATCTCCTTTTACCCTCGAGTCACGAAAGGCAAACTTGCCAATCTAACTCTTCAGGTCCAAGAAGATTGAACAGGGGCAACTGTTGTACCCCAAAATTTTCCCTCCCATTTCCTCAACATTTTCTCATCACAAGACCTTTGAAGATCAAGATCCAGTTAGGGTTTCCTCTGCTCAAGACTTCTCCCTGCACTATGGACTCAAATTAGGGTTTGTGTTTGCCCAAGGATGTTTTGACCTAAAATGCCTAAGATGACTTTCATGTCTCATGTTTGACTCCCAAGATTACCCATACCAAGTTTCAAGTCCTAATTCCAAGTTTTGCCCAGTCAATTAGACAGATGACCTAGAAATCAGCTGTATTGGGGAAAAAGTCAACTGTGGCCAATTGACAGTCAAACCTCATGAAATTTGACCCACATCAACATTATGAACTCATATGAACCATTTGATCAAGTTTGGATCACAATTCCACAAGAAATTTGATCAGATCACCAAAAGGGCAAAATGGTCATTTTTAGGGTTTTGACTGCACAAAGGCAATTTTTGACTGTTTGACCTAGCCAATGGCAAATCAAGTTCACATATGGACTCAAGGACTCAATGAAATGGTCTTGACACATTCATCAAGCTCAAAAGATCCCAAGTACACAAGATTGACAGTTGAATTTCCCAGTCAATTGATCAATTTTGACTGTATACTGAAAAGTCAAACTTTGACTTTTTGGTCAAAATCAAGAGTCAAGATTCATTTTTCATCAAAAACATGCCAAATCATGAAACTTGTTCACCAAGAAATCACAAAATGCAAATTAGGGTTAGAAAATGGAATTTTTCATAACTTAGAATTTTTCTAAGTTATGAAAAAACCCTAATTGTTTCCCAACTTTGTCCCATCTTTTCACCAAGATCCATTTGGATTCAAACAAAAGTCAAAACATGAAAGTTGTAGCTTGTTGCATAATCTACAACTTTTATTCACAAAGTTTTCTCATTTGAAGCTTGTATCTCAAGTTACAATTTTTTGAATAAGGGCACTAAACCATTTTTAACTTAGTGAAATTTTAACCTATTTTGACAAGGTTTTCTACCCCACTTCAAGGCCATTTTTCATACCCTTCCACATGGAATTTCAATTTGCATTTCAAAGATGGATTGTAGTACACATTCCAAGCTTTCCAAAATGTCTAAGAACTTCTCAAACAACCTCATAACTTGAGAGATTCGAATTTCACAAGTTGGCAAAAATTCACTTTTGTTCTTAACCAAGACATGTTCATAATCTTGCAAATTTGAACTCAGCTTGCTTTATGCTTGATTACAGGTCCTTGAACCATTCCATACTCAATAATTTAATTCATATTCAATGTGTTAAAGTGTTGTTCTTTGAGTGCAAGCATTGTATGCAAGATTAATCCTAAACTAGATAAAGTGAACTTTCCATTTTTGAAAAGATTAGCTTTATGTCAATTTAGAAATCCAACAAGTACAAGCTAAATCCTTTTGGCACATGATTATGGACAAGTTGCTCTGATCAAGAGAAGATTATGCAGCACATTAGGAGGCCCCCTACTGACCTAAACCATCAACTTGCCTTTGTTGCTTAAGAGAGAAGAAAAAGTCCATAACTTGTACCGACTTTAATCTCAGCATTAGAACACAAGAAAGAAGTTATCAAACACATTACACATATCATATCTAAGCTTCTGCACGAGCCATTGACCTCCCAAACATCCTCAAACCAAAAAACACCATCAAACTGCAAAAACAGAGTTGCCTCTGCAGTTTGATTGCTAACTCCTATTTCCCTCAAGTTCTTGTGCCAAAACCAGTTCACACACATTCCCTAGTACTTAGGCAAGCTAACCATGACCTGAAACCTGACCTGTAACACCTCCAAGACATTTCACCATTTTTAATTTTCTGTTTTGCAGTTGGAGTTCACTAGCTCGATTCAGGGAGTTTCAAGACAAAGTAGGACTTGGAAAAGCATCCTTACACTTCAAGGAAGCTATACAAGTCATCATTTCATTCTGAAACATCCTCCATTGCAAAGCTCGATTCCAACTGAACAGGTAAGTTCATGGGGTCGTATCTCTCTTATTAGACATTGTTAGCTTTAGGTTTGTGAAGAAAACATGTCACAATCATAGCCCTGAACATGCTCATATGATTAGATTTCATTTATATTTTGTGTGCTTAGAGAATTTTATGTCTGAACATGGGTAAAAATTTAGGTCAGGATTTGGGAGAGAAGAAATTCTCTCTCATTTCTGAGAGTTAGCTTGACTTCTTTATATGTCTAGAACCGTGGTTTCAAGCTCTACAGGTTTCATGTTGGAAGATTTGGCAAAAGATCAAGGAATGAGAAGTTAGAAAACGCGTGTTTTTTGAACAAGGAGGTGTTCTGAGGTTGAAGATAACAGGCTTAGTGGGCTGGGCTTGTGTCATCTTTCTTTTTGCACCACACATTTATTTTTACACCCCCTGAGCCCATTTGTTTTATTTTTAATGATTTCTGACTTTTTCTTTTTTTGATTGGTCAATTTATATTTTCTCAGCACATTAAAAACATAAAAATATTTTTTCCATCATTTTTTGTATTTATTGCATATTTATTTGTTTATTTCTCTTGTTTGAACATAAATATTATATATACTATTATTTAGAATAAATATAAAAATAGTATAAATGCAATTTTTTATTTTTGTTTACCTTCTGAAAATATTTCACATAAAAAAATACTTTTTTTTAAATTTTTATTATTATTTTATAAAATATTAAATATTTTGCACATAATGCATATTTAAGAAATTAATATATATATAGATATATGTTTATTAATATATTTAAGTTAAAATATAAAAATACTTGAATTTTTCATTTTTATTAATATTTGATACAAAAATACTTTTTTCATAATATACTTCATTTTATTTTTATTTTTGTACATAATAAATAAATACTTGTATTAAATCAATTAATATCCATTTTCATTAAAATTAGGGTTTTTTGCCCTAAAAGTTAAAAATACTCAAAAATAATACCTTTTTATTTTCTTATTTTATTTTACATAAACCATACTTTTCTCATACATAAAAAACTTTCTTTTTGCATTTTGCATATTTATTTAATTTCCATTTAAATATACAATTTATTTATTTTGCAAATATTCAAAAATGATGTAATAATTTAGATTTAAATTCTTGTCAATATCCCCATTTGAACATTTGTACCCCCTTCCTCTATTTGGTTTTGTAATAGCTTAGTAAATTTAAATTTCGCACTTTATACGCTTTCTAATAATAACATGTTAGAATTAGGGTTTGCATGCGAAAAACGATAAAAAATAGTTATGACCTAATCTCAAGATAAACAAGCATGAAAATGGACACACATCTCACACTTGCACCCCTAGGGTACTCCACTTTGTTGCCTTCAAATAAATGGGCCATATTGTATGTTGAACTTCTTTGGGCAAAGCAAACAATTTGAATGATCATAGTCCCTCGATAAAACTTTTTAAAAAAACAAACAAAAACAAATGATCAAGTCCCTTAAAGAAAATTGCCCAAAGACATTTAACGCCGTTGCAATTATGGTCTAAACGATGACCCGCACCTGTCCCTTTCACATCCTAACACAAGGTTGTCCACCAAATACAATGGTGGAACAAACTTGTTAAAAGGGTTAAAACGTAGCAATAATCTCTTGAGAAATTTAGGAGTAGATAACCTCTTAGTTACTTGAATCAAACTTGCAAAACAAAACACTTGCCTATTTCAAAAAACAACACAACACTACACTTTCAAAACAACTTTCAAAAAAACAAATGAAAACCTTTTCAAAAGACATACACCTTTGTATACATCCCCACATGGATCATTACAAAGGTTGCCACCACATTGGCCTCTTTTCAAAATATTTTTAAACCCATACACACAAAGCACCACTTCAAACTAATTGAAAACAAAAGGCAAGTGATCTAAGCAAGTAACTAAGAGCCCATGGATAACCATGGATAGAAAGGGTGCTAATACCTTCCCTTTCTATAATCTACTCCCCGAACCCAAGAAAACATCTCAAAAGGTTTTTTGCTGTGCTTTTTAACCTTTCCTTAGGATAAAATAAAAAGTCGGTGGCGACTCTTGCTCAACCGAAACATTTGCGAATACAAACGCAAAACCTCAAGTCAGTTCTCCCACCATATCACAATGGCCTTTGATCTGATGCTCTGGGACACGTGGACGTTGGATTTTGAAGATGCATGATACGCTCCAGTCTTGAAACTGCATGGGAATATTGATTGCAAAATAATATGGGAATAATGAAGACTTGGGGCTCGAACCCAGGTCATGAACGTTATCAACAACTGTACCTACCACTGAACTAATTCACGCGCTTTTAACATATAATAACGAATAAATATTATAAAATAAAATTGGTCAGTAGCTTAAAAAACGCGCGCAGAATTTGAACGATCCAACCAGCGCCTTCCACCTCATCGTCCTCTTCGTTGGGTTTATTTTTTCCTGAAACAAGAACAAACTAGCAACGGTTTTCAAACGTTGCCATAGATGCCATATAAGAAAATAGCGAATAGGCCATAAGGCCTCATAAATTGAGCGCGAGGGTGGCTTTGTCTTCGTCCAAGTGCGCTGATCATGACCATGGCATCGTGGTAGGCTAATTTTACACTATCTGAAAACGCCCAATTCACAGTTCTGCAAACCCTAGAATTTGATAATGGTGAAATCGTATATAGCATGCAAAAACTCAATCAAGATAGATGGTTAGCTTCAGAATCACACAAGGAATATGAATCAAATATTAAAAAGTGCTAAATGTGCATGAATTGAGATGCACGATTATGAAAAAAATTCGGTACAGATGAGATTGTTCTCACGTTTCTGGGCACAAAAGCTTGTGGTTTTGGATGCAACTCCCTTCTATGAAGCCTTAGCAAGCTAATGAAATCAAAATCGTGCCTTGAATCACCCTAGAATTAGGTTTTCAGTTTTGAGTTTTCTTGCAAAAATTTCAAGTTTGTGAATGGAGTTTCTGCGCAGCTTAGTGGTTCTTTGTGTTGTACCCCAAAATTTTCCCTCCCATTTCCTCAACATTTTCTCATCACAAGACCTTTGAAGATTAAGATTCAGTTAGGGTTTTCTCTGCACAAGACTTCTCCTTGCACTGTGGACTCAAATTAGGGTTTGTGTTTGCCCAAGGATGTTTTGACCTAAAATGCCTAAGATGACTTTCATGCTTCATATTGGACCCCCAAGTTTACCTATACCAAGTTTCAAGTCTTGATTCCAAGTTTTGCCCAGTCAATTGGACAGTTGACCTAGAAATCAGCTGTATTGGGGAAAAAGTCAACTGTGGCCAATTGACAGTCAAACCTCATGAAATTTGATCCACATCAACATTATGAACTCATATGAACCATTTGATCAAGTTTGGATCACAATTCCACAAGAAATTTGATCAGATCACCAAAAGGGCAAAATGGTCATTTTTAGGGTTTTGACTGCACAAAGGCAATTTTTGACTGTTTGACCTAGACAATGGTAAACCAAGCTCCCACATGGACTCAAGGACTCAATGAAATGGTCTTGACACATTCATCAAGCTCAAAAGATCCCAAATGCATAAGATTGACAGTTGAATTTCCCAGTCAATTGATCAATTTTGACTGTATACTGAAAAGTCAAACTTTGACTTTTTGGTCAAAATCAAGAGTCAAGATTCATTTTTCATCAAAACATGCCAAATCATGAAACTTGTTCACCAAGAAATCTCAAAATGCAAATTAGGGTTTGAAAATGGAATTTTTCATAACTTAGAATTTTTCTAAGTTATGAAAAACCCTAATTTTTTCCCAACTTTGCCCCATCTTTTCACCATGATCCATTTGGATTCAAACAAAAGTCAAAACATGAAAGTTGTAGCTTGTTGCATAATCTACAACTTTGATTCACAAAGTTTTCTCATTTGAAGCTTGTATCTCAAGTTATAATTTTTTGAATAAGGGCACTAAACCATTTTTAACTTAGTGAAATTTAACCTATTTTGACAAGGTTTTCTACCCCACTTCAAGGACACTTTTCATACCCTTCCACTTGGAATTTTAATTTGCATTTCAAAGATGGATTGTAGTACACATTCCAAGCTTTCCAAAATGTCCAAGAACTCATCAAACAACCTCATAACTTGAGAGATTCGAATTTCACAAGTTGGCAAGAATTCACTTTTGTTCTTCATCAAAACATGTTCATAAACTTGGCAAATTTGAACTCAGCATAGTTTGTGCTACTTTACAGGTCCTTAAACCAAATTACACTCCTTAATTTAATGCAAAACCATTGAACCAAGTTGTTATTCTAAGCCTTTGGTCATTACACAAGGAATTAAGCCTAAACTAGAAAAAGCATTATTTCCATTCTTGAAAAGAAGAACTTTATGTCAAGTTTGCAATCCAAGTGGTACAATCAAGATCTTCTTGGCACAAGTTTGTGAGCAAATTGCACTGATCAAGGCAAGGGATAGCAGCATAGTGGGAGGGCCTGTACTGACCTAGAGAGCCAAGTTGCATTTTGTAGCTTAAGTGTGAAGAAAGGTCCATAACTTATGCCATCTCTCATCTCAGCTTAGACACACAACACAAAAGCTATCAAACACATTCCATAGAACATACCCAAGCTTTTGCACGAGTCCTGAACCTCCCAAGCATCCTCCATCTCAAAATCACCTTGAAACTGCACAAACAGGGGAAGCCCTGCAGATTGAGTGCTATCTCTCAATCCCTTCGAGCATTCTTGTCCAAACTTGTTCCTCTACCTTCCTTACAACATATGCAAGCTAACCCTGTCCTTAAACCTGACCTGTAACACCTCCAAGCCACTTCACCATTTTCAAATTTCTGTTTTGCAGTTGGAGTTCACTAGCTCGATTCAGGAAGTTTCAAGATAAAGTAGGACTTGGAAAAGCATCCTTACACTTCAAGGAAGCTATACAAGTCATCATTTCACTCTGAAACATCCTCCATTGCCAAGCTCGATTCCAACTGAACAGGTACATTCATGGAGTTCTATCTCTCTTATTAGGCATTGTTAGCTTTAGGTTTTTGAAGAAAACATGTCACAATCATAGCCCTGAACACGCTCATATGATTAGATTTCATTTATGTTTCGTGTGCTTAGAGAATTTCATGTCTGAACATTGATGAAAAGTTAGGTCAGAAATTGGGGGAGGAGAAATTCTCCCTCATCTTAGAGAGATAGGTCAAGTTATTTATATGGTTGAAACCGTCTCTTCATGCTGAACATTTCTTGTGTTATGAGTTTTTGCTGAAAAGCCAAGAATCAGGAGTTAGACATTGAAGAACAGGGGCGCGCGTTTTTTCAAATGTTTGAGCTGGAGGTTGAAGACAATGATCAGTGGGCTGGGCCTGTGTTATTTTACTTTTCACACCATCTTTTTGATTCACACCCCCCTGAGCCCATTTGTTCATTTTTTAACATTTTTGACTTTTTCTTTTTTGTTTGACTTTGTTTATTTTTTCTCATGGCATAAAAAAAATTAAAAATATTTTTTCCATCATTTTCTGAATTTATGGCATATTTATTTGATTTGTTTCTTTATTTATGCATAATATATATATATACCATTATTAGAATAAAATAGAAAAAATAGTGTAAATACACTTTTATTTTTATTTACCTTCTGAAAATATTTCACACAAAAAAATACTCTTTTATTTATTTTATTAAAATATTAAATAGATACTTATTTTGTGTATAATACATATTTAGGGTTTAATATATATATATATATATATATATATATATGTATGCTTATTAATATATTTAAGCTAAAATGTAAAAATACTTGAATTTTTTCATTTTTATTAATATTTGATACAAAAAATACTTTTTTTCACAATATACTTCATTATTATATTATTTTTATAAATAACAAATAAATAGTTGTGTTAAATTAGATAATAATGCATTTTCTTTAAAAATTAGGGTTTTTACCCTAAATTCAAAATACTCCAAAAATAATACATTTTTTTTATTTTCTTTTCTCTTTTACATAAATAATATTTTTTTTTCATACATATACAAAACATTTTTGTGCATCTTGCATTTTTTTTTATTTAATTTTTGTATATTATTTAAATTGCAAATATTCAAAATGATGTAATAATTTAGATTTAAATTCTTGTCAATATCCCCATTTGAACCTTTGTACCCCCCTTCCCATATTTGGTTTTGTAATAGCTTAGTAATTTTAATTTCGCATTTTATTGCTTTCTAATGATAACATGTTAGAATTAGGGTTTGTATGCGAAAAAACGATAAAAAATAGTTTGACCTAATACAAGATAAACAAGCATGAAAATGGACACACAAATCACACTTGCACCCCCTAGGGTACTCCACTTTGTTGCCTTCAAATAAATGGGCCATATTGTATGTTGAACATCTTTGGGCAAAGCAAGCAATTTGAATGATCATAGTCCCTCGACAAACTTTTTCAAAACAAACAAAAACAAATGATCAAGTCCCTTAAAGAAATTGCCCAAAGACATTTAACGTCGTTACAATTATGGTCTAAACGATGACCCGCGCCTGTCCCTCTCACATCCTAACACAAGATTGTCTACCAAATACAATGGTGGAACAAACTTGTTAAAAGGGTTAAAACATAACAATAATCTTTTGAGAAATTTAGGAGTAGACAAAACTCTTAGTTACTTGAGATCAAACTTGCAAAAAAACAATTGCCTCACTTTCAAAAACCACAATCCACAACACTTTCAAACAAACTCTCAAAAACATTTGAAAACATCTTTTCGAAAAGATTCACACTTTTGTAAAACACTCAAACACGAGTCAAATACATTAGTTGCCTAAGACAAGGCATCTTTTTCCAAAATATTTTCAAAAGCACCCACACACACACCATTTTCAAAGCAATCGAAAAACAAGGCAAGTGATCTAAAAAACCAAGTAACTAAGAGCCCATGGATAACCATGGATGAAAAGGGTGCTAATACCTTCCCTTTTCATAATCTACCCCCCGAACCCACGAAATATCTCAAAAGGTTTTTGCTGTGCTTTTTTTAACCTTTCCTTTAGGATAAAATAAAAAGTCGGTGGCGACTCTTGCTAACCGCAACATTTGCGAATACAAACGCAAACCTCAAGTCAGTTCTCCCACCATATCACAGAACTGGCGACTCTACTGGGGAGAAGATTTTTTAAAGTGGAGTAACCTTAGGGTTTAGATCACCTTTGTTTTCAAATTGTTTGCTTTGTTTGCTTTTACATTTGTGGGCTTTGTATCGGAGTTTTATAGATCCTAACCTGGATCTGGGGATACCTTCTTAGAAAGTAGCAATAAGGCTGTGAGGGAACTGTGCGGGGTATACCGACATGGTTGAAGCAGTCTGCTACGTTGATGTGGCACTTTGGTGTGTACCGGTAACCCTTGAGTTCAGTCAAGGAGAGTACGGGGCCGCCGCGTGGTGTCGTGAAGCATCAGCTGACCTTAGGAACCTTAATTGAACCATCTTGGCCTTTTTAGGGTAGTGAGATAACTGACTTTGGTGCAGTCCGAGGTTGGTTGATACTCGATACTACACTCAATTGAGGGTTGCTTTCCTGGAATATTTCGGTCGCCAGTTCAGTGGCTAAATCGAAACGATGAACAATGAAAGTAATCCAGTGATGTTGGGACCTTTAGAACCCGGTTACTTCTAATAGGACAGGTTGAGCCCACCAAACTTCAAGAGGGTAATACCCAGACCCCCTGCAGGCCTAAACTCTAAGGGTTTGTCTTGTGTGACTTGTGTGCCTTACCATGTTTGCCTTTGTGAACATTTGTGGTGTATTTAATCATAACATCATGACATCATACAGCATCATGAACATTGACTAACCATTTCAAGGATTTCGAATCTTCATCTTTGTTCTTGTTTTATAGGACATGGAAACTGCTCGCAGAAAGACAATCCAGGTCAGCCTTGTGAAGATCCCTCCTCAGCTTAAGGAACTTATGTCCAGGATTCCCGAGGGTTCTTCATTCAGTGAGAGACATGGAAGACTCATCAGCTTGGTTAACACCAACATTGAGGAAGATTTGATAAAGGTCTTGTTCCAGTTCTTTGACCCTCTGCATCACTGTTTCACTTTTCCGGATTATCAATTGGTGCCTACACTGGAAGAGTTCTCCCGACTCCTGAAGGTCCCTATCCTTGATCAACTACCCTACAACGGTACGGAAGAGGAGCCCAAGCTTGAAGAAATTGCTAAAGCCTTGCACCTACAGTCATCTGACCTCAAGGGACATTGGGAAGTTAGAAGTGGTATCAAGGGTTTCTTAGCCAGGTTTATGTTTGAGAAGGCCCAAGAATGTTGGAACTCCCTTGACCTACAAGCTTTTGAGGAAGTTATGGCCCTCCTTGTCTATGGTTTGGTGTTATTCCCTAACCCAGATCAACTTATTGATATCAGTGCTGTCCAGATCTTCATGACCAGGAATCCTATACCTACCCTGCTGGGGGACATCCTTCACTCATGTTACACTCGAACCATGAGAAGAAGGGGTGTCCTTTTGTGTTGCACTCCTCTCCTGGGAAGGTGGTTTATTTCGCACCTTCCACAATCAGTTTTGAAGAACGAGCGGGGTTTGAGATGGTCATAACGGTTAATGACTCTCACACATGCAGATATACATTGGTGCCCTAGGTCTAGGGAAGACATCACTATCATTGATCGTTGTGGGGAGTACCCTAATGTTCCTTTATTTGGAATCAAAGGAGGTATTACTTACAACCCATGCCTGGCTTGGAGACAGTTTGGTTATGCTCGGAGGGATGGCCCTCATGACATGTTAATTCCTAACATAGTTTTTGACTTCAACAACGATACTCAAGGACTTCGTCAGAGATTTATCAGAGCTTGGAGGATGCCAAGTAGGATAGACAGCAAGACATTGGGGCACCAGAACTCCATCCCGTTGGAACCTTATCTCAAGTGGGTACGAGCCCGCTCCCAGAAGTTAGTGATGCCTTATCCTCATATGCTTCCTGTGATCAAAGAACCAGTCTTGGAAGGAGAGGCGTCCTACACCATTCAACATCCCGACATGCCCACCTCCTGGGAAGAGATGCAGAAGAGCTGGATCCAGCTTAAGGAAGAACGGAATTCTCTTGAGACCAGTCTACATGCTAGCGAAAAGAAGGTCCTGGAACTCACTCGCCTACTGCACGAGGAAAGGAATCTCAACACCTACATCGCGCCAAAGAGGATGCGCAATGTTTTTTTACCTTAAGGAGTTATTTTGTAATATTTGGCCCATGGGGCATTTATGTACTAACGAATTTCTCCTTATTAATATGATGTGCGTTCCTTTTTGTCTACAACAAATTTTGAATGTTCTAAATCCTTGAATGCATTGCATACATACGCATTCCATTGCACCATACGCATAAGCAGGTACCCTATTTCACAGGTTGCTTAATTTTCTTCGCTGTTTATGTGAACAGTCATCATGAATCCAGACTCATCCAGTGAGCAGGCAATCAAGGCCCTTCAGGCCCAAAGTGCACAGTTTCAAGAGATGGTCCTAAGCCTAGCCCAAGGTCAGCAAGAGTTGAAGACTCTACTCATGAAGAAGAAGAAGAAAAAGAGGACTGCATTGTTCAACACCGGACGCAGATTTGGGAACACACTCCACAATGAAGCTGATCCAACTACTTCTTCTGCTGAGAAAAACAGTCCCCAAGGGGGAGGAGCTCCTAGTCCCGCAGTCTCCGACAACGAGACGGACTATAACGACGAACAATACCCACCTGCTGCTGACAGATATAAGCAATTGGAGGACCGCTTGAGCGCCATGGAGATTCAGAATGTGCCGGGGCTGGATTTCGGGGATTTGGGATTATCTTCCGGAGTAGTAATTCCACACAAGTTTAAGGCACCTGCCTTCGCCAAGTATGATGGGGTCTCCTGCCCAAAGCTGCATCTGAGGTCGTACGTAAGGAAAATCCAACCTTACACGGCGGATAAGAACCTCTGGATTCACTTCTTCCAAGATAGCCTCTCGGGGTCACAACTTGAATGGTTCTACCAATTGGATGGAGCTAGCATCCGACACTGGGAAGATTTGGCAACCGCATTCTACAGACAATACCAATACAATTCTGATCTCGCTCCTACGCGTACCCAACTTCAGGGTATGTCTCTAGGGACGGGTGAAGGGTTCAAAGAGTACGCTAAAAAATGGAGAGATTTGGCTGGCAGGGTGCAGCCTCCATTGACTGATCGAGAACTGGTTGATATGTTTCTGGGGACGTTGTCTGGTCCGTTTTTCAATCATTTGGTTGGTAACTCCTCCGCTGGATTTACAGATTTGATATTAACGGGAGAAAGAATTGAAGCTGGCATCAGGTCAGGCAAGATACAGAAGGCTGCCTCTACAAGTGCTGAGAAGAGGCCGTTTAAGAAAGAAGCAAGTGCCGTCTATGGTCCTAGAAGACAAGTCAAGTCCGAAAGTCGCCAAGCCGTCAATGCTTTGGTCATCTCCAAACCTGTTGCTGCTCCTCAGCAGTACAATCAACAAAGAAGCGAAAGGCCTAAGAGGCAGTATACTCGGCTGAGTATGACCTTATCTAAAATTTTACCCCAACTGTTATCCACCAACCTGGTGACCCTCAAAGAAGCTCCTAAAGTCGTCAACACTGCGTCTCCTAAATATAACCCAAATGCCCGGTGTGCTTATCATTCTGATAGTCCCGGGCACACTACTGATGATTGCTGGGCCTTGAGAAACAAAGTGCAAGATCTGATCGACGCAAAGGAAATTCAGTTTGAAGCACCGGAAAGACCAAATGTTGTAACTGCTCCTATGCCCCAGCATAGAGTAAATGCCATCGAAGAAGAAATGTACGCTGTTTCGGTAAATGAAGTTGTCACCCCTCTGAAGACTGTTAAGAAGAACCTACTGCGGGCCGGTTTATTTCCGGGTTGCGGTGAAGGTTGCCTATTCTGTGCTGCTTCCCTATCTGATTGCCCCTTGCTGAGGTTAGGCGTCCAAGGCCTAATGGATAGCAAGGAAATTCTATTCAAAAAGTCTGCTGTTCAGTTGGTTCCGATGAAAGAAGTTTCTGTGATTACCATCTTCAAAAATCCAATCAAGGCTCCCCCGAAGAAGCCTGTTCAAATTATGACTATTGCACCTGTGATCATTACTGTTCCGGGGCCTCTCCCCTACGTGTCCGATAAAGCTGTCCCCTGGCATTATGGGGCAGACGTGTATGTGAATGGAATCAAACAAGAATTCGACGCTGGTGCCAGTATCTGCGATATCACTGGTCCAGCCAAAGTTACCCGCAGTGGCAGGCTCTTCTCGCCTGACATTGCGTCGCCCGCTATTCGAAGACCCCTTCTTATAAAACCTACAAGTTTACCTGTTCCTGCTGCTGATCAAGTTGTTTCCCCTGCTGCCGAGTCATCAAATGCTCGGGGCAAAGGGATTGAAGAAGAGCCTGCCCGGATGGAGGCACCGTTACCCATAAACGCTGAGGCCTCCCGACAAGAAATGGAGGAGATTCTGAAAATAATAAAGAAGAGTGATTTTAATGTTGTCGAGCAGTTGGGGCATACACCCTCCAAGATCTCCCTGCTCTCCCTATTGCTATGCTCCGAGGCCCATGCTAAGGCTTTGATCTCATTTCTCAAGACGGCCCATGTGCCGCAGGAAACGTCCGCAGTCCAGTTCACTGATTGCATAGCAAATCTGACAGCAGACAATGGCTTGGGTTTTTCAGATGCTGACCTGACCGCGAAGGGAAGAGACCACAATGATGCCCTGCATGTCTCTATCGAGTGCAGGGGCACTACTCTGGCGCATGTATTGGTGGATACTGGTTCCTCCTTGAATGTTCTACCGAAAAAGGCTTTAGATCGTCTGGATTATGAAGGCCTGGAATTGAAGCCCAGCAATATCATCGTCAGGGCCTTTGACGGTTCAAAAAGGATGGTTCATGGAGAGGTTAACATCCCTATTCGTGTGGGCTCTCAAGTGTTTGACTCTACCTTTTACGTGATGGATATACGTCCATCGTACTCTTGTCTGTTGGGTCGACCTTGGATCCATAAAGCTGGGGCAGTGACCTCTACCTTGCACCAGAAGCTGAAATACCCTGTCAGAGGGAAAATCGTCACTGTGCAAGGAGAAGAGGAGTATATGGTGAGCCATTTGAATTCCTTCAGGTACATCGAGATGGACGGGGAGTTTATTGAAACCCCCTTCCAGCATTTCGAGGAGGTGCATCCAATTTCAGCAGCTGCAGAGACAATAGCCGAAGAGAATGATTCCTTGAAGATGGCTTCCCTAAGGGATGCCCGGGCTGTGGTACAGAAAGGCAATTGTGCACATTGGGGTCAGCTTCCTGACTTCACTCAGAAGAACGACAAGTTTGGGCTAGGCTTTACTGCAGAGGCTCAGAAGGCGGTGCGCAGGGAGAAGATCGGAAAGGCTCCGGTGTTTATTTCCAGCTCAAGGGTGAATGCTATCGAGGAGGATGTGGAGGAACCTGAGTTTGACAGTTGGATCTACCCGACTACCAGCAACGGACCAAGCAACTGGACGACAAAGGATTTTACCCCTATCACATTTGTCACGCAGTAATTGATTTCTTTTGATTTCCAATTTGTAACAAACAATATGTTAAAACTTTGTTGGCTCGGTGTCCTACCCGGGGCATCGTAGCTCCATTTGTGAGGGCTTTTTGTATGACATTTTCATATATCATCAATCAAAACATTGGACGTTTGTTGCATTTCAAATCTTTTGCTCTTTTCCTTTCCGTGTTATATATATTGCAAAACAGCTATATTTACACACACTCACTTATACAGGTTTCAATCCACTCTGGATCTCACTGGTAACAGCTCTGCTACCGCCAGTTATGACTTCGAAAATCAGATCAACTTGGCCGAAGACGAAGGTGAAGATGATTGCGAAGTGCCTGGTGAACTCGCAAGACTGCTACTCCAGGAAGAGAGGGCTATTCAACCACATGAAGAGCCTGTAGAAACAATTAACTTGGGTACTGAGACAGATAGGAAAGAGGTCAAGATTGGTGCCAATCTAGAGCTTAGCGTGAATCAACGATTGATCCAAATGTTACAAGACTACATGGAGATTTTTTCTTGGTCCTATGAAGATATGCCTGGTTTGGATGCCGACATTGTAGTTCACCATCTGCCAACCAAGGAAGATTGCCCTCCGGTGAAGCAAAAGGTCCGACGGATGCGTCCAGAGATGTCTGAAAAGATCAAGGCCGAGGTTATGAAACAGTTTGATGCTGGGTTCCTTGCAGTGACTTCTTACCCTCAGTGGGTTGCTAATGTGGTGCCGGTACCTAAGAAGGATGGAAAGGTCAGAATGTGTGTCGACTACAGGGATCTGAACAGGGCCAGCCCCAAGGATGACTTCCCTTTACCTCACATTGATGTCCTTGTTGATAATACAGCTCAGCACAAAGTGTTCTCTTTCATGGATGGCTTTTCAGGTTACAATCAGATCAAGATGGCACCTGAAGACATGGAAAAGACTACATTTGTTACTCAGTGGGGCACCTTCTGTTATAAGGTCATGCCATTCGGATTAAAAAATGCTGGGGCAACCTATCAACGTGCCATGGTTGCTTTATTTCATGATATGATCCATCATGAGATTGAAGTATACGTTGATGACATGATTGTGAGGTCTCAAACTGAGGAGGAGCACCTTGACCATCTGAGGAAGTTGTTTGATCGACTCAAGTTATACAAGCTGAGGTTGAATCCCAACAAATGCACCTTTGGGGTAAGATCCGGAAAATTGCTAGGTTTCATTGTAAGTGATAAAGGTATTCAGGTGGATCCTGCCAAGGTAAAAGCCATACAAGAGATGCCGACTCCAAAAACAGAGAAAGAAGTCAGAGGCTTCCTGGGACGACTAAATTACATTGCCCGATTCATCTCACATCTAACTGCTACTTGTGAGCCAATCTTCAAATTACTGAAGAAAGATCAAGTGGTACGCTGGAACGATGAATGTCAGGCTGCCTTCGAAAGGATAAAGGAATATCTCCAAGAGCCACCCATTCTTATGCCACCGGTGGAAGGAAGACCTCTGATACTTTACTTGACGGTACTTGATAATTCAATGGGGTGTGTGCTGGGGCAGCATGACGAGTCTGGCCGAAAAGAGCACGCTATTTATTACTTGAGCAAAAAGTTTACCGACTGTGAGTCTCGTTACTCACTGCTTGAGAAAACTTGCTGCACTCTTGTATGGGCTGCTCGCCGGCTGAGACAGTATATGCTGACTCACACTACCTTATTGATTTCAAAAATGGATCCCATCAAGTACATATTTGAAAAGCCCGCTCTGTCTGGAAGAATAGCAAGATGGCAAATGATCTTGACGGAATATGATATCCAGTATACAACTCAGAAAGCAATTAAGGGAAGTGTACTGGCGGATCATTTGGCACACCAGCCTGTGGACGATTACCAATCATTAAACTTTGATTTTCCGGATGAAGACATCATGGTGGTAACTGACTGTGAAGTACCTGAACCGGATGAAGGACCTGAGGAAGGATCCCGATGGTCTATGCATTTTGATGGAGCCTCCAATGCTTTGGGTAACGGCGTCGGCGCTGTAATCATATCTCCCAAAGGAACTCATACTCCCCTCACCGCCCGATTATGTTTAAGCTGCACCAACAATATGGCAGAATACGAGGCATGTATCATGGGTTTACAAGCTGCAATCGACTTAAGGATAAAATTTCTAAGTGTCTTCGGAGATTCCGCTCTCGTGATCAATCAGATCAAAGGCGAGTGGGATACGAAACACCCGAATCTTATTCCTTACAAGGAGTATGTGTCGACCTTGCTCCCTCACTTTGAAGAGATAACTTTCGAACACTTCCCTAGAGAGGAGAATCAGCTAGCGGACGCCCTAGCTACGATGTCTTCAATGTTCAAAGTTAAGTGGGACAATGAGGCTCCCCGAATAATCATCTGGAAGTTGGATGAACCGGCATACTGCTGCGAACTCGAGGCTGAGAAGGTGACTGAAAAACCCTGGTATCACGAGGTAAAGAGGTACTTGGAAGTTCAGGAATACCCTGAAGGTGCATCTGTCAATGATAAGAAGTTCATGAGGAGATTTGCTGCAAAATTCTTCCTCAGCAACGGAATTCTCTACAAACGGAATCATGATTTAACTCTGCTACGTTGTGTGGATAAGGCTGAAGCAGAGAAAATTATGATGGAATTACATGAAGGCACATTTGGAACCCATTCCAGTGGACACACCATGGCTAAGAAAATCCTTCGGGCAGGATATTTCTGGTCCACAATGGAAGCCGATTGTTACCAACACTTCCGAACTTGTCATAAATGCCAGATCTATGCTGACAAGGTGCATATCCCTCCGGTTCCTTTGAATGTCCTGACGGCACCTTGGCCTTTCGCAATGTGGGGCATCGATATGATCGGTGAGATCCGACCAACGGCATCCAATGGGCATCGCTTCATCTTGGTGGCGATCGATTACTTCACAAAATGGGTTGAGGCAGCTTCCTATGCCACAGTAACCAAGAGCGTCGTGGCACGTTTCATCCGGCATAATCTGATCTGTCGGTACGGCGTCCCAGAAAGAATCATTACGGACAATGGTACCAATCTCAATAACAAAATGATCACTGAACTCTGTGAACAATTCAAGATACAGCACCACAATTCTTCTCCCTACCGGCCAAAGATGAATGGGGCTGTAGAGGCAGCCAATAAGAATATCAAGAAAATTGTGCAGAAGATGACAGTGACCTATAAAGATTGGCACGAGATGTTACCGTTCGCTCTTCATGGGTACCGTACCTCAGCAAGGACGTCAACCGGGGCAACTCCCTTCTCCTTGGTCTATGGCATGGAGGCAGTCTTGCCAATCGAGATCCAGATACCCTCTCTCCGGATAATGAAGGATACAGACTTGAATGAAGATGATTGGATCCAGACTCGACTTGATCAATTAAATCTGATTGACGAAAAGAGGATCACTGCTATCTGTCATGGTCAAACGTATCAAAAACGGATGATCAGGGCATTTAACAAGAAAGTCAGACCGCAAGAGTATCAAGTTGGGGACCTGGTAATCAAACGCATCATCCTTCCTCAAAGTGATCCCCGGGGCAAATGGACCCCTACATATGAAGGGCCATTTGTGGTTAAACGTGTGTTCTCAGGAGGAGCCATGATCCTAACCACCATGGATGGTGACGACCTTCCTCACCCCGCCAATGCAGACATAGTGAAAAAATACTACGCATAAATAAGAGACCCGCTAGGTTGACATACCTAGGCAAAAATAAGGGCTTCCCGGCGAACCAAAAGGGTTCGGGCAAAAATAAGGGATGAAATGAATAAAAATCTGTACACCCGGCAAGTCGAAAACCTGAAAGGGCGGCTTGGGCAAAAATGGGTATCCCGGTGGACTGAAAACCCGAAAGGGCGGTCCAGGAAAAAGGTAGGGATAAAAGCGTAACACTATGTCTCATTGGATCACTTCGCATCCAGAATTCGGCATCAACTATCTGGCTCCAGGTTTCGGCATCGACCAATCAGCTTCATCTACAACTAGGCAGCAAAGCGATGAGATGTTCGAAGACATAAAGGCGATAGCAGAGTTGGAACCCAGTGGATTTGTTCACATAGCTGTTTTGCTTCCTTTTTCAAATTGTAAACTCTATACTATTTGGCAGCGTCCTCTTACTAGGATGTCAGCCTCTTGTACAAAAACGCCTATTTACAGGCAAACTCAAAATCAATACAAATTCACTTGTCCATACAAATTACCATTGTTTTCCTTTTTCCGTTTTATCTTGCGAAGAACGTCCAATGTTCATTTTTGATATATGCATTTGACATTAAAATTGCTAATTCATAAATATTTACATATGAAACAAGAGATTGATTACAGGTGACATCAGAGATAGGGGCAATGCGAAGTTGTCTAATACAGTCTGGTTGTTTTGTCCGCCGAGGCACCAAGGTAGGTTCAACTGAAGAAGGTAGCCAGATCATCTCAAATTCCCCGCAGAGTAAAACAGGATGCGACAATACTTTCCCCAAGCGGAGTTGATTCCCCGTCGATCCTGAAGAGGCACAACGTTCCCCGGCAGGTCTTAAAGCTCATCCCCAGTAGATTCTGCAAGCTTATCCCCTGCGAAGCACGGACGTCTCTCCCGAGTTTTATTTAGAGTTATTTCCTCACAGGGACTTATAACTGGGTTATCCTCAGCTAAAAACCACGGAAGACCGCCCCCGGCAAAGTTCCTTCAATCCCCAGCGGAGTTTCTCATCATTATCCCCAGCGGAATCCATCATTGAAGTCCTCAGCAGGCCTCTCATCAAAACTTCGGCCAAGTATCTCTTCCACAGAGCAATTCTCCGGCCGTTCGTCAAGGATTTATTTTCCCCAAGACGAATTTACATTCATAAACATTTTACATTTTCATTCATCTTGCTTACATACATGATGGAACGCATACAACATCTCATGTTGAATATCATGACAACATGCATATCATACATCATGACATTGCATACAACTTACGTTTTTTGCCTTTTCAGGAAAAAGACAATCCCAAAAAACAATTACCCTCGACTGTCACAATTCCAGATTCGATACCTGTATCTAGCCAGGGCACATCTGAGAGTGATCGGTTTCCAGACTCGATTCCTGTATCTAGCCAGGGCACGTCTGAAGAGTTCGAAGATTTGTTTCCTGTATCCGGCCAGGGCACATTTATCCACTACAACATCTCCAGATTCGATTCCTGTATCCAGCCAGGGCATATCTGTTGACCACGTTTCCAGACTCGATTCCTGTATCTAGCCAGGGCACGTCTGAAGAGTTCGAAGATTCGATTCTTGCATCCAGCCAGGGCACATCTATTAACAACTATTTCCAGATTCGAATCCTGTATCCAGCCAGGGTATATCTGTGAGCAACCAATTGTAGATTCGATACCTGTATTTAGCCAGGGCATATCTGCATGAGGAGATTGAAGATCAAACACCTGTAACAAGCCAGGAAAACATCCGTCTTTCTCAAATACACAAGTCCTCGCTAAGGAATCTCTTATGCGATCAACACCTCCAAATGGCATCTATAAGCCCATCTCCCTATCTACCACCTCTCCAAATGGCATCTATAAGCCCATTTCCGATACCACACTGCTGACACTTCAACATGCGAGTGCAAATTTCCGGGCACTCTAGTGTCCAATCTCCTTTTACCCTCGAGTCACGGAAGGCAAACTTGCCAATCTAACTCTTCAGGTTCAAGAAGATTGAACATGGGCAACTGTTGTACCCCAAAATTTGCCCTCCCATTTCCTCAACATTTTCTCATCACAAGACCTTTGAAGATTAAGATTCAGTTAGGGTTTTCTCTGCTCAAGACTTCTCCTTGCACTGTGGACTCAAATTAGGGTTTGTGTTTGCCCAAGGATGTTTTGACCTAAAATGCCTAAGATGACTTTCATGCTTCATATTGGACCCCCAAGTTTACCTATACCAAGTTTCAAGTCTTGATTCCAAGTTTTGCCCAGTCAATTGGACAGTTGACCTAGAAATCAGCTGTATTGGGGAAAAAGTCAATTGTGGCCAATTGACAGTCAAACCTCATGAAATTTGATCCACATCAACATTATGAACTCATATGAACCATTTGATCAAGTTTGGATCACAATTCCACAAGAAATTTGATCAGATCACCAAAAGGGCAAAATGGTCATTTTTAGGGTTTTGACTGCACAAAGGCAATTTTTGACTGTTTGACCTAGACAATGGTAAACCAAGCTCCCACATGGACTCAAGGACTCAATGAAATGGTCTTGACACATTCATCAAGCTCAAAAGATCCCAAATGCACAAGATTGACAGTTGAATTTCCCAGTCAATTGATCAATTTTGACTGTATACTGAAAAGTCAAACTTTGACTTTTTGGTCAAAATCAAGAGTCAAGATTCATTTTTCATCAAAACATGCCAAATCATGAAACTTGTTCACCAAGAAATCTCAAAATGCAAATTAGGGTTTGAAAATGGAATTTTTCATAACTTAGAATTTTTCTAAGTTATGAAAAACCCTAATTTTTCCCAACTTTGCCCCATCTTTTCACCATGATCCATTTGGATTCAAACAAAAGTCAAAACATGAAAGTTGTAGCTTGTTGCATAATTTACAACTTTGATTCACAAAGTTTTCTCATTTGAAGCTTGTATCTCAAGTTATAATTTTTTGAATAAGGGCACTAAACCATTTTTAACTTAGTGAAATTTAACCTATTTTGACAAGGTTTTCTACCCCACTTCAAGGCCACTTTTCATACCCTTCCACTTGGAATTTTAATTTGCATTTCAAAGATGGATTGTAGTACACATTCCAAGCTTTCCAAAATGTCCAAGAACTCATCAAACAACCTCATAACTTGAGAGATTCGAATTTCACAAGTTGGCAAGAATTCACTTTTGTTCTTCATCAAAACATGTTCATAAACTTGGCAAATTTGAACTCAGCATAGTTTGTGCTACTTTACAGGTCCTTAAACCAAATTACACTCCTTAATTTAATGCAAAACCATTGAACCAAGTTGTTATTCTAAGCCTTTGGTCATTACACAAGGAATTAAGCCTAAACTAGAAAAAGCATTATTTCCATTCTTGAAAAGAAGAACTTTATGTCAAGTTTGCAATCCAAGTGGTACAATCAAGATCTTCTTGGCACAAGTTTGTGAGCAAATTGCACTGATCAAGGCAAGGGATAGCAGCATAGTGGGAGGGCCTGTACTGACCTAGAGAGCCAAGTTGCATTTTGTAGCTTAAGTGTGAAGAAAGGTCCATAACTTATGCCATCTCTCATCTCAGCTTAGACACACAACACAAAAGCTATCAAACACATTCCATAGAACATACCCAAGCTTTTGCACGAGTCCTGAACCTCCCAAGCATCCTCCATCTCAAAATCACCTTGAAACTGCACAAACAGGGGAAGCCCTGCAGATTGAGTGCTATCTCTCAATCCCTTCGAGCATTCTTGTCCAAACTTGTTCCTCTACCTTCCTTACAACATATGCAAGCTAACCCTGTCCTTAAACCTGACCTGTAACACCTCCAAGCCACTTCACCATTTTCAAATTTCTGTTTTGCAGTTGGAGTTCACTAGCTCGATTCAGGAAGTTTCAAGATAAAGTAGGACTTGGAAAAGCATCCTTACACTTCAAGGAAGCTATACAAGTCATCATTTCACTCTGAAACATCCTCCATTGCCAAGCTCGATTCCAACTGAACAGGTACATTCATGGAGTTCTATCTCTCTTATTAGGCATTGTTAGCTTTAGCTTTTTGAAGAAAACATGTCACAATCATAGCCCTGAACACGCTCATATGATTAGATTTCATTTATGTTTCGTGTGCTTAGAGAATTTCATGTCTGAACATTGATGAAAAGTTAGGTCAGAAATTAGGGGAGGAGAAATTCTCCCTCATCTTAGAGAGATAGGTCAAGTTATTTATATGGTTGAAACCGTCTCTTCATGCTGAACATTTCTTGTGTTATGAGTTTTTGCTGAAAAGCCAAGAATCAGGAGTTAGACATTGAAGAACAGGGGCGCGCGTTTTTTCAAATGTTTGAGCTGGAGGTTGAAGACAATGATCAGTGGGCTGGGCCTGTGTTATTTTACTTTTCACACCATCTTTTTGATTCACACCCCCCTGAGCCCATTTGTTCATTTTTTAACATTTTTGACTTTTTCTTTTTTGTTTGACTTTGTTTATTTTTTCTCATGGCATAAAAAAATTAAAAATATTTTTTCCATCATTTTCTGAATTTATGGCATATTTATTTGATTTGTTTCTTTATTTATGCATAATATATATATATACCATTATTAGAATAAAATAGAAAAAATAGTGTAAATACACTTTTATTTTTATTTACCTTCTGAAAATATTTCACACAAAAAAATACTCTTTTATTTATTTTATTAAAATATTAAATAGATACTTATTTTGTGTATAATACATATTTAGGGTTTAATATATATATATATGTATGCTTATTAATATATTTAAGCTAAAATGTAAAAATACTTGAATTTTTTCATTTTTATTAATATTTGATACAAAAAATACTTTTTTTCACAATATACTTCATTATTATATTATTTTTATAAATAACAAATAAATAGTTGTGTTAAATTAGATAATAATGCATTTTCTTTAAAAATTAGGGTTTTTACCCTAAATTCAAAATACTCCAAAAATAATACATTTTTTTTTATTTTCTTTTCTCTTTTACATAAATAATATTTTTTTTTCATACATATACAAAACATTTTTGTGCATCTTGCATTTTTTTTTATTTAATTTTTGTACATTATTTAAATTGCAAATATTCAAAATGATGTAATAATTTAGATTTAAATTCTTGTCAATATCCCCATTTGAACCTTTGTACCCCCCTTCCCATATTTGGTTTTGTAATAGCTTAGTAATTTTAATTTCGCATTTTATTGCTTTCTAATGATAACATGTTAGAATTAGGGTTTGTATGCGAAAAAACGATAAAAAATAGTTTGACCTAATACAAGATAAACAAGCATGAAAATGGACACACAAATCACACTTGCACCCCCTAGGGTACTCCACTTTGTTGCCTTCAAATAAATGGGCCATATTGTATGTTGAACATCTTTGGGCAAAGCAAGCAATTTGAATGATCATAGTCCCTCGACAAACTTTTTCAAAACAAACAAAAACAAATGATCAAGTCCCTTAAAGAAATTGCCCAAAGACATTTAACGTCGTTACAATTATGGTCTAAACGATGACCCGCGCCTGTCCCTCTCACATCCTAACACAAGATTGTCTACCAAATACAATGGTGGAACAAACTTGTTAAAAGGGTTAAAACATAACAATAATCTTTTGAGAAATTTAGGAGTAGACAAAACTCTTAGTTACTTGAGATCAAACTTGCAAAAAAACACTTGCCTCACTTTCAAAAACCACAATCCACAACACTTTCAAACAAACTCTCAAAAACATTTGAAAACATCTTTTCGAAAAGATTCACACTTTTGTAAAACACTCAAACACGAGTCAAATACATTAGTTGCCTAAGACAAGGCATCTTTTTCCAAAATATTTTCAAAAGCACCCACACACACACCATTTTCAAAGCAATCGAAAAACAAGGCAAGTGATCTAAAAAACCAAGTAACTAAGAGCCCATGGATAACCATGGATGAAAAGGGTGCTAATACCTTCCCTTTTCATAATCTACCCCCCGAACCCACGAAATATCTCAAAAGGTTTTTGCTGTGCTTTTTTTAACCTTTCCTTTAGGATAAAATAAAAAGTCGGTGGCGACTCTTGCTAACCGCAACATTTGCGAATACAAACGCAAACCTCAAGTCAGTTCTCCCACCGTATCACACTTTGCATTAGGTTTGTGTTCAGGCTTAAGTATAGAGTGAATTAGGTCAAATAAAACAATCCAAATCCTTGGCATTCATGGTTTGAGAGATTTGATTTTCAAAGATCTTTTTTTCAATATTTTCCATGCTATTTTGTACCAATCATGATCAATTCTCTTCAAATCTTTCCATATTTGATTATGCACGAATTATTGAGTATATTTCATGCACAAAAAGATTGAAAAACTTAGGTTAAATATTTTTCAATTATTTAATTGATTTAAATGAATTATTATTAATAAAAATTCAAATAAATAAATAAAAAATGAAGAAATACTTCCCTTTGGGCCAAGTGGTCGTGCACATGCTTGGGATGATGAATTGTGGAAGAAAAATAGGCCCATTAGCAATTTTAGGTCATTTGAATCAATGTTGACTTTTCAAAATATCCAAAATTTCCCAACTTCCACAAGGCATAACTTGCTCAATTTTTAAGCTTTTCTCATGTTCTTGGACATTTTGGAAAGTTCTTTGAGTCCTCTAACCAATTTCTTTGGTCCCATGTCATTTTGATTTACCAATCTCAAGTTATGGCCTTTGACTTAAAGTCCCTTTTTGTTGACTTTTGAAAATGACCTATAATGTTGAAATTGATAACTTTTTGTGAGAGCATTTCTTGGACTTGAAGTATGAAGATGAGTTGTAGGAAATGTTTTTCTCTTCAAAATGAGCTTTGGATGGAATTTTTCTGATAATCCATGTGAAAGTTATGCCCTGGTCAATTTACATTTGAAATTTTCAGCTGTCCAAATAAGGAAACTTTTGCATCTTGATGATTTTTGAGCCAAGCTTTGAGAATCATGATCAAGCATTGATCAAATGATGTTTGTGGCTTCAAAATGAGATGTTGACCAAAAATTTGAGCTTTTGACTGTCAAATGACCATTTTACCCCTACAGTTGACTGTAGTGCAATTAGGGTTTTTGACTGTGCAGTTTTGTGCTGAAAGTCTTGAAACTTGATATGAGGATGCTTGACCATGTTTGTAGGCATATGAGACTTGATTGGACCTTTGGAAACTTCATTTTCTTGATCAGAACCAAAACCCTAATTTTGACTGTTTAGGAGGCCTTGCACTGTGCAACCCTTGGGGAATCTTGAAGCTTGACTTGGCAATTTCTTGAAGAATATGGGAGGGCAAATTTTGGGGTACAACACTAGTGTTCAATCATCTTTCACCTTCAGATTACGAAAGGCACGTCAGCCAATCTGCATCCTCAGGTCTAAGAAGATTGAACAGGGGAAACTGTTGTACCCCAAAATTTGCCCTCCCATATTCTTCAAAATTTGCAAAGAGCATGCTTCAAAATTCCTCAAGGGTTGCACAGTTCAAGGGCCTCCTAACAGTCAAGAATTAGCGTTTTGGTTCTGACACAGAAAATGAAGTTTCCAAGGGTCCAATCAAGTCCCACATGCCTATAAACATGGTCAAGCATCCTCATGCCAAGTTTCAAGACTTACAACACAAAATTGCACAGTCAAAAACCCTAATTGCTCAACAGTCAACTGCAGGGGCAAAATGGTCATTTGACAGTCAAAAGTTTCAAATTTTTGGTCAACATCTCATTTTGAAGCCATAAACATCATTTGATCAATGCTTGATCATGATTCTCAAAGCTTGGCTCAAAAAGTCTCAAGATGCAAAAGTTTCCATATTTGGACAGTTGAAAAAGTCAACTGTAACTTGACCAAGGCATAACTTTCACATGGATTATCAGAAAAATTTCATCCAAAGCTCATTTTGAAGAGAAAGACATTTCCTACAACTCCTCTTCACACCTCAAGTCCAAGAAATACTCTCACAAAAAGTTATCAATTTCAACATTATAGGTCATTTTCAAAAGTCAACAAAAAGGGACTTTAAGTCAAAGACCATAACTTGATATTGGTAAATCAAAATGACATGGGACCAAATACATTGGTTAGAGGACTTCAATACCTTTCCAAAATGTCCAAGAACATGAGCAAAGCTTAAAAATTGAGCAAGATATGCCTTGTGGAAGTTGGGAAATTTTTGGGTATTTTGAAAAGTCAACTTTGCTTCAAATGCCTTAAAATTGCTAATGGGCCACATTTTCTTCCAAGATTCATCATACAAAGCATGTGCACGACCATTTGGCCCAAAGGGAAGTTATTCATCATTTTTATTTATTTATTTGAATTTTAATTGCTATTTAATTCATTTAATTAATTAAAATATGTGAAAAATACCAAAGCAAGCTTTTTAAATCTTTTTATGCATGAAATACACTCAAGATTCGTGCATGATCAGATATAGAAAGAATCAATGTGATTTGCCATGATTGGAATCAAATATGCATGAAAAAGATTGAAAAATATATGCATAAAAATCAAATATTGATTCCATCATTGCAAAGATCTTTGGATTGAAAACTCAACCCTAATTCATTCCTTACATATACCAATGTAAACCTAATGCGCAAAGGACCTAAATGTTGCGCCTCCTCTCAAGAACAAAGTTGCACTTTTTTGTGAAAAATTCAAAAACTGAAAACACCATTCCAAGGCGTTTCAAGGCCATATAACCATTCCACTAGCTTGCCAAGGCCACGAGGAGACTATTCCAATCAAGAACATTGTCCCATACTCAAGGAATTGGTATATCAAAGTCATACTTTTCACGAAAATATTCATAATCGTATCATGAATTCTATGCATTTTTCATATGTTTTTGATGTTGATTTATGCTAATTGGATCATTCTAAAGCTAACCATATACATTAATTGAGTTTTCGTGCACTATAGGAGAATTCACCCTGGAAGATTGTTAGGGTTTTAAAAACCTTGAATTGGGGTTTCTCAGTTATGGAAAAATTAGGACACGAGACCTAGACCATCAAAATCAGGACCTTCAGACGAACTCATTGATGGGGTCGCGCCTAATTTCTGATCAAAGACGGGCTAATCGCTATTTTTCTATATGCCATGTAGTGGGGGTTTAAAACCCCTGCAATCTTGTTTGTTTTTGTTTCAGGAAAAACGCAACAAGGAAGAAGAAGATTAGGTGGCAAAGCGTGATTGAGCCATTTGAATTCAGCGCGCGTTTTTGTGTTTTTCTAGGCCATTAACCAATTTTCTTTTATATTATTTATTTGCTATTCTATGTACAACGCGCATCAACAGCTCCACTGGTCAGGCTTGGCATTGGTAACCTCTGGGACCTGGGTTCGAACCCCAGGTCCCCCTTCTTATTTCCATATTTTTCATCTAAATGCGTTTCTATGTATCTCGTTCCTTGAAGACCACCATGCAGCAACAATTCAAGCGTGCCACATGGCCACCAAGATCAAACCAAAGGCCAAGATTCAGAGCCTATGATGTGCCTCAGTCAATGCACACACATGCTTCCAGGAAAAGTCAACAAAAGGCCTCCAAAGATGGGCCTGATTGCTACAATTAAACCTCCAATTTGGGGACAGAACCCCCCATGGTTTGCTTTTATTCTTTTTTCATATTTTGCTATTTTTATTTGTTTTATTTAATTTTTATTTAAATATTTAAATTAATTTATTTTCATAAAACATAAAAATAACAAAAAATCAGAAAATCATGAAAATTTAAATATATTTTATTTAATGTCATTTTTTGTAAAAAAGGGTCTTATTAATTAATTAGTTTTTTTTAGGATTAACTTTAACATTTTCTTAATAAACTTAAAATTTGTAGAATTAGGTTTTAATTATTTTTACCTTTTCTTTTTCACCATATTAATAATTAATTATATTTTCTTGTAAATAAAATTGTATTAATTAATTAGGTTTAAATTTAGGTTAAATTTTAATGCTTTTCTTAATAAATAAAAAAAACTAGAATTAGGGTTAATTAATATTTTAATTTCATTTAATCTTCTCATTAAAAATTCATAAATACAAAAACTCAAAAAAAAAATCTTTTCTTTTTACTTTTATTTAATTAATTTGTTAAATCGTAATTTAATTAAAAAGGGTCCAACGCCCTCGCTTTCGATAATAATTCCAATTCGCGCATTTATTTCTTTTCTTATAATTTTTATGTAATTCTCCCGAAGCCGTGTAAATTTGATATTTATCTTTCGCATTTTATTTTATGTCAAATCGGGTCCTGGATTTAATTTGGCGATGTGGACCCGCGCCTTTGTAATAGTTTAGGAACTTTATATTTCTCGCAATTTTTTAACTGCTAATAAAATGCATGCAAGAATGAATGTCAAAATAAAAACGAAAGCGTAGATCACCCATGACATGACAAGACAAAAAACATCTGAAAACGACACACAAATCACACACCACCCCTAGGGTACGTCTCACTGTTGCCTTGCCTCTCGAAAGGTGATCGTCGAGTAGAGGATGTCTTAGTAAGTCCTCATGATCCGGGAACCTGGCATGAGGATAGCTTCTAAGGTATCTTCCCATTGCTCTGGTGATCACCATGTCCCGAACCTCGAATTGACCCGAACACCTCCAATGGTGGTGCTACCTACCTCTCAATGGTGGGATGGCACTACTTTAAGGACATTTGCACAGACGAATCCCTTAGGGTAGGTAGACAACTCTAGATACTTGCTCTAAATTTCAAAACAAATCAAAAATACTTTTCACACCGACACCTTTTCAAAAAGCTTTCGAAAGCAATTTTTCAAACACTCTTGAGGACCGATACAATAGTCGAACTGGAATTTTCAAAGAAACTTTTTTAAAAAACCACATTGAAAAGCAAACAAACCATTTTTGAAAACACAAATGAGCAAGTATCTAAGAGCCCATGGATAACCATGGATAGAAAGGGTGCTAACACCTTCCCTTTCTATAACCTACCTCCCGAACCGAGAGCAATCTCTATAAGGAATTTTTCTGTGCTTTTGTCCTTTCCATTTGGAGAAAATAAAAGACGGTGGCGACTCTTGCTTCCGCGACATTTCGCGAACCAGCTTTAAAACAGTCAGTTCCAGATCCACCGATCACAACAAGTACAAACAACTAGAGGATCGCCTCAATGCAATGGAGATTCAACAAATACCTGGCTTTGATTTAAGAGACATGGGTTTGGTTTCTGGATTGGTCATCCTGCCAAAGTTCAAAGTCCCTACCTTTGCCCTGTACGATGGAGTCTCTTGCCCTAAGATGCACTTAAAGTCTTATGTCCGCAAGATTCAACCATACACAATTGATCCAAAGCTGGTGATCCATTTCTTCCAAGAAATCCTGGTAGGGACTCAACTCGAGTGGTTTTATCAATTGGAGAGTTCTCGCATCCACACCTGGGAGGATTTAGCTACTGCATTTTACAAACAGTATCAGTACAACGCTGATCTTGCACCAACTCGCGTGCAATTACAAAACATGACCATGGGTTCCAACGAGAGCTTCAAAGGATATGCCCAAAAGTGGAGAGATCTGGCTGGTAGGGTGCGACCCCCTCTAACTGACAGGGAGCTAATTGACATCTTCATGGGAACTTTGACAGGGCCTTTCTTCAAACACTTGATCGGAATCTCCTCAGCCGGGTTCACCGAGCTAATATTGACTGGAGAAAGGGTCGAAGCTGGCATAAAAAGTGGAAATATCCAAGGAGCTACCCCCTCTGATGCTCAGAAAAAGCCCTACAATGGGAAGAAAGAGTCTAATGTTGTGTACAGTCAAAAGAGTCGCCGTGACCAACACGTAGGGGCAGTCCTGATCTCTGGTTCTACGTCACACCGACAACAGCAAAAGGGAAATCAACGAAGGCCAGACGAGCCTAAAAGCCAGTTTACCAACATCAACATGCCGTTGTCTCAAGCACTACAACACTTGTTGAGGATGAATCTGATTGCATTTATAGGACCTCATCCAAACCCCAAAACTTCTTCTCCTAACTACAATCCTAATGCAACATGTGCTTATCATTATGACAGTTTCGGACATGACACTAACGATTGTTGGGCATTGAAGTACAAGATTCAGAATTTGATTGACGCCAAGGAGATCGAGTTTAACCCTCCGGAGACTCCAAACATAATCACTGCTCCTATGACAGATCATTGAAAGCTTTTGTTCATTTGAATTTTCAAGTTGTAATCTCTTTTTTTATTCAAACAATTATCTATTAATGTCAAACTTTTGTTTCATTAATGAATTGCATATAGTCTTGATCTGATCCACTCATTTTCATTACATCTAAATTATGATTTTTGCTCTCTCTATGACATTCAACTCTTGCTAAAAGTTACGAGCCTTTAGAGGGAGGATAACGAAAACAATGCCATAATCTCATACAGTGTGCTTTTGGACAGACCTTGCTGACGATGTACAAGCATTCTTTCAAATCCTAAACACTGGAGTTATAAGGAATATAATCCCTCGTCAACCCCTCTGAGCCAAAGAAGTAGAAGTTTTTCTTTTCGAAAATTAAAACCCTTTATCATAACCTGGGGCAGGGTAGTTCTCTCAGTTGATCCAAGTGCATAACGAATGGCACCAAAGAGGTCCTTACAAAAAAAAAGACAGTGATGATTCCGAATAATCATAAGGATAGGCAGTCATTATATCTCAAAAATAAAAACCCAATAAGTCAAAACCTATGAAGGAGACTTACAAAACTGGGGCATCCCGCTGACTGTAATCACAAAAGAAACAGTTCAGGCAAAATTTAGGGATAGCGAAATCAAAAAGAAAGAGGTCATACAAACCCTCAACAAAAACAAAAAAATGAATGCCTATTCATAATAAATCATCAATATCTGAACCATCATTGGAACATCAGGACAAAGACTCAAACAAGGTCTAACGCACGATCAACTGAGCTTAGGTTTGAAGAACATCACGAAGAGCGGGTGGGTAAAAATAATTTGAGCCTTTATCCTTTGTTTCTTAAACCATGAACCAGACCACGTTATAACCCTCAAAAGTCCTAGCTGAAGCATGGGTTAGTTCGAAAGCATACTATTACCAAAGGTATCCTGACTCCTTAAGGCCTACGGTAAATAACGAGTTGACATCACGATTTACAAAATTCTCTTGTTTTTTTTATGAAAAATGCATTTTCAAAATCTTCAAGACATACATAAGCTTTGCATTCTTGATATAACACTGTTTGCATATGACTATTTGTTCGAACAGCAGAGAAATTTGCACGACAAATATCTAAGTGAACAAAAGTACTTCCAACCAAGGGGCAGACATGATCATGGTCCATTATCTGGGGCAGTTAAGTCAAGATTCGGAGAATCTCTCAAAAGGACAACCAGCTTGGGGCAAATCTCCATCTGGATCACCTGGGGCATTCCGGCAATGCAATACTGCTGACAGGGGCACCTCCCTACATTCTGAGAACGTGGACATAGTCGGAAAAAAATACTACGCAAAATCAAAGACCCGCTAGGTTGACACACCTAGGCAAAAATAAGGGCTTCCCGGAAAACCAAAAGGGTTCGGGCAAAAATAAGGGATGAAATGAAAAATTTGTACACCCGGCAAGTCGAAAACCTGAAAAGGCAGCCTGGACAAAAAATGGGTATCCCGGTGGACTGAAAACCCGAAAGGGCGGTCCAGGAAAAAGTTAGGGATCAAAGCGTACGACTATGTCCCGTCATCTCGTCACTTGCCTACCAGAAGAAGATTTGTCAATTGGCAGTCATCAAACACCTTCACAGGTACCTTCTTCTCCATCAGAAACAGGGGCAATAATGAGTTGTCTAAGCGATCTAATTGCTCTGTCCCCGAAGGTATCAAGGTAAGTTCAGCTGGAGAACGTAACCAAGATATCTTAAATCCCCAGAGAGTGAGCCAGCAAGTTAATACACTCTCCCCCAAGCAGAGTTAGCCTATTCAGTCAGCCTTAAGGAAGTTGGAGTATCCCCAACAAATCTCAACATTCCTTAGCGGAGTATACAAACATTCTTAACAAGCATCCCTGGCAGTCTTGATCTAAGATTGTTCCCCAGCGGTATACCAGACATTCAGTGGAGCCACTTTCCCAGTGCATATCAAAAATTTCCCCAGGAAAGTCCAGTCCAAAAGCCTCCCCAGGAAAGTTGAATCAATCTCCCCAGTAGGGAGCTTATCCCCAGTAGATTCTGGAAGCTTATCCTCTGCATAGCACGAACGCGTCTCCCGACTTTATTCAGAAGATTATTTCCCTACCAGGATATAACTGGGTTATCCTCAACCAAAAGCCACGGAAAGATCGTCCTCGGCGAAGTCTTCTTATCCCCAACGGAGTCTATTAAAACTTCCAACATAACAATGGTATCCCCAGCAGAGTTATCATCAACATCTCAACAGAGTACCTCTCTTCCCACAGAGTATTGTCCCCCAGCAAGATCGCTAGAGTAGTTATTCCCCGCAGAGTAATCTCTTCATCAATTTTATTCCTCAACGGAGTCATCTTCTCCTACCGGTTCATTCTTGCAATCTTCATCCCCAGCAGAAACGAAGAACTCTCTTCAACCATCAGCCCAGGATTTAACTCCCGGTATTCGTCAAGGATATATTTTCCTAGACGAAAATACGTTCAAAAACATCACATTGTCTTACATCATGATACATGCATAAACACATCATATCTTACAATCTCATTTGTGTTGAGAACATCATTGCTTGATCCATGGCATGCATTGCATACGACTGATTTTTACGTTTCAGGAAAGATCCAGTTAAGTTCTCAGTTATTCCAAGTCCTTGCCTGGTCCAGTTAAATCGACTCCTAAAGATTTTTCTGATGCCGATCCAGTCAAAGGCCTTCTCTGGTCCAGTTAAATCGATTCCTAAAGATTTTCCTGATGAAGACCCAGTTGAAGATTCCAAGTCCTTGCCTGGTCCAGTTAAATCGACTCCTAAAGATTTTTCTGATGCCGATCCAGTCAAAGGCCTTCTCTGGTCCAGTTAAATTGATTCCTAAAGATTTTCCTGATGAAGACCCAGTTGAAGATTCCAAGACCTTGCCTGGTCCAGTTAAATCGACTCCTAAAGATTTTTCTGATGCCGATCCAGTCAAAGGCCTTCTCTGGTCCAGTTAAATCGATTCCTAAAGATTTTCCTGATGAAGACCCAGTTGAAGATTCCAAGACCTTGCCTGGTCCAGTTAAATCGACTCCTAAAGATTTTTCGGATGCCGATCCAGTCAAAGGCCTTCTCTGGTCCAGTTAAATCGATTCCTAAAGATTTTCCTGATGAAGACCCAGTTGAAGAGTCAATGAATACAAATCCAGTTAAATCAATGCCTAAAGATTTCTCTGATACAACTCGTCGTTATAGACACTCGTCGTTATAGACACTCGTCGTTATAGACACTCGTTGTTATAGACACTCGTTGTTATAGACACTCATTGTTATAGACACTCGTCGTTATAGACACTCGTCGTTATAGACACTCGTCGTTATAGACACTCGTCATTATAGACACTCGTCGTCATAGACACTCGTCGTTATAGACACTCGTCGTTATAGACACTCGTCGTTATAGACACTCATCGTTATAGACACTCGTCGTTATAGACACTCGTCGTTATAGACACTCGTCGCTAAAGACCACCCGTCCATGGAAATAACCTGTCAGTAGAGACAACTCACAAACCTTTTGAAGCTCCAGACTCGATTCTTGTATCTCGCCAGGGCACGTCTAAAGAGTTTAAAGATTCGATACCTGTATCCAGCCAGGGCACATCTATGCAAAGGGTTTGAAGACCAACTCCTTTAACAAGCCAGGTAATCATTTTCTTTCTCAGGTACGCAAGTTCTCGCTAAGGAATATCTTATAAGATCGACGACCTCCCGATGGCATCTATAAGCCCATCTCTCCACATACCAGCAGTCTCCAAATGGCACCTATAAGCCCATTCCCGACAAAGTTCAGTCACACTTCCAGAAGGCATCTATAAGCCCATCTTCCTATCCATCAATCTCCAAATTGCATCCGTAAGCCCATTCCCACCATCATACTGCTAACACTCTACTATGTGAGCGCAAATTTCTGGGCACTCTAGTGTTCAATCATCTTCCACATTCGGATTACGAAAGGCACGCCAGCCAATCTACATCCTCAGGTCTAAGAAGATTGAACAGGGGCAACTTTTGTACCCCAAAATTTGCCCTCCCATATTCTTCAAGATTTGCCAAGATCAAGGTTCAAAATCTCTCAAAGGTTGCACAGTTCAATGGCCTCCTAACAGTCCAAAATTAGGGTTTTGTTTATGGCAAAGAAATTGAAGTTTCCAAGGGTCCAAACAAGTCCAACATGCCTACATACATTGTCAAGCATCCATATGCCAAGTTTCAAGACTCACAGCACCAGATTGCACAGTCAAAAACCCTACTTGCTTCACAGTCAACTACAGGGGCAAAATGGTTATTTGACAGTCAAAAGTCAAAAATTTTGGTCAACATCTTATTTTGAAGCCACAAACATCATTTGATCAATTCTTGATCATGATTCTCAAGGCATGGCTCAAAAAGTCTCAAGATCCAAAAGTTTCTATTTTTGGACAGCTGAAAAAGTCAACTGCAAATTGACCAAGGCATAACTTCCACATGGTTTATCAGAAAAATTCCATCCAATGCTCATCTTGAAGGGGAAGACATTTCCTACAACTCATCTTCACATTTCAAGTCCAAGAAATGCTCTCACAAAAAGTTATCAATCTCAACATTATAGGTCATTTTCAAAAGTCAACAAAAGGCACTTTAAGTCAAAGACCATAACTTGATATTGATAAATCAAAATGACATGGGACCAAAGAAATTGGTTAGAGGACTTCAAGACCTTTCCAAAATGTCCAAGAACATGATCAAATCTTAAAAATTGAGCAATATATGCCTTGTGGAAGTTGGGAAATTTTTGGGAATTTTGAAAAGTCAACTTTGCTTCAAATGCCTCAAAATTGTTAATGGGCCTCAATTTCTTCCATGAATCATTACCCAAAGGCCATGCACGACCCATTAAGCTAAAAGGGAGTTATTTTCTTATTTTTAATTAATTAATTGAATTTTTAATCCTATTAATTCATTTAATTAAAATTAATTATGAGAAAAATACTAAAGCATGTGTTTTGAATCTTTTTATGCAGCTAATATGTCCATTATGAGCTCAAGATTTCGTGCACATTCTAAAAGGAAAGAATCTTCCATGATTTGGCATAATTAGCATGAAAAAGATTGAAAAAAGATCATGGAAAATCAAATATTCAAGATCATTAAACCAGTGGATTTTGGGCTGACTTTTGACCTAATTCTATTCATATACATATGCATAAGTGAAACCTAAGGCTAGAGACACAAGAGCTGCGCAGAAACCTAAAGAACAAACTTGCATTTTTTGACAAAAAGTGAGAAACTGTTTTCATACATAGAGCTGGTTTCAAGGCCTCAAAAGCATTCCAATCCACTCCTGACACTACCAGGAAGCTATTCCAATCAAAACCACGCCTCCATCCTCAAAGAATTGGTATAACAAAGTCTTACTTTTCTGGAAATTTTTCATAATCGTGTTTCACATTCCATGCATGATTTATGATTTTTAATGGCTGATTTATACTAACATGAACTCTCTGAAGCTATTGGTGTCCTTCAATTGAATTAATATTGCCCGTGTCAAAAGTTGCCATGAACGGATATTAGGGTTTCTGAAGCTTTGATTTGGGGTTTCACACATAAGGAAAAATTGGCCACTCAAACCAGGACCATTGGATTCAGGACATCCAGACGAAACTAATCCACTGTTCGCGCCCTTTTTATGTTTGCATATGCTCTATTCGCTATTTTTCAGGTTTGAGTTTAGTGGGGGTTTAAAACCCCTGCTATCTATTTGTTATTTTCAGGCAAAATGAAGAAACAAGGAAGGAGACGCTGAGTTGTGGGACTGTGGTTGGCCAGTTTGAATAATTGGCGCTTTTTTTGATTTGTTCAGCATAGTAGTGCTTTTCCCATTATATTATTCACGTTCCATATTAATATCAAACATACGCGTTGGTTGGGTTGGTTGATGCGTTGGCTTTCAGGTATTGGGACCTGGGTTCGATTCCCAGGTCCCCCATAATCTCAATGATTTTTGTCAAAACATGTTCCAGCGTTGCACTCATCCAATGGATCACCATGCATCCTCGCCTGCTTGCCTGCCAAGTGTCCAGAAGGCCAATCCAAAGGCCAGAACATGCAGCTCACCATGAACGCTAGTCAACCGTTATACACACGCGCTGGAAAAGTCAAAAAGGCCTCATTCTGATGGGCCAAAATGCTCACAATAAACCTCCAACAAGGGCCTGATACCCCCCCCCCCCCCATGGTTTGCATTATCTTTGATTTCTATTTGATTTCTTTTAATTCTTTTTAATGCTTGATTATTTCTTTTAATTCCCTAAAAATAATTTTCATAATAACATAAAACCAGTAAAATCAAAACTAAAAAAATATGTTTATTTAATATTTAGTCATTAATATTTTTGTAAATAAATTTTAATAATCAATTTAGTTTAATTTAGGGTTTTAATTTTAATTTTTTCTAAATAACTAAAATGTGTAGAAATTAGGTCTTTAACATTTTTTTTCTTTTTATTCTTTTTCCTAATAAATAAGTCCTTCCTCTCATTATTATTATTAATTATTAACTAATTTTGTAAATAAATATGTAATTAAATAATTAGTATAAATTAGGTTAAAATTTTAATCTTTTTTCTTTAATAATTAAAAACATTTAGAATTAGGGTTTCATTCAATTTTAATTTTCTTTATTTCATAAATATCAAAAACCACAAAAAACAATTCCTTTTCCTTATTAAATAATTAATTAATTCTTAATTTCATTTAATTTCAAAAGGGTCCAACGCCCTCGAACTCTCGATTCTAATTTCTTTTCGCGCGTTTGTCCTTATTTTTTGTTTCAAATATCATGTAATTGTCAAAGCCTTGTAATAGTAATTAGGAAATTTATTTACTTTCTGCATTTTATTAAAAAAACGGGTCTTTGTTAATTTGGCGATGTATAGACCCGCGCCTTGTAATAGCTTAGGACTTTATTTTCCGCACTTTAATTTCCGCACCCCTTAACTGCTAAGTGTTGCATGAAAGAATGAATGGCCTAAAATAAAAACAAGCGTAGATCACCCAATGCATGACAAGATAAAACATAACTGAAAACAATACACGAATTCACACACCACTCTTAGGGTACGCCTCACTGTTGCCTTGCCCCTCGAAACGTGGTCGTCGAGTATAGGACGTTTTAGTAAGTCCTTATGTCCATGAACATGGCATAAGGGTAGCTTCTAAGGTGTCCTACTGTTGCTTTGGTGACCACACTGTCCCTAACAAACGAATTGACCCGAACACCTCCAACGGTGGTGCTACCTACCTCTCAATGGTGGGATGGCACTACCTTAAGGACATTTACACAGCCTAATTCCTTAGGGTAGGTAGATGACTCGTAGATACTTGCTCTAATTCAAAACAAATCAAAAACTTCTTTTCACACCGACACTTTTCAAAAAGCTTTCAAAAACAACTTTTCAAACACTCTTGAGGACTGATACAAGAGTCGATCTGAAATCTTTAAACGAAACTTTTTTAAACTCACTCACAATTGAAAAGCAAACCTTTTGAAAACACAAATGAGCAAGTATCTAAGAGCCCATGGATAACCATGGATAGAAAGGGTGCTAACACCTTCCCTTTCTATAAATCTACCTCCCGAACCGAGAAACTATCTCATAAGGAATTTTGCTGTGCTTTTGTCCTGTCCATGTTGGAGAAAATAAAAGACGGTGGCGACTCTTGCTTCCGCGACATTTCGCGAACCAGCGTTAAACAGTCAGTTCCAGATCCACCGATCACAATCGGAAACAAGGTTTATCTCCCCAACAAACGATAGGATTCCCCAACTTGAGTTTGCTTCTCCGACTACTACAAATCAAAGGACCACAACCCCTCTTCCCCAATAGACTATTCTATAATCCCCCAAGTTACTGCGAAACCTGGACCCGATGAGATATCAGTTCAACTCCGACTCCTCAGTAGAGCAACAGGCGACTAAGACTCCTGAACTCTTTCCCAAGCAAGAATAAACATTCTCCCCACAGAGTTTTCAATATCCCCCAACGAGTTTCTCCTCAAACAACAAAACAGGAATCCCCAATGGAAACATTCTAAGCAAAGTTTGAAGACACACCAACTCTTCAACAGCAGTCCAAGATTTAACAACTCCCCGATATTTGTCGAGGATTTATTTTCCCAGACAAAAATACATTCATTAACATTTCACATTTCATACATCCTATTTACATACATGATAAGTGCATACAACACAATTTCATTTATTTTGAGAACATCATGACATTGTGCATTCCATATATCATGACATTGCATACACCTAACGTTTTACCTTTTCAGGAAAAAGGTCAATCAACAGATGGCTACCATCAACCTTTTCAAGTTCCAGATTAATACGTGTAACAAGTCAGGAAAACTATATGTGGACAACTGATTGTAGATTAATACCTGTAACAAGCCAAGAAAACTATCTACATGAAGAGATTGAAGATTAACACCTGTAACAAGCCAGGAAAACTATCTTTCTTTCTCAGGTCAGAGATTAATACCTGAAACCAGACATGACGATCATCTACTTGACCATCATTGAAGCAACCCTACACCGGTTCCTTCTCAATTCTAGATACAGTTTTACACAGACTCATCATTAAAGCAACCCTACACCGGTTCCTTCTCAATTCCAGATGCAGTTTTACACGGACTCATCATCAGGAAACCCTACACAGGTTCCTTCCTTCTAGATGCAGTTTTACACGAACTCATCATCAGGCAACCCTACACATGTTCCTTCCTTCTAGATGCAGTTTTACACAGACTCATCATCAGACAACCCTACACATGTTCCTTCCTTCTAGATGCAGTTTTACACAGACTCATTGTTGTACCCCAAAATTTTCCCTCCCATATTCTTCAAGATTTTCCAAGATCATGCTTCAAAATCTCCCAAGGGTTGCACAGTCCAATGGCCTCCTAACAGTCAAAATTAGGGTTGTGGTTCTGGCAAAGAAATTGAAGTTTCCAAGGGTCCAAACAAGTCCCACATGCCTATAAACATTGTCAAGCATCCATATGCCAAGTTTCAAGACTCACAATATCAAATTGCACAGTCAAAAACCATAATTGCTTCACAGTCAACTGCAGGGGCAAAATGGTCATTTGACAGTCAAAAGTCAAAAAATTTGGTCAACATCTTATTTTGAAGCCACAAACATCATTTGATCAATTCTTGATCATGATTCTCAAGGCATGGCTCAAAAAGTCTCAAGATGCAAAAGTTTCTATTTTTGGACAGCTGAAAAAGTCAATTGCAAATTGACCAGGGCATAACTTCCACATGGTTCATCAGAAAAATTCCATCCAAAGCTCATTTTGAAGAGAATGACATTTCCTACAACTCATCTTCACACTTCAAGTCCAAGAAATACTCTCACAAAAAGTTATCAATCTCAACATTATAGGTCATTTTCAAAAGTCAACAAAAAGGCACTTTAAGTCAAAGACCATAAATTGAGATTGGTAAATAAAAATGACATGGGACCAAATACATTGGTTAGAGGACTTCAAGAACTTTCCAAAATGTCCAAGAACATGATCAAAGCTTAAAAATTAAGCAAGATATGCCTTGTGGAAGTTGGGAAATTTTTGGGAATTTTGAAAAGTCAACTTTGCTTCAAATGCCTCAAAAATGCTAATGGGCCACAATTTCCTCCATGAATCATTACCCAAAGGCTATGCATGACCCATTAAGCTAAAAGGGAGTTATTTTCTTATTTTTAATTAATTAATTGAATTTTTAATCCTATTAATTCATTTAATTAAAATTAATTATGAGAAAAATACTAAATCATGTGTTTTGAATCTTTTTGTGCAGCATATTCTTCCATCATGAGCTCAATATTTCGTGTGCCTTCTCAAGAGACAAAATCTTCCAAAATTGGAAAGTTTTCATGGCAAAGAGATTTGAAAAAAGATGTACAAAATCAAATATTCAAAGCATTGATTCAAGGACTTTGGGCTTGGTTTTTCTAACCTAATTCCTTTTACATACATATGCAAACAGAACCCTAATGCCAGAAACACAGAAGCTGCGCAGAAACCTAAAGAACAAACTTGCATTTTTTTGACAAAAAGTGAGAAACTGTTTTCATACATAGAGCTGGTTTCAAGGCCTCAAAAGCATTCCACAAGCTTGCCAAGACACCCAGGAAGCCTTTACAATCAAAGACAAGTCTCCATACATCCAGAAGTGGTAGAATGACATCGCCCTGTTCATGAAAATTTTCACATTCGTATTTGACTTTACATGCATTTTCCATACGTTTCAATGTTTGATTTACACTAACATGAACTTTCTGAAGCTATTGGTGTCCCTTAACTGAATTAATATTGCTTGTATCAAAAGTTTCCATGAACGTTTCTTAGGGTTTCAGAGCTCCAATTTTGGGGTTTTACGCATCTGGAAAAATTGGACAATAAAACCAGTACCATTGAAATCAGGGCATCAGGACGAATTGAACTCATACATCGCGCCCAATTTCTATTTGCCCAGGAGCTAATCACTATTTTTCTTGTTTGAGTTTAGTGGGGGTTTAAAACCCCCGCTATCTATTCTGTATTTTCAGGAAAATGAAGAAGAAGGTGGACGTATCTCAGCATGACTGGATAGTTTGAATCTTCGCGCGTGATTTTTGTGTCTGCCAATAACGCTTGTTTTTCACATATAATAATCATTGTCCACTAACTATACAAAGTAACGCGTTGGTTGGGTTGGCTGTTGTGTTGGCATGCAGGTATTGGGACCTGGGTTCGATTCCCAGGTCCCCCACTTCTTCCATAATATTTTTCTTAATATGCTTCTATGCAGTGTGCTCTCCGGTGGTCCACCAAGCGCCCTCACCTGCTTGCCTGCCAAGTGTCCAGAAGGCCAATCCAAAGGCCAGAACATGCAACTCACCATGGATGCTAGTCAACCATCCCACATACGCGCTAGAAAGTCAAGGCAGGCCTGATTCAATGGGCCAAATTATTCCAATAAAACCTCCAAATTGGGTCCAGACACCCCCATGGTTTGCTCAATCTTTTCATTTTTTTCTTTCTTTATTTATTTTTTCCTTTTATTCTTTTAATTGTTATTTTGATTAATTGTTTTTATTTAATTCACAAAATAATTTTTATAACACAAAAAAAATCAGAAATCAAGAAAATAAAAATGTTTATTTAATATTTAATTAATTAATATTTTTGTAAATAAACCTTTAAACCATTAATTTAGTAAAGTTAGATTTTTAATTTTATGTCTTTCTTAAGTAAACTAAAATATGTAGAAATTAGGTTTCTAGCATTTTTTTCTTTTTCTTAATAAAATAATTTCCTCTTATTGTTATTATTATTAATTACTAACTAATTTTGTAAATAAATATGTAATTAATTAATTAGAGTAAATTAGGTTTAAACTTAAATATTTTTCTTTAACAAATTAAAAATAATTTAGAATTAGGGTTTCTAATAATAATTAATTTTCTTTCTTTATTTCCATTAAATACAAAAAACATAAAAAATAATTTATTTTCTTTATTTAATCATTAATTAACTTTCAATTTCAATTTAAGTTTTAAGGGTCCAACGCCCTCGAACACTCGATTCCAATTTCTTTGCGCACGCGTATTCTTATGTTTCTTTTAAATCTTATGTAATTGCCCCAAAGCCTTGTAATAGTAATTAGGAAATTTATTTACTTTCTGCATTTTATTAAAAAAACGGGTCTTTGTTAATTTGGCGATGTATAGACCCGCGCCTTGTAATAGCGTAGGACTTTATTTTCCGTATTTTAATTTCCGCACCTTTAAATTGCTAATCACATGAAAGAATGAATGGCCCAAATAAAAGCAAAGCGTAGCTCACCCAATGCATGATCAAGATAAATTATAACTGAAAATGACACACAATTCACACACCACTCTTAGGGTACGCCTCACCGTTGCCTTGCCCCTCGAATCGTGGTCGTCGAGTATAGGACGTTTTAGTAAGTCCTTATGTCCATGAAAATGGCATAAGGGTAGCTTCTAAGGTGTCCTACTGTTGCTCTGGTGACCACACTGTCCCTACAAACGAATTGACCCGAACACCTCCAACGGTGGTGCTACCTACCTCTCAATGGTGGGATAACACTATCTAAAGGACACTTACACAGCTTAATTCCTTAGGGTAGGTAGATGACTCATGGGTACTTGCTCTTTTCAAAAACAAACAAAATACTTTTCACACCTTACACTTTCAAAAAGTTTTCAAACAATACTTCATACACTCTTGAGGACTGATACAAGAGTTACCTAGAAGTTTTCAAACGAACTTTTTCAAAACCCACACACACTTGAAAAGCAAACATTTTTGAAAACATAAGAGCAAGTACCTAAGAGCCCATGGATAACCATGGATAGAAAGGGTGCTAATACCTTCCCTTTCTATAAAACTACCTCCCGAACCGAGAAACATTCTCGAATAAGGAATTTTGCTGTGCTTTTGACCTTTCCATGTTGGAGAACATAAAAGACGGTGGTGACTCTTGCTTACCGCGACATTTCGCGAAACCAGCTTACAAAAACAGTCAGTTCTATTTCCACCGATCACAGAACTGGCGACTCTGCTGGGGACTCTTATAAAGTGAGATGTACCTTAGGACTAAGATCACTTGTGTTTTCAATTGCTTTGACTTGTTTGCTTTATTATTGTGGGACTGTCTCGGGAGTTCTATAGATCCTAACCCGGATCTGGGGATACCTTCTTAGAAAGTAGCAACAAGGCTGTGAGGGAACTGTGCAGGGTATACTGACATGGTTGAAGCAGTCTGCTACGTTGGTGTGGCACTTTGGCGTGTACCGGTAACCCTTGAGTTCAGTCAAGGAGAGTACGGGGCCGCCGCGTGGTGTCGTGAAGCATCAACTGACCTTAGGAACCTTAATTGAACCATCTTGGCCTCTTTAGGGTAGTGAGATAACTGACTTTGGTGCAGTCAGAGGTTGGTTGATACTCGATACTACACTCAGTTGAGGGTTGTTTTCTTGGAATATTTCGGTCGCCAGTTCAGTGGCTAAATCGAAACAATGAACAATGAAAGCAATCCAATGATATTGAGACCCTTAGAACCCGGTTACTTCTGATAGGACATGTTTTGAGCCCACCAACTTCAAGAGGGTAGTACCCCAAACTTCATGTTGTCCTAAACTCTAAGGGTTGTCTCGTGTGACTTGTGTGCCTTCCAACTTGACTATTTGCATGCTTGTTATCTAACAACACGAGTTTCTTGCAGGTTTTGTTTACAGTCCTTAATCTGGACTCATAACAGGGTTTACCTACATTACCCCACGCATAGCATAACATCATACCATTGCATGCATCCCGCATAAGGACTAATCCATTTCAAGGATCTCAAGGGTCTGTGATGCAGGTCATAATGAGCCAAATGTCTAGCAAGGGGCAAAAAGGATTTATTTTCCTCTAGCCAAGGTTGTCAGGGGCTATGACCCACTGGATATGGTGAGCCTTTAACCCTTGAAGAAGGACTCTCAACAACATGAAGTTCCTTCAATCAAGTTAACAGTTTCCAACTCTAACAATTCTCTTGTTTACCCCGCGAGGTCCTTGAAAACATTACGTGCATATCATACATATCATCACATTACAGGTACCCTTGTTACAGGTCACTTACCACCTTCGCTGTTTATTTCAGCAATGGCTTCCCAACAATACAACCAGGACTTTCATGCTCAAGAGACTCGTGTGATACGGTGGGAGAACTGACTATGGTTTTGCGTTTGTTTTCGCAAATGTTTCGGTTGAGCAAGAGTCTCCACCGACTTTTTATTTTATCCTAAGGAAAGGTTTAAAAAGCACAGCAAAAACCTTTGAGATTTTTCTTGGGTTCGGGGAGTAGATTATAGAAAGGGAAGGTATTAGCACCCTTTCTATCCATGGTTATCCATGGGCTCTTAAGTACTTGCTTAGATCAACTTGCCTTGGTTTTCAATTGTTTGAAATGGTGCTTTGTGCGTGGTTTGAAAATGTTTTGAAAAAGATGCCTTGTCTAGGCTACCCTTGTAACAATTCTTTACTCGAATGTTTTACAAAAGGTGTTTGTCTTTTTGAAAAGATGTTTTAAGGTTTTCTGAAAGTTTGTTTTGAAAGTGTTTGTGGAGTGTGGTTTTTTTTGAAAAGAAGGCAAGTGTTTTTGCAAGTTGACAAGTACTTAAGAGCTATCTACCCTAAAGTTCTCAAAGATTTTTGTTATGTTTTAGCCCTTTTAACAATTTTGTTCCACCATTGCATTTGGTGGACAATCTTGTGTTAGGAGGTGAAAGGGACGGGCGCGGGTCATCGTTTAGACCATAATTGCAATAGTGCTAAGTATCTTTGGGCAATTTTTCTTTGAAAGGGACTTGATCATTTTAGGCAACTTTTTGAAAGCGTCATCGAGGGACTATGATCATTTGATTGTTTGTTTTACCCAAAGAAACCTAACATGAAATATGGCCCATTTATTGAAGGCAACAAGTGGAATACCCTAGGGGTGCAAGTGTGGTATGTGTTGTCCATTTTTCATGCTTTGATTATCTTGAAATTAGGTCAAACTATTTTGTTCGTTTTATTTGCATACAAACCCTAATTCTAGCATGGTATATTTAGAAAGCGTTAAAGTGCGAAAAGTAAAATTCCTACACTATTACAACACAATATGGGAAGGGGGGGTACAAATGTTCAAATGGGGGGATATTTAGACAAGGAATTTAAACCTAGCTATTACATCAATTTTGGAATATTTACAAGATAATTAATTGCATAAATTAAATAGAAATAAAATAAATATGCAAGATGCAAAAAATGTTTTTATGTATATGACAAAAAGAGTATGTTTATATCAAATAAACAAAATAAAAAAAGTATTATTTTTGGAGCTTTTTAATGTTTAGGGCAAAACCCTAATTTATTAGGTAAATATATTAACTATTTAATATATACTAATATTTATCAATTATATATGAAATAAAAATAAAAATGAAGTATATTTGTCAAAATGATATTTTTACTATTAAATGTTAATAAAAAATAAAGTGTGTATATTTTTGTATTTTTTACTAAGTATTCTAATATATATATATATATATATATATATATATATATATATATATATATATATATATATATATATATATATATATATATATATATATATATATATATATATATATATATATATATATATATATATATATATATATATATATATATATATATATATATATATATATATATATATATATATATATATATATATATATATATATATATATATATATATATATATATATATATATATATATATATATATATATATATATATATATATATATATATATATATATATATATATATATATATATATATATATATATATATATATATATATGTATTAATTTCTAAATATGTATTATATATATAAAAAATAATAATATTTAATATAAAAAAAAAAGTATATTTTATACAAAATATTTTAAGAAGATAAAACAAAATAAAAAAATAAAAAATGACAATAAAATGTGTTTACACTATTTTTGGTATTTTTAAATAAAAGTAAGTTTATATATTTATTTATATACAAATAACTAATCTAAACAAATAAATGCCTATAAATTCAAAAATAGTGTAAACAATTATTTTTATGTTTTTAATATCATGAGGAAAAATAAATAAACCAGAATGAAAAAAGAAAAGTCAAAAAATCAATAAAACAAACAAAATGGGCTCAGGGGGTGTAAAACCAAAAATATGGTGTGAAAAGAAATATCCAAGCAGGCCCAGCCCACGTGGCTTCTTCTTCAACCTCTGGACAGAAAAACGTTCAAAAACGCGCGCCTGTTTCTTCCATTGCAAGGTCCTGATTCTTTGAGTTTTAGCAAAAACTTACAACACCAAACATGTTAAACATTGAATCACGATTCTAAATATGTAAAGAACTCATCCTAACTCTCAGAAATGAGAGAGAATTTTATCATTCCCAAATCTTGACCTAGTTTTTCTTCCATATTCAGACCTTAAATTCTCATAGCTCAGGAAAAATAAATGAAAAGTAAAAGTATGTACAGATTCAGGGGCATGAGTAGAACACTTTTTATTCACAAACCTAGAACTAACAATGCCTACACTAAGAGTTAGAAGTTCATGAATATACCTTCTCAGTTGAAGTTCTATCTGGCAATGAGGGAGCTTTCAGGGCAAGATGATGATCTGTACAGCTTGTCTGAAGTGTGGTGATGTTATTTCAATGCTTACTTTGCTTTGAAACACCTTGAATCGAGCTATGGACCTTCAACTGCAAAAAAAGAAAGTGAAAATGGTGGAACTGATTAGAGGAGTTACAGGTCGTGTTTTATGTTTGGGGTAGCTTCAAGTGATGCTAGGGAATGTGTTTGATGAGCTTTTAGCAAGAATGCATGAAAGGGATGAGAGTTGGCACTCAAACTGCAGCAAGCCCTGTTTTTGTGCAGTTCAATGGTGATTTTGAGTTTGTGGAGGTATTGGAGGTGTTGGGGTCGTGTGCTAGCTCAGTTAGGATGTCTTGAATGTGTAAAAAATATTTGCTTAAGGGTTCTATGGCTGAGATGAAAGTTGTGTTGTGATATGCTATGTTTCTTAACACTTAAGCAAGCAAAGGCCAAGTTGTGTTCTAGACAGGTAGAGGCCCCCTAAACATGCTGCAAAACCTTGTCTTGATCAGAGTGATTAACTCATAAACTTGTGCCAAAGAGATTTCAAATGTACTTCTTGGATTTTCATTTTGACATAAAGCTTACTTTTGCAAAAATGGTTAAAGTGCTTTATCTATTTTGGGATTAATCCATCATACAATGCTTGAACACATAGAACATGGTCTTGGCACAAAGAGTTTGCATTAAATTTATGAGTGTTGGATGGTTTAGAGGCCTGTAATCAAGTTGCATGCTGATTTGAAAAGTTTGCACAAGTTATGAACATGGAAATTGGCCAATTCAAAAGTGAGTTTTTGCCATATTGCAAAATTCGATTCTCTCAAGTCATGAGGTTGTTTGATGAGTTCTTGGACATTTTGGAAAGCTTGGAATGTGTACTACAATCCATCTTTGAAATGAAAATTGAAATTCCAAGGGGAAGTATGTGAAAAATGGTCTTGAAGTTAGGTAAAAACCTTGCCTAAAAAGGTCAAAATTTCACTAAGTTAAGAATGGTTTAGTACCCTTATTCCAAAAATTGTAACTTGAGATACAAGCTTCTTTTGGGAAAACTTTGTGAATCAAAGTTGTAGATTATGCAATAAGCTACAACTTTCATGTTTTGACTTTTGCTTGAATCCAAATGAATCTTGGTGAGAAAGTGGGGCAAAGTTAGGAAAAAATTAGGGTTTTTCATAACTTAGAAAAATTCTAAGTTATGAAAAATTCTCATTTCAAACCCTAATTTGCAATTTTGGATTTCTTGATGAACAAGTTTCATGATTTGGCATGTTTTGATGAAAAATGAATCTTGACACTTGATTTTGACCAAAAAGTCAAAGTTTGACTTTTCAGTATACAGTAAAAATTGATCAATTAACTAGGAAATTCAATTGTCAATCTTGTGTATTTGGGATCTTTTGAACTTGTTGAGCATGTCAAGACAATTCCATGGGGTCCTTGAATCCATATGTGAGCTTGGTTTGCCATTGGCTAGGTCAAACAGTCAAAATTTGCCTTTGTGCAGTCAAAACCCTAAAAATGACCATTTTGCCCTTTTGATGATCTGATCAAATTTCTTGTGGAATTGTGATCCAAACTTGATCAAATGGTCCATGTGAGTTTATAATGTTGATGTGGGTCAATTTTCATGAGGTTTGACTGTCAATTGGCCACAATTGACTTTTTCCCCAATACAGCTGATTTCTAGGTCAACTGCCCAATTGACTGGGCAAAACTTGGAATCAAGGCTTGAAACTTGATATGGATAAACTTGGGAGTCCAATATGAAGCAAGAAAGTCATCTTAGGCATTTTAGGTCAAAACATCTTTGTGCAAACACAAACCCTAATTTGGGTCAACAGTGCAAGGAGAAGTCTTGAGCAGATGAAACCCTAACTGGATCTTGATCTCCAAGGGCTTGGTGATGAGAAATGTTGAGAAAATGGGAGGGCAAATTTTGGGGTACAACAGTTGCCCATGTTCAATCTTCTTGAATCTGAAGAGTTAGATTGGCAAGCTTGCCTTTCGTGACTCGAGGGTAAAAGGAGATTGGACACTAGAGTGCCCTTAAATTTGCACTCGTCAAAGCAATGGATGTGGGAATGGGCTTAGAGATGCCATTTGGAGATGGGCTTAACGATGCCATCTGGAAGAGTGATAGAAACTTGTCGGGGATGGGCTTAAAGATGCCATCTGGAAATGAGTATCAGAACGGTCTCCATGTTTAGGACCATCTTTGAACTGGGGTCTGAATAAGCAATAGATTGACATCCGTTGTTGGGAGGAATCTGTAAACTGTTTTCAAAAATTGCATCTGAACAAGTTTATAGATTATCATCCGTTGTTGGGAAGAATCCATAAACTGTTTTCAGAAGTCTGGAGTAGAATCTGAACAAGCGATAGGTTAACATCCGTTACTTGGAGAACCCGTGAACTGTTTTCAAAAATCTTGATGTTGAATAAGCAATAGAGCAGCATCCGTTGTTGGGAAGCGTCTGTAAACTGTTTTCAAAAATTGAGAAGAGTTTGAACAAGCGATAGATTAACATCCGTTGTTGGGAAGAATCCGTAAACTGTTTTCAGAAATCTGGAGAAGGACCTGAACAAGTGATAGGTTAACATCCGTTACTTGGAGAACCCGTGAACTGTTTTCAGAAATCTTGAAGTTGAATAAGCAATAGAGCAGCATCCGTTGTTGGGAAGCGTCCGTAAACTGTTTTCAAAAATTGAGAAGAGTCTGAACAAGCGATAGATTAACATTCGTTGTTGGGAAGAATCCGTAAACTGTTTTCAGAAATCTGGAGAAGGACCTGAACAAGTGATAGGTTAACATCCGTTACTTGGATAACCCGTGAACTGTTTTCAGAAATCTTGAAGTTGAATAAGCAATAGAGCAGCATCCGTTGTTGGGAAGCGTCCGTAAACTGTTTTCAAAGGTTGCATCTGAACAAGTGGTAGATTGACATCCGTCGTTGGGAAGAATCCATAAACTGTTTTCAGAAGTCTTGAGAAGAAACTGAACAAGCGATAGGTTAACATCCGTTACTTGGAGAACCCGTGAACTGTTTTCAGAAGTCTTGAATTTGGAAGAAGAATCGGTGTAGGGTTCCCTGATGATGAGCTTGTGTGAAACTGCATCTGGATAAATCTGGAATAAGCATCAGAATGTTGCCGTGTCTGGGTCACACCCGAACTATTCCTGGAAAGAAATCTTGGAAGATAATGATTTTAGTCTTTCGACTGATCTTACCTGAGAAGGTAAAGAGTTAGTTGTATGCAATGTCATGATGCATGATGCAACGTATGTTATATGATATGAATGTAAATGGATGCGCATGTAAGCTGGAGGGCTGTCTTGCAAAGGATAGATGAATTCGGGATGGCTGAAGATAAAAGTATCTTGACTGCTGCTGGGAAGAATAATTCCTGGTTGTTGCTGGAGAATACAGAGCTTGGGTTGCATACCAATCTTCTGGGGAATTCCTGATGACTTCTACTGGGGAGTTCCAATCTAATAGACTCATGCTGGGGATGCAAGACTGAGAATCTTCAGTTTGGTGGGAAGTATCTCTGGCGACTTCACTGGGGAACTCAAGATTTGCCCTCCCAAAACTCTGTGGGGAGACGGTTCATTAGTCTGGCTTCGCTGGGGATTGATAATTTGAAGTTTTAGCTCAGTTGGGGATACTGAAACTTAAATGCTGAGGGGAAATGAGTTCTGGAGGATTCCCTGGCTGGGGATAACAAAGATGGGTTCCTCTGGGGGATTGTATTGATAAGTTATGCTGGGGAACTCTGATGAACTCCGCTGGAGGTAGGAAGAATTTTGGCGAGTGCGATCTTCCGTGGCAATAAGCTGAGGATAACCCAGTTATAAGCCCTTGTGAGGAATAACCTTGAATAGAGCTCGGGAGAGACGTCCGTACTCTGCAGAGGATAAGCTTCCAAAATCTGCTGGGGATCAGCTTCAGGGTTTGCTGGGGATATGGATTCCAAATCTCCTGGGGGTTTCCTTTGAAGGGTATCAAGATATCCAACTGCACTTTCAACCTATCAGTAATCCTCTTTCTTGATTCATAAGGAAATGATTACGTTCAAATGCATATGCCTATTTAACAAAAGATTTGACGTTTCTCAAAATAAAACAAATAGTGCAAGAGAAAGGGAAACGACACAAATTTTTGGGAAAAGTATTTGTATTGACTTTCTATGAGTATATTTGTACAAAGGAGACAATCATCCTAGTAAGAGGATTTTGTCGTAAATATTGAAAAATTTATACAAAATAAAGATGGCTATGTGAAATAATTCCATGGGATTCCGTTCCGCTATAGCTTTCACAACTCTGAATATCTGTCCATTCAATGCTTCGCCTGCCGATGACTGGATTGATCAGAAACCTGGAACTGGTAGATGAAGAGATTGTCTTTGAAGTGATCCGACGAGACATAGTCATACGCTTTAATTCCCTAACTTTTGCCTGAATCGCCCTTTCGGGTTTTCGATCCACCGGGAAACCCCTTTTTGCCCAAGCCGCCCTTTCGGGTTTTCAACTTGCCGGGTGTACAGATTTTTTGTTTTTATCCCTAACTTTTGCCTGAACCGCCCTTTCGGGTTTTCGATCCACCGGGATGCCCATTTTTGCCCAAGCCGCCCTTTCGGGTTTTCGACTTGTCGGGTTATTTTATGCGTAGTATTTTTTGACTATGTCTGCGTTCGCAGGGTGCGGCAAATCGTCGCCGTCCATGGTGGTCAGAATCATTGCACCACCAGAAAATATGCTCTTGATCACAAACGGTCCTTCATATGTAGGAGTCCATTTTCCCCTGGGATCACTTTGCGGCAAGATAATCCGCTTGATTACGAGATCTCTGACTTGATACACCTGACGTCTGACTTTATTATTGAAGGCCTTGATCATCCGTTTTTGATACGTCTGACCATGGCATATAGCAGCGAGTCGCTTCTCGTCGATCAAATTGAGTTGATCAAGTCGGGTCTGCATCCAATCATCTACATTCAAACCTGTGTCCTTCATAATCCTTAGAGAAGGAATCTGAACCTCCATAGGCAGGACAGCTTCCATGCCATATACCAAAGAAAATGGGGTTGCCCCGGTTGAAGTATGTGCCGTCGTACGGTATCCATGTAGAGCAAACGGTAACATCTCATGCCAGTCTTTGTAAGTGACTGTCATTTTTTGAATGATCTTCTTAATGTTTTTGTTTGCAGCTTCAACAGCACCGTTCATCTTCGGCCGATAGGGAGATGAATTGTGATGATAAATCTTGAACTGTTTGCACAATGCGGTGATCATCGTGTTATTCATATTTGTACCGTTGTCTGTGATGATCCTGTCTGGAACACCATACCGACATATGAGATTTTGCTTGATAAAGCGGGCAACCACATTTTTAGTAACAGAGGCGAAGGAAGCTGCTTCGACCCATTTGGTGAAATAGTCAATGGCAACCAGGATGAAGCGATGTCTGTTGGAAGCCGTGGGCTTGATCTCTCCAATCATGTCAATGCCCCACATTGCAAACGGCCAAGGAGCAGTCAGAACATTGAGAGGAACCGGAGGGATATGAACTTTGTCAGCATAGACTTGACATTTGTGGCAAGTACGGGAATGTTGATGGCCGTCAGCTTCCATGGTAGACCAGTAATAGCCTGCCCTTAGGATCTTCTTAGCCATTGTATGCCCGCTCAAGTGAGTGCCAAATGTACCGCTATGTATCTCAGTCATGATCAACTCTGCTTCAGCTTTGTCTACGCATCAGAGTAATACACAATCACGGCTTCGCTTGTAAAGGATGTCGTTGCTCAGGAAGAACTTAGCAGCAAATTTCCTTAAGAACTTCTTGTCATTCGCGGAAGCTCCTTCGGGATAATCTCTAGTCTCGAGATATCTTTTGATTTCATGGAACCAGGGTTGTTCCACTACTTCTTCGGTATTAATCTCGTGACAATGCGCAGGTTCATCCATTCGCTCGATGGTGATTTGGGGAGCCTCGTTATCCCAGTTGAGTTTAAACATGGAGGACATTGTGGCTAGAGCATCTGCTAGCTGATTCTCTTCTCACGGGAAATGCTCGAAGGTAATTTGCTCGAAATGAGGCAACAATGTCAGGACATGTTCTTTGTATGGGATAAGATTAGGATGCTTGGTATCCCACTCTCCTTTGATTTGACTGGTAACCAAAGCCGAGTCCCCAAATACGATCAAAGATTTGATCCCCAAGTCTATAGCAGCCTTGAGACCAAAGATGCAAGCTTCGTATTCAGCCATGTTGTTTGTGCAGCTGAAGCAAAGTCGGGCCGTGAAAGGTGTGTGACAACCTTCCGGAGAAATGAGTAATGCGCCGATACCATTTCCAAGTGCATTTGAAGCACCATCAAAGTACAGGGTCCATCGGGATCCCTTTTCGGGTCCGTCATACGGTCCGTTACTTTCAATGTTGTCTAAATTCATGATGTCCTCGTCTGGGAAGTCAAATCTCATGGGTTGATAATCCTCGATAGATTGATGATCCAGATGGTCAGCTAGTACACTCCCTTTTATAGCTTTTTGGGTGGTGTACTGGATGTCATACTCTGTTAGGATCATTTGCCATCTGGCTATTCTTCCAGATAAAGCGGGCTTTTCGAAGATATACTTGATAGGGTCCATTTTGGAAATCAACAAGGTAGTATGAGTCAACATATACTGTCTTAGTCGGCGAGCAGCCCATACCAAAGCGCAGCAAGTTTTCTCGAGCAGTGAGTAGCGAGTCTCACAGTCGGTAAACTTTTTGCTAAGGTAATAAATAGCATGCTCTTTTCGACCAGACTCGTCATGCTGGCCCAAAATACACCCCATTGAGTTATCCAAGACGGTCAGATACATGATCAATGGTCTTCCTTCGACGGGTGGTATCAGAATAGGAGGCTCTAGCAAATAATCCTTGATTTTATCAAAAGCAATTTGGCAATCATCGTTCCATTCGACTACCTGATCTTTCTTCAAGAGTTTGAAAATTGGCTCACAGGTAGAAGTCAGATGCGAGATGAATCTGGCAATATAGTTCAAGCGCCCCAAGAACCCTCTAACCTCCTTTTCAGTACGGGGAGCAGGCATCTCTTGTATTGCTTTCACTTTTGCTGGATCGACTTCAATGCCTTTGTTGCTCACGATGAATCCCAGAAGTTTACCAGACCTAACTCCAAAAGTGCACTTACTTGGATTCAGCCTGAGTTTGTATTCTTTCAACCTGGAAAACAGCTTTTCTAGATGTTCAAGGTGCTCTTCCTCTGTTTGTGACCGAGCTATCATATCTTCTACGTAAACTTCGATCTCATGATATATCATATCATGAAATAAAGCTACCATGGCGCGTTGATAAGTTGCCCCTGCGTTCTTCAGCCTGAACGACATCACCTTGTAACAGAAAGTGCCCCATTGTGTGACAAAAGTTGTTTTCTCCATATCCTCGGGGGCCATTTTGATTTGATTGTAGCCCGAGAATCCATCCATGAAGGAAAACACTTTGTGCTGAGCTGTATTGTCGATCAAAATGTCAATGTGTGGAAGTGGAAAATCATCTTTGGGGCTGGCCCTATTCAAATCCCGGTAGTCCACACACATCCTGACTTTTCCATCTTTCTTAGGTACTGGCACGATGTTAGCGACCCATTGAGGATAGGACGTAACAGCCAGAAAGCCAGCATCGAATTGCTTCATTACTTCTGCTTTGATCTTTTCAGACATGTCAGGCCTCATACGGCGGACCTTTTGCTTGATCGGTGGACAATCCTCTCTTGTGGGGAGACGGTGAACCACGATGTCTGTGTCCAAACCCGGCATGTCTTCATAAGACCAAGCGAAGATTTCAACATACTCATTCAACAACTGTATCAGGCGTTCCTTGACACTTGGTTCCAGATTGGCACCCACTTGCACCTCCTTCCGGTCTTCCTCGGTCCCTAAGTTGACAGTTTCCAATGACTCTTCGTGCGGTAAGATGGCCCTTTCCTTTTGCTGTAGAAGTCTGGCTAGTTCCCCTGGTACTTCACAACCTTCGTCATCTTCATACTCGGCTTGATTGACCAGATCTTCAGAGTTATTGAAGGATGTAGCAGAATTGTCACCCATGGAATCCGGAGTGGATGGGTACCTGCATTTGTGAGTGTGGGTGTGTGTAAGGGATAGCCATCCTTAAACAAAATGCAAAAGGAAAGAAAATGAACACAAGCAGTTTATCAAATGAAAAAAGTCCAATGAATCATTAAACATGGCACATGGATATGAAAAATAATCAAAACCCTTACAAATGGACCTACATGCCCCGGGCAAGGCATGAGGTGAAAAGATAGTGTACGGATTGTTTGAAAGTAAATATTACAGACCAAATAAGAAATGTTTAACAGATAAATTACTGATGAATAAAAGTGATGGGGACAAAGTCTTTTGCCTCCCAGTTGCTCAATCCTCCTTTGGCAGTTGGATAAATCCATTCTTCGATGTTGCTCTCTTTGTCTTCATCCACCAAAGCGTTGATTCCGTAGGGAGAAATTTTGACCGGCGCTCTTTCAATCTTTGAACGGCGCATAGCTTTCTGGCCTGCGGTAGTGAACCCTAATCCAAATTTGTCGGTCTTATATGGAATATCAGGCAACTGCCCCCATGCTGAATTCTTCCATTCCTTTATTGCGGTCCTTGCGTCCTCTAGAGATGCCATCCTGGCCATCTGCCTCGGTGTCTCAGCTGCCAACTTTGCTACTGTTATTTCAGGAAGGACTTCTTCGAAATGCTGAAAAGGCGTCCAATGAACTCCCCTTCAACCTCCACATATCGGAAAGAGTTCAAGTGGCTAATCATGTACTCTTCTTCGCCATGGACAGTAATGATCTTTCCCTTGACAGGATACTTCAACATCTGATGCAAGGAGGAGGTGACTGCCCCAGCATGGTGTATCCAAGGCCTACCCAACAAGCAAGAGTATGACGGACGGATGTTCATCACATAGAAAGTAGACTTAAACACCTCAGTGCCTATCTTGATGGGAATTTCAACCTCCCCATGGACCATTCTCTTCGAACCATCGAAAGCTCTGACAATAATATCACTCGGCTTGAACTCCAACCCTTCACAATCTAGTCGGTCCAAGGCCTTCTTAGGCAATACATTCAGCGACGAACCAGTGTCGACCAAGACATGTGCGAGAGTAGTTCCCCGGCACTCGACTGAAATGTGCAAAGCATCATTGTGGTTTCTACCTTTAGGAGTTAGGTCGGCATCAGAGAAACCTAATCCATTGTCCGCAGTCAGGCTAGCCACGCAATTTTGAAATTGATCTGCAGAGGTTTCCTGGGGCACATGGGCTGCCTTCAGGAATTTTATTAGAGCTTTAGCGTGCGCTTCCGAGCAAAGTAGTAGTGCCAGCATGGAGATCTTTGAGGGGGTTTGCCCCAGTTGTTCTACCACATCGTAATCACTCCTTTTGATTATCCTCAAGATCTCATCCATTTCCTTCTTGGAGGTCTCCGGGGTGACCAAGGGTTGAGCCCTCGTCCTGACGAGCTCATCTTGGATTCCCTTACCTTTGTCAGCAGTGGTAGGAGGGACAGTACTAGGAACAACAACATCTTCAATCAAAGGGGTTCTAGCAGAGAGTTTTATTGGTGTAGGGATAACTTTGTCAGCTGATGAGGGTCCAAAGATTGCTCTTGGAGGGGCAATCTCTGGAGAAAATATTCTCCCGCTCCGGGTGATTTTGCTCGTGCCTGCAATGTTACCAATGCTGGCTTCTTCATCATCCGAACTTTCTTCAGTTATTTCGATTTGTTTAATACCATGGTAGTAGACGTCACCGCCATAGTTCCATGGTATTGACTTCTCAGAAACATAGGGGACAGGCCCTGGCATTGTTATCTTCAAAGGAACAGATTTCGTAGCTGGTGTAATCTTAACAGGCTTTCTGACGGCCTTGGAAAGATTGGCGTGAATGGTTATGATTGAGACATCTTCGATATGGGTTGGAACAGCAGAAACTTTTTCAAACAAAATTTGTCGACTATCCATAAGGCCTTGGATGCCTTTCTTCAATAACGGACAATCAAACAGCAGAGAGTAACAACAATAGCAGTCTTCTTTGCATCCCGGGAAGATCCCGGCCCTTAACAAATTCAACTTGATGGTTAACAATGGAGTAATCAGATCATTGACATCAGCAACATACAAATCTTCTTCAATGGCATTGACATTTCGGCTGTGCTTCGGCATGGGAGCAGATATCACATTAGGCTTCTCCGGAGCGTCAAACTCCACTTCCTTCGCCTCTATCAGGTCTTGGATTTTATGCTTGAGTGCCCAACAATCATTGGTGTCGTGCCCGACACTGTCAGAATGGTAGGCGCATTTAGCATTAGGATGATAATGCGGAGAGGACGTATTCACATTCTTTGGTGCCTCCTTGATAGTGGCGAGATTCAACTTTAACAGATGGGGAAGCACTTGTGCTGGAGTCATATTAATGCGGGTGAACTGCCGTTGTGGCCGTTCCACCCGTTGTTGATTTGGTCTGGACTGGTTATAGCGAGGCTTCTCACTTGAAGGATTTTGAATCATTACGGCCCCCACAGTTGGCCGACGCTCCGTCTTTCCTGCTCTTCTCTGAGAATATACCACAACCGTTTCCTTCTTAAAAGGCTTCTTCTCAACACTTGCAGCAACACCCTTCTAAATCTTTCCTGACTTGATGCCTGCTTCTATTCTTTCGCCCGTTAAGATCAAATCGGTAAACCCCGCGGAAGAGTTACCAATCAGATGATTGAAAAATGGCCCAGACAGGGTCCCTAGAAACATATCAACAAGCTCACGGTCGGTTAAAGGAGGCTGCACCCTGCCAGCCAAATCCCTCCATTTTTGTGCATATTCTTTGAACCCTTCGCCTGTTCCTAGTGACATATCCTGAAGTTGGGTACGAGTAGGAGCAAGGTCAGAATTGTACTGATATTGTTTGTAGAAAGCGGTGGCCAAGTCTTCCCAATTTCGGACGCTGGTTCCCTCTAGCTGATAAAACCACTCCAGTTGAGCCCCAGAAAGGCTGTCTTGAAAGAAATCAATCCAAAGGTTTTTATCTGCCGTATAGGGTTGGATCTTTCTCACGTAGGACCTGAGGTGCATTTTTGGAAAGGACAGCCCATCATACCTCACAAAAATTGGCACTTTGAATTTTGGGGGAATCACAATCCCGGCAACCAAACCCAAGTCTTCAAAGTCCAAACCCGGTACTCTTTGTAGCTCCATGGCGGCCAACCTGTCTTCTAAACCCTTGTATTTATCATCAGCTGGAGGGTATTATTGATCAGAATAATCTTCATCCTCTTCGACCTCTTCTTCTTCCACATCGGACTCGAAAGGTACCGCAGCCCCGCCTCCTTTACTGGTTCCTTCATCAGAAGTATGAGGAAATTCAAGCACTCTCCGAGCTTCTCCGTCAAATCTTCTCCCCAAAGTAGCCACTCCGAGTCTCTTTTTCTTCTTCTTTACTGGGTCTTTATTCCCCAGCAAGGTCTTGAGATCCTCCTGACCTTTAGCCAAGGTTGTCAGGAGTTGCTGAAACTGTGCATTTTGAGCTTGTAGGTCTTTGATTGTTTGCTCGAGATCCATCCTACTGAAATAAACAGCAGACAGATAAGGAAACCTGGCGTGAGACCTGCTTATGCACATGATGAATGGTATGCTTATGTATGCAATGCATTCAAGGATTTAGAACATTCAAAATTGTTGCAGACAAAGAAGAACGCACGTCATATTAATAAGAAGAAATTTGTTAGTACATAAATGCCCCATGGGCCAAATATTAGAAATAACTTCTCAAGGCAAAAATATATTGCGCATCCTCTTTGGCGCAATGTAGGTATTGAGGGCCTCTTGCTCATGGAGTCGGCGGGTAAGCTCTAGAACCTTCTTCTCACTGGCGTAGAAGCTAGCTTCAAAAGTGTTCCGTTCTTCCTTGAGCTGAATCCAACTTTTCTGCATTTCCTCCCACGATGTAGGCATGTCAGGATGTAGGATGGTGTAGGGAACCTCTCCTTCATTGACGGGCTCCTTAATCACAGGGAGTACATGAGGATAAGGCATCATTAGACTTTGTGCTCGGGCTCGTACCCACTTGAGATAAGGCTCAAGAGGGATGGAGTTCTTGTGTCCCAGAGTCTTGCTATCAACCTTGTTGGGCCTCCCCCAAGCTCTGATGAATCTTTGGCGAAGTCCTTGCGCATCGTTGTCGAAGTTAAAAACTAGGTCAGGAATCAACATGTCATGAGGGCCATCCCTCCGTGCATATCCAAATTGCCTCAAAGCTAGGCAAGGGTTGTAGGTGATACCTCCTCTGATTCCAAGTAAAGGAACATTAGGAAACTCTCCACAACGATCGACGATGATGACATTTTCTCTGGACCGAGAACACCAATGTACATCAGAGTGAGTAAGAGTCATCAACCGTTGGGACCACCTTGAGCCTTGATCATTCTTTAAGACAGATTGTGGAAGGTGCGAAATAAACCACCTTGCAAGGAGAGGAGTACAGCACATGGGAACACCCCTCTTTCTCATTGTTCGTGTGTAAAATGAGTGAAGGATTTCTCCAAGCAATGTTGGTATTGGATTTCTGGACAATAAGATTTTGACGGCATTGACATCTACCAGCTGGTCAGGATTTGGGAACAAGACCAACCCATAGATAAGGAGTGCCACAATCTCTTCAAAGGCTTGTAGGTCTAATGAGTTCCAACATTCTTGTGCCTTCTCAAACAAGAATTTTGCTAAGAATCCTTTGACGCCGCTTCTGGTTTCCCAATGCCCCTTGATGTCGGATGGTTGTAGATGTAATGCTCGAGCAAGATCTTTCGGCTTTGGTTCCTTTTCCGTACCGTTGAAGGGTAGTTGATTAAGGATAGGGATTCTTAGGAGTTGAGAAAACTCCTCCAAAGTGGGCACCAACTAGTAATCAGGGAAAGTGAAACAGTGGTGAAGGGGGTCAAAAAACTGGAATAGCACTTTCATCATGTCTTCTTCAATGTTGGTGTTGACTAGGCTGAGCAGTCTACCATGTCTTTCACTGAAGGATGAGTGTGATACGGTGGGAGAACTGACTAGGGTTTTGCGTTTGTTTTCGCAAATGTTTCGGTTGAGCAAGAGTCGCCACCGACTTTTTATTTTATCCTAAGGAAAGGTTTAAAAAGCACAGCAAAAACCTTTGAGATTTTTCTTGGGTTCGGGGAGTAGATTATAGAAAGGGAAGGTATTAGCACCCTTTCTATCCATGGTTATTCATGGGCTCTTAGGTACTTGATTAGATCAACTTGTCTTGGTTTTCAATTGTTTGAAATGGTGCTTGGTGTGTAGTTTTGAAAAATGTTTTGAAAAGATGCCTTGTATAGGCTACCCTTGTAACAATTCTTTACTCGAATGTTTTACAAAAGGTGTTTTGTCTTTTAAAAAGATGTTTCAAGGTTTTTGAAAGTTGGTTTTGAAAGTGTTTGTGAAGTGGGTTTTGAAATTAGGCAAGTGTTTTCTTTGCAAATTGACAAGTACTTAAGAGTTTATCTACCCTAAAGTTTTCTCAAAGATTTTTGTTATGTTTTAAACCTTTTGACAATTTTGTTCCACCATTGCATTTGGTGGACAATCTTGTATTTAGGAGGTTAAAGGGACAGGCGCGGGTCATCGTTTAGACCATAATTGCAATAGTGTTAAATGTCTTTGGGCAATTTTTCTTTAAAAGGGACTTGATCATTCATTTAGGCAACATTTTGAGGGACTATGATCATTTGATTGTTTGTTTTACCCAAAGAATTTCAACATACAATATGGCCCCATTATTTGAAGGCAACAAAGTGGAATACCCTAGGGGTGCAAGTGTGAAATGTGTTGTCCATTTTCATGCTTTTTTTGTCTTGTATTAGGTCAAACTATTTTGTTCTTTTTATTTACATACAAACCCTAGCTCTAGCATGGTATGTTTAGAAAGCGTATAAAGTGCGAAATTTAAATTCCTACACTATTACAACACAATAATATGGGGAGGGGGGTACAAATGTTCAAATGGGGAGATATTTGGACAAGAAATTGAATCTAAGCTATTACATCATTTGCTTTGAATATTTACAATATGATTAAAAGCATAAATAAAATAGAAATAAAACAAATATGCGAGAATGCAAAAAGAATTTTTATATGTATGAAAAAAGTATTATTTATGTAAAATAAAAAAGAAAATAAAAAGGTATTATTTTTGGAGTATTTTCACATTTAGGGTAAAACCCTAATTTTTAATCAAAAAGGGATATTAATCAATTAATTCATATAATATTTATTATTTACATACAAAAATAAAATAAAATATAGTATATTTGTAAAAAGGGCATTTTTTAGTATTAAATATTAAAAAATAAAATATGTACATTTTTTTTGGTATTTTTATCCTAAGCATATTAATATATACCTATATATTTATAAAATAATAAAAAAAGTAATTTTCTATAAAATATTTTCAGGAAGTAAAAATAAGAAAAAAATGTATATAAAAATATATTTTGTACTATCTTAATATTTTAAACAAAAAGCATATATATTTATTTATTTATTTATTTATTTATGTACAAACTAAGGAAACAACCAAATAAATACTTAATAAATTCAAAAAATGATGAGAAAAATATTTTTATATTTTTAATATGCTGAGAAAAAATAAATGAGTCAGTTAAAAAAAGAAAAAGTCAAAAAAACATTAAAAATGAAGCAAATGGGCTCAGGGGTGTAAAACCAAAAAAAGGTGGTGTGAATAAGAAAATAGCTCAGGCCCAGCCCAAGAAGACATTGTCTTCAACCTTCAGCCAAAAACAGTTCAAAAACGCGCGCCCTGTTCTTGATCTTCTAACTCCTGATTCCTGACTTATTAATAAAAACTCATAACATAAAAAATGTTCAGCATCAAGAGACGAATCCAACCATATGCAGAACTTGACCTAACTCTCTAAGATGAGGGAGAATTTCTTCTCCCCCAAATCCTAACCTAGATTTTCTGCCATTTTCAAACCTCAAATTCTCACAGCTCAAGCAAAAGAAATGAAAAGTAAAAGCATGTACATGTTCAGTGGCATGAGTAGAACATTGTTTATTCACAAACTTAGAGCTAATGATGCTTGATAAGAGAGATAGAAGTTCATCAAGATACCTGTTCAGCTGAAGTTCTATCTGGCAATGAGGAAGCTTTCAGTGCAAGGTGATGATTGGAAAAGCTTCCTTAAGGTCCAGGGATGCTATTCCAATGTTTACTTTGTCTTGAAAGCTTCTGAATCGTGCTAGAGCACTTCACCTGCAAAACAAGAAACTGAAAATGGTGGAAGTGGTTAGAGGGATTACAGGTCGTGTTTCAAGTCATGATTAGCTTGCATAGGTGCTAGGGAATGTATGTGAACTGGTTTGGGCAAGAGAGCTTAAAGGAAATGGAAGATGGCACTCAAACTGCAGGCTTGCCCCTGTTTTTGCAGTTTGAAGGTGATTCTGAGATTTGGGGTGTATGAGAGGTGTTAAGGTCATGCAATAGCTTGGTTGAGATGTCTTGAGTGTGTTTGATAAGTTTGTTGTTGTGTTTGTAAGCTGATATGAGAGTTGGTTTTAGTTATGGTGGGTTTCTTACACTTTAAGCAAGCAATGGTTCCTTTGTGCCTCTAGCCTGTACAGGCCCCCATACTATGCTGCATAATCCCTCCTTGATCAGTGTGATTAACACATAAACTTGTGCCAATTAGATATGGACTGTACTTCTTGGATTTGTAATTGGACATAAAGCTACCTTTTGCAAAAATGGAAGAAATGCTTTATCTATTTTGGGATTAATCCTTTATGCAATGCTAGAACACAAAGAACATGGTTTTGGCACAAAGAATATGCATTAAATTTATGAGTGTTGGAGGGTTTAAGGACCTGTAATCAAGATATGCAAGCTGAGATTGAAATGCATAGTGTTATGAACATGTACATGGCCAAGAACAAAAGTGACTTTTTCCCATTTTGCAAAATTCGATTCTCCCTAACCATGAGGTTGTTTGAGAAGTTCTTGGACATTTTGGAAATCTTGGAATGTGTAATACAATCCATCTTTGAAATGCAATTTGAAATTCCAAGTGTAAGTGTATGGAAAATGGCCTTGAAGTTTGGTAGAAAACCTTGTCAAAATAGGTTAAAATTTCACTAAGTTAAGAATGGTTTAGTGCCCTTATTCAAAAATTTGTAACTTGAGATACAAGCCTCAAATGGGAAAACTTTGTGAATCAAAGTTGTAGATTATGCAACAAGCTACAACTTTCATGTTTTGACTTTTGTTTGAATCCAAATGGATCTTGGTGAGAAAGTGGGGCAAAGTTGGGAAAAAAATAGGGTTTTTTATAACTTAGAAAAATTCTAAGTTATGAAAAATTCTAATTTCTAACCCTAATTTGCATTTTGTGATTTCTTGATGAACAAGTTTCATGATTTGGCATGTTTTGATGAAAAATGAATCTTGACTCTTGATTTTGACCAAAAAGTCAAAGTTTGACTTTTCAGTATACAGTCAAAATTGATCAATTGACTGGGAAATTCAACTGTCAATCTTGTGTACTTGGGACCTTTTGAGTTTGTTGAGCATGTCAAGATAATTCCATGGGGTCCTTGAGTCCATATATGAGCTTGGTTTGCCATTGGCTAGGTCAAACAGTCAAAAATTGCCTTTGTGCAGTCAAAACCCTAAAAATGACCATTTTGCCCTTTTGGTGATCTGATCAAATTTCTTATGGAATTGTGATCCAAACTTGATCAAATGGTCCATATGAGTTCATAATGTTGATGTGGGTCAATTTTCATGAGGTTTGACTGTCAATTGGCCACAGTTGACTTTTTCCCCAATACAGCTGATTTCTAGGTCAACTGTCCAATTGACTGAGCAAAACTTGGAATCAAAGCTTGAAACTTGGTATGGATAAACTTGGGAGTCCAATATGAAGCATGAAAGTCATCTTAAGCACTTTAGGTCAAAACATCTTGGTGCAAACACAAACCCTAATTTGGGTCAACAGTGCAAGGAGAGGTCTTGAGCAGATGAAACCCTAACTGGATCTTGGGCTTCAAAGGTTTTGTGATGAGAAATCATTGAGAAATGGGAGGGCAAATTTTGGGGTACAACAGTTGCCCCTGTTCAATCTTCTTGAATCCGAAGAGTTAGATTGGCAAGTTTGCCTTTCGTGACTCGAGGGTAAAAGGAGATTGGACACTAGAGTGCCCGGAAATTTGCACTCGTCAAAGCAATGAATGCGGGAATGGGCTTAAAGATGCCATTTGGAGATGGGATTAGAGATGCCATCTTGAGAGGGTAACAGAGATCATGTCGGGGATGGGCTTAGAGATGCCATCTGGAAGGGAATATCAGGAAGGTGTCCAAGCTTTGGACCATCTCTGAACTGGGGGTCTGAACAAGCAATAGATTGACATCCGTTGTTGGGAGGAATCCGTAAACTGTTTTCAGAAATTTGGAGAAGAAACTGAACAAGCGATAGGTTAACATCCATTACTTGGAGAACCCTTAAACTGTTTTCAGAAATCTTGAAGTTTTGAATAAGCAATAGAGCAGCATCCGTTGTTGGGAAGCGTTCGTAAGCTGTTTTTAGAAAGTCGCATCTGAACAAGTCGATAGATTAACATCCGTTGTTGGGAAGAATCCATAGACTGTTTTCAGAAGTCTTGAAGAAGAATCTGAACAAGTGATAGGTTAACATCCGTTTATTTGGAGAACCCGTGAACTGTTTTCAGAAATCTTGAGGTTGAATAAGCAATAGAGCAGCGTCCGTTGTTGGGAAGCGTCCGTAAACTGTTTTCAAAGGTTGCATCTGAACAAGTCGATAGATTAACATCCGTTGTTGGGAAGAATCCATAAACTGTTTTCAAAGGTTGCATCCGAACAAGTCGATAGATTAACATCCGTTGTTGGGAAGAATCCATAAACTGTTTTCAGAAGTCTTGAGAAGAATCTGAACAAGTGATGGGTTAACATCCGTTACTTGGAGAACCCGTGAACTGTTTTCAGAAATCTTGAGGTTGAACAGGAACCGGTATAAGGTTGCTTGATGATGAGTCCGTGTAAAACTGCATCTGAAACTGTTAAGGATAGCTTTTTACTCTTATCCTGAAAAGGACAAAATGTCAGCTGAACGCAAAATTATGTTGCATGAAATGTATGATGCAATATATGTTATATCAATGTTTATGATATGAATGTAAATGAATGCGCATGTAAGTTGATGAACTGTCTTGCTAGGGATAGATGAATCCTGGATGGCTGAAGATAAAAGCATCCTGACTGCTGCCGGGAAGAATAATTCCTTGGCTGTGACTGGGGAATAAGGAGCTTGGATTGTATACCAAACCTCTGGGGAATTCCTGATGACTTCTACTGGGGAGCACCAATCTAGCAGACTTATGCTGGGGACACAAGACCGGGAATCCTCAGTTCGGTGGGAAGTGACTCTGGCGACTTCACCGGGGAACTCAAGATTTATTCTCCTAAAACTCTGTGGGGAGAAGGTTCATTAGTCTGGCTCCGCTGGGGATGGATAATTTGAAGCTTTAGCTCGGCTGGGGACACTGAAACTTAAACTCTGAGGGGAATTGAATTCTGGAGGATTCTCTGGCTGGGGATGTGCAAAGATAAGTTACTGCTGGGGAATTTTGATGAACTCCGCTAGGCATGGGAAGAATTTTGGCGAGTGCGATCTTCCGTGGTTGTTAGCTGAGGGTAACCCAGTTATAAGGCCTTGTGAGGAATAACTTTGAATAAAACTCGGGAGAGACGTCCGTACTCTGCAGGGAATACGCTTCCAGAGTCTACTGGGGATGAGCTTCAAGACTTGCTAGGGATATGGATTCCAAATCTCCCGGGGGTTTCCTTTGAAAGGGTATCGGGTATCCAACTGTACTTTCGACTTATCAGTAATCCTCCTTCTTGGTTTATAAGGAAATGATTATGTTTCAAATGCATATGCCCATTTAACAAAACATTGGACGTTTCTCAAAATAAACAAATAGTGCAAGAGAACGGAAAAGGAAATGACACAAATTTCTGGGAAAAGTATTTGTATTGATTTTCTATGAGTATATTTGTACAAAGGAGACAATCATCCTAGTAAGAGGATTCTGTCGTAAATATTGAAAGATTTATACAAAATAAGGATGGCTATGTGAAATAATTCCATGGGGTTCCATTCCGCTATAGCTTTCACAACTCTGAATATATGTCCGTTCAATGCTTCGCTTGACGATGACTGGATTGATCAGAAGCCTGGAATCGGTTGATGAAGAGATTGTCTTTGAAGTGATCCGACGAGACATAGTCATACGCTTTAATTCCCTAACTTTTGCCTGAATCGCCCTTTCGGGTTTTCGGTTCACCGGGATGCCCATTTTTGCCCAAGCCGCCCTTTCGGGTTTTTGACTTGTCGGGTTATTTTATGCGTAGTATCTTTTGACTATGTCTGCGTTCGCAGGGTGCGGCAAATCGTCGCCGTCCATGGTGGTCAGAATCATTGCACCACCAGAAAATATGCTCTTGATCACAAATGGTCCTTCATATGTAGGAGTCCATTTTCCCCTGGGATCACTTTGCGGCAAGATAATCCGCTTGATTACGAGATCTCCGACTTGATACACTTGACGTCTGAATTTCTTATTGAAAGACTTGATCATCCGTTTTTGATACGTCTGACCATGGCATATAGCAGCAAGTCGCTTCTCGTCGATCAGATTGAGTTGATCAAGTCGGGTCTGCATCCAATCATCTTCATTCAAACCTGCATCCTTCATAATCCTTAGAGAAGGGATCTGGACTTCCATAGGCAAAACAGCTTCCATGCCATAAACCAAAGAAAATGGGGTTGCCCCAGTTGAAGTACGTGTCGTCGTACGGTATCCATGCAGAGAAAACGGTAGCATCTCATGCCAGTCTTTGTAAGTGACTGTCATTTTCTGAATGATCTTCTTAATGTTTTTGTTCGCAGCTTCAACAGCACCGTTCATCTTCAGCCGATAGGGAGATGAATTGTGATGATAAATCTTGAACTGTTCGCACAACGCGGTGATCATTGTGTTATTCAGATTTGTACCGTTGTTTGTGATGATCCTGTCTGGAACACCATACCGACATATGAGATTTTGCTTGATAAAGCGGGCAACCACATTTTTAGTAATAGAGGCGAAGGAAGCTGCTTCGACCCATTTAGTGAAGTAGTCAATGGCAACCAGGATGAAGCGATGTCCATTGGAAGCCGTGGGCTTGATCTCTCCAATCATATCAATGCCCCACATTGCAAAGGGCCACGGAGCAATCAGGACGTTAAGAGGAACCGGAGGGATATGAACTTTGTCAGCATAGACTTGACACTTGTGGCAAGTACGGGAATGTTGATGGCAGTCAGCTTCCATGGTAGACCAATAATAGCCTGCCCTTAGGATCTTCTTAGCCATTGTATGCCCGCTCAAGTGAGTGCCAAATGTGCCGCTGTGTATATCAGTCATGATCAACTCTGCTTCAGCTTTGTCCACACATCGGAGTAATACACAATCATGGCTTCGTTTGTAAAGGATGTCGTTGCTCAGGAAGAACTTAGCAGCGAATTTCCTTAAGAACTTCTTGTCATTTACGGAAGCTCCTTCAGGATAATCTCTAGTCTCGAGATACCTTTTGATTTCATGGAACCAAGGTTGTTCCACTATTTCTTCGGTATTAATCTCGTGGCAATGCGCAGGTTCACCCATTCGCTCGATGGTGATTTGGGGAGCCTCGTTATCCCAGCTGAGTTTAAACATGGAGGACATTGTGGCTAGAGCATCTGCTAGTTGGTTCTCTTCTCGCGGGAAATGCTCGAAGGTAATTTGCTCGAAATGAGGCAACAATGTCAGGACATGTTCTTTGTATGGGATAAGATTAGGATGTTTGGTATCCCAGTCTCCTTTGATTTGACTGATAACCAAAGCCGAGTCCCCAAATACGATCAAAGATTTGATCCCCAAGTCTATAGCAGCCTTGAGACCAAAGATGCAAGCTTCATACTCAGCCATGTTGTTTGTGCAGCTGAAGCAAAGTCGGGCCGTGAAAGGTGTGTGACAACCTTCTGGAGAAATGAGTACTGCGCCAATACCGTTTCCAAGTGCATTTGAAGCACCATCAAAGTACATGGTCCATCGGGATCCCTTTTCGGGTCCGTCATACGGTCCGTCACCTTCAACGTTGTCCAAATTCATGATGTCCTCGTCTGGGAAGTCAAATCTCATGGGCTGATAATCTTCGATAGCCTGATGAGCCAGATGGTCAGCTAATACACTCCCTTTTATAGCTTTTTGGGTGGTGTATTGGATGTCATACTCGGTTAAGATCATTTGCCATCTAGCTATCCTTCCAGATAAAGCGGGCTTCTCGAAGATATATTTGATAGGGTCCATTTTGGATATCAACAAGGTAGTATGAGTCAGCATATACTGTCTTAGTCGGCGAGCAGCCCATACCAAAGCGCAGCAAGTTTTCTCGAGCAGTGAGTAGCGAGTCTCACAGTCGGTAAACTTTTTGCTAAGGTAATAAATAGCATGCTCTTTTCGACCAGACTCGTTATGCTGGCCCAAAACACACCCCATTGAGTTATCCAAGACGGTTAAGTACATGATCAATGGTCTTCCTTCGACGGGTGGCATCAGAATAGGAGGTTCTAGCAAATACTCCTTGATTCTATCAAAAGCAGCTTGACAATCGTCGTTCCATTCTACTACCTGATCTTTTTTCAAGAGTTTGAAAATTGGCTCACAGGTAGAAGTCAGATGTGAGATGAATCTGGCAATATAGTTTATGCGCCCTAAGAATCCTCTAACCTCCTTTTCAGTACGGGGATCAGGCATCTCTTGTATTGCTTTTACTTTTGCTGGATCGACTTCAATGCCTTTGTTGCTTACAATGAATCCCAGGAGTTTACCAGACCTAACTCCAAAAGTGCATTTACTTGGATTCAGCCTGAGCTTGTATTCTTTCAACCTGGCAAACAGCTTTTCCAGATGTTCAAGGTGCTCTTCCTCTAATTGTGACCGAGCTATCATATCGTCTACGTAAACTTCAATATCATGATGTATCATATCATGAAATAAAGCTACCATGGCGCGTTGATAAGTTGCCCCTGCGTTCTTCAGCCCGAACGGCATCACCTTGTAACAGAAAGTGCCCCATTGTGTGACAAAAGTTGTTTTCTCCATATCCTCGGGAGCCATTTTGATTTGATTGTAGCCCGAGAATCCGTCCATGAAGGAAAACACTTTATGCTGAGCTGTATTGTCGATCAAGATGTCAATATGAGGTAGCGGGAAATCATCTTTAGGGCTGGCCCTATTCAAATCCCGGTAGTCCACACACATTCTGACTTTGCCATCTTTCTTCGGTACCGGCACGATGTTAGCGACCCATTGAGGATAGGACGTAACAGCCAGAAAGCCAGCATCGAATTGTTTCATTACTTCCGCTTTGATCTTTTCGGACATGTCAGGCCTCATTCGGCGAACTTTTTGCTTGATTGGTGGACAATCCTCTCTTGTGGGGATACGGTGAACCACGATGTCTGTGTCTAGACCCGGCATGTCTTCATAGGACCAAGCAAATATTTCAACATACTCAATCAACAACTGTACCAAGTGCTCCTTGACTTTTGGTTCCAGATTGGCACCTACTTGCACCTCCTTCCGGTCCTCCTCGGTTCCCAAGTTAACAGTTTCCAATGGCTCTTCATGCGGTAAGATGGCCCTTTCCTCTTGTTGCAGCAGTCTGGCTAGTTCCCCGGGTACTTCACAACCTTCGTCATCTTCATACTCGGCTAGATTGACCAGATCTTTAGAGTTATTGAAAGATACAGCAGAATAGTTACCCATGGAATCCGGAGTGGATGGGTACCTGCATTGGTGAGTGTGGGTGTGTGTAAGGGATAGCCATCCTTAAACAAAAAAAAATGCAAAAGGAAAGAAAATGAACATAAGCAGTTTATCAAATGAAAAACGTCCAATGAATCATTAAACATGGCATATGAATATGAAAAATAATCAAAACCCTTACAAGTGGACCTACATGCCCCGGGCAAGGCAGGAGGTGAAAAGATAGTGTACGGATTGTTTGAAAGTAAATATTACAGACCAAATAGGAAATGTTTAACAGATAAATTAGTGATGAATAAAAGTGATGGGGACAAAGTCCTTTGCCTCCCAGTTGCTCAATCCTCCTTTGACAGTTGGATAGATCCACTCTTCAATGTTGCTCTCTTTGTCCTCATCCTCCAAAGCGTTGATTCCGTAGGGAGAAATTTTGACTGGCGCCCTTTCAATCTTCGCACGGCGCATAGCTTTCTGGCCGGCGGCTGTGAACCCTAACCCGAACTTGTCAGTCTTATGCGGAAAGTCGGGTAACTGCCCCCATGCTGAATTCTTCCCTTCTTTTATTGCGGCCCTTGCGTCCTCCAGAGATGCCATCCTGGCCATCTGTCTCGGTGCCTCAGCTGTCAACTTCGCTACTGCTATTTCAGGAAGGACTTCTTCGAAATGTTGAAACGGTGTCTCAATGAACTCTCCTTCAACCTCCACATACCGGAAAGAATTTAAATGGCTAATCATGTACTCTTCTTTGCCATGGATAGTGATGATCTTTCCCTTGACAGGATACTTCAACATCTGATGTAAGGAGGAGGTGACTGCCCCAGCATGGTGTATCCAAGGTCTACCCAGCAGGCAAGAGTATGATGGACGGATGTCCATCACATAGAAAGTGGATTTAAACACCTCAGTAGCTATCTTGATGGGAATTTCAACCTCTCCATGGACCATTCTCTTCGAACCATCGAAAGCTCTGACAACAATATCACTCGGCTTCAATTCCAACCATTCACAATCTAGTCGGTCCAAGGCCTTCTTAGGCAAAACATTCAGCGACGAACCGGTATCAACCAAAACATGTGCAAGAGTGGTTCCGCGGCACTCGATTGAAATATGCAAAGCATCATTGTGGTTTCTGCCTTTAGGGGTTAGGTCGGCATCAGAAAAACCTAATCCATTGTCCGCAGTCAGGCTAGCCACGCAATTTTGAAATTGATCCGCAGAGGTTTCCTGGGGCACATGAGCTGCCTTCAGGAATTTTATCAGGGCTTTAGCGTGCGCTTCTGAGCAAAGTAGTAGTGCCAACATGGAGATCTTGGAGGGGGTTTGCCCCAACTGTTCCACCACATCGTAATTACTTCTCTTGATTATCCTCAAAATCTCGTCCATTTCCTTCTTGGAGGTTTCCGGGATTACTAAGGGTTGAGCCCTCGTCCTGACGGGCTCATCTTGGATTCCCTTACCTTTGTCAGCAGCGGAAGGAGAGACAGTACTAGGAACAACAATGTCTTCAATCAGAGGAGTTCTAGCAGAAAGTTTTATTGGTGCAGGGACGACCTTGTTAGCTGATGAGGGTCCAAAGACTGCTCTTGGAGGGGCAATCTCTGGAGAAAATATTCTCCCGCTCCTGGTGATTTTGCTGGTGCCCGCAATGTTACTAATGTTGGCTTCTTCATCATCCGAACTTTCTTCAATTACCTCGATTTGCTTGATACCATGGTAGTAGATGTCACCGCCATAGTTCCAAGGTATCGACTTCTCAGAAACATAGGGAACAGGCCCTGGCATTGTTATCTTCAAAGGGACAGATTTTGCAGCTGGTGTAATCTTAACAGGCTTTTTGACGGCCTTGGAAAGATTGGCGTGAATGGTTATGATTGAGACATCTTCAGTATGAACTGGAACAGCAGAAACTTTTTCGAACAAAATTTGTCGACTATCCATAAGGCCTTGGATGCCTTTCCTCAGTAGCGGACAATCAAACGGCAGAGAGTAGCAACAATAGCAGTCTTCCTTACAACCCGGAAAGATCCTGGCCCTCAATGGATTCAATTTAATGGTTAACAGTGGAGTAGTCAGATCACTGACATCAGCAACATACAAATCTTCTTCAATGGCATTGACATTTCGGCCGTGCTTCGGCATAGGTGCAGATATCACATTAGGCTTCTCTGGAGCGTCAAACTCTACCTCCTTAGCCTCTATCAGGTCTTGGATTTTATGCTTGAGTTCCCAACAATCATTGGTGTCGTGTCCAACACTGTCTGAATGGTAGGCGCATTTAGCATTGGCATGATAATGCGGAGATGACGTATTCACATTCTTTGGTGCCTCCTTGATGGTGGCAAGATTCAACTTCAATAGATGGGGAAGCACTTGCGCTGGAGTCATATTAATACGGGTGAACTGCCGTTGTGGCCGTTCCACTCGTTGCTGATTTGGTCTGGACTGGTTATAGCGAGGCTGCTCGCTCGGAGTGTTTTGAATCATTACGGCCCCCACAGTTGGCCGACGCTCCATCTTCCCTGCTCTTCTCTGAGAATATACCATAGCTGTCTCCTTCTTAAAAGGCTTCTTCTCAACACTTGCAGCAACACCCTTCTGAATCTTTCCTGACTTGATGCCAGCTTCTATTCTTTCGCCTGTTAAGATCAAATCGGTAAACCCCGCGGAAGAGTTACCAATTAAATGATTGAAAAACGGCCCAGTTAGGGTCCCAAGAAACATATCAACGAGCTCACGATCGGTTAAAGGAGGCTGCACCCTGCCATCCAAATCCCTCCATTTTTGTGCATATTCTTTGAATCCCTCACTTGTTCCTAGTGACATACCCTGAAGTTGGGTACGAGTAGGAGCAAGATCAGAATTATATTGGTATTGTTTGTAGAAAGCGGTGGCCAAATCTTCCCAATTTCTAACACTGGTTCCTTCTAGCTGATAAAACCATTCCAACTGAGCTCCCGACAGGCTGTCTTGAAAGAAATGAATCCAGAGGTTTTTATCTGCCGTATAGGGTTGAATCTTTCTCACGTAGGACCTGAGATGCATTTTGGGACAGGACAGCCCATCATACCTCACGAACACTGGCACTTTGAATTTTGGGGGAATCACAATCCCGACAACCAAGCCCAAGTCTTCAAAATCCAAACCCGGTACTCTTTGTAATTCCATGGCAGCCAATCTGTCTTCTAAACCCTTGTATTTATCATCAGCTGGAGGATATTGCTGGTCAGAATAATCTTCATCCTCTTCAACCTCTTCTTCCTCTGCATCAGACTCGGAAGGCACCGCAACTCCATCTCTTTTACTAGTCCCTTCATCAGAAGTAGGAGGAAATTCGAGCACTCTCCGAGCTTCTCTGTCAAATCTTCTCCCCAAAGTAGCCACCCCAATCCTCTTTTTCTTCTTCTTCACTAGGTCCTTATTCCCCAATTGAGTCTTGATATCCTCCTGACTTTTAACCAAAGTCATCAGGAGTTGCTGGAACTGTGCATTCTGAGCTTGTAGGTCTTTGACTGTTTGCTCGAGATCCATCCTACTGAAATAAACAGCAGACAGATAAGGAAACCTGGAGTGAGACCTGCTTATGCACATGATGAATGGTATGCTTGTGTATGCAATGCATTCAAGGATTTAGAACATTCAAAATTGTTTCAGACAAAGAAGAACGCACGTCATATTAATAAGAAGAAATTTGTTAGTACATAAATGCCCCATGGGCCAAATATTACAAAATAAACTTCTTAAGGCAGAAAGACATTGCACATCCTCTTTGGTGCGATGTAGGTGTTGAGGGCCTCTTGCTCGTGGAGTCGGCGGGTAAGCTCTAGAACCTTCTTTTCACTGGCGTAGTAGCTAGCTTCAAAAGTATTTCGTTCCTCCTTGAGTTGAATCCAACTTTTCTGCATTTCCTCCCACGATGTAGGCATGTCTGGATGTAGGATGGTGTAGGGAACCTCTCCTTCATTGACGGGATCTTTAATCACTGGGAGTACATGAGGATAAGGCATCATTAGACTTTGGGCTCGGGCTCGTACCCACTTGAGATAGGGCTCAAGAGGGATGGAGTTCTTGTGTCCCAGAGTCTTGCTATCAACCTTGTTGAGTTTTCCCCAAGCTCTGATGAATCTTTGGCGAAGTCCTTGCGCATCGTTGTCGAAGTCAAAAACTAGGCTAGGAATCAACATATCATGAGGGCCATCCCTCCGTGCATATCCAAATTGCCTCAAAGCTAGGCAAGGGTTGTAGGTGATACCTCCCCTAACTCCAAGTAAAGGAACATTAGGAAATTCTCCGCAACGATCGACGATGATGACATTTTCTCTGGACCGAGAACACCAATGCACATCAGAATGAGTAAGAGTCATCAACCGTTGGGACCACCTTGTACCTTGGTCATTCTTCAAGACAGATTGTGGAAGGTGCGAAATAAACCACCTTGCAAGGATAGGAGTACAGCACATGAGAACACCCCTCTTTCTCATTGTTCGTGTGTAAAATGAGTGAAGGATGTCCCCAAGCAATATTGGTATTGGATTTCTGGACAAGAAGATTTTGACGGCGTTGACATCTACCAATTGGTCAGGATTTGGGAACAAGACCAACCCATAGATAAGGAGTGCCACAATTTCTTCAAAGGCTTGTAGGTCCAATGAATTCCAACATTCTTGTGCCTTTTCAAACAAGAATTTTGCTAAGAATCCTTTGACGCCGCTTCTGGTTTCCCAATGCCCCTTGATGTCAGATGGTTGTAGATGTAATGCTCGAGCAACATCTTCCGGCTTTGGTTCCTTTTCCGTACCGTTGAAGGGTAGTTGATTAAGGATAGGGATTCTTAGGAGTTGAGAAAACTCCTCCAAAGTGGGTACCAACTGATAATCAGGGAAAGTGAAGCAGTGGTGAAGAGGGTCAAAGAACTGGAATAACACTTTCATCATGTCTTCTTCAATGTTGGTGTTGACTAGGCTGAGCAGTCTACCATGTCTTTCACTGAAGGATGAATTTTCCGGAATTCTTGAGGTGAGCTCCTTGAGTTGAGGAGAGATTCTCACAAGGTTGACTTGAATGGTATTTCTGCGAGGAATTTCCATGACCTACAAAACAGGAACAAAGATGAAGATCCAAACCCTTGAAATGGTTAGTAAATGTATATGATGCTTCATGATGTTTATGATGTATACACAAAACATATGCACAAGCAATTCACACCAAACCCTAGTTTCAGGCTTGCATGGGGTTTCATAGGTAAGTACCCTCTTGAGTGTAGTTGGCTTAAAAACCTGTCCTATAAATAGTAACCGGGTTCTAAGGAGCTCAATATCACGGGATTGTTTTCATCGTTCATTGTTTTGGTTTAGCCACTTAACTAGCGACCAAAATATTCCAAGAAAACAACCCTTAATGAGTGTAGTATCGAGTATCTACCAACTTCGGACTGCACCAAAGCCAGTCATCTCACTACCCCTAATAAAAGGCCAAGATGGTCAAGTAAGGTTCTAGGTCATTAGTGCTTAGTGACATCACTCAGCGGCCCCGTACTCTCCTTGATTGAACTCAAGGGTTACCGGTACTCACAAATATGTCGCACTAATATAGCTATTGCTTCGACCGTGTCGGTATACCCTGCACAGTTTCCACAATGTATTGCTATCTATGAATGTTTCTCAAAATCCGGGTGTAGTATTGCAAACCCAAACAATAGAGCCAAAGTATAAAGCAAACAAATCAAACAATTAGTCATGCAAGAGGGTGATCTAAGCCCTAAGGTTACTCCACTTTAAAATTTTCCCCAGCAGAGTCGCCAGTTCTGTGATACGGTGGGAGAACTGACTAGGGTTTTGCGTTTGTTTTCGCAAATGTTTCGGTTGAGCAAGAGTCGCCACCGACTTTTTATTTTATCCTAAGGAAAGATTTAAAAAGCACAGCAAAAACCTTTGAGATTTTTCTTGGGTTCGGGGAGTAGATTATAGAAAGGGAAGGTATTAACACCCTTTCTATCCATGGTTATCCATGGGCTCTTAGGTACTTGCTTAGATCAACTTGCCTTGGTTTTCAATTGTTTGAAATGGTGCTTGGTGTGTGGTTTTGAAAAATGTTTTGAAAAGATGCCTTGTATAGGCTACCCTTGTAACAATTCTTTACTCGAATGTTTTACAAAAGGTGTTTTGTCTTTTAAAAAGATGTTTCAAGGTGTTGCACCCCAAAATTTGCCCTCCCATATTCATCAAGAAATTGCCAAGTCAAGTCACAAAATTCCCCAAGGGTTACACAGCTCAACTGTCTCCTATACAGTCAAACTAGGGTTTGGGTTCTGATCAAGAAAGTGAAGTTTTCAAAGGCCCAATCAAGTCTCACAAACATGGTCAAGTATCCTCATACCAAGTTTCAAGGCATTCAGCTCAAAATTGCACAGTCAAAACCCTAAATTGCACTACAGTCAACTGTAGGGGCAAAATGGTCATTTGACAGTCAAAAGTTCAAATTTTTGGTCAACATATCATTTTGAAGCCACAAACATCATTGGATCAATGCTTGATCATGATTCTCAAAATTTGGCTCAGAAATAATCAAAGATGCAAAAGTTACTATATTTGGACAGCTGAAAAAGTCAACTGAAATTGACCAGGGCATAACTTTCACATGGATTATCAGAAAAATTCCATCCAAATCTCATTTTTAAGAGAAAGACATTTCCTACAACTCATCTTCATATTCCAAGTCCAAGAAATGCTCTCACAAAAAGTTATCAATTTCAACATTATAGGTCATTTTCAAAAGTCAACAAAAAGGGACTTTAAGTCAAAGGCCATAACTTGAGATTGGTAAATCAAAATGACATGGGACCAAAGGCATTGGTTAAAGGACTCAAAGACCTTTCCAAAATGTCCAAGAACATGTGAAAATCTTGAAAATTGAGCAAGTTATGCCTTGTGGAAGTTGGGAAATTTTTGGGAATTTTGAAAAGTCAACAATGGTTCAAATGACCTAAAAATGCAAATGGGCCCATTTTTCTTCCAAGTTTCTTCATGCCAAGCCTATGCACGACCATTAGGCCCAAAGGGAAGTATTTTCTTATTTTTTAATTATTTATTTGAATTTATATTAATATTAATTCATTTAAATTATTTTAATACATGAAAAATATAAAGCTTGACCTAAAAAATCTTTTTATGCACATTCTAGACTCAAGATTTCGTGCACATCTTAATTAGGCAAGTTTTGGTGTGATTTGAGCTGATTGAACAAAGAATACATGAAAAAGATTCAAAAAAAGATTTTACAAAATCAAATATTGAAAACTATCAATGCCATGGATTTTGTGCAATTTTGTTGACCTAATGCCTTGGCTACATATTCAGGAATGCAAACCTAATGCTTTTGGACTGCAAGCTGCGCATAGAAGGCTATTACAAACTTGAAATTTTCCATAAAAAAGTCAATTCGGAAAAGCATTCTAGGGGACGATTCAAGCCCTAACCTTGATCTCAATAGCTTCATTGGGGTGTTCTGAACGCGTGCCAATCCAAAACAACCATAAAAACTCCCAGAATTGGTAGACTATGTTCAAACTGTATCACGAAATTTTTGAAATCATAGATCATAATTAACGCATCTTCTTGCATTTTTATTTGTGGATTATTGTTCAGTGTAATGTTTCTAAACTAACCATCGTGTTTAATTGTATTTTCGCTGACCATACACGATAATGCCATGGATGGAAGTTAGGGTTGCAGGTTTCTTGAATTAGGGCTTTTGCATAGAGGAAAAATTAGGATTCATGAATACCATGGTTGCATACAGTAGGTCTGGACGAAGAAGACCATATACTCGCGATGAATTTATGATTCACATAGCGCTAATCGCTATTTTTCCATAGCCTACTTTCTGCAACGCTTCAAAAACCGTTGCCTATGTATTTTGTTTTGCAGGGATGGGGAAGAAGACGATACCGTGTCAAATGCTGGTTGGTTCATTTAAACCAGCGCGCGCTTTTTTTGTTTTTAGTGGCCACTAACCAAGTTCTCTTTATATTATTTATTCGTTATTTATATATTAAATGTGTTAACATGGCGTAGTGGTCAGGGAAGGCGTTGGCAAGGCATAAGACCTGGGTTCAAGTCCCAGGTCTGAACAATTCCCTATTATTTTTCTGTATTAATTCATATGCAGGCACTCATTTGTGGATCACCCTACGCTCACAATCTCCAGCGTCCACGCGTCCTACAAAAGCAAATCAAAGGCATAGATTCAAGGAACACCATAAGTGCTGGTCAACATGCCATACAAAATCCAGAAAAGTCAACGAGCTTCAAAGCTTAATGGGCCAAAATTCCAGGCCTGAACCTCCTAAATTGGGGCTACCCCCCCCCCCCCCCCCCTGGTTTGCCCTCCTTTTATTTTTCTTATATTTTATTTAAATTATTATTTCGTTTTCTTGATTGTTTAATTTAATTAATTTATTTTTACAAAAAAAACATAAAAACATCAAAATTCAGAAAAGACAAAAAATTTAATAAATATTTATATTATAATTATTTTCATAAAAAATGCTTGTAATTATTTAGTTTTAATTAGGTTACAAATTTAATTCTTTTTAATAACAAAAATCCAAAAATATAGAATTAGGTTAATTGATAATTTTTATGCCCTTTTAAATTTTCCTTTTTTTATCACAACATTATTTATTTATTTATTTTATTTTTGTAATTAATTGTACATAAATATAATTTAGGTTTAAATTAGGTCAAAATTCAATATTTTCATAATAAACTTAAAAAACATTAGAATTAGGGTTTGACGCCTCCTTTTTAATTTTAATTAATTATTCTTTCTTTTAAATCTTGATAACCAAAAATACCAAAAAAACATTTAATTCTAACTAATTAATTCTCATTAACTTTAACTTCTTATGAAAGGGTCCAACGCCCATTGTTTTAATTATTTTATTTCGCGCATTTTACTTTATCGCTTATTATAATTATGTACATGTCCCAAAGCCTTGTAACAATTTTATTTCTCACACTTTTATTTATCGCTTTATTTATTTTCCGCTAAATCGGGTCCGGTTTAATTTTGGCGATGTGGACCCGCGCCTTTGTAATAGCCTTAGATTTATTTTCCCGCAAACTTTATAATTGTTAAAAAGCATGCAAGAATGAATGTCTTAATTAAAATCAAGCGTAGAATACAATAAACATGACAAGACAAATAACTGAAATATGACACATAATTCGCACACACCACCCCTAGGGTACGCCTCACTGTTGCCTTTCGAAAGGTGATCGTCGAGTAGAGGACGTCTTAGTAAGTCCTCATGATCCGGGAACCTGGCATGAGGGTAGCTTCTAAGGTGTCTTCCCATTGCTCCGGTGATCACCACGTCCCTAAACTCGAATTGACCCGAACACCTCCAACGGTGGTGCTACCTACCTCTCAATGGTGGGATGGCACTACTTTAAAGGACATTTACACAGACGAATTCCTTAGGGTAGGTAGGTTCTCGTAGATACTTGCTCTCTTCAAAAACAAACAAAAATCTTTTCACACCGACACTTTTCAAAAGCTTTCAAAACAATTTTTCAAACACTCTGACGCATGAGTCGATCTGAAACTTTCAAAGAAACTTTTTTAAACCCACACTTGAAAAGCAAACAAACCATTTTTGAAAACACAATGAGCAAGTATCTAAGAGCCCATGGATAACCATGGATAGAAAGGGTGCTAACACCTTCCCTTTCTATAACCTACCTCCCGAACCGAGAGCAATCTCTTTAAGGAATTTTTCTGTGCTTTTGTCCTTTCCATTTGGAGAAAATAAAAGACGGTGGCGACTCTTGCTTCCGCGACATTTCGCGAACCAGCGTTAAACAGTCAGTTCCAGATCCACCGATCATAGAACTGGCGACTCTGCTGGGGATAAACTTAAAGTGAGGTGTACCTTAGGGCTAGCTTATAACTATGTTTTCAATTGTTTTCCTTGTGTGCTTTAAATTGTGGGTTGCTTGGGAGTTCTATAGATCCTAAACCCGGATCTGGGGAATACCTTTCTTAGAAAGTAGCAACAAGGCTGTGAGGGAACTGTGCGGGGTATACCGACATGGTTGAAACAGTCTGCTACGTTGATGTGGCGCTTTGGTGTGTACCGGTAACCCTTGAGTTCAGTCAAGGAGAGTACGGGGCCTCCGCGTGGTGTCGTGAAGCATCAACAGACCTTAGGAACCTTAATTGAACTATCTTGGCCTCTTTAGGGTAGTGAGATAACTGACTTTGGTGCAGTCCGAGGTTGGTTGATACTCGATACTACACTCAATTGAGGGTTGCTTTCCTGGAATATTTCGGTCGCCAGTTCAGTGGCTAAATCGAAACGATGAACAATGAAAGCAATCCCGTGATATTGGGAACCTTAGAACCCGGTTACTTCTAATAGGACAGGTTGAACCCACCAACTTCAAGAGGGTAATACCCAGACCTCATGCTGGCCTAAACTCTAAGGGCTCTCTTGTGTGACTTGTGTGCCTTCGTACCTGACTACTTGCATGCTTGTTATCTGACCCTGGAATTTCTTGCAGGTTTTGTTTATAGTCCTTAATTAGGACTCATAACAGGGTTACTAAGTTCTTGCAGGTTTTGTTTATAGTCCTCAACTAGGACTCATGACAAGGTTTACCAAATTTCTTGCAGGTTTTGTTTATAGTCCTTAATTGGGACTCATAACAAAGTATACTGAATTTCTTGCAGGGTTTGTTTATAGTCCTTAACTGGGACTCATAACAGGGTTTACCTACATCACCCCATGCATAGCATGACATCATACCATTGCATACATCCTAACCCATTTCAAGGATCTCAAGGGCTTGTGATGCAGGTCATGGTGAATCAATTATCCCAGCAAGGGGCAAAGAGGATTTATTTTCCTCTAGCCAAGGTTGTCAGGGGCTATGACCCACTTGATATGGTGAGCTTTGACACCTGAAGAATGATCCCCTAGCTAAGGTTATCAGGGGCTATGACCCACTGGATATGGTGAGCCTTTGACCCTTGAAGAAGGACTCTCAACAACATGAAGTACCTTCAATCAAGTTACCGGTTTCCAACTCTAACAAATTTCTCTGTTTACCCCGCGAGGTCCTTGAAATCATTGCATGCATGTCATACATATCATTGCATAACAGGTACCCTTTCTCTGCAGGTTACTTACCTTCTTCGCTGTTTATTTCAGCCGATCGTCATGAATCCTGAATCCTCAGCTGAGCAGTCTATCAAGGCCCTCCAGGCTCAGAATGCCCAATTCCAAGGGCTAATCATGAACTTGACCCAGGGGCAACAAGATCTGAAGGCTCTGCTCCTGAAGAAGGAGAAGAAGAAGAAGAGGACTGTTTTGTTCAGCCCTAGACGCAGATCTGGGAATACACCGCAAGCTGAAACTGAGAGGACTACCCCATCTGTGAGGGAAAGCAGTCACCATGAGAGAGAGGTTCCCAGTCCAGTGGTCTCCGACAACGAGACAGATTTTGATGAGGAGCAGTACCCTCCGGCTGAGGACAAGTACAAACAGTTGGAGGATAGGCTGAATGCTATGGAGACCCAACAGGTACCTGGGCTGGATCTTGGAGGTCTGGGTTTGTCAACTGGTGTGGTTATTCCTCGGAATTTCAAAGCACCGTCCTTTACTAAGTATGATGGGGTGTTTTGCCCCAAGCTGCATCTAAGGTCCTATGTTCGGAAGATTCAACCATATACGGTGGACAAAAACTTGTGGATCCACTTCTTCCAGGAGAGTCTTTCAGGGACTCACCTCGAATGGTTCTATCAACTGGATGGGACCAAAGTTCGTAACTGGGAGGAGTTGGCAACTGCTTTCTATAAGCAGTACCAGTACAATGCCGACCTTGCTCCCACCCGTACCCAACTCCAGGGTATGTCGTTGGGGTCAAGTGAAGGTTTCAAAGAATATGCGCAGAAATGGAGGGATCTTGCTGGAAGGGTACAACCACCTCTGACTGACCGCGAGCTCGTCGACATGTTCTTGGGGACCCTGTCTGGTCCATTCTTCAATCACCTAATTGGGAATTCTGCTGCTGGGTTTACAGATCTTGTCTTGACTGGGGAGAGAATCGAAGCGGGTATCAAGTCGGGGAAGATTCAAGAAACCGCACCTGCTGATACTCAGAAAAAGCCCCATAGTGGAAAGAAAGAGTCCAATGCTATACATGGTAAAAAGAGTCGTCAGGATGCAGGGGCAATCCAGATTTCTGATCCCACGCCCGTTCAACCAAGAAAGAGCAATAGGCGCAGGATAAAGCATCAAGATAGGAAGTATACTGACATCAACATGTCTTTGTCTCAGGCATTACAACAATTGCTGAAGGCGAAAGTGATCACACTTAAGGACCCTCCTCAAAATCCTGACACTTCCTCTCCCAAGTACAACCCGGGTGTGAGATGTGCCTACCATTCTGACAGTCCTGGACATGACACCGACGACTGTTGGACCCTGAAGAACAAGATCCAGGATTTGATTGACGCCAAGGAGGTCGAGTTTGAACACTGATCCCACACCGAATCATCAAGAATGTCTTTTGTTCATTCAAATGTTCAAGTTGTATTTTTCTTTGATTGTTCAAACATTTATTCATGTTAAACATTGTTATCACATTAATGCATCGCTTATGTCTAGTTTGAATCAATATATTCGCATTCACTATATGCAAATTGTTTTCATATTTTTTCTGATGCCAACTCTTAATCTTAAATAATTCTGAGCCTCTTGAGGGAGGATGAAGAAAATGATACCACGATCTTTACAATATGCTTTTGAACATACCCCGCTGATGAGGTACAGGCATTGTTTCAATCCCTAAACACTGGAGTTATAAGGATGATAATCCCTCGTCAACCCATCAGAGCCAAAGAAGTAGGAGTTTTTATTTTCGAAAATCAAAACCCTTAATCATAATCGGGGGCAGGGTAGTCTCTCAGTTGATCCAAGTGCATAACAAATGGCACCAAAGAGGTCCTTGCAAAACAAAGAAAGACAGTGATGGTTCCGAATAATCAATGAAGAAAGGTAGTCATTATATCTCAAAAATCAAAACCCAATAAGTCAACACCTATAAAAAGGGACTTATGAAACTGGGGCATCCCGCTGACTGTAATTTCAAAAAGGAAACAGTTCAGGCAAAAAATAGGGATAACAAAATCAAAAAGAAAGAGGTCCTACAAACCCTCAACAAAAAAGGAATGACTGCCTATTCAAAATAAGTTATCAACATCTGAACCATTATTGGAACATCAGAGCAAAGACTCAAACAAGGTCTAACGTATGATCAACTGAGTTTAGGTTTGGAGAACATCACGAAGAGCGGGGGGTACAAATAAAATTTGAGCCTTTATCCTTTGTTTCTTAAACCGTGAACCAGGCCACGTTATAACCCTTAAAAGTCCTAGCTGAAGCATGGGTTAGTTCAAAAGCATACTGTGACGAAAGGTATCCTGACTCCTTAAGGCTTACTATAAAGAAGGAGTTGACATCACGTTTTACAAACATTCACTTGTTTTATGAAAAAAATGCATTTTCGAAATATTCAAGACAGACATAGGCTTTGCATTTTTAACATAACTTTGTTTGCATATGACTTTTTGTTTGAACAGCAGGGAAATTCGCACGATGAATACCTAGTGAACAAAAGCACTCCCAATCAAGGGGGAAGCATGATCAGTGTCCATCATCTAGGGGCAGTCAAGATTCAGGAAATCTCTCAAAAAGCCAACCAGCCTGGGGCAAATCTCCACCTGAGTCACTTGGGGCATTTCAACAACAAATCTCGCCTGATCAAACATCTTCTGGTGACAAAACACTTCTAAACAGGGGCAACTCCCTACTTTCTGAGAACGGACATAGTCGGAAAATACTACGCATAATCAAAGACCCGCTAGGCTGATATGCCTAGGCAAAAATTAGGGCTTCCCGGCGAACCAAAAGGGTTCGGGCAAAAGGAGGGATGAAATGGAAAATCTGTACACCCGGCAAGTCGAAAACCTGAAAAGGCGGCTTGGGCAAAAATGGGTATCCCGGTGGACTGAAAACCCGAAAGGGCGGTCCAGGCAAAAGTTAGGGATCAAAAGCGTACGACTATGTCCCGTCATCTTATCATCTGCCTACCAGAAGAAGGTTTGACCCTCAACAACTATCAGCACCCCACAAATGCCTCCCCCATAGAAACAGGGGCAATAAAGAATGGTCTAAGCAATCTGATTGTTCTGTCCTCCAAGGTATCAGGGTAAGCTCCATTGAAGAACATAGCCAACGCAGTTCAAAGCTTCCCCAGGAAGGTTGGAATCTATCTCCCCAAGCAATAAGCGTACCCCCAGTAGATTCTGGAAGCTCATCCCCTAGCAGGGCACGAACGCGCCGTCCGGCTTGATTCAAAGAGTTATTTCCTTAACAGGATATAACTGGGTTATCCTCAGCCAAAAGCCACGGAAAGAGCATCGTCGACAGAACCTTCTTATCCCCAGCGAAGTTCATTCATACTTCCGATACAGCAAGGTATCCTCAGCGAGTCATCCTCAACAATTCAGCAAAAGCATCTCCCCACAGAGTATTTATTCCCAGCATGGTCGCTAGAATATCTTTTTCTCCCCGCAGAATCCTCCATTCGCCAAGTTTATTCCCCAACGGAGTTATCTTCGTCTATTGGAATTCTTGCAACTATTCTTCAACATCAGCCCAGGATACGACTTCTCGGCACCCGTCAAGGATTTACTTTCCTAGATGAAAACATACATTCATAAAACGTCACATACATCATTATAGCATGCATAGACGCATCATATCACCCCAATCTCATTTATTTTTGAGAACATCTTAAAATCATGCCATTCATGCATTATGACATTGCATACAACTAATTTGTTACTTTTTCAGGAAAGAACGATCAACAGATAAAAGTCTTTACCCGTTGAGGTAGTAATCGTCCCAGATTCCTTCATCATATATTTGGAGTAGCAATCGTCCCAGATTCCTTCATCATTCTGCTGAGGTAGTAATCGTCCCAGGTTCCTTCATCATAGATTTGGAGTAGCAATCGTCCCAGATTCCTTCATTATTCTGCTGAGGTAGTAATCGTCCAAGATTCCTTCATCATCCCGCTGAGGTAGTAATCGTCCCAGATTCCTTCATCACCCCGCTGAGGTAGTAATCGTCCCAGATTCCTTCATCATTCTGCTGAGGTAGTAATCGTCCCAGATTCCTTCATCACCCGTTGAGGTAGCAATCGTCCCAGATTCCTTCATTATTCTGCTGAGGTAGTAATCGTCCCAGATTCCTTCATCATCCCGCTGAGGTAGTAATCGTCCCAGATTCCTTCATCACCCCGCTGAGGTAGTAATCGTCCCAGATTCCTTCATCATTCTGCTGAGGTAGTAATCGTCCCAGATTCCTTCATCACCCGTTGAGGTAGCAATCGTCCCAGATTCCTTCATTATTCTGCTGAGGTAGTAATCGTCCCAGATTCCTTCATCATCCCGCTGAGGTAGTAATCGTCCCAGATTCCTTCATCACCCCGCTGAGGTAGTAATCGTCCCAGATTCCTTCATCATTCTGCTGAGGTAGTAATCGTCCCAGATTCCTTCATCATCCTGCTGAGGTAGTAATCGTCCCAGATTCCTTCATCATCCTGCTGAGGTAGTAATCGTCCCAGATTCCTTCATCACCCTGCTGAGGTAGTAATCGTCCCAGATTCCTTCATCATCCTGCTGAGGTAGTAATCGTCCCAGATTCCTTCATCATCCTGCTGAGGTAGTAATCGTCCCAGATTCCTTCATCATCCTGCTGAGGTAGTAATCATCCCAGATTCCTTCATCATCGATTTAGAGTAGCAATCGTCTCAGATTCCTTCATCACATCCTTATCAAAAAGCCTTCTCTAGTCCAGCTAAATCGACTCCCAACAGATTTTCCTGATAAAGGCTCAGCAGAAGTTATGGTTCCCTCTCCGATGGTGTGTGAGGTAGTAATCCCTTTTTTAGATGTTTCCTTCTCCGACGATGAGTGTGAGGTGATATTCTCCTATGGTTCCCTCTCCGACGGTGTGTGAGGTAGTAATCCCTTTTTTAGATGTTTCCCTCTCCGACGATGAGTGTGAGGTGATATTCTCCTATGGTTCCCTCTCCGACGGTGTGTGAGGTAGTAATCCCTTTTTCAGATGTTTCCCTCTCCGACGATGAGTGTGAGGTGATATTCTCCTATGGTTCCCTCTCCAACGGCGTGTGAGGTAGTAATTCCTTTTTCAAGATGTTTCCCTCTCCGACGATGAGTGTGAGGTGATCATTCCTTTCAGATTATAATTGCCTATGATTCTCTGCCCAATACTGCGAAGATAATAACTCCCATCAAGATTTTTCTCAACGAGCGTTGTTGAGATTAAAGTCACCCAAGGTTCTCTTATCATTTAGGCTAAGACAGTAACCATCCCTGGTTCTTTCATCAACGTTTGAAGCTCCAAACTCAGCTCCTGTAACCAGTCAGGACATATCTATACCAAGCATCTAAAATCAGCTCCTGCAACGTGTCAAGTACTCATTTTTTCTTTTGCAGGTATGCAGGTTCTCGCCGAGGAATCTCTTACGCGATCAACATCCAGATGGCATCTATAAGCCCATCACCCTATCCAGCAACCTCTAAATGGCATCTATAAGCCCATTCCACCATCACTGCCACTATGTGAGCGCAAATTTCTGGGCACTCTAGTGTCCAATCATCTTCTACCCTCGGATTACGAAAGGCACGTCAGCCAATCTGCATCCTCAGGTTTAAGAAGATTGAACAGGGGCAACTGTTGCACCCCAAAATTTGCCCTCCCATATTCATCAAGAAATTGCCAAGTCAAGTCACAAAATTCCCCAAGGGTTACACAGCTCAACTGTCTCCTATACAGTCAAACTAGGGTTTGGGTTCTGATCAAGAAAGTGAAGTTTTCAAAGGCCCAATCAAGTCTCACAAACATGGTCAAGTATCCTCATACCAAGTTTCAAGGCATTCAGCTCAAAATTGCACAGTCAAAACCCTAAATTGCACTACAGTCAACTGTAGGGGCAAAATGGTCATTTGACAGTCAAAAGTTCAAATTTTTGGTCAACATATCATTTTGAAGCCACAAACATCATTGGATCAATGCTTGATCATGATTCTCAAAATTTGGCTCAGAAATAATCAAAGATGCAAAAGTTACTATATTTGGACAGCTGAAAAAGTCAACTGAAATTGACCAGGGCATAACTTTCACATGGATTATCAGAAAAATTCCATCCAAATCTCATTTTTAAGAGAAAGACATTTCCTACAACTCATCTTCATATTCCAAGTCCAAGAAATGCTCTCACAAAAAGTTATCAATTTCAACATTATAGGTCATTTTCAAAAGTCAACAAAAAGGGACTTTAAGTCAAAGGCCATAACTTGAGATTGGTAAATCAAAATGACATGGGACCAAAGGCATTGGTTAAAGGACTCAAAGACCTTTCCAAAATGTCCAAGAACATGTGAAAATCTTGAAAATTGAGCAAGTTATGCCTTGTGGAAGTTGGGAAATTTTTGGGAATTTTGAAAAGTCAACAATGGTTCAAATGACCTAAAAATGCAAATGGGCCCATTTTTCTTCCAAGTTTCTTCATGCCAAGCCTATGCACGACCATTAGGCCCAAAGGGAAGTATTTTCTTATTTTTTAATTATTTATTTGAATTTATATTAATATTAATTCATTTAAATTATTTTAATACATGAAAAATATAAAGCTTGACCTAAAAAATCTTTTTATGCACATTCTAGACTCAAGATTTCGTGCACATCTTAATTAGGCAAGTTTTGGTGTGATTTGAGCTGATTGAACAAAGAATACATGAAAAAGATTCAAAAAAAGATTTTACAAAATCAAATATTGAAAACTATCAATGCCATGGATTTTGTGCAATTTTGTTGACCTAATGCCTTGGCTACATATTCAGGAATGCAAACCTAATGCTTTTGGACTGCAAGCTGCGCATAGAAGGCTATTACAAACTTGAAATTTTCCATAAAAAAGTCAATTCGGAAAAGAATTCTAGGGGACGATTCAAGCCCTAACCTTGATCTCAATAGCTTCATTGGGGTGTTCTGAACGCGTGCCAATCCAAAACAACCACAAAAACTCCCAGAATTGGTAGACTATGTTCAAACTGTATCACGAAATTTTTGAAATCATAGATCATAATTAACGCATCTTCTTGCATTTTTATTTGTGGATTATTGTTCAGTGTAATGTTTCTAAACTAACCATCGTGTTTAATTGTATTTTCGCTGACCATACACGATAATGCCATGGATGGAAGTTAGGGTTGCAGGTTTCTTGAATTAGGGCTTTTGCATAGAGGAAAAATTAGGATCCATGAATACCATGGTTGCATACAGTAGGTCTGGACGAAGAAGACCATATACTCGCGATGAATTTATGATTCACATAGCGCTAATCGCTATTTTTCCATAGCCTACTTTCTGCAACGCTTCAAAAACCGTTGCCTATGTATTTTGTTTTGCAGGGATGGGGAAGAAGACGATACCGTGTCAAATGCTGGTTGGTTCATTTAAACCAGCGCGCGCTTTTTTTGTTTTTAGTGGACACTAACCAAGTTCTCTTTATATTATTTATTCGTTATTTATATATTAAATGTGTTAACATGGCGTAGTGGTCAGGGAAGGCGTTGGCAAGGCATAAGACCTGGGTTCAAGTCCCAGGTCTGAACAATTCCCTATTATTTTTCTGTATTAATTCATATGCAGGCACTCATTTGTGGATCACCCTACGCTCACAATCTCCAGCGTCCACGCGTCCTACAAAAGCAAATCAAAGGCATAGATTCAAGGAACACCATAAGTGCTGGTCAACATGCCATACAAAATCCAGAAAAGTCAACGAGCTTCAAAGCTTAATGGGCCAAAATTCCAGGCCTGAACCTCCTAAATTGGGGCTACCCCCCCTGGTTTGCCCTCCTTTTATTTTTCTTATATTTTATTTAAATTATTATTTCGTTTTCTTGATTGTTTAATTTAATTAATTTATTTTTACAAAAAAAACATAAAAACATCAAAATTCAGAAAAGACAAAAAATTTAATAAATATTTATATTATAATTATTTTCATAAAAAATGCTTGTAATTATTTAGTTTTAATTAGGTTACAAATTTAATTCTTTTTAATAACAAAAATCCAAAAATATAGAATTAGGTTAATTGATAATTTTTATGCCCTTTTAAATTTTCCTTTTTTTATCACAACATTATTTATTTATTTATTTTATTTTTGTAATTAATTGTACATAAATATAATTTAGGTTTAAATTAGGTCAAAATTCAATATTTTCATAATAAACTTAAAAAACATTAGAATTAGGGTTTGACGCCTCCTTTTTAATTTTAATTAATTATTCTTTCTTTTAAATCTTGATAACCAAAAATACCAAAAAAACATTTAATTCTAACTAATTAATTCTCATTAACTTTAACTTCTTATGAAAGGGTCCAACGCCCATTGTTTTAATTATTTTATTTCGCGCATTTTACTTTATCGCTTATTATAATTATGTACATGTCCCAAAGCCTTGTAACAATTTTATTTCTCGCACTTTTATTTATCGCTTTATTTATTTTCCGCTAAATCGGGTCCGGTTTAATTTTGGCGATGTGGACCCGCGCCTTTGTAATAGCCTTAGATTTATTTTCCCGCAAACTTTATAATTGTTAAAAAGCATGCAAGAATGAATGTCTTAATTAAAATCAAGCGTAGAATACAATAAACATGACAAGACAAATAACTGAAATATGACACATAATTCGCACACACCACCCCTAGGGTACGCCTCACTGTTGCCTTTCGAAAGGTGATCGTCGAGTAGAGGACGTCTTAGTAAGTCCTCATGATCCGGGAACCTGGCATGAGGGTAGCTTCTAAGGTGTCTTCCCATTGCTCCGGTGATCACCACGTCCCTAAACTCGAATTGACCCGAACACCTCCAACGGTGGTGCTACCTACCTCTCAATGGTGGGATGGCACTACTTTAAAGGACATTTACACAGACGAATTCCTTAGGGTAGGTAGGTTCTCGTAGATACTTGCTCTCTTCAAAAACAAACAAAAATCTTTTCACACCGACACTTTTCAAAAGCTTTCAAAACAATTTTTCAAACACTCTGACGCATGAGTCGATCTGAAACTTTCAAAGAAACTTTTTTAAACCCACACTTGAAAAGCAAACAAACCATTTTTGAAAACACAATGAGCAAGTATCTAAGAGCCCATGGATAACCATGGATAGAAAGGGTGCTAACACCTTCCCTTTCTATAACCTACCTCCCGAACCGAGAGCAATCTCTTTAAGGAATTTTTCTGTGCTTTTGTCCTTTCCATTTGGAGAAAATAAAAGACGGTGGCGACTCTTGCTTCCGCGACATTTCGCGAACCAGCGTTAAACAGTCAGTTCCAGATCCACCGATCATACAAGGTTTTTGAAAGTTGGTTTTGAAAGTGTTTGTGAAGTGGGTTTTGAAATTAGGCAAGTGTTTTCTTTGCAAATTGACAAGTACTTAAGAGTTTATCTACCCTAAAGTTTTCTCAAAGATTTTTGTTATGTTTTAAACCTTTTGACAATTTTGTTCCACCATTGCATTTGGTGGACAATCTTGTATTTAGGAGGTGAAAGGGACAGGCGCGGGTCATCGTTTAGACCATAATTGCAATAGTGTTAAATGTCTTTGGGAAATTTTTCTTTAAAAGGGACTTGATCATTCATTTAGGCAACATTTTGAGGGACTATGATCATTTGATTGTTTGTTTTACCCAAAGAATTTCAACATACAATATGGCCCCATTATTTGAAGGCAACAAAGTGGAATACCCTAGGGGTGCAAGTGTGAAATGTGTTGTCCATTTTCATGCTTTTTTTGTCTTGTATTAGGTCAAACTATTTTGTTCTTTTTATTTACATACAAACCCTAGCTCTAGCATGGTATGTTTAGAAAGCGTATAAAGTGCGAAATTTAAATTCCTACACTATTACAACACAATAATATGGGGAGGGGGGTACAAATGTTCAAATGGGGAGATATTTAGACAAGAAATTGAATCTAAGCTATTACATCATTTGCTTTGAATATTTACAATATGATTAAAAGCATAAATAAAATAGAAATAAAACAAATATGCGAGAATGCAAAAAGAATTTTTATATGTATGAAAAAAGTATTATTTATGTAAAATAAAAAAGAAAATAAAAAAGTATTATTTTTGGAGTATTTTCACATTTAGGGTAAAACCCTAATTTTTAATCAAAAAGGGATATTAATCAATTAATTCATATAATATTTATTATTTACATACAAAAATAAAATAAAATATAGTATATTTGTAAAAAGGGCATTTTTTAGTATTAAATATTAAAAAATAAAATATGTACATTTTTTTTGGTATTTTTATCCTAAGCATATTAATATATACCTATATATTTATATTATTTACAAAATGTATATTATATGTATTAGTTAATAATATTTAATAAAATAATAAAAAAAGTAATTTTCTATAAAATATTTTCAGGAAGTAAAAATAAGAAAAAAATGTATATAAAAATATATTTTGTACTATCTTAATATTTTAAACAAAAAGCATATATATTTATTTATTTATTTATTTATTTATGTACAAACTAAGGAAACAACCAAATAAATACTTAATAAATTCAAAAAATGATGAGAAAAATATTTTTATATTTTTAATATGCTGAGAAAAAATAAATGAGTCAGTTAAAAAAAGAAAAAGTCAAAAAAACATTAAAAATGAAGCAAATGGGCTCAGGGGTGTAAAACCAAAAAAAGGTGGTGTGAATAAGAAAATAGCTCAGGCCCAGCCCAAGAAGACATTGTCTTCAACCTTCAGCCAAAAACAGTTCAAAAACGCGCGCCCTGTTCTTGATCTTCTAACTCCTGATTCCTGGCTTATTAATAAAAACTCATAACATAAAAAATGTTCAGCATCAAGAGACGAATCCAACCATATGCAGAACTTGACCTAACTCTCTAAGATGAGGGAGAATTTCTTCTCCCCCAAATCCTAACCTAGATTTTCTGCCATTTTCAAACCTCAAATTCTCACAGCTCAAGCAAAAGAAATGAAAAGTAAAAGCATGTACATGTTCAGTGGCATGAGTAGAATATTGTTTATTCACAAACTTAGAGCTAATGATGCTTGATAAGAGAGATAGAAGTTCATCAAGATACCTGTTCAGCTGAAGTTCTATCTGGCAATGAGGAAGCTTTCAGTGCAAGGTGATGATTGGAAAAGCTTCCTTGAGGTCCAGGGATGCTATTCCAATGTTTACTTTGTCTTGAAAGCTTCTGAATCGTGCTAGAGCACTTCACCTGTAAAACAAGAAACTGAAAATGGTGGAAGTGGTTAGAGGGATTACAGGTCGTGTTTTAAGTCATGGTTAGCTTGCATAGGTGCTAGGGAATGTATGTGAACTGGTTTGGGCAAGAGAGCTTGAAGGAAATGGAAGATGGCACTCAAACTGCAGGCCTGCCCCTGTTTTTGCAGTTTGAAGGTGATTCTGAGATTTGGGGTGTATGAGAGGTGTTAAGGTCATGCAATAGCTTGGTTGAGATGTCTTGAGTGTGTTTGATAAGTTTGTTGTTGTGTTTGTAAGCTGATATGAGAGTTGGTTTTAGTTATGGTGGGTTTCTTACACTTTAAGCAAGCAATGGTTCCTTTGTGCCTCTAGCATCTGTACAGGCCCCCATACTATGCTGCATAATCCCTCCTTGATCAGTGTGATTAACACATAAACTTGTGCCAATTAGATACGGACTGTACTTCTTGGATTTGTAATTGGACATAAAGCTACCTTTTGTAAAAATGGAAGAAATGCTTTATCTATTTTGGGATTAATCCTTTATGCAATGCTAGAACACAAAGAACATGGCTTTGGCACAAAGAATATGCATTAAATTTATGAGTGTTGGAGGGTTTAAGGACCTGTAATCAAGATATGCAAGCTGAGATTGAAATGCATAGTGTTATGAACATGTACATGGCCAAGAACAAAAGTGACTTTTTCCCATTTTGCAAAATTCGATTCTCCCTAACCATGAGGTTGTTTGAGAAGTTCTTGGACATTTTGGAAAGCTTGGAATGTGTAATACAATCCATCTTTGAAATGCAATTTGAAATTCCAAGTGGAAGTGTATGGAAAATGGCCTTGAAGTTTGGTAGAAAACCTTGTCAAAATAGGTTAAAATTTCACTAAGTTAAGAATGGTTTAGTGCCCTTATTCAAAAATTTGTAACTTGAGATACAAGCCTCAAATGGGAAAACTTTGTGAATCAAAGTTGTAGATTATGCAACAAGCTACAACTTTCATGTTTTGACTTTTGTTTGAATCCAAATGGATCTTGGTGAGAAAGTGGGGCAAAGTTGGGAAAAAATTAGGGTTTTTTATAACTTAGAAAAATTCTAAGTTATGAAAAATTCTAATTTCTAACCCTAATTTGCATTTTGTGATTTCTTGATGAACAAGTTTAATGATTTGGCATGTTTTGATGAAAAATGAATCTTGACTCTTGATTTTGACCAAAAAGTCAAAGTTTGACTTTTCAGTATACAGTCAAAATTGATCAATTGACTGGGAAATTCAACTGTCAATCTTGTGTACTTGGGACCTTTTGAGTTTGTTGAGCATGTCAAGATAATTCCATGGGGTCCTTGAGTCCATATATGAGCTTGGTTTGCCATTGGCTAGGTCAAACAGTCAAAAATTGCCTTTGTGCAGTCAAAACCCTAAAAATGACCATTTTGCCCTTTTGGTGATCTGATCAAAATTCTTATGGAATTGTGATCCAAACTTGATCAAATGGTCCATATGAGTTCATAATGTTGATGTGGGTCAATTTTCATAAGGTTTGACTGTCAATTGGCCACAGTTGACTTTTTCCCCAATACAGCTGATTTCTAGGTCAACTGTCCAATTGACTGAGCAAAACTTGGAATCAAAGCTTGAAACTTGGTATGGATAAACTTGGGAGACCAATATGAAGCATGAAAGTCATCTTAAGCACTTTAGGTCAAAACATCTTGGTGCAAACACAAACCCTAATTTGGGTCAACAGTGCAAGGAGAGGTCTTGAGCAGATGAAACCCTAACTGGATCTTGGGCTTCAAAGGTTTTGTGATGAGAAATCATTGAGAAATGGGAGGGAAAATTTTGGGGTACAACAATGAGCTTTCCGGAATTCTTGAGGTGAGCTCCTTGAGTTGAGGAGAAATTCTCACAAGGTTGACTTGGATGGTGTTTATGCGAGGAATTTCCATGACCTACAAAACAAGAACAAAGATGAAGATCCAAACCCTTGAAATGGTTAGTGAATGCATATGATGCTTTATGATGTTTATGATGTATGCACAAAACATATGTACAAGCAAATCACACCAAACCCTAGTTTCAGGCTTGCATGGGGTTTCATAGGTAAGTACCCTCTTGAGTGTAGTTGGCTTAAAAACCAGTCCTATAAATAGTAACCGGGTTATAAGGAGCTCAATATCATTGGATTGTTTTCATTGTTCATTGTTTCGGTTTAGCCACTTAACTAGCGACCAAAATATTCCAAGAAAACAACCCTTAATGAGTGTAGTATCGAGTATCTACCAACTTTGGAATGCACCAAAGCCGGTCATCTCACTACCCCTAATAAAAGGCCAAGATGGTCAAGTAAGGTTTTAGGTCATTAGTGCTTAGTGACATCACTCAGCGGCCCCGTACTCTCCTTGATTGAACTCAAGGGTTACCGGTACTCACAAATATGTCGCACTAATATAGCTATTGCTTCGACCGTGTCGGTATACCCCGCACAGTTTCCACAACGTATTGCTATCTATGAAATGTTTCCAAAAATTCGGGTGTAGGATTTGCAAACCCAAACAAGAGAGCCAAAATATAAAGCAATCAAATCAAACAATTAGTCATGCAAGAGGGTGATCTAAGCCCTAAGGTTACTCCACTTTTAAAGTTTTCCCCAGCAGAGTCGCCAGTTCTGTGATACGGTGGGAGAACTGACTATGGTTTTGCGTTTGTTTTCGCAAATGTTTCGGTTGAGCAAGAGTCTCCACCGACTTTTTATTTTATCCTAAGGAAAGGTTTAAAAAGCACAGCAAAAACCTTTGAGATTTTTCTTGGGTTCGGGGAGTAGATTATAGAAAGGGAAGGTATTAGCACCCTTTCTATCCATGGTTATCCATGGGCTCTTAAGTACTTGCTTAGATCAACTTGCCTTAGTTTTCAATTGTTTGAAATGGTGCTTTGTGCGTGGTTTGAAAATGTTTTGAAAAAGATGCCTTGTCTAGGCTACCCTTGTAATAATTCTTTACTCGAATGTTTTACAAAAGGTGTTTGTCTTTTTGAAAAGATGTTTTAAGGTTTTTTGAAAGTTTGTTTTGAAAGTGTTTGTGGAGTGTGGTTTTTTTGAAAATAAGGCAAGTGTTTTTGCAAGTTGACAAGTACTTAAGAGCTATCTACCCTAAAGTTCTCAAAGATTTTTGTTATGTTTTAGCCCTTTTAACAATTTTGTTCCACCATTGCATTTGGTGGATAATCTTGTGTTAGGAGGTGAAAGGGACGGGCGCGGGTCATCGTTTAGACCATAATTGCAATAGTGCTAAGTATCTTTGGGCAATTTTTCTTTGAAAGGGACTTGATCATTTTAGGCAACTTTTTGAAAGCGTCATCGAGGGACTATGATCATTTGATTATTTGTTTTACCCAAAGAAACCTAACATGCAATATGGCCCATTTATTGAAGGCAACAAGTGGAATACCCTAGGGGTGCAAGTGTGGTATGTGTTGTCCATTTTTCATGCTTTGATTATCTTGAAATTAGGTCAAACTATTTTGTTCGTTTTATTTGCATACAAACCCTAATTCTAGCATGGTATATTTAGAAAGCGTTAAAGTGCCAAAAGTAAAATTCCTACACTATTACAACACAATATGGGAAGGGGGGTACAGATGTTCAAATGGGGGGATATTTAGACAAGGAATTTAAACCTAGCTATTACATCAATTTTGGAATATTTACAAGATAATTAATTGCATAAATTAAATAGAAATAAAATAAATATGCAAGATGCAAAAAATGTTTTTATGTATATGACAAAAAGAGTATGTTTATATCAAATAAACAAAATAAAAAAAGTATTATTTTTGGAGTTTTTTAATGTTTAGGGCAAAACCCTAATTTATTAGGTAAATATATTAACTATTTAATATATACTAATATTTATCAATTATATATGAAATAAAAATAAAAATGAAGTATATTTGTCAAAATGATATTTTTACTATTAAATGTTAATAAAAAATAAAGTGTGTATATTTTTGTATTTTTTACTAAGTATTCTAATAAATATATATATATATATATATATATATATATATATATATATATATATATATATATATATATATATATATATATATATATATATATATATATATATATATATATATATATATATATATATATATATATATATATATATATATATATATATATATATATATATATATATATATATATATATATATATATATATATATATATATATATATATATATATATATATATATATATATATATATATATATATGTATTAATTTCTAAATATGTATTATATATATAAAAAATAATAATATTTAATATAAAAAAAAGTATATTTTATACAAAATATTTTAAGAAGATAAAACAAAATAAAAAAATAAAAAAATGACAATAAAATGTGTTTACACTATTTTTGGTATTTTTAAATAAAAGTAAGTTTATATATTTATTTATATACAAATAACTAATCTAAACAAATAAATGCCTATAAATTCAAAAATAGTGTAAAAAATTATTTTTATGTTTTTAATATCATGAGGAAAAATAAATAAACCAGAATGAAAAAAGAAAAGTCAAAAAATCAATAAAACAAACAAAATGGGCTCAGGGGGTGTAAAACCAAAAATATGGTGTGAAAAGAAATATCCAAGCAGGCCCAGCCCACGTGGCTTCTTCTTCAACCTCTGGACAGAAAAATGTTCAAAAACGCGCGCCTGTTTCTTCCATTGCAAGGTCCTGATTCTTTGAGTTTTAGCAAAAACTTACAACACCAAACATGTTAAACATTGAATCACGATTCTAAATATGTAAAGAACTCATCCTAACTCTCAGAAATGAGAGAGAATTTTATCATTCCCAAATCTTGACCTAGTTTTTCTTCCATATTCAGACCTTAAATTCTCATAGCTCAGGCAAAATAAATGAAAAGTAAAAGTATGTACAGATTCAGGGGCATGAGTAGAACACTTTTTATTCACAAACCTAGAACTAACAATGCCTACACTAAGAGTTAGAAGTTCATGAATATACCTTCTCAGTTGAAGTTCTATCTGGCAATGAGGGAGCTTTCAGGGCAAGATGATGATCTGTACAGCTTGTCTGAAGTATGGTGATGCTATTCCAATGCTTACTTTGCTTTGAAACACCTTGAATCGAGCTATGGACCTTCAACTGCAAAACAAGAAAGTGAAAATGGTGGAACTGATTAGAGGAGTTACAGGTCGTGTTTTATGTTTGGGTTAGCTTCAAGTGATGCTAGGGAATGTGTTTGATGAGCTTTTAGCAAGAATGCATGAAAGGGATGAGAGTTGGCACTCAAACTGCAGTAAGCCCTGTTTTTGTGCAGTTCAATGGTTATTTTGAGTTTGTGGAGGTATTGGAGGTGTTGGGGTCGTGTGCTAGCTCAGTTAGGATGTCTTGAATGTGTACAAAATATTTGCTTAAGGGTTCTATGGCTGAGATGAAAGTTGTGTTGTGATATGCTATGTTTCTTAACACTTAAGCAAGCAAAGGCCAAGTTGTGTTCTAGACAGGTAGAGGCCCCCTAAACATGCTGCAAAACCTTGTCTTGATCAGAGTGATTAACTCATAAACTTGTGCCAAAGAGATTTCAAATATACTTCTTGGATTTTCATTTTGACATAAAGCTTACTTTTGCAAAAATGGTTAAAGTGCTTTATCTATTTTGGGATTAATCCATCATACAATGCTTGAACACATAGAACATGGTCTTGGCACAAAGAGTTTGCATTAAATTTATGAGTGTTGGATGTTTTAGAGGCCTGTAATCAAGTTGCATGCTGATTTGAAAAGTTTGCACAAGTTATGAACATGGAAATTGGCCAATTCAAAAGTGAGTTTTTGCCATATTGCAAAATTCGATTCTCTCAAGTCATGAGGTTGTTTGATGAGTTCTTGGACATTTTGGAAAGCTTGGAATGTGTACTACAATCCATCTTTGAAATGAAAAATTAAATTCCAAGGGGAAGTATGTGAAAAATGGTCTTGAAGTTAGGTAAAAACCTTGCCTAAAAAGGTCAAAATTTCACTAAGTTAAGAATGGTTTAGTACCCTTATTCCAAAAATTGTAACTTGAGATACAAGCTTCTTTTGGGAAAACTTTGTGAATCAAAGTTGTAGATTATGCAATAAGATACAACTTTCATGTTTTGACTTTTGCTTGAATCCAAATGAATCTTGGTGAGAAAGTGGGGCAAAGTTAGGAAAAAATTAGGGTTTTTCATAACTTTAGAAAAATTCTAAGTTATGAAAAATTCTCATTTCAAACCCTAATTTGCAATTTTGGATTTCTTGATGAACAAGTTTCATGATTTGGCATGTTTTGATGAAAAATGAATCTTGACACTTGATTTTGACCAAAAAGTCAAAGTTTGACTTTTCAGTATACAGTCAAAATTGATCAATTGACTGGGAAATTCAACTGTCAATCTTGTGTATTTGGGATCTTTTGAACTTGTTGAGCATGTCAAGACAATTCCATGGGGTCCTTGAATCCATATGTGAGCTTGGTTTACCATTGGCTAGGTCAAACAGTCAAAATTTGCCTTTGTGCAGTCAAAACCCTAAAAATGACCATTTTGCCCTTTTGATGATCTGATCAAATTTCTTGTGGAATTGTGATCCAAACTTGATAAAATGGTCCATGTGAGTTTATAATGTTGATGTGGGTCAATTTTCATGAGGTTTGACTGTCAATTGGCCACAGTTGACTTTTTCCCCAATACAGCTGATTTCTAGGTCAACTGCCCAATTGACTGGGCAAAACTTGGAATCAAGGCTTGAAACTTGATATGGATAAACTTGGGAGTCCAATATGAAGCAAGAAAGTCATCTTAGGCATTTTAGTTCAAAACATCTTTGTGCAAACACAAACCCTAATTTGGGTCAACAGTGCAAGGAGAAGTCTTGAGCAGATGAAACCCTAACTGGATCTTGATCTCCAAGGGCTTGGTGATGAGAAATGTTGAGAAAATGGGAGGGCAAATTTTGGGGTACAACAACTCGGTTCAGGGAAATCCTCCTGAATCTATCCAAGGGGCAGGAAGAGTTGAGAACACTTCTCATGGGGACTTTGGTCAGGAACAGTGCTGAGGATGATAAGGACGAACGGGTGAAACATCTGCAAGCTGAGGTGGATGCAATGAAAACCCAGATGCTGGGGCAGGTGACTATCATTCAAGGCTTAGCTCAAAGACAAGAAGAGCTCGGGGTTATCGTCAACCAACTGCTTCGGGGTAACCAACTGGGGCAAACATCTAAGGGTAAAGAGCCAGTCATCATTCAACCACCTTGGAGACAAGAAGATAAGGGGAGAGCTCCTCAAATGGCTTTAGTGTCACAAATTCAGCCAGACAAGCCCAAAAGGCAATTCACCAAGCTCAACGTGCCGCTACCTCAAGCTTTACAACAACTGTTGAGGTTGAATTTGGTAACTCTAAGGGATCCTCCTAAGAATCCCAACAGGACACCTTCAAGGTATAACCCCAACGCCCGCTACGCTTATCATTCTGACAGCCCGGGGCATGCTACAGATGATTGTTGGACCTTGAAGAACAAGATCCAGGACCTGATTAATGAAGGAGTAGTGGATTTCACCCAAGTGGGTCAGGCTGAATGCTTCTACCACCCCTACAGGATTCACCATTTGAAGTAACAAGTCCTGAGAGGAGAAGACTTTTTGTTCATTAGGATCTTTTCAAGTTGCAATTTTCTTTTGATTGTTCAAACATTTTATTCGTATCAAACGCTGTTATTTCATTAATGCATCGCATACGTCTGTTTTGAAGTAATTATTTCGTATTCACTATATGCAAACTGTTTTCACATTTTTTGATGTCAACTCTCAATTAATAATTCTAAGCCTCTTGAGGGAGGATGACGAAAACGATACCATAATCTGCAGTATGCTTTTGAACCGACCCTGCTGATGAGGTACAGGCATTGTTTCAATCCCTAAACACTGGAGTTATAAGGAAGATAATCCCTCGTCAACCCCTCTGAGCCAAAGAAGTAGGAGTTTTTCTTTTCGAAAATTAAAACCCTTTATCATAACCTGGGGCAGGGTAGTTCTCTCAGTTGATCCAAGTGCATAACAAATGGCACCAAAGAGGTCCTTACAAAAAAAAAAGACAGTGATGATCCCGAATAATCATAAGGATAGGCAGTCATTATATCTCAAAAATAAAAACCCAATAAGTCAAAACCTATGAAGGAGACTTACAAAACTGGGGCATCCCGCTGACTGTAATCACAAAAGAAACAGTTCAGGCAAAATTTAGGGATAGCAAAATCAAAAAGAAAGAGGTCATACAAACCCTCAACAAAAGCAAAAAAAATGACTGCCTAATCAGAATAAATCATCAATATCTGAACCATCATTGGAACATCAGGACAAAGACTCAAACAAGGTCTAACGCACGATCAACTGAGCTTAGGTTTGAAGAACATCACGAAGAACGGGTGGGTACAAATAATTTGAGCCTTTATCCTTTGTTTCTTAAACCATGAACCAGGCCACGCTACAACCCTTAAAAGTCCTAGCTGAAGCATGGGTTAGTTCGAAAGCATACTGTTACAAAAGGTATCCTGACTCCTTAAGGCTTGCGGTAAAATAACGAGTTGACATCACTATTTACAAAAAATTCACTTGTCTTTATGAAAAAGAATGCATTTTCAAAAACTTCAAGACAGACATAAGCGTTGCATTTTTTAACATAACCTTGTTTGCATATGACTTCTTGTTTGAACAGCAGAGAAATTCGCACGAAGAATATCTAGTGAACAAGAAACACTCCCAATCAAGGGGCAGACGTGATCATTGTCTATTATCTGGGGCAGTCCAATCAAGATTTGGAGAATCTCTCAAAGGCCAACCAGCTTGGGGCAAATCTCTATCTGGATCACCTAGGGCATTCCGACAACGAATCTTGCCTGACCAGACATCTTCTAGTGGTACGGCAATGCAATACTGTTGACAGGGGCACCTCCCTACATTCTGAGAACGTGGACATACTCGAAAAAATACTACGCAAAATCAAAGACCCGCTAGGTTGACACACCTAGGCAAAAATAAGGGCTTCCCGGCGAACCAAAAGGGTTCGGGCAAAAATAAGGGATGAAATGAAAAATCTGTACACCCGGCAAGTCGAAAACCTGAAAAGGCGGCTTGGGCAAAAAATGGGTATCCCGGTGGACTGAAAACCCGAAAGGGCGGTCCAGGCAAAAGTTAGGGATCAAAACGTACGACTATGTCCTGTCATCTCGTCACTTGCCTACCAGAAGAAGATTTGTCAATTGGCAGTCATCAAACACCTTCACAGGTACCTTCTTCTCCATCAGAAACAGGGGCAATAATGAGTTGTCTAAGTGATCTAATTGCTCTGTCCCCTAAGGTATCAAGGTAAGTTCAGCTGAAGAACGTAACCAAGATATCTTAAATCCCCAGAGAGTGAGCCAGCAAGTCAATACACTCTCCCCCAAGCAGAGTTAGCCTATTCAGTCAGCCTTAAGGAAGTTGGAGTATCCCCAGCAAATCTCAACATTCCTTAGCGGAGTATACAAACATTCTTAACAAGCATCCCCGGCAGTTTTGATCTAAGATTGTTCCTCGGCGGTATACCAGACATTCAGTGGAGCCACTTTCCCAGTGCATATCAAAAATTTCCCCAGGAAAGCCCAGTCCAAAAGCCTCCCCAGGAAAGTTGAATCAATCTCCCCAGTAGGAAACTTATCCCTAGTAGATTCTGGAAGCTTATCCTCTGCATAGCACAAACGCGTCTCCCGGCTTTATTCAGAAGGTTATTTCCCCACCAGGATATAACTGGGTTATCCTCAGCCAATAACCAGGGAAAGATCGTCCCCGACGAAGTCTTCCTATCCCCCAGCGGAGTTCATCATACTCTTCAACAAAACTCAACAATGGTATCCCCAATGGAGTTCTCATTCATCTCAGCGAAGCACCTCTCTTCCCACAGAGTATTGTCCCCCAGCAAGATCGCTAGAGTAGTTATTCCCTGCAGAGTAATCTCTTCATCAAGTTTATTCCCCAACGGAGTCATCTTCTCCCACCGGTTCATTCTGGCAATCTTCATCCTCAGTGGAAACAAAGAACTCTCTCCAACCATCAGCCCAGGATTTAACTCCCGGCATTCGTCAAGGATATATTTTCCTAGACGAAAATACGTTCAAAAACATCACATTGTCATACATCATGATATATGCATAAACGCATCATATCTTACAATCTCATTCATGTTGAGAACATCATTGCTTGATGTGATCGGTGGATCTGGAACTGACTGTTTAACGCTGGTTCGCGAAATGTCGCGGAAGCAAGAGTCGCCACCGTCTTTTATTTTCTCCAAATGGAAAGGACAAAAGCACAGAAAAATTCCTTAAAGAGATTGCTCTCGGTTCGGGAGGTAGATTATAGAAAGGGAAGGTGTTAGCACCCTTTCTATCCATGGTTATCCATGGGCTCTTAGATACTTGCTCATTTGTGTTTTCAAAAATGGTTTGTTTGCTTTTCAACTGTGGGTTTTAAAAAGTTTCTTTGAAAATTCCAGTTCGACTCTTGTATCGGTCCTCAAGAGTGTTTGAAAAATTGCTTTCGAAAGCTTTTTGAAAATGTGTTGGTGTGAAAAGTAATTTTGAATTTGTTTTGAAATTTAGAGCAAGTATCTAGAGTCGTCTGCCTACCCTAAGGAATTCGTCTGTGTAAATGTCCTTTAAAGTAGTGCCATCCCACCATTGAGAGGTAGGTAGCACCACCATTGGAGGTGTTCGGGTCAATTCGAGGTTCGGGACATGGTGGTCACCAGAGCAATGGGAAGACACCTTAGAAGCTACCCTCATGCCAGGTTCCTGGATCATGAGGACTTACTAAAACGTCCTCTACTCGACGATCACCTTTCGGGGCAAGGCAACAGTGAGGCGTACCCTAGGGGTGGTGTGTGATTTGTGTGTTATGTTCATTTGCATTTATCTTGTCATGTTTTTGGTGTTCTACGCTTGTTTTTATTTTGTCCATACATTCTTTCATGCTTTTGATTAACAGTTAAAAGGTTGCGAGAAAAGTAAATTCTAAGCTATTACAAAAGGCGCGGGTCCACATCGCCAAAATTAACCAGGACCCGATTTGACAGAAAAATAAAGAAATTAAAGGTGCGAGAAGTAATTTACATGGCTTCGGGAGAGATACATGAATATTTAAACGAAATAAAATAAAAATGCAAATTAATAAGAAATTAAGAACGAAACGAGGGCGTTGGACCCTTTTGCAAAAATCAAATTAATGATGAAGTTAATTAATTAAAAAAAAAAGAAAGGACTTGTTTTTGGTATTTTTTAGTATTTTAAGATTTAATATAAAAAGAATTAATTAAAATTAATACTAACCCTAATTCTAATGGCTTTTAATTTATTAAGAAAAATATTGAAGTTTTTAACCTAAATTAAACCCTAATTAATTTACAATTTTAATTATGAAAATAAAATATTTAATTATTTGATATATTTAGGAAAGAAAAATAAAAAGGATGAAAAATTATTAATTAAACCTATTTCTACATTTTTTAGATTTTTTATTAAAAGAATTAAAATTGCAAACCTAATTTAAAACTAAATTCAATTACATGCAAATTTATTTAAGAAAATACTAAAATAAAAATAATTTATTGTTTTAATTCTTTTCTGATTTTTATGTGTATTTTTTTATATTTATGAAAATATTACATTAATTAATAAAGCAATAATTAAAAGAAAATATAAATAAATAAAAAATTAAAGAAAGAAAATAAATTGGCAAACCTAGGGGGGTGTCAGTCCCCAATGTGGAGGTGAAATCATGGAAATTCTGGCCCAATAACCTTGGTCCGTTTGACCTTTTCCAGATAGCGTGCTGCAGCATTGACCATGTTTATGGTGTTCATCAATTCTGAGCCTTTGATTTGATTCCAATATGCACGTGGATGGTTTGATCTGGAGGGTGTATGGTGCGCCTTGATGTTGAGTCTGCATGGGAATTCTTATTGAAAAATAATATGGAAGTGATGTAGACCTGGGACTCGAACCCAGGTCTTGGACGTTAACACTCACACGCCTTGCCATTTGTTCTACTGCACGCGTTGTTAATATTAAACAAACAACAAATATCATAAAAGAAACAAAAATGTTAGTGGACTCTGCGCGCGAATTTTTAAACTGGCCAATCCACGCTTCACACGTTATCGTCTTCCTCGCGCAGTTTTATTTTCCTGAAATAAAAGAAACATGGGCAATGGTTTTTGATGTGTTCTCTTAGGCCAGCTATGGGAAAATAGCGATTAGCCCAGGAACGCTCATAAATTGAGCGCGAGCATAGCTTTGTAGTCGTCTGAATGTGCTGATTTGGATGGTGGTGGTCAAGGGTTCCAATTTTTTCTTGTTACAAAACCCCTAATCTGAAGCTTGCAAAACCCTAATATCCTCTCATGGCGAAATCATATACAAGGCATAAAAACACAATTAAACACATGGGTTAGCTTCAAAATAGCATGAGGAATGTAAATCAACAATTAAAACTTGCAATAAACGCATGAATGAGGATGCACGATCATGGATTTTTTTCTGTACAGGAGCGGTTCACGTTACCAATTCTTTAAGCTTTGATGAATGTTTGTGATTGGAATATGTCCTATGAACCTTCAGCAAGCTAATGACAAGAAAATTAGGCCTTGAATCGCCCTAGAAAGTGGTTTTCCGAATTGAGTTTCTTTGCAAAATTTTCAAGTTTGATAATGGCTTTTCTGAGCAGCTGCGTGTGTTTTTTGATTAGGGTTGTGATCCTTGCATATGTAGTAGTGAATTAGGTTAAGAATATTGATCCAAATCTCTTGCAATGATGGTTTTGAAAATTTGATTTTCAAGATCTTTAACCAAATATTTTCCATGTGCTTTTGTACCAATTAAGATCAATTCAATCCAAATCTTTCCTTATTTGCATATGCACGAAATCTTGAGGATAAAACATGTACAAAAAGATTGGAAAACTTAGGTTAGCATTTTTCATACATTTATTTTGATTTAAATGAATTATTATAAATAAAAAATTCAAATAAATAAATAAAAAATGAATAAAGACTTCCCTTTGGGACAAGTGGTCGTGCACATTCCATGGATGATGAATTGTGGAAGAAAAATGGGCCCATTAGCAATTTTAGGCCATTTGAATCAATGTTGACTTTTCAAAATATCCAATAATTTCCCAACTTCCACAAGGCATAACTTGCTCAATTTTTAAGCTTTTCTCATGTTCTTGGACATTTTGGAAAGGTCTTTGAGTCCTCAAACCAATGCCTTTGGTCCCATGTTATTTTGATTTACCAATCTCAAGTTATTCCCTTTGACTTAAAGTCCCTTTTTGTTGACTTTTGAAAATGACCTATAATGTTGAAATTGATAACTTTTTGTGAGAGCATTCCTTGGACTTGAAGTATGAAGATGAGTTGTAGGAAATGTATTTCTCTTCAAAATGAGCTTTGGATGGAATTTTTATGATAATCCATGTGAAAGTTATGCTCTGGTCAATTTCAGTTGACTTTTTTCAGCTGTCCAAATAAGGAAACTTTTGCATCTTGATGATTTCTGAGCCAAATTTTGAGAATCATGATCAAGCATTGATCAAATGATGTTTGTGGCTTCAAAATGATATGTTGACCAAAAATTTGAACTTTTGACTGTCAAATGACCATTTTGCCCCTACAGTTGACTGTAGTGTAATTAGGGTTTTTGACTGTGCAATTTTGTGCTGAAAGCCTTGAAACTTAATATGAGGATACTTGACCATATTTGTAGGCATGTGAGACTTGATTGGACCTTTGGAAACTTCATTTTCTTGATCAGAACACAAACCCTAGTTTTGACTGCTTAGGAGGCCCTTGCACTGTGCAACCCTTGGGGCACTTTGAAGCTTGATTTGACATTTCTTTGAAGAATATGGGAGGGCAAATTTTGGGGTACAACAGTTGCCCCTGTTCAATCTTCTTAGACCTGAGGATGCAGATTGGCTGACGTGCCTTTCGTAATCCGAAGGTAGAAGATGATTGAACACTAGAGTGCCCAGAAATTTGCGCTCACATAGAAGCAGTGTGATGGAAATGGGCTTGTAGATGCCATTTGGAGGTTGATGAATAGGGTGATGGGCTTACAGATGCCATCTGGATGTTGATCGCATAAGAGATTCCTTAGCGAGAACCTGCATACCTGCAAAAGAAAAAATGAGTACCTGGCACGTTGCAGGAGCTGGTCTTCAGATGCTTTGTATAGATGTGTCCTGACTGGTTACAGGAGCTGAGTCTGGATCTTAAAAAGAGGATGAATAAACCAGGGATGGTTGCTACTTTTGTATGAACAGTAAGAGAACCTTGGGTGACTTTAACTTCAACAACGTTCGTTGAGAAAATCTTGGTGGGAATTACCATCTTCGCAGTATCGGGAAGGGAACCATAGGCAATTATAATCTCGAACGTCTGAGAAAAACCTAAAATGGAATTATCATCTCATGCACCGTCGGGGAGAGAACCAATAGGAAATTATAATCTCAAAGAAAAACCTTAAAATGGAAATCTCATGCACCATCGGAGAGAGAACCAATAGGAAATTATAATCTTAAAGAAAAACCCTAAAATGGAAATCTCATGCACCGTCGGAGAGAGAACCAATAGGAAATTATAATCTTAAAGAAAAAACCTAAAATGGAAATCTCATGCACCGTCGGAGAGAGAACCAATAGGAAATTATAATCTTAAAGAAAAACCTAAAAATGCAAATCTCATGCACCGTCGGAGAGAGAACCAATAGGAAATTATAATCTTAAAGAAAAAACCTAAAATGGAAATCTCATGCACCGTCGGAGAGAGAACCAATAGGAAATTATAATCTTAAAGAAAAAACCTATAATGGAAATCTCATGCACCGTCGGAGAGAGAACCAATAGGAAATTATAATCTTAAAGAAAAAACCTAAAATGGAAATCTCATGCACCGTCGGAGAGAGAACCAATAGGAAATTATAATCTTAAAGAAAAACCTAAAAATGGAAATCTCATGCACCGTCGGAGAGAGAACCAATAGGAAATTATAATCTTAAAGAAAAACCTAAAAATGGAAATCTCATGCACCGTCGGAGAGAGAACCAATAGGAAATTATAATCTTAAAGAAAAACCTAAAAATGGAAATCTCATGCACCGTCGGAGAGAGAACCAATAGGAAATTATAATCTTAAAGAAAAACCTAAAAATGGAAATCTCATGCACCGTCGGAGAGAGAACCAATAGGAAATTATAATCTTAAAGAAAAACCCTAATATGGAAATCTCATGCACCGTCGGAGAGAGAACCAATAGGGAATTATAATCTTAAAGACAAACCCTAAAATAACTTCTACTGAGTCTTCATCAGAAAAATCAGTTTGGAGTCGATTTAGCTGGACTAGAGAAGGCCTTGGACTGGATAAGGAATCTTTGGAGTTGATTAACTGAACCGGTCTAGGTCTTGAAATATGATTGAGAATTTAACTGAATCTTTCCTGAAAGGTAAAGGTCAGTCATATGCAATGCATGACATGAACCAAGCAATGATGTTCTCAACATAAATGAGATTTGTATGATATGATGCGTCTATGCATACTATAATGATGTATGCGATGTTTATGTATGTTTTCGTCTAGGAAAGTAAATCCTTGACGGGTGCCGGGAGGTCATATCCTGGGCTGATGTTGAAGAATAAGCTTGTACTTCCGCTGGGGGATGATAGCTGCAAGAATACCGGTAGGAGAAGATGACTCCGTTGAGGAATAAACTTGGCGAATGGAAGATTCTGCGGGGAGAAAAGTACTCTAACGATCTTGCTGGGGAGCAATACTATGTGGGGAGAGAGATACTTTGCTGAAATGTTGATGGTAACTTGCTGGGGATACCCTTGTTGCTTGGGGAAATGAATTCCAACTTTCCTGGGGAAATGGATTGGACTCCCCTGGGGGAGTTTTGATATGCTGGGGAAGTGATTCCTTTGAATATTTGATATGCCGCCGGGGAACAATCTTTAGACCAAGACTGCCGGGGATGCTCGTTAAGAATATATGTATTGCCGCTGGGGAATATTGATATCTGCTGGAGGATACCTAACTTCCTTAAGATTTGATAACTCTGCTTGGAGAAGAATGCCCTGCCTACTCTCTGGGGAATTAGGATATCTGGTTATGTTCTTTAGCTGAACCTACCTTGGTACCTTAGAGGACAGATCAACTAGATTGCTTAGACAACCCTTTATTGCCCCTGTTTCTAGTGTCACCTGTAATAAAATCCTTTGTTTCGTATGCAAATATTTATGAGTTAGCAAACTATTGTCAATGCATATATCACAAATTGAACCTTGGACGTTCTTCGCAAAACAAAACAGAAAAAGAAAAACAGTTGGCACGTTTAAATGAAAATATATTTGTATTGATTTTGAATGGCCTGAAAATAGGCGTTTTGTGTACAAGAGGCTGACGTCCTAGTAAGAGAACACCGCCGAACAAAAGAGTTTATACAAGTTTTGTACAAAAGAAAATAAAACAGCTGTGTGAAATGAATGATCCCACTGGGTTTTAACTCTGCTATTGCCTTTATAACTCCGAGCGTCTCATCACTTGATGACCTTGGTTGAAGGTGAAGCCGACTGATCGATGTCGTCTGAACTTGATGCAGATACCGGATTCTGGATGCAAAGTGATCAATGAGACATAGTATTACGCTTTTATCCCTAATTTTTGCCTGGACCTCCCTTTCGGGTTTTCAGTCCACCGGGATACCCATTTTTGCCCAAGCCGCCTTTTCAGGTTTTCGACTTGCCGGGTGTACAGATTTTTTCGTTTTCATCCCTTCATTTTGCCCGAACCCTTTTGGTTCGCCGGGAAGCCCTAATTTTTGCCTAGGCATGTCAGCCTAGCGGGTCTTTTTTCATGCGTAGTATTTTTTTACTATGTCTGCATTGGCGGGGTGTGGAAGGTCGTCACCATCCATGTTGGTCAATATCATTGCTCCTCCTGATAACACATGCTTGACTACAAATGGCCCTTCATATGTAGGGGTCCATTTACCCCTTGGATCACTCTGAGGAAGGATGATTCGCTTGATTACCAGATCCCCAACTTGATATTCCTGTGGTCTGACCTTTTTGTTAAATGCCCTGATCATCCGTTTCTGATACGTCTGACCATGACAGATAGCAGCAAGTCTCTTCTCATCAATAAGGTTGAGCTGATCAAGTCGTGTCTGGATCCAATCATCTTCATTCAGATTTGCATCCTTCATTATTCGGAGAGAGGGTATTTGCACTTCGATCGGCAAGACTGCCTCCATACCATAAACCAAAGAGAAGGGAGTTGCCCCGGTTGACGTCCTAGCTGAGGTACGGTATCCGTGTAGAGCGAACGGTAACATCTCGTGCCAATCTTTATAAGTCACTGTCATCTTCTGCACGATTTTCTTGATGTTTTTATTTGCTGCTTCTACAGCCCCATTCATCTTCGGTCTGTAAGGAGAAGAATTGTGGTGATGTATCTTGAACCGTTCGCAGAGCTCAGCGATCATCTTATTGTTCAGATTGGTACCGTTGTCTGTAATAATCCTCTCTGGGACACTGTACCGACAGATCAGGTTGTGTTGAATGAACCGTGCCACAACAGTCTTGGTTACCGTAGCATAGGATGCTGCTTCGACCCACTTCGTAAAGTAATCAATCGCCACTAAGATGAAGCGATGCCCATTAGACGCCGTAGGTTTAATCTCGCTGATCATGTCTATGCCCCACATTGCAAACGGCCAAGGCGCAGTTAGAACATTCAGGGGAACCGGAGGAACATGCACCTTGTCTGCATAGATCTGGCACTTATGGCATGTCCTGGAATGTTGGTAGCAGTCAGCTTCCATTGTGGACCAGTAATATCCTGCCCGTAGGATCTTCTTTGCCATAGTGTGTCCACTGGAATGCGTACCAAAGGTCCCTTCATGTAGCTCTTCCATGATTCTTTCTGCTTCAGCTTTGTCCACACAACGCAGTAAGGTTGAATCATGGTTTCGCTTGTACAAGATACCGTTGCTAAGGAAGAACTTTGCTGCGAACCTTCTCAGGAATTTCTTATCATTGATAGAGGCACCTTCAGGGTATTCCTGAGCTTCCAGATATCTCTTTACTTCATGGTACCAAGGCTTCTCAGTTACCAGTTCAGTCTCGAGATCACAGCAGTATGCCGGTTCGTCCAATTTCCAGATGATGATCCGGGGAGCCTCATTATCCCATTTAACTTTGAACATAGAAGACATTGTAGCTAACGCGTCCGCCAACTGATTCTCTTCTCTTGGAAAGTGTTCAAAGGTTATTTCTGTGAAGTGGGGGATCATGGTCAACACACATTCTCTGTAAGGAATCAGGTTTGGATGTTTCGTATCCCACTCTCCTTTGATCTGATTGATCACAAGAGCGGAATCTCCGAAGACACTCAGAAACTTAATCCTTAGGTCGATCGCAGCTTGAAGACCCATGATGCATGCCTCATACTCTGCCATGTTGTTGGTACAGTTGAAACATAGTCGGGCAGTGAGTGGAGTATGAGTACCTTGAGGAGATATGATGATGGCGCCGATACCATTTCCCAAAGCATTGGAAGCTCCGTCAAAGTGCATAGACCATCGGGATCCTGGATCAGGTCCTTCATCTGGTCCAGGTACTTCACAATCAATTACAATCATGATGCTTTCATCCGGAAACTCAAAGTTCATTGACTGATAGTCGTCTACGGCCTGATGTGCCAGGTGGTCTGCCAATACACTTCCCTTGATGGCTTTCTGGGTTGTATACTGAATGTCGTATTCCGTCAAGATCATTTGCCATCTTGCAATTCTCCCAAACAGAGCAGGCTTTTCGAATATGTACTTTATAGGATCCATCTTTGAGATCAATAAGGTAGTATGAGTCAGCATGTACTGTCTCAGCCGGCGAGCAGCCCATACCAAAGCGCAGCAAGTTTTCTCAAGCAGTGAGTATCGGGTCTCACAGTCGGTAAACTTTTTGCTAAGGTAATAAATGGCATGCTCTTTTCGGCCAGACTCGTCATGCTGCCCCAACACACACCCCATTGAGTTGTCAAGCACTGTTAGATATAGTATCAGAGGTCTCCCTTCAACCGGTGGCATAAGGATAGGTGGTTCTTGGAGATACTCCTTGATTTTGTCAAAAGCAGCCTGACATTCATCGTTCCAACGTACTACCTGATCTTTCTTCAGCAGCTTGAAGATTGGTTCACAGGTAGCAGTCAGATGTGAGATGAACCGAGCGATGTAATTCAGGCGTCCTAGAAAGCCTCTGACCTCTTTCTCTGTCCTGGGAGCTTGCATCTCTTGAATAGCTTTGACCTTAGCAGGGTCCACTTGAATTCCCTTGTCACTTACCACGAAGCCTAGTAACTTCCCAGATCTTACCCCGAAGGTGCACTTGTTCGGGTTCAATCTCAGCTTGTACAGTTTCAACCGGTCAAATAACTTCTGCAGATGATCTAGGTGCTCTTCCTCAGTCTGGGACCTTGCGATCATGTCGTCAACATATACTTCTATCTCATGATGGATCATGTCATGAAATAAAGCAACCATGGCACGTTGGTAGGTTGCCCCAACGTTCTTTAACCCGAATGGCATGACCTTGTAACAGAAGGTGCCCCACTGAGTAACAAAGGTAGTTTTTCCCATGTCTTCAGGTGCCATCTTGATCTGATTGTAACCTGAAAAGCCATCCATGAAAGAGAACACCTTATGCTGAGCTGTATTATCAACAAGGACATCAATGTGAGGTAGGGGAAGTCATCTTTGGGGCTGGCCCTATTCAGATCCCTGTAGTCGACACACATTCTGACCTTACCGTCCTTCTTAGGTACCGGCACCACATTAGCAACCCACTGAGGGTAAGAAGTCACTGCAAGAAACCCAGCGTCAAACTGTTTCATAACCTCGGCTTTGATCTTCTCAGACATCTCTGGACGCATCCGACGGACCTTTTGCTTAACTGGAGGGCAGTCTTCCTTAGTTGGCAAGTGATGGACCACAATATCGGTATCCAACCCGGGCATGTCTTCGTAGGACCAGGCAAAGATCTCCATATAATCATGCAGCATTTGAGTCAACCGTTGCTTCACGCTGAGCTCTAGGTTGGCACCAATCTTTACCTCTTTCCTGTCTGCCTCAGTACCCAGGTTTATTGTTTCCACTGGCTCTTCATGGGGTTGAATTTCCCTCTCTTCCTGAAGCAACAGTCTTGCAAGTTCACCAGGCACTTCGCAATCATCTTCACCTTCGTCTTCGGCTAAGTTGATCGGATTTTCGAAGTCATAAATGGCGGTAGCAGAGTCGTTACCAGTAAGATCCAGAGTGGATTGAAACCTATATGAGTGAGTGTGTGTGTAAATACAGCTGTTTTGAAATATATGTAAAGGAAAGAAAGACAAAAAAGGAGCATAAAATTTGTAATGCGAGAAAACGTCCAAGATTTTCATTCATGATATATGAAATGACAATTTATATGCCCTCACAAATGAAACCACGGTGCCTCGGGTAAGACACCGGACCATAGAGTTTATTTATTGTTTATTACAAAATAACGAAACAAAGAAATTTATTACTGCGTCACAAAGGTAACAGGAGTATGGTCCTTAGCAATCCAATTGTTCAATCCGCCTTCGGTCGTTGGATAGATCCAGCTATTGAATTCAGCTTCGTCCACTTCATTGCCTTCCCCAACAGCATTCACACCTGGGTTTATAATGAACACAGGAGGTATTCTGATCTTCGCCTGCCGCATAGCTTTCTGACCCTCTTCGGTAAAACCCAGCCCAAATTTATCAGTCTTCTGTGTGAAGTCTGGAAGTCTGCCCCAGTTAGCACTTTCACCCTTCTGAACCACAGCCCGAGCATCCTTCAGGGAGGCTGTGATCGGTGGATCTGGAACTGACTGTTTAACGCTGGTTCGCGAAATGTCGCAGAAGCAAGAGTCGCCGCCGTCTTTTATTTTCTCCAAATGGAAAGGACAAAAGCACAGAAAAATTCCTTAAAGAGATTGCTCTCGGTTCGGGAGGTAGGTTATAGAAAGGGAAGGTGTTAGCACCCTTTCTATCCATGGTTATCCATGGGCTCTTAGATACTTGCTCATTGTGTTTTCAAAAATGGTTTGTTTGCTTTTCAATGTGGGTTTTAAAAAAGTTTCTTTGAAAATTCCAGTTCGACTCTTGTGTCAGAGTGTTTGAAAAATTGCTTTGAAAGCTTTTGAAAATGTGTTGGTGTGAAAAGTATTTTTTGATTTGTTTTTGAAATTAGAGCAAGTATTAAGAGTCGTCTACCTACCCTAAGGAATTCGTCTGTGTAAATATCCTTAAAGTAGTGCCATCCCACCATTGAGAGGTAGGTAGCACCACCGTTGGAGGTGTTCGGGTCAATTCGATTGTTAGGGACAGTGTGGTCACCAGAGCAACAGTAGGACACCTTAGAAGCTACCCTTATGCCATTGATCCTTTTTTAATTCGAGGCAACTTTTCCGAGGCAACTTGTTTTGAGGCATATGGATCAACGGACATAAGGACTTACTAAAACGTCCTATACTCGACGACCACGTTTCGAAGGCAAGGCAACAGTGAGGCGTACCTTAGGAGTGGTGTGTGAATTTGTGTATTATTTTCATGTTATGTTTTATCTTGTACATGTATATTGGTGTTCTACGCTTGTTTTTATTTAAGGCCATTCATTCTTGCATGCTTTGTTTAACAGTTAAAAATTTGCGGGAAAGTAAATCTAAACTATTACAAATGGCGCGGGTCCACATCGCCAAAATTAACCAGGACCTGATTTGACAGAAAAATAAATAAGGTAGAAGAATTGAAAGTGCGAGAAGTAATTACAAGGCTTCGGGAGAGGTACATAATTATTCAAGCGAAATAAAATAAATATGTGCAATTAAACAATTAAGTCGAAAGGAGGGCGTTGGACCCTTTTGCAAAATATTAAAATTATATGAATTAATTAATTAAGAAAAGAAATTGTTTTTTTTTGGTATTTTAGGATTTTATGAAAAAAGAAAGAATTAATTAAAATTTAAATGAGATGCAAACCCTAATTCTAATTATTTTAATTTATTAAGAAAACATGAAACTTTAACCTAATTTAAGCCCTAATTAATTTACATGCAAATTTGATTATAAAAATAAATAAAATAAATAAATATTATTATGAGAAAGAAAAATTAAAAAGGAATAAAAATATTAATTAAACCTAGTTCTACATTTTTTTAGATTTTTATTATGAAAAGAATTAACATTAAAACCCTAATTTAACTAAATTCAATTTACATGCAATTTGTTTGTGAAAATAATAAAAGAAAAATATTTATTGTATTTTTTGTCCCTTTTTTGATTTTTACGCATTTTTTATATTTGGTAAAAATAATTAATTAAATCAAAGCAATAAAGAAAATAAAATAATTATTGAAAATAAAATATGAGAAAAATAGAAAATGGCAAACCAGGGGGGGTGGAAGTCCCAAATAGGAGGTATGATCCAAGAAACTCTGGCCCATTTAGCATTGGCCTGTTTGGACTTTTTTGCTAACATGTTGAAGCGTTGACCAGACTTAGGGTGTTCATCAATCTTGAGCCTTTGATCTGAAGCAGCTGGACGCGTGGACGCTCTGATCTGGAGGATGTATGGTGATCTATAACGCTTGCGCTGCATGGGAATACACATGTGTTGTACCCCAAAATTTGCCCTCCCATATTCATCATGAAATTGCCAAGTCAAGGTCACAAAATTCCCCAAGGGTTGTGCAGCTCAACTGTCTCCTATACAGTCAAAACTAGGGTTTGAGTCCTGATCAAGAAAATGGAGTTTTCAAAGGCCCAATCAAGTCTCATATGCTTACAAAGATAGTCAAGTATCCTCATGTCAAGTTTCAAGGCATTCAGCTCAAAATTGCACAGTCAAAACTCTAGATTGCACTACAGTCAACTGTAGGGGCAAAATGGTCATTTGACAGTCAAAAGTTCAAATTTTTGGTCAATATATCATTTTGAAGCCACAAACATCATTTGATCAATGCTTGATCATGATTCTCAAAATTTGGCTCAGAAATCATCAAAGATGCAAAAGTTGCTATATTTGGACAGCTGAAAAAGTCAACTGAAATTGACCAGGGCATAACTTTCACATGGATTATCAGAAAAATTCCATCCAAAGCTCATTTTGAAGAGAAAGACATTTCCTACAACTCATCTTCATATTCCAAGTCCAAGAAATGCTCTCACAAAAAGTTATCAATTTCAACATTATAGGTCATTTTCAAAAGTCAACAAAAAGGGACTTTAAGTAAAAGACCATAACTTGAGATTGGTAAATCAAAATGACATGGGACCAAAGGCATTGGTTAAAGGACTCAAAGACCTTTCCAAAATGTCCAAGAACATGTGAAAAACTTAAAAATTGAGCAAGTTATGCCTTGTGGAAGTTGGGAAATTTTTGGGAGTTTTGAAAAGTCAACAATGGTTCAAATGACCTAAAAATGCAAATGGGCCCATTTTTCTTCCAAGTTTCTTCATGCCAAGCCTATGCACGACCACTAGGCCCAAAGGTAAGTATTTTCATATTTTTTAATTATTTATTTGAATTTATATTAATTTATATTCATTTAAATCATTTTAATACATGAAAAATATAAACCTAACCTAAAAAAATCTTTTTATGCACATTATAGGCTCAATATCTCGTGCTTAGTCAATTATGGAAGGTTTTGGGTTGATTGGAACTAATTGACACCAAATTGCATATGGAAAAGATATGGAAAAGATTTCATGAAATCAAATATTGAAAATCATCAAAGCAATGGATTTTGTCCAAGTTTTCTTAACCTAATCACTCCTTACATATACAGGAATGTAAACCTAATGCAAAAGGACTGCAAGCTGCGCCCCAAGAACCTTTTGGCAAGTTGAAATTTTCCATAAAAAGTCAAAACTGAAAATTAGTTTTTAGGTCGATTCAAGCTCCAATTTTTATTCCATCAGCATCCTTAAGCATCCTTGAAGAGATTCCAATCAAAAACTTTCTCTCAAACGCCAAGAATTGGTATCAGGAACTCAAACTTTGTCACAAAAATTTCCAAATCGCATATCATAATTTACGCATCATTGTGCATTTTTATTCATGAATTCTTGTTCAATATGAAATTTGCAAGCTAACCATAACTTTTAATTGAAGTTTCGTGCGCTTTTGGCCAAGTTACCATTATTGTGTTCTAGGGTTTCCACGAGTTTTGATTTGGGCACTTCGTGATACTGTAAAATTGAGGCTCATCAGTACCATGATCAAAACCAGCGCGATTAGACGATCAATATACAACTATCGCGCCTAATTTATATGCAATGAGGGGTTATTCGCTATTATGGGATTTGACTTGTTTTGAGGGGGTTTAAAACCCCCGTTAACCTTCTTTTATTTTTTCAGAGAAGAACGAATGAAGAAGAAGAAGCTGAGTTGGCAAGGCGTGAATGGTCCTTTTAAATTTCGCGCTAAAAGTTTCCACTAACATTTGTTTTCTTTCATATTAATTGTTGGTTGTTAAAATATTAAAAGTGTTCAATGGCTCAGCTGGCATATGCGTATTGCTTGCAACCTCTGAGACCTGGGTTCGAGTCCCAGGTCTGAATAAATTCACGTCATTTTTCTATCCTCATTCCCATGCAGGCACCACGTTGGAACGTACCATGTGCCATCAGTATCTCACCATACACGCGTCCAGTGCGTGCAGATCAAAGGCTTAAATTCAAAGAACATACCATAGACCAGTCAACGCGTCATACAGGATTCAAAAAGTCAACGAAGACTGAAACTCAATTGGGCCAGGCTTTTCAAATCTATACCTCCTAAAATGGGGCTACACCCCACCCTGGTTTGCATTTTTTTTTATATTTTTCTTCTTACCTTTATTTTTGTTGTTTTATTTATTTTATTGTCTTAATTTAATTAATTTATTTTTCTACAAAATATAAAAAAAACATTCAAAAAATCAGAAAAGACCAAAAAAAAATAATAAATGTTTATATTATAATTATTTTCATGAATAAAAAGCTTGTAAATATTTAGCTTTAATTTAGGTTTATTAAATATTTTTCATAATAAAAATCTAAAAGAATAGAATTTAGGTTTAATAACTTTTTATTTTCTTTTTTAATTTTTCCCTTTTTTTTCAGAATAACAATATTATTTATTTATTATTTTATTTTCATAAATTAAAAAATGTACATAAAAAATTTTAGGTTTAATTTAGATCTTAATTTAATTCTTTCATAATAAATAAAAACATTAGAATTAGGGTTTGCCTTTTAGTTTAATTTCAATTAACTCCTTTTTCTTTTAAATCTAAAAAAACATAAAAATCCTAAAAACATTTCTTCGTAATTTTAATTTTAATTCCTCTTTATTTAATTAATTCATGTAACTTTTAATATTTTTGCAAAAGGGTCCAACGCCCATTGTTTTAATTTAATTGCGCGCATTCACTTTATGTCGTTCATTATAATTATGTAAATCTCCCAAAGCCATGTAACTTTACTTTTCGCACTTTTAGTTACTTCGCATTATTTATTTTTCAGTCAAATCGGGTCCAGTTTAATTTTGGCGATGTGGACCCGCGCCATTTGTAATAGTCGTAGATTTATTTTTTGCAAACTTTTAACTGTTAACGAATATGCATGAAAGAATGAATGTCTTAATAAAATCAAGCGTAGATCACAATAAACATGACAAGACAAATACAAATGAAAACGACACACAATTCGCACACACCACCCCTAGGGTACGCCTCACTGTTGCCTTGCCTTTCGAAAGGTGATCGTCGAGTAGAGGATGTCTTAGTAAGTCCTCATGATCCGGGAACCTGGCATGAGGGTAGCTTCTAAGGTGTCTTCCCATTGCTCTGGTGATCACCATGTCCCGAACCTCGAATTGACCCGAACACCTCCAACGGTGGTGCTACCTACCTCTCAATGGTGGGATGGCACTACTTTAAAGGACATTTACACAGACGAATTCCTTAGGGTAGGTAGACGACTCATGGATACTTGCTCTAATTCAAAACAAAACAAATCAAAAATACTTTTCACACCAACACATTTTCAAAAAGCTTTCGAAAGCATTTTTCAAACACTCTTGAGGACCGATACAAGAGTCGAACTGAAATTTTCAAAGAAACTTTTTTAAAACCCACAGTTGAAAAGCAAACAAACCATTTTTGAAAACGCAAGTGAGCAAGTATCTAAGAGCCCATGGATAACCATGGATAGAAAGGGTGCTAACACCTTCCCTTTCTATAATCTACCTCCCGAACCGAGAGCAATCTCTTTAAGGAATTTTTCTGTGCTTTTGTCCTTTCCATTTGGAGAAAATAAAAGACGGTGGCGACTCTTGCTTCCGCGACATTTCGCGAACCAGCGATAAACAGTCAGTTCCAGATCCACCGATCACAGAACTGGCGACTCTGCTGGGGATAAACTTAAAGTGAGGTGTACCTTAGGGCTAGGTCATAACTATGTTTTCAATTGTCTTCTTTGCTTGCGTTATTATTGTGGGTTGCTTGGGAGTTCTATAGATCCTAAACCCGGATCTGGGGGATACCTTTCTTAGAAAGTAGCAACAAGGCTGTGAGGGAACTGTGCGGGGTATACCGACATGGTTGAAACAGTCTGCTACGTTGATGTGGCACTTTGGTGTGTACCGGTAACCCTTGAGTTCAGTCAAGGAGAGTACGGGGCCTCCGCGTGGTGTCGTGAAGCATCAACAGACCTTAGGAACCTTAATTGAACTATCTTGGCCTCTTTAGGGTAGTGAGATAACTGACTTTGGTGCAGTCCGAGGTTGGTTGATACTCGATACTACGCTCAATTGAGGGTTGCTTTCCTGGAATATTTCGGTCGCCAGTTCAGTGGCTAAATCGAAACGATGAACAATGAAAGCAATCCCGTGATATTGGGAACCTTAGAACCCGGTTACTTCTGATAGGACAGGTTGAGCCCACCAACTTCAAGAGGGTGATACCTAGACCCCATGCTGGCCTAAACCCTAAGGGCTTCTCTTGTGTGACTTGTGTGCCTTCGTACTTGACTACTTGCATACTTGTTATCTGACCCTTGATGTCTTGCAGGTGTTGTTCATAGTCCTTAATTGGGACTTATAACAGGGTGTACTAATCACTTGCAGGTCTTGTTTGTAGTCCTTAACTAGGACTCATGACAGGGTTTACCAAATTACTTGCAGGTCTTGTTTATAGTCCTTAATTGGGACTCATGACAGGGTACTAAGTTTCTTGCAGGTCTTGTTTATAGTCCTTAACCAGGACTCATGACAGGGTTTACCAAATTTCTTGCAGGTGTTGTTTATAGTCCTCAACTGGGACTCATAACAAAGTATACTGAATTTCTTGCAAGGTTTGTTTATAGTCCTTAATTGGGACTCATAACAGGGTTTACCTACATCACCCCATGCATGGCATGACATCATACCATTGCATACCATTGCATACATCCTAACCCATTTCAAGGATCTCAAGGGCTTGTGATGCAGGTCGGGATGAACCAATTGTCTAGCCAGGGGCAAAGAGGATTTATTTTCCTCTAGTCAAGGTTGTCAGGGGCTATGACCCACTTGATATGGTGAGCCTTTGACCCTTGGAAGAAAGACTCTCAACAAATATGAAGTTCTTTCAATCAAGCTACCGGATCCAAATGCTAACAAATTTTCTTGTTTATCCCGCGAGATACTTGAAAACATTGCATGCATGTCATACACATCATTGCATAACAGGTACCATTGATTGCAGGTCACTTACCCTGATTCGCTGTTTATTTCAGCAATGGCTTCCCAACAAGATAACCAGGACCTTCACACTCAAGAGACTCAGTTCAAAGAGATCTTCCTGAGTCTATCCAAGGGACAGGAAGAGTTGAGGACGCTCCTCATGGGGAATCTGATCAGAAAGAGTCCTGAAGATGACAAGGACGAACAGCTGAAACGTCTACAAGCTGAGGTAGACACACTGAAAACCCAGATGCTGGGGCAAAGGGCACTCATTCAAGGTTTAGCTCAGGATCAAGGAGAGCTGAGGGCTATGATCAGTCAGCTTCATCAAGACATGAAGCAACCAGCCCAAGTCAGGGACCCAGTCATTAATCAACTCCCAGGAAGTCCAATGAATAGACCTCTCCAAGCTGCTATTACTTCACAGGTCCAACAACGACCCCGCCAAGAACAACGGACTGGTCAGAGCAAACCAGACAAGCCTAAAAGGCAGTTCACCAAGCTCAACGTGTCACCGTCTCAAGCTTTACAACAATTGTTGAGGTTGAATCTGGTGACGTTAAGGGACCCTCCTAAGAATCCCAACACAGCCTCCCCAAAATACAAGTCTAAGGAAAGATGTGCATACCACTCTGGCAGTCCAGGCCATGACACCGACGACTGTTGGGCTCTGAAGAATAGGATCCAAGACCTGATTGAGGAAGGAGCTGTGGATTTCACCCAGATGGGCCAGACTGAATGCTCCTGCCATCCCTATCGGATGCACCATGTGAAGTGACAAGCCCTGAGATGAAAAGACTTTTGTTCATTAAGATCTTCAAGTTGTAATTTTCTTTTGTTCAAACACTTGCTCATGATTAAACGTTGTTATTTCATTAATGCATTGCATATGTCTGTTTTGGAAATTAATACAATTATTTTCATTATATTCAAATATCTTTTCATATTTTTTTCTGATGTCAACTCTGGATCTAAAATTCTAAAGCCTCTTGAGGGAGGATGACGAAAACGATACCACAATCATTACAGTATGCTTTTGAACAGACTCCGCTGATGAGGTACAGGCATTGTTTCAAACCCTAAACACTGGAGTTATAAGGATGATAATCCCTCGTCAACCCCTCTGAGCCAAAGAAGTAGGAGTTTTTATTTTCGAAAATCAAAACCCTTAATCATAACCTGGGGCAGGGTAGTCTTCTCAGTTGACCCAAGTGCATGACGAATGGCACCAAAAAGATCTTTACGAACAAACAAAGACAGTAATGGTTCAGAACAATCATAAAGACAGGCAGTCATCATCAAAATTCATAAATGAAAAGCCCAAAAAGTCTAAACCTACAAAGGGGACTTATGAAACTGGGGCATCCCGCTGACTGTAATTCCAAAAAGGAAACAGTTCAGGCAAAAAAAGAAAGGGATAACAAAAATCAAGAAAGAGGTATCACAAACCCTCAACAAAAAAGGAATGACTGCCCATTCAAAATAAGTTATCAATATCCGAATCATCACCGGAAAATCAGAGCAAAGACTCAAACAAGGTCTAACGTATGATCAACTGAGTTTAGGTTTGGAGAACATCACGAAGAGCGGGTGGGTACAAATAAAATTTGAGCCTTTATCCTTTGTTTCTTAAACCGTGAACCAGGCCACGTTATAACCCTCAAAAGTCCTAGCTGAAGCATGGGTTAGTTCGAAAGCATACTGTCACGAAAGGTATCCTGACTCCTTAAGGCCTACGGTAAATACGGGTTGACATCACGTTTTACAAACATTCACTTGTTTTATGAAAAGAATGCATTTTCAAAATCTTCAAGACAGACATAAGCTTTGCATTTTTAACATAACTTTGTTTGCATATGACTTTTTGTTTGAACAGCATAGAAATTCGCATGACGAAAGTCTAATGAACAAGAGTATCTCCAATCAAGGGGCACGGCATGATCATGGTCTACCATCTGGGGCAGTTAAGTCAAGATCCATAGAATCTCTCAAAAGGCCAAAAAGCCTGGGGGCAAATCTCTACCTGAGTCACTTGGGGCACCCCAGCAACGAACCTGGCCTGATTAAACACCTTCTGGTAATATGGCAACACAAGCAGCCAGGGGCACCTACCTGCATTCTAAGAGCGTGGACATAGTCGAAAAATACTACGCAAAATCAAAGACCCGCTAGGTTGACACACCTAGGCAAAAATAAGGGCTTCCCGGCGAACCAAAAGGGTTCGGGAAAAATGAAGGGATGAAATGAAAAAAATCTGTACACCCGGCAAGTCGAAAACCTGAAAAGGCGGCTTGGGAAAAAATGGGTATCCCGGTGGACTGAAAACCCGAAAGGGCGGTCCAGGCAAAAGTTAGGGATTAAAGCGTACGACTATATCCTGCCATCTGCCTACCTGAAGAAGGTTTGACCCTCAACAATGATCAGCATCCCACAGGTGCCTTCCACATTAGAAACAGGGGCAATGAAGAGTTGTCTAAGTAATCGGATTGTTCAAAGGTATCAAGGTAGCTCCCGTTGAAGAACATAACCAATACGGTTCAATACCTCCCCAGGAGAGTCCAATCTAATTCCCCAGGAAATCTGGAATTCATGTCCCCAAGCAGTAAGCTTATCCCCAGTAGATTCTGGAAGCTTATCCGTCGCAGAGCACGAACGCGTCGTCCGACTTGATTTAAAGAGTTATTTCCTTAACAGGATATAACTGGGTTATCATCATCCAAAAGCCACGGAAAGAGCGTCCTCGACAAAGTCTTCTTACCCCAGCGAAGTCCATCAGCACTTCCAACAACAAGGGTATCCCCAGCAAATTATTATCAACACTCAGCAAGGCATCCCTCTTCCCACAGAGTATTGCTTCCCAGCATGGTCGCTAGAGTATCTTTTCTCCCCGCAGAATATTCCATTTGCCAAGTTTATTCCACAACGGAGTCATCTTCTCCTACCGGTATTCTTGCAGTTATCATCCCCAGCGGAAGCAAAATCTATTCTTCAACATCAGCCCAGGATATGACTTCCCGGCACCCGTCAAGGATTTACTTTCCTAGACGAAAACATACATTCATAAAACATCACATACATCATTATAGCATGCATACACGCATCATATCTTACAAATCTCATTTATGTTGAGAACATCATTGCTTGATCCATATCATGCATTGCATATAACTGACCTCTACCTTTCAGGAAAGATGCAGTTAAATTCTCAATCATATCTCAAAGACTCTAAGACCTAGACCGGTTCAGTTATTCGACTCCAAAGATTTCTTATCCAGTCCCAGGCCTTCTCTAGTCCAGCTAAATCGACTCCCAACAGATTTTTCTGATGAAGACTCAGTAGAAGTTATGAGATTATATTTTCCTATTGGTTCCCTCTCCGACGGTGAGTGAGGTGGTAAGTCCTTTTCAGATGTTTCCCTCTCCGACGGTGAGTGAGGTGATAGTCTCCTATGGTTCCCTCTCCGACGGTGAGTGAGGTGGTAAGTCCTTTTCAGATGTTTCCCTCTCCGGCATGAGCGTGAGGTGATATTCTCTTATGGTCCCCTCTCCAACGGCGAGTGAGGTGGTAATTCCTTCTTCAGATGTTTCCCTCTCCGGCATGAGCGTGAGGTGATAGTCTCCATGGTCCCCTCTCCAACGGCGAGTGAGGTGGTAATTCCTTCTTCAGATGTTTCCCTCTCCGGCATGAGCGTGAGGTGATATTCTCTTATGGTCCCCTCTCCAACGGCGAGTGAGGTGGTAATTCCTTCTTCAGATGTTTCCCTCTCCGGCATGAGCGTGAGGTGATATTCTCTTATGGTCCCCTCTCCAACGGCGAGTGAGGTGGTAATTCCTTCTTCAGATGTTTCCCTCTCCGGCATGAGCGTGAGGTGATATTCTCTTATGGTCCCCTCTCCAACGGCGAGTGAGGTGGTAATTCCTTCTTCAGATGTTTCCCTCTCCGGCATGAGCGTGAGGTGATATTCTCTTATGGTCCCCTCTCCGACGGCGAGTGAGGTGGTAATTCCTTCTTCAGATGTTTCCCTCTCCGGCATGAGCGTGAGGTGATATTCTCTTATGGTCCCCTCTCCAACGGCGAGTGAGGTGGTAATTCCTTCTTCAGATGTTTCCCTCTCTGGCATGAGCGTGAGGTGATATTCTCTTATGGTCCCCTCTCCAACGGCGAGTGAGGTGGTAATTCCTTCTTCAGATGTTTCCCTCTCCGGCATGAGCGTGAGGTGATATTCTCTTATGGTCCCCTCTCCAACGGCGAGTGAGGTGGTAATTCCTTCTTCAGATGTTTCCCTCTCCGGCATGAGCGTGAGGTGATATTCTCTTATGGTCCCCTCTCCAACGGCGAGTGAGGTGGTAATTCCTTCTTCAGATGTTTCCCTCTCCGGCATGAGCGTGAGGTGATATTCTCTTATGGTCCCCTCTCCAACGGCGAGTGAGGTGGTAATTCCTTCTTCAGATGTTTCCCTCTCCGGCATGAGCGTGAGGTGATATTCTCTTATGGTCCCCTCTCCAACGGCGAGTGAGGTGGTAATTCCTTCTTCAGATGTTTCCCTCTCCGGCATGAGCGTGAGGTGATATTCTCTTGTGGTCCCCTCTCCAACGGCGAGTGAGGTGGTAATTCCTTCTTCAGATGTTTCCCTCTCCGGCATGAGCGTGAGGTGATATTCTCTTATGGTCCCCTCTCCAACGGCGAGTGAGGTGGTAATTCCTTTTTCAGATGTTTCCCTCTCCGGCATGAGCGTGAGGTGATATTCTCTTATGGTCCCCTCTCCAACGGCGTGTGAGGTGGTAATTCCTTCTTCAGATGTTCCCCTCTCCGGCATGAGCGTGAGGTGATATTCTCTTATGGTCCCCTCTCCAGCGGCGAGTGAGGTGATATTTCCTTTCAGATTATAATTTCCTATAGTTCCCTCTCCAACGGTGAGTGAGGTGACTCCCTTTGAGATTATAATGTCCTTTGGTTCTCTTCCTGACACTACGAAGATGGTAATTCTCACCAAGATTTTCTCAACGAGCGTTGTTGAGGTTGAAATCACTCAGGATTCTCTTACCATCCATGCTAAGGCAGTAACCATCCCTGGTTCATTCATCAACGTTTGAAGCTCCAGACCCAGCTCCTGTAACCAGTCAGGACATATCTATATCAAGCATCTAAAATCAGCTCCGGCGACGTGTCAGGTACTCATTTTTCTGTTTTGCAGGTATGCAGGTTCTCGCTAAGGAATCTCCTACGCGATCAACGTCCATATGGCATCTATAAGCCCATCATCCTATCCAAGCAACATCCAAATGGCATCTATAAGCCCATTCCCTCATCATCATTGCTACTATGTGAGCGCAAATTTCTGGGCACTCTAGTGTCCAATCATCTTCTACCCTCGGATTACGAAAGGCACGTCAGCCAATCTGCATCCTCAGGTCTAAGAAGATTGAACAGGGGCAACTGTTGTACCCCAAAATTTTCCCTCCCATATTCATCATGAAATTGCCAAGTCAAGGTCACAAAATTCCCCAAGGGTTGTGCAGCTCAACTGTCTCCTATACAGTCAAAACTAGGGTTTGAGTCCTGATCAAGAAAATGGAGTTTTCAAAGGCCCAATCAAGTCTCATATGCTTACAAAGATAGTCAAGTATCCTCATGTCAAGTTTCAAGGCATTCAGCTCAAAATTGCACAGTCAAAACTCTAGATTGCACTACAGTCAACTGTAGGGGCAAAATGGTCATTTGACAGTCAAAAGTTCAAATTTTTGGTCAATATATCATTTTGAAGCCACAAACATCATTTGATCAATGCTTGATCATGATTCTCAAAATTTGGCTCAGAAATCATCAAAGATGCAAAAGTTGCTATATTTGGACAGTTGAAAAAGTCAACTGAAATTGACCAGGGCATAACTTTCACATGGATTATCAGAAAAATTCCATCCAAAGCTCATTTTGAAGAGAAAGACATTTCCTACAACTCATCTTCATATTCCAAGTCCAAGAAATGCTCTCACAAAAAGTTATCAATTTCAACATTATAGGTCATTTTCAAAAGTCAACAAAAAGGGACTTTAAGTCAAAGACCATAACTTGAGATTGGTAAATCAAAATGACATGGGACCAAAGGCATTGGTTAAAGGACTCAAAGACCTTTCCAAAATGTCCAAGAACATGTGAAAAACTTAAAAATTGAGCAAGTTATGCCTTGTGGAAGTTGGGAAATTTTTGGGAGTTTTGAAAAGTCAACAATGGTTCAAATGACCTAAAAATGCAAATGGGCCCATTTTTCTTCCAAGTTTCTTCATGCCAAGCCTATGCACGACCACTAGGCCCAAAGGGAAGTATTTTCATATTTTTTAATTATTTATTTGAATTTATATTAATTTATATTCATTTAAATCATTTTAATACATGAAAAATATAAACCTAACCTAAAAAAATCTTTTTATGCACATTATAGGCTCAATATCTCGTGCTTAGTCAATTATGGAAGGTTTTGGGTTGATTGGAACTAATTGACACCAAATTGCATATGGAAAAGATATGGAAAAGATTTCATGAAATCAAATATTGAAAATCATCAAAGCAATGGATTTTGTCCAAGTTTTCTTAACCTAATCACTCCTTACATATACAGGAATGTAAACCTAATGCAAAAGGACTGCAAGCTGCGCCCCAAGAACCTTTTGGCAAGTTGAAATTTTCCATAAAAAGTCAAAACTGAAAATTAGTTTTTAGGTCGATTCAAGCTCCAATTTTTATTCCATCAGCATCCTTAAGCATCCCTTAAGAGATTCCAATCAAAAACTTTCTCTCAAACGCCAAGAATTGGTATCAGGAACTCAAACTTTGTCACAAAAATTTCCAAATCGCATATCATAATTTACGCATCATTGTGCATTTTTATTCATGAATTCTTGTTCAATATGAAATTTGTAAGCTAACCATAACTTTTAATTGAAGTTTCGTGCGCTTTTGGCCAAGTTACCATTATTGTGTTCTAGGGTTTCCACGAGTTTTGATTTGGGCACTTCGTGATACTGTAAAATTGAGGCTCATCAGTACCATGATCAAAACCAGCGCGATTAGACGATCAATATACAACTATCGCGCCTAATTTATATGCAATGAGGGGCTATTCGCTATTATGGGATTTGACTTGTTTTGAGGGGGTTTAAAACCCCCGTTAACCTTCTTTTATTTTTTCAGAGAAGAACGAATGAAGAAGAAGAAGCTGAGTTGGCAAGGCGTGAATGGTCCTTTTAAATTTCGCGCTAAAAGTTTCCACTAACATTTGTTTTCTTTCATATTAATTGTTGGTTGTTAAAATATTAAAAGTGTTCAATGGCTCAGCTGGCATATGCGTATTGCTTGCAACCTCTGAGACCTGGGTTCGAGTCCCAGGTCTGAATAAATTCACGTCATTTTTCTATTCTCATTCCCATGCAGGCACCACGTTGGAACGTACCATGTGCCATCAGTATCTCACCATACACGCGTCCAGTGCGTGCAGATCAAAGGCTTAAATTCAAAGAACATACCATAGACCAGTCAACGCGTCATACAGGATTCAAAAAGTCAACGAAGACTGAAACTCAATTGGGCCAGGCTTTTCAAATCTATACCTCCTAAAATGGGGCTACACCCCACCCTGGTTTGCATTTTTTTTTTATATTTTTCTTCTTACCTTTATTTTTGTTGTTTTATTTATTTTATTGTCTTAATTTAATTAATTTATTTTTCTACAAAATATAAAAAAAACATTCAAAAAATCAGAAAAGACCAAAAAAAAATAATAAATGTTTATATTATAATTATTTTCATGAATAAAAAGCTTGTAAATATTTAGCTTTAATTTAGGTTTATTAAATATTTTTCATAATAAAAATCCAAAAGAATAGAATTTAGGTTTAATAACTTTTTATTTTCTTTTTTAATTTTTCCCTTTTTTTTCAGAATAACAATATTATTTATTTATTATTTTATTTTCATAAATTAAAAAATGTACATAAAAAATTTTAGGTTTAATTTAGATCTTAATTTAATTCTTTCATAATAAATAAAAACATTAGAATTAGGGTTTGCCTTTTAGTTTAATTTCAATTAACTCCTTTTTCTTTTAAATCTAAAAAAACATAAAAATCCTAAAAACATTTCTTCGTAATTTTAATTTTAATTCCTCTTTATTTAATTAATTCATGTAACTTTTAATATTTTTGCAAAAGGGTCCAACGCCCATTGTTTTAATTTAATTGCGCGCATTCACTTTATGTCGTTCATTATAATTATGTAAATCTCCCAAAGCCATGTAACTTTACTTTTCGCACTTTTAGTTACTTCGCATTATTTATTTTTCAGTCAAATCGGGTCCGGTTTAATTTTGGCGATGTGGACCCGCGCCATTTGTAATAGTCGTAGATTTATTTTTTGCAAACTTTTAACTGTTAACGAATATGCATGAAAGAATGAATGTCTTAATAAAATCAAGCGTAGATCACAATAAACATGACAAGACAAATACAAATGAAAACGACACACAATTCGCACACACCACCCCTAGGGTACGCCTCACTGTTGCCTTGCCTTTCGAAAGGTGATCGTCGAGTAGAGGATGTCTTAGTAAGTCCTCATGATCCGGGAACCTGGCATGAGGGTAGCTTCTAAGGTGTCTTCCCATTGCTCTGGTGATCACCATGTCCCGAACCTCGAATTGACCCGAACACCTCCAACGGTGGTGCTACCTACCTCTCAATGGTGGGATGGCACTACTTTAAAGGACATTTACACAGACGAATTCCTTAGGGTAGGTAGACGACTCGTGGATACTTGCTCTAATTCAAAACAAAACAAATCAAAAATACTTTTCACACCAACACATTTTCAAAAAGCTTTCGAAAGCATTTTTCAAACACTCTTGAGGACCGATACAAGAGTCGAACTGAAATTTTCAAAGAAACTTTTTTAAAACCCACAGTTGAAAAGCAAACAAACCATTTTTGAAAACGCAAGTGAGCAAGTATCTAAGAGCCCATGGATAACCATGGATAGAAAGGGTGCTAACACCTTCCCTTTCTATAATCTACCTCCCGAACCGAGAGCAATCTCTTTAAGGAATTTTTCTGTGCTTTTGTCCTTTCCATTTGGAGAAAATAAAAGACGGTGGCGACTCTTGCTTCCGCGACATTTCGCGAACCAGCGATAAACAGTCAGTTCCAGATCCACCGATCACAACATGGAAAAATAATATGGAGATTATACAGACCTGGGGCTCGAACCCAGGTCTTGGACGTCAATACAATCAACGCTTGCCAGCTGAGCCACACAATGAATTTGTTATATAATAAGCAACTAAATATTATAAAAGAAAAGGGTTAGTGGCCTTGGAAACGTGCGTGCATTTTTGAATGATCCAATCGCTCCATGCCACGAGTTCGTCTTCCTCACTATCCCTGAAACAAAAACATGAGGCAACGGTTTTCTGAATGTTCTTTTAGGCCGGTTTTAAGAAAATAGCGACTAGAGCTATGGTGTCCATAAATTAATCGCGAGTGTGGTATCTTCTTCGTCCAGATGCACTGATTCGGATGGTATGGGTCTGAAGGGCTAATTTTTCTTTAAATAAGAAACCCCAATTTTGAGGTCCTGCAAACCCTAGCAATTGGCAATGGTGAAATCGTACACAAGGCGTAAAAATGCAATCAAAGTATATGGTTAGTTTGCAAATGCTTTACTGATCACAAATATGTAAACAAAACAGCATGAATGAGCCTAGAATGTAAAGCACGATAATGGAAAAAAATGGCAAAAGAGTGACTTCTGTACAGCGTTTCAAGAGACTATCTTTGATGCTTTTGATTGGAATATGTCCAGTAGTCTCCAAGGAAGCTATTGGAATGAAAATTAGGTCTTTAATCGCCCTCCAATCTTGTTTTCAGAATTCAGTTTATGGAGAAAAATTTCAAGTTTTTGGAGAGCTCTCTTGCGCAGCTTTTTGTCTAGCATCATTAGGTTTGTGGTCAGGCATTTGTACTGAGTCAATTAGGTCAACAAAATTGATCCAAATCTCTTGTATTCATGAATTGAAGATTTGATTTTTTAAGGATATTTTTTCAATCTTTTTCAAGTGTTCTTTGCTCTCAATCATGCCAATCAATCCAATTCTTTCCTAATTAGCATATGCACGAAATCTTGATGGCAAAACATGTATAAAAAGATTTGTTAGGGTGAATTAAATATTTTTCATATATTTTAAATGATTTAAATGAATTAATATAAATAAAAATTCAAATAAATAAATAAAAAATGAGAAAATACTTCCCTTTGGGCCAAGTGGTCGTGCACATGCTTAGAATGATGAATCATGGAAGAAAAATGGGCCCATTAGCAATTTTAGGTCATTTGAAGTAATGTTGACTTTTCAAAATATCCAAAAATTTCCCAACTTCCACAAGGCATAACTTGCTCAATTTTTAAGCTTTTCTCATGTTCTTGGACATTTTGGAAAGGTCTTTGAATCCTCTAACCAATACCTTTGGTCCCATGTCATTTTGATTTACCAATCTCAAGTTATGGCCTTTGACTTAAAGTCCCTTTTTGTTGACTTTTGAAAATGACCTATAATGTTGAAATTTATAACTTTTTGTGAGAGCATTTCTTGGACTTGAAGTATGAAGATGAGTTGTAGGAAATGTCTTTCTCTTCAAAATGAGCTTTGGATGGAATTTTTCTGATAATCCATGTGAAAGTTATGCCCTGGTCAATTTCAGTTGACTTTTTCAGCTGTCCAAATAAGGAAACTTTTGCATCTTGATGATTTCTGAGCCAAATTTTGAGAATCATGATCAAGCATTGATCAAATGATGTTTGTGGCTTCAAAATGATATGTTGACCAAAAATTTGAACTTTTGACTGCCAAATGACCATTTTGCCCCTACAGTTGACTGTAGTGCAATTTAGGGTTTTGACTGTATAGGAGACCTTTGCATTGTGCAACCCTTGGGGAATTTTGCAGCTTGACTTGGCAAACCTTGGAGAATATGGGAGGGAAAATTTTGGGGTACAACAGTTGCCCCTGTTCAATCTTCTTAGACCTGAGGATGCAGATTGGCTAACGTGCCTTTCGTAATCCGAGGGTAGAAGATGATTGGACACTAGAGTGCCCAGAAATTTGCACTCACTTAGTAGCAGTGATGGGGGAATGGGCTTATAGATGCCATTTAGAGGTTGCTGGATAGGATGATGGGCTTATAGATGCCATTTGGATGTTGATCGCGTAGGAGATTCCTTAGCGAGAACCTGTATACCTGCAAAAGAACAAATGAGTACCTGACATGTTGCAGGAGCTGATTTTTAGATGCTTGGTGTAGATGTGTCCTGACTGGTTACGGGAGCTGAGTCTGGATCTTCAAACAGCGATGAATGAACCAGGGATGGTTACCATCTTAGCATGGACGGTAAGAGAATCTTGGGCGACTTTAACTTCAACAACGCTCGTTGAGAAAATCTTGGGTGTCTTCTACTGGGATAAGAATCAGGGAGATCTTAGGGTCGATCTGACTGAACCAGAGGAGGCCTTTGACTGGATAAGAATCAGGGAAATCTTAGGGTCGATTTAACTGAACCGGACAAGGTCTTGGAATATCTTCAACTGGATAAGCATCAGGGAGATCTTAGGGTCGATCTGACTGAACCAGAGAAGGCCTTTGACTGGATAAGCATCAGGAAAATCTTAGGGTCGATTTAACTGAACCGGACAAGGTCTTGGAATCTTCAACTGGATAAGCATCAGGGAGATCTTAGGGTCGATCTGACTGAACCAGAGAAGGCCTTTGACTGGATAAGCATCAGGAAAATCTTAGGGTCGATTTAACTGAACCGGACAAGGTCTTGAAATATCTTCAACTGGATAAGAATCAGGGAGATCTTAGGGTCGATCTGACTGAACCAGAGAAGGCCTTTGACTGGATAAGCATCAGGAAAATCTTTGGGTCGATTTAACTGAACCGGTCTAGGTCTTGAAATATCTTCAACTGGATAAGAATCAGGGAGATCTTAGGGTCGATCTGACTGAACCAGAGAAGGCCTTTGACTGGATAAGCATCAGGAAAATCTTAGGGTCGATTTAACTGAACCGGTCTAGGTCTTGAAATGTCTTCAACTGGAATAAGTGTCAGAACGTCGCCATATCTGGTTTATATCTGGACTATATCTGGAAGGAAATCTGGAAGCAGCATCAGAACGTCACCATATCTGGTTTACATCTGAAACTATATCTAGAAGGAAATCTGGAAGCAGCATCAGAACGTCACCATATCTGGTTTACATCTGAAACTATATCTAGAAGGAAATTTGGAAGCAGTATCAGAACGTCACCATATATGGGTCATATCTGAAACTATATCTAGAAGGAAATCTGGAAGCAGCATCAGAACGTCACCATATCTGGTTTACATCTGAAACTATATCTAGAAGGAAATCTGGAAGCAGCATCAGAACGTCACCATATCTGGTTTACATCTGAAACTATATCTAGAAGGAAATCTGGAAGCAGCATCAGAACGTCACCATATCTGGTTTACATCTGAAACTATATCTAGAAGGAAATCTGGAAGCAGTATCAGAACGTCACCATATCTGGTTTACATCTGAAACTATATCTAGAAGGAAATCTGGAAGCAGTATCAGAACGTCACCATATCTGGGTCATATCTGAAACTATATCTAGAAGGAAATCTGGAAGCAGTATCAGAACGTCACCATATCTGGGTCATATCTGAAACTATATCTAGAAGGAAATCTGGAAGCAGTATCAGAACGTCACCATATCTGGGTCATATCTGAAACTATATCTAGAAAGAATTGCGATAGTTGATAGTAATCATTTTGGTATTGATCTTTTTCCTGAAAAGGCAAAACATAATTGTATGCAAAATCATGATGCATGAACTGTATGTCTTCAAAATTGATGAGATTCGTGTAGTATGATGCATATGCATGCTATAATGTATGAAGATGTGATGTTTATGAATGTATTTTTTCGTCTTAGGAAAATAAATCCTTGACGAGTGCCGGGAAGTCACTCCTGGGCTGCTGTTGAAGAATATATTTTTGCCTCCGCTGGGGATGATAGTTGCAAGAATACCGGTAGGAGAAGATAATTCCGTTGGGTATAATCTTGGCGAATGGATTACTCTGCGGGGAGAAAAGTACTCTAGTAATCTTGCTGGGGAGCAATACTCTGTGGGGAGAGAGATACTTTGCTGAGTTGTTGATAATACTTTGCTGGGGATAGGAAGACTTTGTCGAGGACGCTCTTTCCGTGGCTTTTGGCTGAGGATAACCCAGTTATATCCTGGTAGGGAAATAACTCTTTGAATAAAGCCGGGAGACGCGTTCACGCTCTGCGAGGGTAAGCTTCCAGAATCTACTGGGGATAAGCTTACTGCTTGGGGAGACTGGATTGGACTCTCCTGGGGAAGTATCGAACTTAATTGGTTATGTTCTTCAATGGAACATACCCTGATACCTTGGAGGACCGAACAATCAGATTGTTTAGACAACCCTTTATTGCCCCTGTTTCTGATGTGGGAGAGGAAGACCGGTGAGGTGCTGATAGTTGTTGGGGGACCAACCTTCTTCTGGTAGGCAGGTGACAAGATGACAGGACATAGTCGTACGCTTTGATCCCTAATTTTTGCCTGGACCGCCCTTTCGGGTTTTCAGTCCACCGGGATACCCATTTTTGCCCAAGCCGCCTTTTCAGGTTTTCGACTTGCCGGGTGTACAGATTATTTTTCATTTCATCCCTTATTTTGCCCGAACCCTTTTGGTTCGCCGGGAAGCCCTAATTTTTGCCTAGGTGTGTCAACCTAGCGGGTCTTTGATTTTGCGTAGTATTTTTCCGACTATATTCATGCTCTCAGAATGTAGGGAGGCGCCCCTGTTAGAAATGTTTTGTCACGCCACCAGAAGATTTTTGACCAGGCAAGATTTATTGTTGAAATGCCCCAAGTGACTCAGGCGGAGGTTTGCCCCAGGCTGATAGGCTTTTTGAGAGATTCTCCGAATCTTGACTTAACTGCCCCAGATGATGGACGATAGTCATGCCATGCCCCTTGATTGGAGATACTCTTGTTCATTAGACTTTCATTGTGCGAATTTCCCTGCTGTTCAAACAAAAAGTCACATGCAAACAAAGTTATGTCAAAAATGCGAAGCTTATGTCTGTCTTGAATGTTTTGAAAATGCATTCTTTTCATAAAACAAGTGAATGTTTGTAAAACGTGATGTCAACTCCGTATTTACCGTAGGCCTTAAGGAGTCAGGATACCTTTTGTAACAGTATGCTTTCGAACTAACCCATGCTTCAGCTAGGACTTTTTAAGGGTTATAACGTGGCCTGGTTCACGGTTTAAGAAACAAAGGATAAAGGCTCAAATTATTTGTACCCACCCGCTCTTCGTGATGTTCTCCAAACCTAAACTCAGTTGATCATACGTTAGACCTTGTTTGAGTCTTTGCTCTGATTTTCCGGTGATGATTCAGATGTTGATAACCTATTTTGAATAGGCAATCATTCCTTTTTTGTTGAGGGTTTGTAAGACCTCTTTCTTGATTTTTGTTATCCCTTTCTTTTTTTTGCCTGAACTGTTTCCTTTTTTGGAATTACAGTCAGCGGGATGCCCCAGTTTTGTAAGTCTCCTTCATGGGTTTTGACTTAATGGGTTTTTTTTTATTTTTGAGATAATGATTGCCTTTCTTTATTGATTATTTTGAACCATCACTGTCTTTCTTTGTTTTGTAAGGACCTTTTTGGTGCCCTTTGTTATGCACTTGGATCAACTGAGAGAAACTACCCTGCCCCAGGTTATGATTAAGGGTTTCAATTTTCGAAAAGAAAAACTCCTACTTCTTTGGCTCAGATGGGTTGACGAGGGATTATCTTCCTTATAACTCCAGTGTTTAGGATTTGAAACAATGCCTGTACCTCATCAGCGGGGTCTGTTCAAAAGCATACTGTAGATCGTGGTATCGTTTTCGTCATCCTCCCTCCAGAGGCTTAGAATTTTAGATCCAGAGTTGACATCAGAAAAAATATGAAAAGAAATTTGAACATAATGAAAACAATTGTATTAATTCCCAAAACAGACGTATGCGATGCATTGATAGAATAAAAGAGTTTGCTATGACATTAATTGTTTGTATAAGCAAAGAAAAATACAACTCAAAAATTCAAATAAACAAAAGGCTTCAATGATTGGGCAACGGAGCAGTGATTATGTTCGGAGTCTCAGGCATTTCAAACTGAATCTCCCCGGCGTCGATCATGTCTTGAATCTTGTTCTTGAGAGGCCAGCAGTTGTCCGTAGTATGCCCCGGGCTATCAGAGTGGTAGGCACACCTCTCATTAGGATGGTAGTTCGGAGCAGAAGTGTTCGGATTCCGAAGAGGGGCCCTTAAGGTGATCAGCCCTGCCCTCAACATTTGTTGCAGTGCTTGATCCAGCGACATGTTGATTTTGGTGTACTGTCGTTTCTCCTTTCGCTGCTGCCCCTGTCCTTGTTGAGCAGGTCCGGGATTGGAGATCTGGATTGCCCCTACCTCATGACGGCTCTTTTTACCGTGCACAGCATTGGATTCTTTCTTTCCATGATGAGGCTTTTTATCAGAAGGTGCAGCCTCTTGAATTTTCCCAGACCATATGCCAGCTTCTATTCGCTCTCCAGTCAAGATAAGATCTGTGAATCCAGCAGACGAATTCCCAATTAGGTGGTTGTAGAACGGACCAGACAGGGTCCCCAAGAACATATCGACAAGTTCCCGATCAGTCAGAGGTGGTTGTACCCTTCCAGCAAGATCCCTCCATTTCTGCGCATATTCTTTAAAACCTTCACTTGATCCTAACGACATACCCTGGAGTTGGGTACGCGTAGGAGCAAGGTCGGCATTATATTGATACTGCTTGTAGAAAGCAGTAGCCAACTCCTCCCAGTTACGAACCTTGGTCCCATCCAGCTGATAGAACCATTCGAGATGAGTCCCTGAAAGACTCTCCTGGAAGAAGTGGATCCATAAATTCTTATCCGCAGAGTACGGCTGAATTTTCCGAACATAGGACCTTAGATGCAGCTTGGGACAAGACGCCCCGTCATACTTGGTAAAGGATGGTGCTTTGAACTTCCGAGGAATAATCACACCAGTTGACAAACCCAGATCTCCAAAATCCAGCCCAGGTACCTGTTAGATCTCCATAGCATTCAGCCTATCCTCCAACTGTTTGTACTTGTCGTCAGCAGGGGGGTATTGTTCGTCGTTGAAATCCGTCTCATTGTCAGAGACCACTGGGCTGGGAATCCTTTCCTCTTGATGACTGCTTTTCCCCACCGATGGAGTTGTCCTCTCAGTTCGATCCTGCAGGGTATTCCTAGATCTGCGTCTAGGGCTGAACAAAACAGTCCTCTTCTTCTTCTTTTCTTTCTTCAAGAGCAAAGCCTTTAGATCTTGTTGCCCCTGGGTCAAATTCATGATCAGCCCTTGGAACTGGGCATTCTGAGCCTTGAGGGCCTTGATGGACTGCTCAGCTGATGATTCAGGATTCATGACGATCGGCTGAAATAAACAGCGAAGAAGGGTAAGCCACCTGTCAAAGGGATACCTGCAATGCAATGAGATGTATGACATGCATGTAATGTTTTCAAGGACCTCGCGGGGTAGACAAAAAAAAATTGTTAGCATTTGGCTCCGGTAGCTTGGTTGAAAGAACTTCATATTGTTGAGAGTCCTTCGTCAAGGGTCAAAGGCTCACCATATCCAGTGGGTCATAGCCCCTGACAACCTTGGCTAGAGGAAAATAAATCCTCTTTGCCCCTGGCTAGATGTTTGATTTATCATGACCTGCATCACAAGCCCTTGAGATCCTTGAAAGGGGTTAGGATGTATGCAATGGTATGCAATGGTATGATGTCATGCTATGCATGGGATGACGTAAGTGACCCTGTTATGAGCCCCAATTAAGGACTATAAACAAACCCTGCAAGAAACTCAGTATACTTTGTTATGAGTCCCAATTAAGGACTATAAACAACCTGCAAGAAACTTAGTAAACCCTGTTATGAGTCCCCATTAAGGACTATAAACAAAACCTGCAAGTAGCTTATATGTCAGATAACAAGCATGCAAGTAGTCAAGTACGAAGGCACCCAAGTCACACAAGAGAAGCCCTTAGAGTTTAGGCCAGCATGGGGTCTGGGTATTACCCTCTTTCAGTTGGTGGGTTCAACATGTCCTATTAGAAGTAACCGGGTTCTAAAGTTCCCAATATCACAGGACTGCTTTCATTGTTCATCGTTTCGATTTAGCCACTGAACTGGCGACCGAAATATTCCAGGAAAGCAACCCTCAATTGAGCGTAGTATCGAGTATCAACCAACCTCGGACTGCACCAAAGTCAGTTATCTCACTACCCTAAAGAGGCCAAGATAGTTCAATTAAGGTTCCTAAGGTCTGTTGATGCTTCACGACACCACGCGGAGGCCCCGTACTCTCCTTGACTGAACTCAAGGGTTACCGGTACACACCAAAGTGCCACATCAACGTAGCAGACTGTTTCAACCATGTCGGTATACCCTGCACAGTTCCCTCACAGCCTTGTTGCTACTTTCTAAGAAAGGTATCCCCAGATCCGGGTTAGGATCTATAGAACTCCCAAGCAACCCACAATAATAAAGCAAGCAAAGAAGACAATTGAAAACATAGTTATGACTTAGCCCTAAGGTACACCTCACTTTAAGTTAAATCCCCAGCAGAGTCGCCAGTTCTGTGATCGGTGGATCTGGAACTGACTGTTTAACGCTGGTTCGCGAAATGTCGCGGAAGCAAGAGTCGCCACCGTCTTTTATTTTCTCCAAATGGAAAGGACAAAAGCACAGAAAAATTCCTTAAAGAGATTGCTCTCGGTTCGGGAGGTAGGTTATAGAAAGGGAAGGTGTTAGCACCCTTTCTATCCATGGTTATCCATGGGCTCTTAGATACTTGCTCATTGTGTTTTCAAAAATGGTTTGTTTGCTTTTCAATGTGGGTTTTAAAAAAGTTTCTTTGAAAATTCCAGTTCGACTCTTGTGTCAGAGTGTTTGAAAAATTGCTTTGAAAGCTTTTGAAAATGTGTTGGTGTGAAAAGTATTTTTTGATTTGTTTTTGAAATTAGAGCAAGTATTAAGAGTCGTCTACCTACCCTAAGGAATTCGTCTGTGTAAATATCCTTAAAGTAGTGCCATCCCACCATTGAGAGGTAGGTAGCACCACCGTTGGAGGTGTTCGGGTCAATTCGATTGTTAGGGACAGTGTGGTCACCAGAGCAACAGTAGGACACCTTAGAAGCTACCCTTATGCCATTGATCCTTTTTTAATTCGAGGCAACTTGTTTTGAGGCATATGGATCAACGGACATAAGGACTTACTAAAACGTCCTATACTCGACGACCACGTTTCGAAGGCAAGGCAACAGTGAGGCGTACCTTAGGAGTGGTGTGTGAATTTGTGTATTATTTTCATGTTATGTTTTATCTTGTACATGTATATTGGTGTTCTACGCTTGTTTTTATTTAAGGCCATTCATTCTTGCATGCTTTGTTTAACAGTTAAAAATTTGCGGGAAAGTAAATCTAAACTATTACAAATGGCGCGGGTCCACATCGCCAAAATTAACCAGGACCCGATTTGACAGAAAAATAAATAAGGTAGAAGAATTGAAAGTGCGAGAAGTAATTACAAGGCTTCGGGAGAGGTACATAATTATTCAAGCGAAATAAAATAAATATGCGCAATTAAACAATTAAGTCGAAAGGAGGGCGTTGGACCCTTTTGCAAAATATTAAAATTATATGAATTAATTAATTAAGAAAAGAAATTGTTTTTTTTGGTATTTTAGGATTTTATGAAAAAAGAAAGAATTAATTAAAATTTAAATGAGATGCAAACCCTAATTCTAATTATTTTAATTTATTAAGAAAACATGAAACTTTAACCTAATTTAAGCCCTAATTAATTTACATGCAAATTTGATTATAAAAATAAATAAAATAAATAAATATTATTATGAGAAAGAAAAATTAAAAAGGAATAAAAATATTAATTAAACCTAGTTCTACATTTTTTTAGATTTTTATTATGAAAAGAATTAACATTAAAACCCTAATTTAACTAAATTCAATTTACATGCAATTTGTTTGTGAAAATAATAAAAGAAAAATATTTATTGTATTTTTTGTCCCTTTTTTGATTTTTAGGCATTTTTTATATTTGGTAAAAATAATTAATTAAATCAAAGCAATAAAGAAAATAAAATAATTATTGAAAATAAAATATGAGAAAAATAGAAAATGGCAAACCAGGGGGGGTGGAAGTCCCAAATAGGAGGTATGATCCAAGAAACTCTGGCCCATTTAGCATTGGCCTGTTTGGACTTTTTTGCTAACATGCTGAAGCGTTGACCAGACTTAGGGTGTTCATCAATCTTGAGCCTTTGATCTGAAGCAGCTGGACGCGTGGACGCTCTGATCTGGAGGATGTATGGTGATCTATAACGCTTGCGCTGCATGGGAATACACATGGAAAAATAATATGGAGATTATACAGACCTGGGGCTCGAACCCAGGTCTTGGACGTCAATACAATCAACGCTTGCCAGCTGAGCCACACAATGAATTTGTTATATAATAAGCAACTAAATATTATAAAAGAAAAGGGTTAGTGGCCTTGGAAACGTGCGCGCATTTTTGAATGATCCAATCGCTCCATGCCACGAGTTCGTCTTCCTCACTATCCCTGAAACAAAAACATGAGGCAACGGTTTTCTGAATGTTCTTTTAGGCCGGTTTCAAGAAAATAGCGACTAGAGCTATGGTGTCCATAAATTAATCGCGAGTGTGGTATCTTCTTCGTCCAGATGCACTGATTCGGATGGTATGGGTCTGAAGGGCTAATTTTTCTTTAAATAAGAAACCCCAATTTTGAGGTCCTGCAAACCCTAGCAATTGGCAATGGTGAAATCGTACACAAGGCGTAAAAATGCAATCAAAGTATATGGTTAGTTTGCAAATGCTTTACTGATCACAAATATGTAAACAAAACAGCATGAATGAGCCTAGAATGTAAAGCACGATAATGGAAAAAAAATGGCAAAAGAGTGACTTCTGTACAGCGTTTCAAGAGACTATCTTTGATGCTTTTGATTGGAATATGTCCAGTAGTCTCCAAGGAAGCTATTGGAATGAAAATTAGGTCTTTAATCGCCCTCCAACCTTGTTTTCAGAATTCAGTTTATGGAGAAAAATTTCAAGTTTTTGGAGAGCTCTCTTGCGCAGCTTTTTGTCTAGCATCATTAGGTTTGTGGTCAGGCATTTGTACTGAGTCAATTAGGTCAACAAAATTGATCCAAATCTCTTGTATTCATGAATTGAAGATTTGATTTTTTAAGGATATTTTTTCAATCTTTTTCAAGTGTTCTTTGCTCTCAATCATGCCAATCAATCCAATTCTTTCCTAATTAGCATATGCACGAAATCTTGATGGCAAAACATGTATAAAAAGATTTGTTAGGGTGAATTAAATATTTTTCATATATTTTAAATGATTTAAATGAATTAATATAAATAAAAATTCAAATAAATAAATAAAAAAATGAGAAAATACTTCCCTTTGGGCCAAGTGGTCGTGCACATGCTTAGAATGATGAATCATGGAAGAAAAATGGGCCCATTAGCAATTTTAGGTCATTTGAAGTAATGTTGACTTTTCAAAATATCCAAAAATTTCCCAACTTCCACAAGGCATAACTTGCTCAATTTTTAAGCTTTTCTCATGTTCTTGGACATTTTGGAAAGGTCTTTGAATCCTCTAACCAATACCTTTGGTCCCATGTCATTTTGATTTACCAATCTCAAGTTATGGCCTTTGACTTAAAGTCCCTTTTTGTTGACTTTTGAAAATGACCTATAATGTTGAAATTGATAACTTTTTGTGAGAGAATTTCTTGGACTTGAAGTATGAAGATGAGTTGTAGGAAATGTCTTTCTCTTCAAAATGAGCTTTGGATGGAATTTTTCTGATAATCCATGTGAAAGTTATGCCCTGGTCAATTTCAGTTGACTTTTTCAGCTGTCCAAATAAGGAAACTTTTGCATCTTGATGATTTCTGAGCCAAATTTTGAGAATCATGATCAAGCATTGATAAAATGATGTTTGTGGCTTCAAAATGATATGTTGACCAAAAATTTGAACTTTTGACTGCCAAATGACCATTTTGCCCCTACAGTTGACTGTAGTGCAATTTAGGGTTTTGACTGTATAGGAGACCTTTGCATTGTGCAACCCTTGGGGAATTTTGTAGCTTGACTTGGCAAACCTTGGAGAATATGGGAGGGCAAATTTTGGGGTACAACAGAGGCCATCTTCAAAGGAACACTTTCTTCCGCTGCTGTTTCTGCTGTTGCTGTAATTGGAAGCACCTCCTCGAAATGCTGGAAGGGGGTTTCAATAAATTCCCCATCCATCTCAATGTATCTGAAGGAATTCAGGTGGCTTACCATATATTCTTCCTCTCCTTGCACGGTGACGATCTTCCCTCTGACGGGGTACTTCAGCTTCTGGTGCAAGGTAGAGGTCACTGCCCCAGCCTTATGTATCCAAGGTCGACCTAGCAGACAAGAGTATGATGGACGGATATCCATCACATAAAATGTAGAGTCAAACACCTGAGAGCCCACACGAATCGGAATGTCGACCTCTCCATGAACCATCCTTTTTGAACCGTCAAAGGCCCTGACGATGATGTTGCTGGGTTTCAATTCCAGGCCTTCACAATCTAAACGGTCCAAAGCCTTCTTGGGCAGCACATTCAAGGACGAACCAGTATCCACCAACACATGTGCCAAGGTAGTGCCCCTGCATTCGATGGAGACATGTAGGGCATCATTATGGTCTCTTCCCTTCACGGTCAAGTCAGCATCTGAGAAACCCAAGCCATTGTCTGCTGTCAGATTTGCCACGCAATCAGTGAACTGGACCGCGGATGTCTCATGAGGCACATGAGCCGTCTTGAGGAATGAGATTAAGGCCTTAGCATGGGCCTCGGAGCACAGCAATAAAGAGAGCATGGAGATCTTGGAGGGCGTGTGCCCCAGCTGTTCCATAACATTAAAGTCACTCTTCTTTATAATTTTCAGAATCTCCTCCATCTCTTGTTGGGAGGCCTCAGCAGTTATAGGTACAGGTGCCTCCATCTGGGCAGGCTCAACTTCAACTACTTTGCCCCGAGCATTGGATGACTCGGCAGCAGGAGAAACAATTGGATCAGCAGCAGGAACATGTATACTTGCAGGGGTTATGAGAAGTGGTCTTCGGGCAGCAGGCGGTGCAATGTCAGGCGAGAAGAGCCTGCCACTGCGGGTAACCTTGGCTGGGCCAGTGATATCACAAATGCTGGCGCCAGCGTTGAATTCTTGTTTAATCCCATTCACATACACATCTGCCCCATAATGCCAGGGGACAGCTTTATCAGATACATAGGGCAGGGGCCCCGGAACAGTGATAATAACAGGTGCAACGGTCATGATTTGAACGGGCTTCTTCGGGAGAGCCGGGATTGGATTATTGAAGATAGTCACCACAGAAACTTCTTCCATCGGAACCAACTGAACAACAGACTTCTTAAACAGAATCTCCTTGCTATCCATTAGGCTTTGGATGCCTAACTTCAGCAAGGGACAACCAGATAGGGACACAGCACAGAACAGGCAACCCTCACTACAACCCGGAAATAAACCGGCCAGCAGCAGGTTCTTCTTGACAATCTTCAGAGGAGTGGCTAGATCATCCACAGAAACAGCATAAACATCTTCGTCAACAGAATTTACCCCATGCTGAGGCATAGGAGCCGTAACTACATTCGGCCTTTCAGGCGCTTCGAACTGTATCTCCTTCGCGTCGATAAGGTCTTGCACCTTGCTCCTTAACGCCCAACAGTCATCAGTAGAATGCCCCGGGCTATCTGAATGGTAAGCACAACGAGCATTCGGGTTGTACTTCGGAGATGCAGTATTTAGGAACTTTGGCGCCTCTCGGACAGTCACTAAGTTGGTTGAGAGCAACTGTGGCAAGATTTGCAATAAAGTCATGCTTAACCGGGTAAACTCTCTCAGGGGTCTTTCAGCCCTTTGAGGATTGGTCGGCCGAGGAGCGGCAGCAGGCTTAGCAATCATTACCGCACTGACAGATTGGCGGCGCTCAGGTCTCTCTAATTTCCGGGAACCATACACGGCACTAGCCTCCTTCTTGAAGGGTTTCTTTTCAGAACTAGACGATGCACCCTTCGGAATCTTACCAGACTTTAACCCAGCCTCAATTCTCTCTCCAGTCAGAATCAGATCAGTGAACCCTGCAGACGAATTCCCAATGAGATGGTTGAAAAATGGCCCAGATAGGGTCCCCAAGAACATGTCTACCAACTCCCGATCAGTCAATGGTGGCTGCACCCTGCCATCCAGGTCCCTCCACTTCTGAGCGTACTCTTTGAAACCTTCACTTGAACCTAACGACATACCCTGGAGTTGGGTACGTGTAGGGGCAAGGTCGGCATTATATTGATACTGCTTATAGAAAGCAGTAGCCAACTCCTCCCAGTTACGAACCTTGGTCCCATCCAGCTGATAGAACCATTCGAGATGAGTCCCTGAAAGACTCTCCTGGAAGAAGTGGATCCATAAATTCTTATCCGCAGAGTATGGCTGAATTTTCCGAACATAGGACCTTAGATGCAGCTTGGGACAAGACGCTCCGTCATACTTAGAGAAGGATGGTGCTTTGAACTTGTGAGGGATGATCACACCAGTTGACAAACCCAGATCTCCGAAATCCAGCCCCGGTACCTGTTGAATCTCCATAGCCTTCAACCTATCCTCCAGTTGCTTGTATCTGTCTTCTGCAGGAGGGTACTGCTCTTCATCAAAATCAGTCTCGTTGTCGGAGACTACCGGACTAGGAACCCTTGCTTCTGCTTGAGGAGTACTCTTGCCAACAGAAGAACCAGCCTCTTCCTGTTGCAAAGCATTGCCAAACCTTCGGCCCGAGTTGAACAGAACAGTTCTTCTCTTCTTCTTCTTCTCCTTCTTCAGGAGCATAGCCTTCAGTTCTTCTTGGCCTTGAGCCAAACCCTTGATTAATTCCTGAAACTGCGCATTCTGCGCCTGAAGAGCTTTAATGGATGTCTCAGTTGATGAAGAGTCGGGATTCATGATGCTGAAATAAACAGCGAAGAACTGTAAGCAACCTGAAAAGAGGGAAAACCTGCTATGCACATGATGAATGAGATGTGTTTATGCAATGCATTCAAGGGTTCGAAATTTCAACTTTGTTGTAGACAAAAAGGAACACACGTTATCATTAAGGAAATAATTGTTTAGTACATCAAAGCCTCATGGGCAAAATAATACAAAAATCAAATCAATCCCAAAATATGCTACGCATCCTCTTTGGAGCTATGTAAGTGTTGAGATTCCTCTCCTCATGCAACAGGCGGGTGAGCTCCAGGACCTTCTTTTCACTGGCATGTAGACTAGTCTCAAGAGAATTCCTTTCCTCCTTAAGCTGGATCCAGCTCTTCTGCATCTCTTCCCAGGATGTGGGCATATCAGGGTGCTGAACAGTGTAGGACACTTCTCCTTCCAAGACTGGTTCTTTGATTACTGGGAGCATATGAGGATAGGGCATCACTAACTTCTGGGAGCGGGCTCGTACCCACTTGAGATAAGGTTCCAACGGGATGGAGTTCCTGTGCCCCAGTGTCTTGCTGTCTATCCTACTTGGCATCCTCCAGGCTCTGATAAATCTCTTGCGAAGTCCTTGAGTATCGTTGTCGAAGTCAAAAACTATGTCAGGAATTAACATGTCATGAGGACCATCCCTCCGAGCATAACCAAACTGTCTCCAAGCCAGGCATGGGCTGTAAGTAATACCTCCTCTGATTCCAAGTAAAGGAACATTAGGGTACTCCCCGCAACGATCAATGATAGTGACATCTTCTCTGGACCTAGGGCACCAATGTATATCTGCATGTGTAAGAGTCATCAACCGTTGTGACCATCTCAAACCCCGCTCATTCTTCAAGACTGATTGTGGAAGGTGCGAAATAAACCACCTTCCCAGGAGAGGAGTGCAACACATAAGGACACCTCTTTTTCTCATGGTTCGAGTGTAACATGAGTGAAGGATGTCCCCCAGCAATGTAGGTATAGGATTCCTGGACATAAAGATTTGGACAGCAATGATATCAATAAGCTGATCTGGATTAGGGAACAACACCAAACCATAGACAAGGAGGGCCACAACCTCTTCAAAAGCTTGCAAGTCAAGGGAGTTCCAACATTCATGGGCCTTTTCAAACAGAAACCTGGCTAAGAACCCTTTGATACCACTTCTAACTTCCCAATGTCCCTTGAGGTCAGATGACTGCAGGTGCAAGGCTTTAGCAATCTCTTCAAGCTTAGGTTCCTTTTCTGTACCGTTGAAGGGTAGCTGATCAAGGATAGGGATCTTCAGGAGCCGGGAGAACTCCTCCAATGTAGGTACCAACTGATAATCCAAGAAGGTGAAACAGTGATGCAGAGGGTCAAAGAATTGGAACAGGACCTTGATCATATCTTCCTCAATGTTGGTGTTGACCAAGCTGATGAGGCTTCCATGTCTTTCACTGAATGAAGAGTTCTCGGGGATCCTGGATATAAGCTCCTTAAGCTGAGGAGGGATCCTTACAAGACTGATTTGGATTGTCTTTCTACGAACAGTTTCCATGTCCTACAAAACAAGAACAAAGATGAAAATTCGAACCCCTGAAATGGTTAGTCAATGCATATGATGCTGGATGATGTCATGATGCTATGATTAAACACACCACAGATATTTAAAAAGACAAACATGTAAGGCACACAAGGCACACAAGACAAGCCCTTAAGGTTTAAGGCCAGCATGGGGTCTGGGTAGTACCCTCTTGAAGTTGGTGGGTTCAACCTGTCCTAATCAAAGTAACCGGGTTCTAAGGTTCCCAATATCACGGGATTGCTTTCGTTGTTCATCGTTTCGATTTAGCCACTGAACTGGCGACCGAAATATTCCAGGAAAGCAACCCTCAATTGAGCGTAGTATCGAGTATCAACCAACCTCGGACTGCACCAAAGTCAGTTATCTCACTACCCTAAAGAGGCCAAGATAGTTCAATTAAGGTTCCTAAGGTCTGTTGATGCTTCACGACACCACGCGGAGGCCCCGTACTCTCCTTGACTGAACTCAAGGGTTACCGGTACACACCAAAGTGCCACATCAACGTAGCAGACTGTTTCAACCATGTCGGTATACCCCGCACAGTTCCCTCACAGCCTTGTTGTTACTTTCTAAGAAGGTATCCCCCAGATCCGGGTTTAGGATCTATAGAACTCCCAAGCAACCCACAATTTAAAACACACAAGTCAATACAATTGAAAACACAATTATGAACTAAGCCCTAAGGTACACCTCACTTTATAAGATATTCCCCAGCAGAGTCGCCAGTTCTGTGATCGGTGGATCTGGAACTGACTGTTTAACGCTGGTTCGCGAAATGTCGCGGAAGCAAGAGTCGCCACCGTCTTTTATTTTCTCCAAATGGAAAGGACAAAAGCACAGAAAAATTCCTTAAAGAGATTGCTCTCGGTTCGGGAGGTAGATTATAGAAAGGGAAGGTGTTAGCACCCTTTATATCCATGGTTATCCATGGGCTCTTAGATACTTGCTCATTTGTGTTTTCAAAAATGGTTTGTTTGCTTTTCAACTGTGGGTTTTAAAAAGTTTCTTTGAAAATTCCAGTTCGACTCTTGTATCGGTCCTCAAGAGTGTTTGAAAAATTGCTTTCGAAAGCTTTTTGAAAATGTGTTGGTGTGAAAAGTACTTTTGAATTTGTTTTGAAATTTAGAGCAAGTATCTAGAGTCGTCTGCCTACCCTAAGGAATTCGTCTGTGTAAATGTCCTTTAAAGTAGTGCCATCCCACCATTGAGAGGTAGGTAGCACCACCGTTGGAGGTGTTCGGGTCAATTCGAGGTTCGGGACATGGTGGTCACCAGAGCAATGGGAAGACACCTTAGAAGCTACCCTCATGCCAGGTTCCTGGATCATGAGGACTTACTAAAACGTCCTCTACTCGACGATCACCTTTCGGGGCAAGGCAACAGTGAGGCGTACCCTAGGGGTGGTGTGTGATTTGTGTGTTATGTTCATTTGCATTTATCTTGTCATGTTTTTGGTGTTCTACGCTTGTTTTTATTTTGTCCATACATTCTTTCATGCTTTTGATTAACAATTAAAAGGTTGCGAGAAAAGTAAATTCTAAGCTATTACAAAAGGCGCGGGTCCACATCGCCAAAATTAACCAGGACCCGATTTGACAGAAAAATAAAGAAATTAAAGGTGCGAGAAGTAATTTACATGGCTTCGGGAGAGATACATGAATATTTAAACGAAATAAAATAAAAATGCAAATTAATAAGAAATTAAGAACGAAACGAGGGCGTTGGACCCTTTTGCAAAAATTAAATTAATGATGAAGTTAATTAATTAAAAAAAAAAGAAAGGACTTGTTTTTGGTATTTTTTAGTATTTTAAGATTTAATATAAAAAGAATTAATTAAAATTAATACTAACCCTAATTCTAATGGCTTTTAATTTATTAAGAAAAATATTGAAGTTTTTAACCTAAATTAAACACTAATTAATTTACAATTTTAATTATGAAAATAAAATATTTAATTATTTGATATATTTAGGAAAGAAAAATAAAAAGGATGAAAAATTATTAATTAAACCTATTTCTACATTTTTTAGATTTTTTATTAAAAGAATTAAAATTGCAAACCTAATTTAAAACTAAATTCAATTACATGCAAATTTATTTAAGAAAATACTAAAATAAAAATAATTTATTGTTTTAATTCTTTTCTGATTTTTATGTGTATTTTTTTATATTTATGAAAATATTACATTAATTAATAAAGCAATAATTAAAAGAAAATATAAATAAAAAAAAAATTAAAGAAAGAAAATAAATTGGCAAACCTAGGGGGGTGTCAGTCCCCAATGTGGAGGTGAAATCATGGAAATTCTGGCCCAATAACCTTGGTCCGTTTGACCTTTTCCAGATAGCGTGCTGCAGCATTGACCATGTTTATGGTGTTCATCAATTCTGAGCCTTTGATTTGATTCCAATATGCACGTGGATGGTTTGATCTGGAGGGTGTATGGTGCGCCTTGATGTTGAGTCTGCATGGGAATTCTTATTGAAAAATAATATGGAAGTGATGTAGACCTGGGACTCGAACCCAGGTCTTGGACGTTAACACTCACACGCCTTGCCATTTGTTCTACTGCACGCGTTGTTAATATTAAACAAACAACAAATATCATAAAAGAAACAAAAACGTTAGTGGACTCTGCGCGCGAATTTTTAAACTGGCCAATCCACGCTTCACACGTTATCGTCTTCCTCGCGCAGTTTTATTTTCCTGAAATAAAAGAAACATGGGCAATGGTTTTTGATGTGTTCTCTTAGGCCAGCTATGGGAAAATAGCGATTAGCCCAGGAACGCTCATAAATTGAGCGCGAGCATAGCTTTGTAGTCGTCTGAATGTGCTGATTTGGATGGTGGTGGTCAAGGGTTCCAATTTTTTCTTGTTACAAAACCCCTAATCTGAAGCTTGCAAAACCCTAATATCCTCTCATGGCGAAATCATATACAAGGCATAAAAACACAATTAAACACATGGGTTAGCTTCAAAATAGCATGAGGAATGTAAATCAACAATTAAAACTTGCAATAAACGCATGAATGAGGATGCACGATCATGGATTTTTTTCTGTACAGGAGCGGTTCACGTTACCAATTCTTTAAGCTTTGATGAATGTTTGTGATTGGAATATGTCCTATGAACCTTCAGCAAGCTAATGACAAGAAAATTAGGCCTTGAATCGCCCTAGAAAGTGGTTTTCCGAATTGAGTTTCTTTGCAAAATTTTCAAGTTTGATAATGGCTTTTCTGAGCAGCTGCGTGTGTTTTTTGATTAGGGTTGTGATCCTTGCATATGTAGTAGTGAATTAGGTTAAGAATATTGATCCAAATCTCTTGCAATGATGGTTTTGAAAATTTGATTTTCAAGATCTTTAACCAAATATTTTCCATGTGCTTTTGTACCAATTAAGATCAATTCAATCCAAATCTTTCCTTATTTGCATATGCACGAAATCTTGAGGATAAAACATGTACAAAAAGATTGGAAAACTTAGGTTAGCATTTTTCATACATTTATTTTGATTTAAATGAATTATTATAAATAAAAATTCAAATAAATAAATAAAAAATGAATAAAGACTTCCCTTTGGGCCAAGTGGTCGTGCACATGCCATGGATGATGAATTGTGGAAGAAAAATGGGCCCATTAGCAATTTTAGGCCATTTGAATCAATGTTGACTTTTCAAAATATCCAATAATTTCCCAACTTCCACAAGGCATAACTTGCTCAATTTTTAAGCTTTTCTCATGTTCTTGGACATTTTGGAAAGGTCTTTGAGTCCTCTAACCAATGCCTTTGGTCCCATGTCATTTTGATTTACCAATCACAAGTTATGCCCTTTGACTTAAAGTCCCTTTTTGTTGACTTTTGAAAATGACCTATAATGTTGAAATTGATAACTTTTTGTGAGAGCATTCCTTGGACTTGAAGTATGAATATGAGTTGTAGGAAATGTCTTTCTCTTCAAAATGAGCTATGGATGGAATTTTTATGATAATCCATGTGAAAGTTATGCTCTGGTTAATTTCAGTTGACTTTTTTCAGCTGTCCAAATAAGGAAACTTTTGCATCTTGATGATTTCTGAGCCAAATTTTGAGAATCATGATCAAGCATTGATCAAATGATGTTTGTGGCTTCAAAATGATATGTTGACCAAAAATTTAAACTTTTGACTGTCAAATGACCATTTTGCCCCTACAGTTGACTGTAGTGTAATTAGGGTTTTTGACTGTGCAATTTTGTGCTGAAAGCCTTGAAACTTAATATGAGGATACTTGACCATATTTGTAGGCATGTGAGACTTGATTGGACCTTTGGAAACTTCATTTTCTTGATCAGAACACAAACCCTAGTTTTGACTGCTTAGGAGGCCCTTGCACTGTGCAACCCTTGGGGCACTTTGAAGCTTGATTTGACATTTCTTTGAAGAATATGGGAGGGCAAATTTTGGGGTACAACACTTGATCCATGGCATCCATTACATATGACTGACTTTTATATTTCAGGAAAGATCCAGTTAAGTTCTCAGCTATTCCAAGACCTTGCCTGGTCCAGTTAAATCGACTCCTAAAGATTTTTCTGATGCCGATCCAGTCAAAGGCCTTCTCTGGTCCAGTTAAATCGATTCCTAAAGATTTTCCTGATGAAGACCCAGTTGAAGATTCCAAGACCTTGCCTGGTCCAGTTAAATCGACTCCTAAAGATTTTTCTGATGCTGATCCAGTCAAAGGCCTTCTCTGGTCCAGTTAAATCGATTCTTAAAGATTTTCCTGATGAAAACCCAGTTGAAGACTCCAAGACCTTGCCTGGTCCAGTTAAATCGACTCCTAAATATTTTTCTGATGTCGATCCAGTCAAAGGCCTTCTCTAGTCCAGTTAAATTGATTCCTAAAGATTTTCCTGATAAAGACCCAGTTGAAGACTCCAAGACCTTGCCTGGTCCAGTTAAATCGACTCCTAAAGATTTTTCTGATGTCGATCCAGTCAAAGGCCTTCTCTGGTCCAGTCAAATCAATTCCTAAAGATTTTCCTGAAGCCGATCCAGTTGAAGATTCCAAGATCTTGTCTAAATCCAGCTAAATCGATTCCTAAAGATTTTTCTGATGACGCCAAGACCTCCTCTGGTCCAGTTAAATCGATTCCTAAAGATTTTTCTGATGTTAACCCAGTGAAAGAAGACAAAGCCAGTTAAATCGATTCCTAAAGATTTTTCTGATGCTAATCCAAATCCAGTGAAATCAATTCCCAAAGATTTTGCTGATGCCGCTCCCGTAAAAGTTATTCCAAGACCTCCTCTAGTCCAGCTAAATCGATTCCTAAAGATTTCTCTGAGACGAAACCTTTTGAAGTTCCAGACTCGATTCCTGTATCCTGTCAGGGCACGTCTGAAGAGTTTGAGGATCCGATTCCTGTATCTTGCCAGGGTGTATCTGTTGACGACTAGCATTACCAGACCCGATTCCTATATCTTGCCAGGGTGCGTCTGAAGAGTTTGAGGATCCGATTCCTGTATCTTGCCAGGGTGTATCTGTTGACGACTAGCATTACCAGACCCGATTCCTGTATCTTGCCAGGGTGCGTCTGAAGAGTTTGAGGATCCGATTCCTGTATCTTGCCAGGGTGTATCTGTTGATGATTAACATTACCAAACCCGATTCCTGTATCTTGCCAGGGTGTGTCTGAAGAGTTTGAGGATCTGATTCCTGTATCTTGCCAGGGTGTATCCGTTGACGACTAGCATTACCAGACTCGATTCCTGTAACCAGCCAGGGCACATCTACACAAAGAGTTTGAAGACCAACTCCTGTAACAGGCCAGGTAATCATTTTCTTTCTCAGGTACGCAAGTTCTCGCTAATAAATCTCTTACGCGATCGACAAACCTCCCGATGGCATCTATAAGCCCATCTCTCTACATACCAACAGTCTCCAAATGGCATCTATAAGCCCATTTCCGACAAAGTTCAGTCACACTTCCAAATGGCATCTATAAGCCCATCCTCCTATCCATCAGTCTCCAAATGGAATCTATAAGCCCATTCCCACCATCACACTGCTAACATGTGAGTGCAAATTTCTGGGCACTCTAGTGTTCAATCATCTTCCACCTTCGGATTACGAAAGGCACGCCAGCCAATCTACATCCTCAGGTCTAAGAAGATTGAACAGGGGCAACTGTTATACCCCAAAATTTGCCCTCCCATATTCTTCAAGATTTTCCAAGATCATGCTTCAAAATCTCCCAAGAGTTGCACAGTCCAATGGCCTCCTAACAGTCAAAATTAGGGTTGTGGTTCTGGCAAAGAAATTGAAGTTTCCAAGGGTCCAAACAAGTCCCACATGCCTATAAACATTGTCAAGCATCCATATGCCAAGTTTCAAGACTCACAGCATCAAATTGCACAGTCAAAAACCCTAATTGCCTCACAGTCAACTGCAGGGGCAAAATGGTCATTTGACAGTCAAAAGTCAAAATTTTTGGTCAACATCTTATTTTGAAGCCACAAACATCATTTGATCAATTCTTGATCATGATTCTCAAGGCATGGCTCAAAAAGTCTCAAGATGCAAAAGTTTCTATTTTTGGACAGTTGAAAAAGTCAACTGCAAATTGACCAGGGCATAACTTCCACATGGTTCATCAGAAAAATTCCATCCAAAGCTCATTTTGAATAGAATGACATTTCCTACAACTCATCTTCACACTTCAAGTCCAAGAAATGCTCTCACAAAAAGTTATCAATCTCAACATTATAGGTCATTTTCAAAAGTCAACAAAAAGGCACTTTAAGTCAAAGACCATAAATTGAGATTGGTAAATCAAAATGACATGGGACCAAATACATTGGTTAGAGGACTTCAATAACTTTCCAAAATGTCCAAGAACATGATCAAAGCTTAAAAATTGAGCAAGATATGCCTTGTGGAAGTTGGGAAATTTTTGGGAATTTTGAAAAGTCAACTTTGCTTCAAATGCCTCAAAAATGCTAATGGGCCACAATTTCCTCCATGAATCATTACCCAAAGGCTATGAACGACCCATTAAGCTAAAAGGGAGTTATTTTCTTATTTTTAATTAATTAATTGAATTTTTAATCCTATTAATTCATTTAATTAAAATTAATTATGAGAAAAATACTAAATCATGTGTTTTGAATCTTTTTGTACAGCATATTCTTCCATCATGAGCTCAATATTTCGTGTGCCTTCTCAAGAGACAAAATCTTCCAAAATTGGCAAGTTTTCATGGCAAAGAGATTTGAAAAAAGATGTACAAAATAAAATATTCAAAGCATTGATTCAAGGACTTTGGGCTTGGTTTTTCTAACCTAATTCCTTCTACATACATATGCAAACAGAACCCTAATGCCAGAAACACAGAAGCTGCGCAGAAACCTAAAGAACAAACTTGCATTTTTTTGACAAAAAGTGAGAAACTGTTTTCATACATAGAGCTGGTTTCAAGGCCTCAAAAGCATTCCACAAGCTTGCCAAGACACCCAGGAAGCCTTTACAATCAAAGACAAGTCTCCATACATCCAGAAGTGGTAGAATGACATCGCCCTGTTCATGAAAATTTTTCACATTCGTATTTGACTTTACATGCATTTTCCATACGTTTCAATGTTTGATTTACACTAACATGAACTTTCTGAAGCTATTGGTGTCCCTTAATTGAATTAATATTGCTTGTATCAAAAGTTGCCATGAACGTTTCTTAGGGTTTCAGAGCTCCAATTTTGGGGTTTTACGCATCTGGAAAAATTGGACAATAAAACCAGTACCATTGAAATCAGGGCATCAGGACGAATTGAACTCATACATCGCGCCCAATTTCTATTTGCCCAGGAGCTAATCGCTATTTTTCTTGTTTGAGTTTAGTGGGGGTTTAAAACCCCCGCTATCTATTCTGTATTTTCAGGCAAATGAAGAAGAAGGTGGACGTGTCTCAGCATGACTGGATAGTTTGAATCTTCGCACGTGATTTTTGTGTCTGCCAATAACGCTTGTTTTTCACATATAATAATCATTGTCCACTAACTATACAAAGTAACGCGTTGGTTGGGTTGGCTGTTGTGTTGGCATGCAGGTATTGGGACCTGGGTTCGATTCCCAGGTCCCCCACTTCTTCCATAATATTTTTCTTAATATGCTTCTATGCAGTGTGCTCTCCGGTGGTCCACCAAGCGCCCTCACTTGCTTGCCTGCCAAGTGTCCAGAAGGCCAATCCAAAGGCCAGAACATGCAGCTCACCATGGACGCTAGTCAACCATCCCACATACGCGCTAGAAAGTCAAGACAGGCCTGATTCAATGGGCCAAATTATTCCATTAAAACCTCCAAATTGGGTCCAGACACCCCCAGGGTTTGCTCAATCTTTTCATTTTTTTTCTTTCTTTATTTATTTTTTCCTTTTATTCTTTTAATTGTTATTTTGATTAATTGCTTTTATTTAATTCACAAAATAATTTTTATAACACAAAAAAAATCAGAAATCAAGAAAATAAAAATGTTTATTTAATATTTAATTAATTAATATTTTTGTAAATAAACCTTTAAACCATTAATTTAGTAAAGTTAGATTTTTAATTTTATGTCTTTCTTAAATAAACTAAAATATGTAGAAATTAGGTTTCTAGCATTTTTTTCTTTTTCTTAATAAAATAATTTCCTCTTATTGTTATTATTATTAATTACTAACTAATTTTGTAAATAAATATGTAATTAATTAATTAGAGTAAATTAGGTTTAAACTTAAATATTTTTCTTTAACAAATTAAAAATAATTTAGAATTAGGGTTTCTAATAATAATTAATTTTCTTTCTTTATTTCCATTAAATACAAAAAACATAAAAAATAATTTCTTTTCTTTATTTAATCATTAATTAACTTTCAATTTCAATTTAAGTTTTAAGGGTCCAACGCCCTCGAACACTCGATTCCAATTTCTTTGCGCACGCGTATTCTTATGTTTCTTTTAAATCTTATGTAATTGCCCCAAAGCCTTGTAATAGTAATTAAGAAATTTATTTACTTTCTGCATTTTATTTAAAAAACGGGTCTTTGTTAATTTGGCGATGTATAGACCCGCGCCTTGTAATAGCGTAGGACTTTATTTTCCGTATTTTAATTTCCGCACCTTTAAATTGCTAATCACATGAAAGAATGAATTGCCCAAATAAAATCAAAGCGTAGCTCACCCAATGCATGATCAAGATAAAACATAACTGAAAATGACACACAATTCACACACCACTCTTAGGGTACGCCTCACTGTTGCCTTGCCCCTCGAATCGTGGTCGTCGAGTATAGGACGTTTTAGTAAGTCCTTATGTCCATGAAAATGGCATAAGGGTAGCTTCTAAGGTGTCCTACTGTTGCTCTGGTGACCACATTGTCCCTACAAACGAATTGACCCAAACACCTCCAACGGTGGTGCTACCTACCTCTCAATGGTGGGATAGCACTATCTAAAGGATACTTACACAGCTTAATTCCTTAGGGTAGGTAGATGACTCATGGGTACTTGCTCTTTTCAAAAACAAACAAAATACTTTTCACACCTTACACTTTCAAAAAGTTTTCAAACAATACTTCATACACTCTTGAGGACTGATACAAGAGTTACCTAAAAGTTTTTAAACGAACTTTTTCAAAACCCACACACACTTGAAAAGCAAACATTTTTTAAAACATAAGAGCAAGTACCTAAGAGCCCATGGATAACCATGGATAGAAAGGGTGCTAATACCTTCCCTTTCTATAAATCTACCTCCCGAACCGAGAAACATTCTCGAATAAGGAATTTTGTTGTGCTTTTGTCCTTTCCATGTTGGAGAACATAAAAGACGGTGGCGACTCTTGCTTACCGCGACATTTCGCGAAACCAGCTTACAAAAACAGTCAGTTCTATTTCCACCGATCACACTCATCATCAGGCAACCCTACACTGGTTCCTTCTCACTTCCAAATGTAGTTTTACACGGACTCATCGTTGAAGCAACTCTACACCGGTTCCTTCTCATTTTCAGATGAATTTTTACACGGACTCATCATAAAGCAACCATACACAAGTTCCTCCTTTCAGATGCAGTTTTACACGGACTCATCATAAAGCAACCATACACCGGTTCCTTCTCACTTCCATATGTAGTTTTACACGGACTCATCGTTGAAGCAACCCTACACCGGTTCCTTCTCATTTTCAGATGAAGTTTTACACGGACTCATCATGAAGCAACCCTACACAGGTTCCTCCTTTCAGATGCAATTTTACACGGACTCATCATAAAGCAACCCTACACCGGTTCCTTCTCACTTCCAGATGTAGTTTTACACTGACTCATCATTGAAGCAACCCTACACCGGTTCCTTCTCATTTTCAGATGAAGTTTTACATGGACTCATCATGAAGCAACCATACACAAGTTCCTCCTTTCAGATGCAGTTTTACACAGACTCATCATAAAGCAACCATACACAGGTTCCTCCTTTATAAGATGCAGTTTTACACGGACTCATCATCAAACAACCCAACTTTCCAATACAGTTCAGAGGCACTCCAGACACGAACGCCATGCTGGCAATCATCCAGTTCCAGCTTATAGATACAGTCCACCAATCACCTCTGGATGGCATCTTTAAGCCCATCTCTGCGACTATCGATTCCTCCAAATGGCATTTATAAGCCCATTCACCATCCATCTTCGAGTGAAAATTTCTAGGCACTATAATGTCCAATCATCTTCCACCTTCGAGTCACGAATGGCGGATTTACTAATCTAACTCTTCAGGTGTAAGAAGATTGAACAAGGGCAGCTGTTGTACCCTAAAATTTGCCCTCTCATTCCACAAGGGATTATCCTGGACCCTCAAGTTTTCTTCCAAGCCTTGAACTACAATTTTTCCAAGCAAACCATTCATAAGGGAAAAATGGTCATTTGCACACAAGAAAAGTCAAACTTTGACTTTTGGATCAACATCAAATCTCAAGAATCGTATCTCATCAAAACATGTTGAAATATGAAGTTTGTTTCATCAAGAGGTTCAAAAGTCAAATTTACTATGGAAAAGCCAAATCTCTAAATACTTGGAATTTCTTCTAAGTATTTAAGAAAAAATGACACCTCAGAACTTCTGAGCCAGCCTCCAAGCAGGAGCAGTCAGAAGATGTAAACATGGTTCAGCACATAGTCTCTAGTCAGAACATGGCTCTTCAGCATCTACGCAAGTTCAGTCAGAGTTTTCTAGGGTAATGCAAAGAAGATTAAGGAGCGTGCTCCAAGCTTTCTAGAAAGTCTGAAAGCTCCTTCAGAACATGATGGAGCCAAAAGATGCAAAGATCAGAGGATGGATGCTACGCTGAAGCAGAACTTCTGATCCAGAACAAAGCCTTGGTGTAGAGTATCACGTTGTAGGATTTCTGATTGTGATAAGTATCGTCATTATTTAATGCTCATTTAATGCTCACAACCACCTTCCGAGTCTTTATCCAAAGGATCTTCACCACGTGTACCTCTACTGTCTTGGGATAGAAACTCTGCTTTTGCTTTTCCTTAAATCCTGCTGACAGCCACCATGCTTGTTTCAAAGACAAGGCAACACTTCAGCACATGAAGGCTATTTTTAACGCTTTGGTCAAAACTTGACCAAATCCCAAAACCTTACTTATACAACTTGCTGCAGACCTACAACCAACAGCTAGCTCAGCCTACGCCTGCATCTCATGATTACACCAAACTAGCATACGAAAGCTGTGATGAAAAAGTAAAGGAACAAGATGCCAAAACAGGTTCAAATCCACTTGTTTCCCCCCCCCCCCCCAAATCACAGCAAAAATCATCTATAAATACTTGGCTCTATCACACGTTCAAGGGGCTGGCTTTTTTGGAAAGAAAGAACTATCAAAAAGAGAGAAAAGGAAGTTGTGAAACCTTCATAAAAATCCAGATTTCACATACACAAAAAACGAACCTTTGTTCTTCTCTTTGAATAAAAAAAACACAACCACGATTCTGTCACCCTTGCTGACTCAGAACATCCAAAGGCAACCACTAAAAACTCCAAGCACGCTCCAGGTAAGTCTTTCTGACTTTACTTGTTTTTCATTCTAAACATCATTAACATGTAAATATCATAGTATTAATGTTGTACATATCATTGCATGAACTGAAAAAACTATGGATCAGAACTTCTAGAATAATGCTAGACTCAGACTTAGGATTAGAACTTCTTTGAACTGTTGTGCTGTTATTCTTCTGATTTGCTGTTTGCCAAAATGAATGAGTTGACGTGCTGATTAATATGAGAAAAGAGTTGAAACGTAATATAGAACTTATGATTTCCACTTGCTGATAACATACAAAACTTTCATGATTTTTTCTCTCACTATTAACACACCCTGGACTTATGATTCTCACATACTGATAGTGTACTGAACTGCTAAGGTTCATTCGCTGGCTCAACACAAACTTCTAATGACTCACTCATTGTTCTAACACATCACAGAACTTCTGAGTTCTCCTTACATGTCAAATACACTGAACTGCTGACGCTTGCTCACTATTTTAGTGAAATACAGAACTTCTGACTTTTGGTTTACTGGATGAACACCATCCAGAGCCTCTGTGTTTTCCCTCTAACGTTTCTTGCAGGACCTCAGAGTTTACCAGTCCAGAACTTCTGATTCCACGGATGTCTCCTGCTGAGTTACAACGCTCTTGGCTTCAAAAATTTTGGTCCTAGTTGTTCTACTTACAGCAACACGTTGTTTCTACCTTGCATTTATTTTCCTTTCATCCTTTTTCTTTTTTATATATTAACATAAAAAGACATAAAAATAGTTTCCTTTTAACTTATTTCCTTAAAAACATTTTCTAAACAAGTCTATTTCTTTCTTACACTGTGTATTTCAATATGGTTGTAATAGTAACTTAGGGCTTATGTTTACTTGCAATCCCCATTCGTACATATGTACCCCCATCCCCTAAATATTGTAATAGCGTAGAATTTTATTTCTCGCAATTTATGGTTTTCCTTATACTATATAGTAATTAGGCGTGTATGGCAAGATAAAATCAATAAAATAGATAACCCTAATTAAGATTAAATGCATGCAATAAAACACACTTGCACTCAAACACCCCTTAAGGTATCTCCACTTGGTTGTCTAAACAAATGGCCATGGTATGCATGCTAGGTATATTGGCAAAACAAAACAAAACAAAAGATCATAGTCCCTCGATGACGCTATCTTGGTTGCCTATACAAAATGATCTAGTCCCTCAAAAATTCGCTAAGATACTTAGCACTATTTCTATCATGGTCATACGATGACCCACACCCGTCCCGTTTAAACGTCCAAACACAAGGTTGTTTACCAAATGCAATGGTAAAACAACACTGTCAAAAGGGTTAAAAACATAAGAAAGATCTTTAAGTAAAATAGGGTAGACAACTCTTAGTTACTTGATCAAAAGCTTGCAAAACATCCTTGCTATTTTCAAACACACCTCACCACACAATTTCAAAAAACAATTTTCAAAACATTGAAATATCTTTTCAAAAAGACTCACACCTTTGTATATATTCAAACAAGAATCATTACAAAGGTTGCCTAGACAAGGCCTCTTTTTCAAAGCATTTTCAAAAACCACACACAAAGCACCATTTCAAACAATTGAAAAGCAAAGGCAAGTGATCTAAACAAGTAACTAAGAGCCCATGAATAACCATGGATGAAAATGGTGCTAGCACCTTCCCTTTTCATAATCTACCCCCCCGAACCCAAGAAAACATCTCAAAGGTCTTTCCTGTGCTTTTTGACATTTCCTTTTGATAAAATAAAAAGTCGGTGGCGACTCTTGCTAAACCGCACAATTGCGAACACAAACGCAAAACCTCAAGTCAGTTCTCCCACCGTATCACACACCCCAAAAAGGAAATAGTCAACACCAAGCCCAAAGTTTTTGGTTTTATCTTGGTCAACAAGTTTACAAATTCTGACCAATGAGAAATCAATTTTGTCAACATGTGACCAATCAGAAAGTGACAAATCATATGATTTTGTTGTTTTTGTATTTTATATGATTTTTGGTTATTTTTTAATTGAAAATTGAAAAAAGTGAGAAAAAAAACTATTTTTGAAAAATTATTAATTAAAAAATACGAAAATTATAATTTAATAATAAAAAAAGTTATTTTTTGGGAAGATTTATACCAATTGGGATTTGATTGAAATTTGGTGGACAAAATTATGAACCAAGACACTTTTGTGATTTTTTCTCAATATTGTGATTGATTTTATGATTAATAAAAATTGGTTTTGAAAGATTTCAATTATTTTTAACATCTTGACTATTAAGTTTATAAAATCAAAGATTTAAAAAAATAAGAAAATAATTTTAAAATACCCTTAAAATAGAAAACAAAAATAATAATAAAATAATTGAAAAATGAATTTTTTTAATCATTTTTATTGAAAAAACATACAAAAGAATATAAATGCCAAAGAGTAGTGTAACGGGACTTGAACTTAGGACCTTCAACTTGTAAGCCTTACTCTCTTACCAAATGTGCTACATTATTCATTTGAAATAAATAGCCAATTGAAAACATATGAAGACAATCAATTATTTTCTATTTAAAAGTATAAATAATTTGAAATAAATTATTATATTTTAAAATTAACTAGAAACGAATATTTACAAAACCCCAAAATATTAATGTAAATCAAAAGAATTTTATAAAAATTAAAGTTTGAAAATAAACTTGATGGTAGCACTAAGGACAAACAAATTTGGGGTATGACACGGCGTTCTGCAGAACGAGGACCAGTTGTAGAATTTCTGGTTGGTCTTTGACATGGTTCTTGGGAAACTGTTTGTCCAAGAATAAATTGTTGTCGAAATCAGTATCGATGGAATACGGGGACACAATATGTCTGTCGTGAGCGCCGAAGTTATCCTCGAGGTGAGGATTTTCTTGACTTTCATCGGTCTTGCGTGCCAGGGAGAGCACGGTCTTTCCAGATAGGCGGTGATCACTGTGATCGACCATGATTGATGAATGGAGATGATCTTTGGTCTTCATATTCTAGGAATTGAAAACGGGGAAGATGGGTCCCCACAGTCGGCGCCACATATGTTATCGGTTGATCAGAACCTACAAGGTGACTGAATGATGATCTTCAAACGGGCTGGAAAGTCGAGGAGGAAAAAGGGGGTTGTACCTGCAAGGCACTCCGAGGATCAAGTATGTGTGAGAGAAAAAGAGATACAAGCACAATGTTAGGGTTTTAGTGATGAATAATGGATATTCGATCCCTGACCCTCACATGAGTAAGAGTTTATATAGTGTCCCTGGCGCTTGACCATTGGTCCCTATTTTTGGGCCTAGATATGTGGGTCTGCAAAAATAGAAAACTGTCAGGACTTGGTCAAACCAAGAAGGTGTGCCCGTAACTAGTCGTTGGTTTTGAGGAGGAGGTAGGTTATGAGCAGCAGTCTAGTTGGTTCTTGATTGTCTGACTAACTTGAGGTCGGGCAGACTGAGAGGCGCTCGTCGGTCATCGTAGGTTGATGTTGGTCCAGGAGGACAAGCGATCGATGGTGCCCGACAGGGGCGCGGGAGTCCAGACCTAGGTTGCACAAATCATGTCGAAAGAGGAGGTTAGACTGGACCCACTCTAATCGTCGGATCAGTCCAGAACTTCCAAACGATTAGAAAAACTCGTATAAGATTGAAGGATTTAAAGTTCATAAATACATTATATTATGTTTAGAAAAATATAATTGGAAATAAACAAGTTTAAATATATTGACAATGTAAAGTATTTATCTTACCAAATCACATTTTTAATTTTAAAATATTGATATGATATGACTGAATGTTATAATTCTATTGGACGATAGTATAAAACTAATTTATATTAACAGTGTACTACTTTTAATCTTTTAAATTTATACTTGTTACCAAATTCAACATATATACTTACAATAAAAATAGAGGATTGCTATGCCCACATTAAACACCAAATATTTATACCATATATTATTTACTGTATTTGTATTTATATGGTGAACAATGCTTTTTTATTAAAATAATATTATTTTTTAAATAAATAATTATTTTTAAAATTTATTTTATAATATAAATATAAAGTTATGTTATTAACCAATTTCATAAATGTATTAATCACAAAAATTTACGTCATTAATCAATTATTTTACTTATAATTCATTAACCATTTTTACTACTTCATTAACCAATAAAATACATAATATTAATCATATTCTGACACTAAATTATAAATGTATTAACCAATGTTTATACTCCATTAACCAATTTTATTTTACTATTTAATAATTTTTTTATGTCCGAGAACTCATTAACCAAGTTATGAATTGTAATAATCAACTTTATACATAATATTAACTAAAGTGTGAAGGATATATATATATATATATATAAATATATATATATATATATATATATATATATATATATATATATATATATATATATATATATATATATATATATATATATATATATATATATATATATATATATATATATATATATATATATATATATATATATATATATATTTTTATGTCAGAATACATATTAACCAAATTTTGAACTGTATTAACTAAGTTTTAATATTTCATTAACTAAAGTAGTTTTAGAGAGAAATACATTAAAAAATCAAAATAATATGAAAACATTATTCAGGTATTTGTGAACAGTATATATGGTGTAGTGTAATTTTTTGGTGTCAAGATATCATTTTCCATAAAAATATAAATACAAAAATAAAAACAATAATTTCAAGTAGAAAGTTTTTTAATCTATATTAAGAATATTAATATTTAAAAATATAAAAAATATTGTTTTAATTGGAATACACTAACGACGTAAAGAAATTTTACACCAAATTATAACTGTTAGATTGTAATCATATTATATTTTAATTTTAATTATTTATTAAATAACATTAATAAGTGATTGTGATGCAATTAATCTCTTAATTATTAATTTTTAATTAACATATTTTAGTTTATTATTAGAGAAAAAAGAATATGCTTTGATAATATAAAATATTTTTATAGTGTGAATCAATAAAAAATATATATCTAATTAAAATATAATTTTAATTTTAAAAAATTAATATGAAATAGCAAGTATAAAGATTTTGATTGATTGTATATGTAATATTTGTTTACGATGTTAATGCATTATGTTTAAATTCTTATTAATAGTAGTAATTTGGATCTTAAGAAAAAGAATTGAGAATATAGACGAGGGTAAAATGGTAATATCGCGAAAGAAGGAGAAATACCCGCGTGTTGGAGTCGGTCACTTTGGCTATAAAAACAAACCCTTACCCTTCCTTTCTCTCATTTATCGCCGAATTCATATTCTCAACAGCCATATTTAAATCTCTTGTATTTTCTGGTTTGAGTTCCTTCCAACATTCCTCCAAATTCATTCCTCAGCTTCTGCAATTCAAATAAACAATCTCGCATGGTATTTCCTATATCTCTGATTTTTCATTGCAGTTTAGCGAGACGTATTGATTCATGTTTTTTCATTTCAGTTTGTCGAATATGATTTTGAGAGATATTGATTCATGTTTTTACATTTTCACCTGCAGTTTGTTGAATATGACTCTAGGAGATATTGATTCATGTTTTTTTCTTCTTTTTTATCAGGTACTTATCCGAATGTCTAATTCCATGATGAAGAAAGTTAAACTTAGTGATAGCCGTAGAATGTCTAATACTGTGACGAAGAAAGTTGAAGTCAGTGAGAACGAGCACAAAGACATGCTCAGCCACTTACCCGATTGCCTTATCCTTCATATACTCTCTTTTTTGACTACCAAACACGCTGTTAGAACATTCATTTTATCCTCAAGATGGAAGGATCTCTGGAAACGTCTCCCTGCTCTTAGTTTTGGTTATCGAGACTTTCGATCTGCTGATATATTCAACGAGTTTGTGTTTAAGGTTTTATCTCTTCGCGATTCTTCTACCTCACTGCACACTCTCCACTTTGATAATAGAATTTGTCGCTTGGAGCCTCACATACTCACATTTGTGGTCAATTATGCTCTTTCACACAATGTTCAACTGTTCGGACTTAGTGCAGCTAGTGGCATTGCACAAATTCCTCTCCAATTATTTTCATCTAAGACTTTAAAACATCTCACCCTTGCTATTTCCAATTTCAATGGTGGCTTTCACCATACTTCTCTCAATTTGCCATCATTAACATATCTTAAGCTTTCTATTCATCATGCTGTTGTAACCCCGTTTCCAAAATCTCTCACTTTGCCAGCATTATCTACTTTGGAACTAGAGTATCTTACATTTTATGTTGACCACAATGGTTGCGCCGAACCATTTTCGACCTTTAGTAGGTTGGAGAGTTTGTTCATTTCTCAATGCACTGTGAAAGGTGCAGGAACCCTCTGCATATCAAGCCTGACCCTCGTCAATTTTACTATGTACATTGAGTCAGACGAAGACGACTATTATAAAATTGTTCTTTGCACTCCCAGTCTTTCTACATTTGCTTTTAGTGGATATCCTCATCAGGATATCTCTTGGAGCAATGTTTCTTCTCTTCAACATGTACATATTGACGTTGGAGTATTTCTAAGTAGTCGTGGGCCTCCTTTCTTTCTGTTCAAATGGCTCTCCGAGTTTGCTAATATAAAATCATTGACAGTCACTGCATCTACTCTTCAGGTACATTAACTTAACATCTTTTGAGGCTGTGTTTTTATTTTCTTCTAAATTTCATAAAAAATTATTTGACTTGCATTACACTAATATGCTTGCATCCCTCATTCTGTAGACTCTCTCTTTAATTCCTGGACTGTTGGGGTTTAAGATTCCTTCCTTGGGTAAATTGAAGTCACTGAAAGTGGAAATTGACGAAATTAAGTATGGACTCCGCCTTGCGTTATGCAATGTCAAGTTGCAGAACATAAAGTCAAAGGAAGAAGCCGGTAGGATACAGAAAGCATATGATTTAGGATTGGAACCATCTCCGCTCGTACCCGATGGAATTGTGGGCTTCTTGCTCCAAAATTCACCCTCGGCTGAAGTTGATTTTGTTGATGGCAGAAAACAAAAACCTCTTAGATGGCGACATTAATAATTGGTTTGTTTTAATTTTTCATTCCTTCTAATCTTTATGTTTATAAAGATATATTTGGTTATAACTAGTTATTATTAGTGGATAGATATTTGGTTATAACTAGTTATTATTAGTGGATAAATTACAAGTTTCTTGGCTAAAGAAAAAAAATGTACATGTATATTGACATGATTGTGCCTAGCCTCAACCTGAGTGGATGCTCTAAAGTAAGGATTATATTGCTATGCTGGTACTCTATGTGTCGGTTTGCATTGCTTAATTATCTTTTAATTTATAGGAGGTTCACATCCTTAGTCACATATAGGGCCATTTTGATTTAGTATCTAGCAGTCAGCTTTATTGTTATATTTGTAGATGCAAATTCAAATGTCGTGTCAATATGACATATTTTTGCTTCTCACGTTACATTATTTAACATGCAGGAATCTGCATGGTTGTTATAATTCTTCAGAGTTCGGATACAATACAAGTATGCTCATACTTGATAGCTGCTATTTAGTGATCCATCATAGACAATAGAAGCAGGGAGTTGTTGTTAATGTTTGGAAAGTTGGGAGAAGCTCTGCTGTTCTGGTGTAACAGTATTTAGTATGCAACATTGATACTAGTTGAAGTGCTAAATATTATTTATGTATGTTTAAGTTATTTGTCAATCTTCGGAGTTTGTGGCTGTTCATTGAGATTATACTAGATGTATTGTACCTATCTGATGCAACATATGTGATTGCTTATAATTCCCTCACATATGTTGATTGACTTTGCATATTCAGATTGATGATTTCCAAAAATCATTGATGATTTCCATAAGTTGTTTTTGGCCTCTCATTTGGCTTAACCAAAGTTTGATGATAACTAGAACTCAAAAACCAAGTTAAATAAAAGAGTGGTATGTGTAATTCATCTAGCTGTTCATTTGCAATTGGAATTAGATTCACAATGGTCTTTACGTTAATCAATACAAAAACATCATATTCTTGTTGTATAATGCCTTGATCTAACTACCTACCTGAACCATGACAAGTTATGTTTAATTACGAGATAAAGGGTCTATTTGTTTCAATTTTAAAAAAATAATTTTTTCTTTGTATTTTTGAAAATAAATTTTACAAAACTGTTTTTCAAAATATTACAACTTATTTTATATTTATTTATTTTTTTAAATTGAAACATTAATTTTGACATCCTATAACATAAATATGTATTATTGAACATTAAAATATGATTAAAATTATAATTTTTTAAAAAGTTTTATTTCAAAAATGATTTTTATAATAATCTATGTGAAATAGCTTTAAAATTAAGTGTTTTTTTTTTTTATAAATTTTAATATAGAATTTCAATAAGAAAATGAAATATCTAAAATAATATTTTAAAAATAACTATTTAAATTAAATTTTTATTTGAAATTTTTATGAAAAGTTTCTTTATAAATTTTTTTATATAAAATTATATAATATCATAAAAATTATTAAAAAAAATTATACAAAATTATATAATATTATAAAAATCATTAAAAAAAACAAGAAAAACGGATCTAAAATTTCGTAGTCAAGGAACTATAATCCATTATATGTGGGGTCATGGTTACTAATCTTGCAACAAATTTATCCCTTAATTTGAAAGTAAACATCCAGGCGGTGATAATGTGGGACCATCGGACAATATTTGAATCTTTCTCTCATGAATGTTTCTTTGAAATCTTCGCAATTTCTTTTCTGTCTCTTGTAGATTGTCTCAAACTTTCGACGAAAAATAAAAAATACTCTTATATTTCGAAGATGTATGTGTTTCAGAAATGTATATCCGTAAATACTTCAACTAAAAAACAGAAATAAAGATAGTATGGAAAAACTTATAATTGATAATTATAACAATTTGACATTAAATTAAAACACAATATTATATAGATAATTTATAATTGAAAAATTAACATTACACGTCGCTTTAAACGGGTAGTTCCGTACATTATAACATGTTGATAGTATCTTCAACGAATTTTGAAATCTTCACATCCACTTCAATCGAACTCTTTATTTCATGTCGACGACAAGTACTCCACCTAACTTCTAAATTCACATTCGTCTTCAGTCCTAAGTTGGTGAACGGTACTATTAAATTAAACTTTTAGGTTCGTTCCTGCTCTATTCTTTTAACGATAATCATTAACTATTATTATTAGGCGACATCTGTTGAACACCTCACGTGAAAGGATTCTTCTGGAATGTGTTAACACCAAGTTCAAGAAAGTTGAAATAAAAAAAACACGTATTTGATCTGAGAGTCCACTTGAACTGATAGGTTAATGTATTGTCGTTTCCATAAAACTCATGATTAACGAAAGGGCTTATTAAGAATGGATGACAATATGAATATATGAAATATGGGAAATGGAGCATCATAAAGTCGCAAAAGATAGAGCATTATCCCAATACGAAAATTGAGGCTGACGTCGTAGGGACGAGTAAGGATGCCAGTAGAAAGATCATAAATTCAAGTGTCTAAACATTGCCTCCATAATCGGGGGAGCTCCAAAGTTCTACTGTGTGGAAGACTACATATAAGGCAACATTCTTTTTACATCTTCAGACAATTCACCGCTCAAGGAATGAGTAAAATTAGGAGGTTGATTATTACACACGAAGGCTTGGAGTATATTGGTGATATTGGAAGATTCGAAGCGTTGGTCGAGTAAAGATTGCGCAGAAGAATATGGCGTTGAGCATATACAAGTCAAGATCCATATTGAAGATTTTATTAATTTGTTCTTCAGTATTCTCGTGGATTGGTGATTGTATATTCTCTTATGATATTTGCCAAAATAAAAGATGAAATTTCTCTGGTACAGGCAACACATGGAAATATTAACATTCCAACATCAGAACGATATTAAGACAAATGTTATAACATATGATTTTACATCTTAAATAGATTTATCAAGTTATAACCAATATTGAAACTTAAACTGCAGAATTATAAATAACACACAGAGTTGTTAACCTAATTCAGTGCAACATCACCAATTTTGGGACTACCAAACCAGGAAGGAAGTCCATTATCAGCAGTATTAATTAGAAGCTAAATTCCCCCATTTACAACTTCTCGCCTAATCCCTATCCAATGCAACTTCCACTTAGGTAACTCCTAGATATTTCGCGATATCACTTCATAAATCACCTCAGTGATATCTAACAGTCCCAATCGCAGTGATTGTATTGAGTATAACTCAACAAGAAGATTATGCTTCCATTACAATACTTAGCCAAGACTCTTGACTAAGAAACAATACTTGAATTTTCTTAACAGCTTCATCCAAGAACAATAATAAACTCATTGCCTAAAGGCTTCTGAGTGAGAACATAATGTAGACCACAAGTATCAAAAGATACAAGGGTGACTTACACCACACAATACACAAGAGACTCTTATAACCTAAGACTATTTTTTCTTTTCTTAATTTTACAATTGTTGAAAAGAGCTGATTACATTAGGTTAGGTCTTCTCTTTAAATACACCTCTGCAGTCCATGGACTTTGAATTCTAAGTCTAGAAGTTTTTTTATCCACAAGCTGAGTGATGCACCAATTGTGTAGTAAATATCCTTAAATCTTGGAACAACCAATACAAAGTTTCCTAAATTGTCTCAAAGCTCAATTTATAAACCAATGCACAACTAGAGATATAAAACATGTTTCAGATTAAATCTTCTTAATCTGCAAAATCAATTGAGATATATCCAAAAGAAATATCACACAATCAAATCAAATCTACCAAGATTTAAAATAGCAGCCCCTGTTATACCAGACCTATTGTTTTGCTATAGGATCAAAGCATTAATATGATTGAGAGTTACGAGCAAGACAGCCATGGCCAAATCGGCGTTGGTCGGCACTATAACCGACTAGAAGATTGTTGGTGCTTCTTCTTGGATTTTATTAGATCTGCTAGTTTCCAAGAAATGGGCATTGTCATCCTCGGCTTCTTCGGAGGAGGGAGACGCCGTGAAGTTGTCCCTCTTCAAAGGAATGTCTACGAGAAGAGGCATATCTCCGTCATTGTCAGTCTTGCGGACAGGGGAGATGATGGTTTTGCCAGCAAGGTGGCTGTCATCATGATCGGCCATGTTGAAATCTTGAAACGTTGCTTTGATCTTTAGTTTCTAGGAAAATAAAGATATGGAAAACAATTTTCCCACAAACAGCGCCACTGATCTTACTGGTGATCAGAACCTGTAAAAGACCTATATCCGTGTCTGCAAGATTGAAATCAAAGAGGAGGGGGTGTACCTGCAAGGCACTCTGATGCTCAAGTAAGTAAGAGTGCAAAGAGATACACGAGAATTTAGGGTTTTAAAAGTGAATGTTGAATATTGAATAACTGACGCTCACAAGTGTGAGGATTTATACAGTGTCTCTGACGCTTGGCCATTGGTTCCTATTTTTGGGTCTTGATATTAGGTCCCTAAAAATAGGTAACTACCAGGATTTCGGCGTGAAAGCAAGAGCGGTCAACACATGTTTGTTATCCTAGGATGGATGCCCGAAACTAGCCGTTGTAACGAGCAGATGTGGCTGAAACTAGCCGTTGCTCTGAGCATGAATGCGGTCACGAACAAGTGTGGTCTTATCGTTCCTAGAAGACTACATCGTGTTTGACGGGAAAAAGTACGACTAAGGGCAGCGATGGTCTTGCTGATTTTAGGGGTCACACGACCACGCGTCCCTATTAACACACATTTTGCGAGTTAATACATACCTTTATGATTTACTATTTCTTAGTATTTTAATTGCTTTTTCAGTTTAATTTCATGCAGTTTATAGTTAAATTAATGTTTAATCATGTTTTGTGTGATCAAAGGATAACATGTTTGAGCAAAGGCAAGACAATGGTGGACCACTATAAGTTGCACAAGTTGGAAATTTAAAAATAATTATTAGACAAGAGAATTTCAACAAGAGAAGTTGTTGGCTTTGAGGAACGCGTGAAAGGAATTAACAAATGGAGGAAAATTTAGGTAGTACAGAAAAATAGAATAAAACCGTTCAAATTCAAAGATGATAGTGGATGAGCTAGAAGACAAAAGAAGGTACAAAAGTACCCTGCTTTGGTCAGACCAGCACCACCTGCGCCTGCTGTGGATCCTGCCACACTCCTCCTTATCTCCCACTTTGTCCCCTTCCGTACAACTTCCTTGCTTGCTAAGTTTTTGCTGTGGTGTTTTGGCTCTAAATTATGCAGGCTTGATGTGATTCATAAACTCAAGCCCATGATCCAACTCAAGACACCAATCCTAACCCTTGGCCTATAAAAAGAGAAGCTTACTGAAGAAGAAAGGTTCAATTGTTCGAAGAAAATAATTACAAAGACTTTGTGTGCTATGAAAGTGAAGTGTGAAGAAGTTTGTTTTCCTCATCCATTCTAGTGCTAACAGACGAGCAGTTGCGTGACAGAAGTTGTCTCCTTAAGACTATCCATCTTAAGGAGCTCTTCAATTTCTCTCTTAGGTTTATATCTTTTATCATTTGCTTGCTTTAAGATCTTTATTGTAAGAGCTCTGCTCGTATCATGTACTTAGCTCATCATGAGTTAAATCCTTTGTAGTTGAGCTTAATGAAGTTAATACTAAAGTGTGTTTATGTTATATGTTGTGTGGTTCATGCTGGCTTTACCATGTGTTAACTTGCTTAAATATTTATTTCTTTGGTTGATCAACTTAGGAATAGATAACAACTTGTTGTTGAGAGAGATTCAACAACAAGTGGAACATCATGAGTAAAAATGATTGAAAAAGTAGGATAAAGATATTCACTTGCCAAATTTGCTTAGATATAAGAAAATACAGTCATTAAGCAAATCAGATTTATAAAAGACGCATATTTGGGTTATAAGTGAGGCTTAGAGATTTGTTCCATTGCCTTTGTATGCATGTTCTAGATGTTGTAGGAATACACCAAAAGATCATTATGACCTTGCCTGTCATGACTCCACACAACATTAGCACATAAATACACAAAAGATATTAACGTATCTATGCTCAACTCAATCATTCTCTCTTAATACAACTTCATTCCATTTCACACTACTTGTTTGTCTTGTTATAAGTAACACTGAACTTATTACAATCAATATTATTGTTTCTCTACTCATGTTTGATTTAAAAGAATAAAATCTTTACAAAATCAAATCTAAATAGCAATTACTTCTTATGGGTACGATACTCTTATACTTAGTATTTGTTGCAATCAAAGCATGTATACTTGCATGCGACATTTCTCAACCGGTATTGCAATTTACAAACCAACAAGTTTTTGGCGTCGTTGTTGGAGAGTATTTTTGTTACATTTTCTGATTTTGTATTTACTTCTATTGTTTTATTTTAAGTATTTGAGTTTTTGACGTCCTGCTATAGTTTGGTGTCATGACACGTGTTGTCAATATTGTATGCACATATTATTGCGCCCAGTCTACAGTGGATATCCTGAATCTGAAAGAACACTCAAACCCCTAGAGGAAACTAAACTTACTAGACTCACACCTGGAGTTCCTCTTGTAGCTAATCTGGATGATTTAGAAGAGCCCGAAGTACAAATACCACCACCAATTGATTCAGACGAAGAAGAAGCAATCCGTGTCATAGTTGATAACAATATTATCGGTATTGCTAATGATAGAGCCCGTAATATCATACCAGGGACTATATTGTTTTGAATGAATCATAAAAAATTTAAATTTAATACATTCAGATAGATACATAAGAAATTTAAGGATATTTTGAATTGTTCATGAATTTAGAAGAAGACACTAAAGTGGAGAAAGAAATTTCAACAATTGAATTACCAAAAAAAAAAAATATAAGATGATAAACAATTGAATTCATAACGACATTTAGCGACTGACGAATCTCTTATTGGTTAGACGTACTAAGTCTCAAAGTAATTTAGAAAAAACAAAAATTGTTGGATTTCTTCCACTTTTAAAAAACTAGAATTTCATATTCTTACGCTTCTTTCACTGTGCAGCTTCTGCAAGTCAAATCTAAAAAGTTGAGTTTGAGTTTTATTCCGCAGCTTCTGGCAACTCAAATCAACAAACTCGCCAGGTAATTCCTATTTCTCCGTTGAGTTTGTATTGCTTTTCGAGATCTATTGATTCATTATTTTTCTTCTGATTAGGGGTAATGTCTATTTCGGCGACGAAGAAAGTTGAAGTCGGTGATAGTGTACAGAAAGACATGCTCAGCGATTTACCCGATTGCGTTATCCTTCACATACTCTCTTTTTTGATTACCAAACACGCTGTTAGAACATGTATTTTATCCTCGAGATGGAAGCATCTCTGGAAATGTCTTCCTGCTCTTATTTTCCATATATCAGATTTTCGAGGCTTTCAAACTAATAAGATATTCGCTGAATTTGTGTCTAAGGTTTTATCTCTTCGGGATTCCTCTGTCTCACTGCACACTCTCGACTTTGAGAATAGATCTATTCTCTTGGAGGTTTCCATTTTTAAATGGATTGTCAATTATGCTATTTCACACCGTGTTCAACGGTTACGACTTAGTGTAAATGGTGGCATTTCACACGTTCCTCTTGCTTTATTTTCATCTCACACTTTAACACATCTTAGCCTTTCTATTTGTTATGGTTGTGAAAACCTGTTTCCAAAATATATCTATTTGCCCGCATTATCTACCTTGGAACTAGAGAATTTTACATTTTCTGTTGCCCATAATGATTGTGCCGAACCATTTTCGACCTTTAATAGGTTGAATCGTTTGCTCATTTCCCATTGTAACGTGGAAGGTTGGGGAACCCTCCGCATATCAAGCGCGACGCTCGTCAATTTTACTATGTTTAATGACTCAGACGACTATTATGAAATTGATCTTTGCACTCCAAGTCTTTGTACATTTGCTTTTCGTGGTGTTCCTTATCACAATATCTCTTGGAGCAATATTTCTTCTCTTAAACATGTAGATATTGACGCACAAGTATTTCCATATAGTTGTTATGGACCTCCTTTGTTTCTGTTCAATTGGCTCTTGGAGTTTGCTAATATAAAATCATTGACTGTCACTGCAACTACTCTTAAGGTACCTTAACTTTACATGAGGCTGTGTTTTTACTTTCTTCTTAAGATACCTTTTTATTTTCTTCTATACTTTGTAAAACATTATTTGACTTGCATAATTAGACTAATCTGCTTGCATCCCTCATTGCGTAGGTTCTCGCCTTAATTCCTGGTCTGTTGAAGTTTAAGATCCCTTCCTTGGGTAAATTAAAGTCATTGAAAGTGAAAATTGACGAAATTCAATATGGACTTTGCCCAGCATTGTGCAATGATAAGTTACAGGACGTCAAGTCAAAGAAAGAAGCTGCTATGATACAAAAAGCATTTGATTTAGGATTGGAACTGTCTCCGCCTGAACTTCAAGGAATTGTGGACTTCTTGCTTCAAAATTCACCCTCGGCTGAAGTTGAAATAGTTGATTGCAGAAAAAAAACCTCCTAGAAAGAGACATTTATAATTGGTTTGTTTTATTTTTTCTTTCCTTCTATGTTTTTATTTATCAATATCTCCTTGGTTATAACTAGTAAGTAGTTGATTAATTACTAGTCTCTTGGCTAAAGAAAGAAATTGTAGATATGTACTGACATGATTGTGACTAGTCTCAACTTGAGTGGATGTTCTGAACAAAGGATTATATTGCTAGTTGGTACTCTATGTGTTGGTTTGCATTCCTTAATTATCATTTTAATTTATAGGAGGTTCACAACCATAGATAAGCAATAGCCCAGCTGCCAACATTTAAAAAAAGACTTGTGTGCATTTTGAGTCACATATAGGACCATTTTGATTTAGTATCTAGCAGTCAGCTTTATCGTTGATCATACGATTTATTTGTTAATGCAAATTCAAGAGCCGTATCAATAAAGTGAGTCTCTATAAGGGTCATTTGACATATTTTTGTTTCTTACATGACCTTATGTGACCTGCAGGAATCTGCGTGGTTGTTATATTCCTTCAGAGTTCAGATACAATACAAGTATGTCCATACCGGAAAACTTCTAATAGAAGATATTAAGTGATCCATTATATCAAGGGCTATATATAGACATTGGTCCCTTTGGTGGAAATTATTCATGTAGCTCTAGAAGCAACGATACAATACAGTTGTGAAAGTTTGGTAATAAGTTGTTATTAATGGTCCCTTTGTTTTGTTATTGTCATCTGCATTGCATATATATTGCAGCTGTATTAAAAGAAAACTTGTTAGAATTTTGTAAGCTACCTTCAAGTTTCTTAGAACATATAATTACAATTATTTATCGTCAAACTATGATCTATTCCCTTAGCTAGCTATACCCTTAGCTCGCTAACTAATGACTATTATTATTATTTGGTGACAGTATAATACAATTTTTGTCTTACTCCTTTATTTCTAAGAAAAAGGGCTCCAGGTAATGTGGAGATTGGAGAGTTGGAAGGTAGGTAAAGTTTGTAGGTTAAGCTATACTTGTTCTTTTGTTATAAGCTAAAATGATTTTAAAAGATCATATGCTAGAAAAGTGATGTCAATTTAATAAAAATCTGAATGATGTTTATAAAATTTAAATGAAAGGTTAATGTTATTATGGGTGAAATACAATCTGTCAAACCATTCCATCACTAGAACTTGTCTTATGTGTTGATTATTGCTGTTGATAAAAGATTCCCGCAGGATATTCGGTATTGTCAAGATTGGACGGTGATCATACTCGATGTATTGTGCCTGTATTTGTATGTATCTGTTGCAACTTGCAACAATTTGAATTATGAGCTTGTTGCCCAATATACAGTGTCGAAATATCACCATTACTTCGGTTGTTTGTGTATAATTCCCTCACATATGTTGATTGTCTTTTCATATTCAGATTGATATTTTTTTGGAAAAAATAAGCGTGTGCTTTGATCAGAACAACCCTAACACTAGAACCTGATACATCAGTTTTAAACATGAAAACCTGTGAAAAAGCCAATATTGGGGCCTATGTAATTGCATTTTGTAACCTGTAGAAGGAAACTGGCCTCATCATTCCAAACAAATTATCCTCCTTCTACAATATGGTGAGGGGAAAATAACTGTTTAAGGTTGGAAGAGATGCAACATACTGACATTGTCATAACCCCATAAATAAAAGCTATCACACCGTGATACTTCTAAAAATGGTTTATTCTACTAAGAACAATGAGGAACAAACAAACCTTCACAAATGCCAAAAGAATCCTCCTCAATACTAACAACTGCCATTCTGTTTTTAGTGAGATGCAAAATGGTACAACTGAACAATTCTGTTTTTAGTGAGATGCAAAATAGTACAACTGAACAATTTGGACATGATGACCATTTCCTCCGAAATTCAAAAACATTTGAGATGCAAACTTAGTGTTTTAAAATCTGGACCAATCAATCCAATCGGTTCAATCGCAATTCAGTAGTCAAGGCGGTTTGGTCCTCTTATCAGACCAAATATGCACTTAATCTATTATGGCATCATCAAACTGGTACTGAACCGATTAAAATTAGACAAATCACGCAAATCAATGTTTTAAAATCTAGACTGGACCAATCAATTTGATGGATTTAACGATAAACCAGTAATCAAGGAGGTTCGTCTTGGATCAAGCGCCTACTATTGTGTTAAAACAATTATTGTTAGTGAGGGGACAATTATATTTTTTTATAGTGTAGAGCTCTCAAGGGACTATACCTAGCACATCCTAGGCACCATGGACTGAGATGTTAATCCATGAGTTTGAATCCATAATCTTGCTCTGATATCAAAATAACTTATCGATTAAAACTAGAGAAAGTAATTTTATTGTATGCAAAAAGAACCAGAATCTAACACAAGTCCCTTGAATATGACAAATCGACTGTTGTCACTCAACTAATTGAAATTTTATGGCAAAGTCTCAAGATATTATAGTTATTATAACACTATATATTCTTATGTAATTTATTTTAAATATTAAATTATTTCACATCTTTTAATAAGAATAGAGTTAATAGTCATGCAATTCGACCTATAACTTATTGATTCGATCAATAATCTATTAATTCGTATCATGACCAAATATAATTTGTGTGAGTTTTAAAAGATTGACTCAAACTAAAGTATTCAAACCATACTTATCAAATCGAGACTCAAATCTTAAATCAACAAATATTTTATCAATCATACATGTTCAATAAAAATATGATATTTTAAAGTAAAAATAAGTGACATTTAGGGTGTTAATTTAGGAAAAAACTTAGGCACACTAAAACATAACATTTGATTTTACAAACAACCGATCATATTTTTTTAATTAATTAAAAAATAAAAATATAATATTTTCTCTTCTTCATAATCAAACCATCCCTATGATATCAATTTAAAAAGAAATTAAATTTTAAATAAATTAAATATTTTTTTATTTTTATTGATTTTTTGTAACAATAAAGATTTATGTTCGTATGTATGCAAGTTTTTCTCATTAATGTATATCAAATCATATTTGTTAGAGAACAAAAGAGAAAATAGTTAATAACAGCCAATAACAATGCCTTAACGGAATAACGGTGTGGCAGCCATGGGAAAAGGTTTAGGAACGCAGAATATTATAGCCACCGTTATAGGATATTAAGAATGCCATGCTCTAATTGACGCTTGGCCATCCAATCATTTGAAAGCGAGGATATCCAAGAGTTTCCTGAGAGGCTTTCCGAACCAATTTTTATTTCAGTAATTAATTTTATCCTATGTTCTCAACACCCATCTAGTCTCCTCCTTCAAATGTCTATAATGACGCTGAATTTCAAGCCAAATGTCATGTAAGCTTAACTGTCAAGGCTTCATTAAGAACATCTTCAATATTACTAATCTTCGAGTTTTGTACATGTTATTAAGCCACATAATCTTGAAGTAATTCATTCAATTTTCACTTTAATTATACAACTTTAAAGAATTAATATTAGGTCCCATAATTTTACTTTATACATTAATATTTTGTTCATATTAAATAAAATTAAATTTAAAATAATATTTTGAATTATATAAATAAATTAATATAAAATAAATAAAATTCAAATTAAACTTAAAATTTTAAATAATAATTAAAATTAATATCAAATATATGACATATAATTCAAAACAATAAAAATAAATAATATATAATTAATCAAATTTAAATTTCGTCATCTTCATGTCCAAAATGTTCTCAAATATGCTCGACTAGATCTCCTTGAAGTTGACGATGAACTTGTTTTTCATGAAGGCTTGCTCTTCTTTGTAGTCTTGTTGTAAGATTCGAATGAGGATCGTTAAATGTTTCAATTGTTGAGTTGTTGTTATCTATATTATCGTAAGAGTAATCAAAATCACCTTTATATGTGTTTCATTCGTCTTCAACAATCATATTGTGCAATATGATGCAAACATATATGATATGCTTGAGATTCCATGTGTCATGCACGCGCTGGACCACGTACAATTGCAAATCGAGATTGAAGCACTCCAAATGCTCAGTCCACATCTTTTCTAGCTGATTCTTAATGTTGTGCAAATAGTTTTCTCTTTTCTCCCCGCGGCATTGAAATGGTCTTGACAAATGTAGCCCACTCAGGATATATACCATCTGCTAAATAATACCCCATATTATACGGTGTCCCATTTATGGTATATTGCACAACATGAGCGTGCCCTTCCAAAATATCGTTAAACATATTGGATTGGTTTAACACATTAATGTCGTTGTTTGAACCTGCAAAACCAAAAAATGCATGTCAGATCCATAAGTCTTGTGATGCCACAACTTCAAGCATGATTGTGGGCTTTCCATGATCACCTCGACAAAATTGTCCTTTCCATGCAACATGACAATTTTTCCATTTCCAGTACATACAATCAATGGAATCCAACATACCTGGAAAACCACTTGATTCTCCCATTTGTAAAAGATGTTCAACATCAATGTTGTTTGGCCTTCTCAGACATTCGGCCCCGAATACATCATTCACGCCCCTAACAAATCTTTCTAAGTACTCAACTGAAGTGCTTTGACCGATTCGAACATATTCGTCTACAATGTCAGCGGGAGACCCATATGCCAACATATAAATAACAGATGTGCATTTCTGCAATGGTGAAAGACCCATTTTACCAGTTGCATCGGCCTTCCTTTGAAAATATGCATCATGATTTCCAAGGGCATCTACAATTTAAATAAAGACATACATGTGCATTCTAAACCTCCTTCAAAATTGAACATCTGTGTATATTGGATTTTCTGAGAAGTAGTCATTGAATAATCGAGTGTTCCTTTCTTCACGACTTCGATCAATCACTTTTCTTCTTTTTTGCCTAGAGGAAATTCCAGATTGACGTTCCTTCTCTAGCATTGACATTAGTAGTTCTTCATTAGTACTGTCCATAAATTCTTCTTCAATCAAGTCCCAAAAGAGATCATCTTATTAGTGTTGACAATATATATTACAATTACAATTCTCACTGCATTTCTATATGATTCAATGAATTTCAAATAACCTAAATTGAATGTCCTTGTATTTTTTTATTGCCACGGTGTTTCCAGTGATTTCTGGTAAACAACCGTTAGTCTTCCAAACTATCGAATAATCTTTCTTACTGTTATTCAATTCCTCTGGTAACTCACAGGATCGACTAGATTGATCCTAGGACTCCTTGGATATTGAGGTTACTCTTACAATCGAACGGATATTCATGGTTAATATTGCATAGGTGTTTGGCTTGTTTCGATCTCTCTCTAAAAGTCTAAAGATGTAATCAAAATGTGTATGAAAACTAAGTTACACGAATAACTGCTAATTGCAAGGCTAATTGTAAAGACATGTAAAACTGCATAAAAATGAAGTAAACGGCTTCGACTTACAAAAACGGTTAACATAAAGGGTTTCTGGAACGTAAAAGTTTGAAATGTGAAGAAAGCGTTTAATGAAAGAAATCTGTAAATGATTTTAAGTAAACATATGCGTTCGAAGGATAAGACTTGAAGGTAAAGGTATGGAAAATGTGACAGTTTTCTGAAATATAAAGTGCTCGAAATATAAAGAGAACATTAAAATGTAAAACTTTGAAGAAGAGATTTCGAAGTGAAAAGACTGTAAATAAGAGAACTTGTAAATGTTGTTTGACAGAAGGAATAAAGGAAAGTACTGAAAATGGTAAAAGGTTTTCATTAAATCAGAAATACATGGTGCTATCATACATACATTTCTCTTGCATTCGTTTCCCTTGCCATGTGGTAGTTTGAATGTTATTGAGTATTTTGTATAATAGATATGACACACGAAATCCTAATACTAAGACTTCTATTTATACTAATTCGACCATAACGGTCTTGCTATAGGATTATGCCACGTTTCGAACATGCAAGACAATGCTTCTTTCATCTTTCCACGTGTCCCCAAATGCTCCAACACATAACTCTCAAACTTTGAAAGTCCCGCTTCCATTTGAATTTTAAATGCTTTGGTGTTTCTCCATTTCGAACACTTTTCCCAGACACAGCCTCGCTGTTGTTTCGAAACTCCTTTAGATATGTTCCCACAATTGCCGTTCGAAGCTCCAAGCCTTGACACACTTTATTCGAAACACTGCTTCTGCTACTTCGAAATATGACGTTTAGTTCCATTTCGATCAAAACGTTTAACTCATTTGGCTTCTAAATAACATTATCAAAATCTTCAGCAAACAAATTGCCCCTTTAAAATATGTATTTCGATTCCTCTGAGAAATACCTATTTTAAACATCTACACAAGATTTTGATAGGACTTTCGAATCATCATAACATTTAATGCATTTGACTCCAGTCACATCAATCATGGCACCTTTTGGATTCCTTAACCGCCCGGAGTCACTTCACAGCGTGGTGCAGTTATAAGTAATGATTATCTCTAAGTCACGCCTATTACCTATGTTAACTTCACGCCACCTCTCCATCACACCAATCCATGACCTCCACGTATCACACCTCTATTCGGTGGATGCTTAAACTTCCCCATTATAAAACATCAACTTAATCTTCTTCTTTTCTTTTCACACTCTAAAATCTTTCATACTCTGAATCTTTTATCCTCCTTCTCTCATAAACAATCTAAGCTTTCAACATCTTTCAAAATGTCTTCTTCTACTTCATCTCAACTCAAGAAAGTCTCCAAGAAGAAAGGAAAAACTACAGGAGCTATCATGGAAAGTAAAATCATCACCATCCAAGGCCAATCTGCTGTTGCCCCTCAGATGATTTCCAAAGAGAAAGAAATGCTGTACGCGTCACAGGTACTCATTCCTACCCACGTTGCTGGTAAGAGGTTAGCTTTAAATGGCCCTCTTACGGTTTTTGAAATATTAAAGGACACCAGGACAATTTTTCCCGTCTGTTACAGCTTCAAACCCTTATTCAACAAAATGGACGCCCCTAGGGTAGTAGAATCTCCTAGTTCAAATACCATAGAAACTCCAACTGTTCCTCCCAAGGACCCCTTTGTTTTAGATTATGTAAAAAGTAATTTTAAGCCATTTCGATCTTGCCCTACTTCTGATGTTGCTTATCAAAATTGGTTCACGAAAGTAGAAGCCAAGAAATCCCAGCAATGGGAAGAATTAGGCATTTACAACCTGATTAAGTTATCGAAACCTGGTTTCACCTACAGCCACCCTCTGCTATTCGCGTCCCTTTATTTCTGGGACAGTACCTACAACACTTTCCATCTCCCAGGTGGAATGATCACCCCAACCTTCTTCGACATAGCGGCCATTACTGGGTTGTCGCCAGTGGGAGAAACTTATGTACCCGACAACAAAGAGCACTCAAGCATAATTGACTTCGAAGTCAAGCTAGCCAGCTTTTCCAAATTTATCAGTCATTATCATGCTGAAGGGGACAATGTGTCTGATGTAGAGCACATTGCTTTCTTAACCCTGTGGCTGTCAAGATACGTTTTCTGCAGTAGATCCCTACAGGTAGCTAGTAGGTTCATTCCTCTAGCTAGGGATTTACATGAAAATCGAAAAGTGTGCCTAAGTGAATTACTCTTAGTTGACCTCTATGAAAGCCTGAGGTCAGCTGTTTCGAGCCTCAAATCCCACACCTCCAAAAACATTTTATTGGCTGGCCCATTTTGGTTACTCCAACTATGGCTAAATGCCATGTTCGAACCTTCCTTATCAACCGCCAATACCATTGATGAGCAAGATTCTGAGATAAGTGATAGGATAGTCGAAGGCACTAGGCTTCGAAGACTAACTCCTAATGATGACAAAGACGACTTCAAAGTTCAATTCTCGAAGTACATCATGATATTCTCCAAAAGGCACAAGTTCGAAGAGAGCATGGCGCCCTTTGCTTTGAGGGCTCATGGACCTTCTTGGTTCACCATGGCTCTCTCAGAAGCCATCAAGAGCAAGGAGATTCAGGATGTATGGAGAGCTTTCTTGCTGCCTAGACTCATCTCTTCAAGGATAACCCCAGCCAAGAACCAAATTCTTCTCTTTGCCTACCAACCAAACTTCGTTTCGAGGCAGTTTGGCTTATGCCAACTGATTCCTGAACCTTTGTTCCAAACTGAGACCGCCATCACTTCTGGACGAACTTTCAAGGCAAGGGAAGCCAAAATACAGCAAGAAAAATACCAAGGCTTTGCCCAATTTGAGCTGATAGCCTTCGAACCTACCCATCTCGCGGCTAAAGGATTTCTGGAGTGGTGGATTAAGTTTTACCAAACTTATATGTTCGATACACTTATAATTCGATAGAAACTAATTGATGCCTTCGATGTGCAGGTACCAGCAAAGAAAGGTATGTTTACTCATGCCAAAGAGATTAAAGCTTTTCAAAATTATTTTGAAACTACCTACGACCCCACGCGCTTGGACTCCACTGTGCATCAAGCAGCTGAGACCTTGAAGGAAAAATTTAAACCAAAAGTTTCTAAGTTAAAACTTCCTTCAGGGCTGTCACCTGAGGATAGGTATAGGTTGGCATTCGAAATGCATCCACCTAAATTTCCCAGATTACCTACCTCAGAACTGGCTCTGGCTTGGTTTCCCCCATATCCATGGTGGTTTACTTGCAAAGAGATGTTCAAATATCTTCAAAGGAAACCAAAGCCATCTGAGACTGTGACATGGGCTCGATACTGGCTTCATGATTTCCCAGGGCACCTTCGATATGACCTTTCTGCCATGTCAATTAAATCTGATCAAGGCACAGGTGCGAACGCTTGGGAAAATCCCAAATGTCTTTTATTTTCCATATCTTTAACCTTTGCTTTAATTGTTTCGATTTTCAGCTATCAGGATAAAAACAGCTGCCTCGAAGTCGAAGGAAGGGAGTGCCTCTCAAGCCTCCATCGAAACTACTGGCAAGGTGACTCCACCCGAAACAACTACTACTGCTGCAACCGCAACAACAACAATAACACCAACAACAACAAGTGTTCCAATTCCAACGGTAATCACTTAGCCTTGATGTTTCGAATTCACTCAAGCTTTATGGTTTACATCTAACTTTTCGTTTAAAATTCTTTCAGACCAACAAGCTTCCTCCTACTACTCCCAAGAAGCGGAAATCAAGCGCCACTGGGGAAGACCCCAAGGCTGGAGGAAACTCAAATATTGCTTCGAAGAAGAAGCCAAAGAAAGATACTTCTAAAAGCACTATTCTGATTAGTGTCTCTGGACTCGATTCCAGGGATGCTGCTCCCTTACCTAAATCCAAAAACCACCTTCGACCTCCAACCCACCGTTGGAACGTATAGCTAGTAACCTCTCCTCTGAGGGTCCACAGGTAAATCGAACTTCTAAAAATTGTTTCCAATACTAACTTCTTATTACCTTGGTGAATGTTTTTCTTTAACATTCTGCTGTTCCTTGCAGAACATTTTGAATCCCACTTCCACCATTTCGACCTCACCATCCAGAGCTGCTGCTCCGCTCAACTCCTCTCCTCAAGGAGATTCCAGCAACTTGGTCCAAAACAAAGGTTCCTCCAATGTGGCGGTTCTGGCTGGAACTTCTGAACAGCAGGATGATCAAGGCACCTCCGTTCCTCTGAAAGAGGTAAACGAAACAATACTTCAAACGTCTGCAGAGGATTTGCAAAGGGCTTCTCTTCAAAAGTCCCCTCTTGAAACTCTTCAAGAGGACCCAAAGGACACTCACACTGAAGAAGAGAAAGCTGATTCTGGGCAAAGAGCCGAAGAATCTGCAGACGAAGAATCTGAGGAGGAGAATGCCGATGACGAGGAAAATGCCAATGATGGTTCGACTGCTGGGACGGAGTCTGACGCGAATAGCAGCGAAAGGGATGGTATCGAAGTGGTAGACTTGGACGAGGATGAAGAAGACCAAGAGCACGAAACGAATGAAGGGGATGGTAATGCAACCAACGAACCCCTAGAGGTCGAAACAAACGTGGTTCCCTTACGCGTGGAATTCCCTCAATCCTCTCTGTCTCGAATGACTGACGAGGAGCTGGCACTTCTGAGACGAAATGACCCTATTGGGTACATGAAGGCGAAGTTGGCTCAGAGGGACGTCCCACTCGCTAGGGCTGGCACAAGTTCGACCAGCCATCCTCTTCCCACAAATGAAATAATTGTTCTTCTTAACAAAATAAGGAAAACCATTCTCAATGTGGATATATTCGAAGTGCTTAAGCAAGATAGTACTGCTTGCTATACTATGAAGGAGTTGCTCACAAAGGTCAATCTTTCTACCTGTTCCTTGCCAGTTAGTACTCTCTTATTCGATCTTCAGAATCTGCTGGACAACGTAACTGGCTACCTTCTCCAAGACGAATCTGCTGCCAAGAAGGTTCAAGAGAAACGCATTGCCATGGATGCCGCTTATGAACAAGCTTCGAAACTCTCTCAAGAAGTTGAGGATCAAGCTATGCATCTGAAGCAGGCGAAAACTGATTATGAGGCTCGAGCTGAGTCCATTCTTATTTGGGAAAGGCAGATTCTGGAACTTCAACAGAAAGTTAAGGAGGCTAAGGAACAACAACTAGCCTTCGAAACCAATCCTGCAGGTAACCAATTCGAAGAGCTTCTCAACCAGGGGCTTGCAGAAATGGAGACTGCAGAACAACTTAAAGGAGAAGTGGCAACCTTGGAAGGAGCCAGGCGGTTCGATCAGCAGAAACTTGAAACATTTCGAAGCACCTTTAGTCGATTGAAAAATAATGCTTATTTCTAGATTTTGATGTTTATTTGACTATAATTTTGGTTTCTTACATGTAATATTCGAACAACGCCATTTTGGCATTTTATCTTGCCATTTTGGCTTTTTATAATATATTGTTTACGTTGTTACTATTCGAATCTCCCGCAGGCTTGGCTTATATTTCTTTAAATATTTCCCATTAACCTTTAGGACACGTTTATCATCCAAGAGTTCTTCGATTTCGTATGCATTGTTTGAGAATACTTTTAATATTCGAAAAGGTCCTTCCCAATGAGGTGACCATTTACCTAATGCTTTATTCTTCTTATCCATAGGCAATATAACTCTCCAAACCAAGTCATTAATAATGAATACTTTTTTCTTTACCCTTTTATTGTATGTTCTGGCCACTCTTTCTTTTTGCCTCATCAAAATTTCCAATGCATGTAATCTAATTTCGTCCAACTCAACTAATTCATTCATCATCATTTCCCAATATAATGCAGTTGGGATTTCGTTTTGTCTCTGAATTCGAACTGATTGCAGATGAATTTCTACTGGTAATACTGCATCATGACCAAATGTAAGTTGGAAAGACGTAGTGTTAGTAGCTTCCTTAGGAGATGTTCTACAAGCCCATAATACTTGGTCCAGAGTTTTGTGCCAGTTTCTTGGCTTCTTGCCAATATGCTTCTTGATTAATCCTATTATTACTTTATTTGCTGCTTCGACTTGTCCGTTTGCTTGAGAATAATATGGTGTTGATGTTAGCAATCTAAACCCCATTTCTTGGGCAAATCCTTGCATCTTTCTACCAGTAAATACAGAGCCTTGGTCTGTAGTTATGCTTTCTGGCAATCCGAACCTATAGATAATGTGCTTTTGTATAAATTCAATAATTGCCTCTTGATCAGCAACCACCAGAGGTATAGCTTCGATCCATTTGGTAAAATAATCTATTCCCACTGTTGTACCCCAAAATTTTCCCTCCCATTTCCTCAACATTTTCTCATCACAAGACCTTTGAAGATCAAGGTCCAGTTAGGGTTTCCTCTGCTCAAGACTTCTCCTTGCACTGTGGACTCAAATTAGGGTTTGTGTTTGCCCAAGGATGTTTTGACCTAAAATGCCTAAGATGACTTTCATGCTTCATGTTGGACTCCCAAGTTTACCCATACCAAGTTTCAAGTCTTGATTCCAAGTTTTGCCCAGTCAATTGGACAGTTGACCTAGAAATCAATTGTATTAGGGAAAAAGTCAACTGTGGCCAATTGACAGTCAAACCTCATGAAAATTGACCCACATCAACATATTGAACTCATATGGACCATTTGATCAAGTTTGGATCACAATTTCACAAGAAATTTGATCAGATCATCAAAAGGGCAAAATGGTCATTTTTAGGGTTTTGACTGCACAAAGGCAATTTTTGACTGTTTGACCTAGCCAATGGCAAACCAAGTTCACATATGGACTCAAGGACTCAATGAAATGGTCTTGACACATTCATCAAGCTCAAAAGATCCCAATTACACAAGATTGACAGTTGAATTTCCCAGTCAATTGATCAATTTTGACTGTATACTGAAAAGTCAAACTTTGACTTTTTGGTCAAAATCAAGAGTCAAGATTCATTTTTCATCAAAACATGCCAAATCATGAAACTTGTTCACCAAGAAATCACAAAATGCAAATTAGGGTTTGAAAATGGAATTTTTCATAACTTAGAATTTTTCTAAGTTATGAAAAACCCTAATTTTTTCCCAACTTTGCCCCATCTTTTCACTAAGATCCATTTGGATTCAAACAAAAGTCAAAACATGAAAGTTGTAGCTTGTTGCATAATCTACAACTTTGATTCACAAAGTTTTCTCATTTGAAGCTTGTATCTCAAGTTACATTTTTTTGAATAAGGGCACTAAACCATTTTTAACTTAGTGAAATTTTAACCTATTTTGACAAGGTTTTCTACCCCACTTCAAGGCCACTTTTCATACCCTTCCACTTGGAATTTTAATTTGCATTTCAAAGATGGATTGTAGTACACATTCCAAGCTTTCCAAAATATCCAAGAACTCATCAAACAACCTCATAACTTGAGAGATTCGAATTTCACAAGTTGGCAAAAATTCACTTTTGTTCTTCATCAAGACATGTTCATAATCTTGCAAATTTTAACTAAGCTTGCTTTATGCTTGATTACAGGTCCTTGAACCATTCCATACTCAATAATTTAATGCTTATTCATTGTGCCAAGGCCATGTTCTTTGTGTTCTAACATTGCATAATGGATTGATCTCAAAGTAGATAAAGTGCTTTATCCATTTTTGTAAAAAGCTAGCTTTATGTCAAATTGAAATCCAAGCAAGTACAGTTAGGATCTCATTGGCACAAGATTATGGACAAATTGCTCTGATCAAGAGAGGCTTATGCAGCAGGATTAGAGGCCCCTACTGACCTAAAACACCAAGTGACCATTGCTTGCTTCAAATTCAAGTAACATTGCATAACTTGTACCAACTCTCTCTTCAGCTTAGAAACACAAGAAAGAAGTTATCAAACACCTTACACATAACATATCCAAGCTTTTGCACGAGTCCTAAACCTCTCAAGCACCCTCCATCTCAGAATCACCTTGAAACTGCTCAAACAGGGCAACCCCTGCAGATTGAGTGCTATCTCTCAATCCCTTCAAGCATTCTTGCCCAAACCTGTTCCTCTACCTTCCTTACAACCTATGCAAGCTAACCATGACTTGAAACCTGACCTGTAACACCCCCAAGCCACTTCACCATTTTTAAATTTCTGTTTTGCAGTTGGAGTTCACTAGCTCGATTCAGGGAGTTTCAAGACAAAGTAGGACTTGGAAAAGCATCCTTACACTTCAAGGAAGCTATACAAGTCATCATTTCACTCTGAAACATCCTCCATTGCAAAGCTCGATTCCAACTGAACAGGTACATTCATGAAGTTCTATCTCCCTTATTAGGCATTGTTAGCTTTAGGTTTGTGAAGAAAACATGTCACAATCATAGCCCTGAACATGCTCATATGATTAGATTTCATTTATATTTCGTGTGCTTAGAGAATTTCATGTCTGAACATTGATGAAAAGTTAGGTCAGAAATTGGGGGAGGAGAAATTCTCCCTCATCTTAGAGAGTTAGGTCAAGTTCTTTACATGGTTGAAACCGTCTCTTGATGCTCTACACTTTTCATGTTATGAGTTTTGCTTGAAAGTCCAGGAATCCAGAGATAAAAAACGCGTGTTTGCTTGAAGGATATTGTTCAGAGGTTGAAGAAGACAGGTCTTCTGGGCTGGGCCTGGAATTTTTTCTTATTTGCACCACTTCATTACTCATGAACCCCCTGAGCCCATTTGCTTCATTTTTGACTCTTTTTGACTTTTTCTTTTTTGATTGACTTTGTTTATTTTTTCTCATGACATTAAAAAAATAAAAATATTTTTTCCATCATTTTTTGTATTTATTGCATATTTATTTGTTTATTTCTCTTGTTTGAACATAAATATTATATATATACTATTATTAGAATAAATATAGGAAAATAGTATAAATACATTTTATTTTTTTATTTACCTTCTGAAAATATTCCACATAAAAAAATACTTTTTATTTTATTTTATTAAATATATATTATTTTGTGTATAATACATACTTAAGAATTAATATATATATATATAGATATATGTTTATTAATATATTTAGGCTAAAATATAAAAATACTTGATTTTTTTCATTTTTATTAATATTTGATACAAAATACTTTTTTTCATAATATACTTCATTATTTTTATTTTTTTTGTACGTGATAAATAAATGTTTGTATTAAATTAGATAATAATACATTTTCTTTAAAATTAGGGTTTTTGCCCTAAATTCAAAATACTCCAAAAAATAATATAATCTTTATTTTCTTTTCTCTTTTACATAAATAATATTTTTTCATACATATACAAAACATTTCTTTTGCATCTTGCATTCTTATTTAATTTTTGTACATTGATTAAGTTGCAAATATTCAAAATGATGTAATAATTTAGATTTAAATTCTTGTCAATATCCCCATTTGAACATTTGTACCCCCCTTCCCATATTTGGTTTTGTAATAGCTTAGTAAATTTAATTTCGCACTTTATTGCTTTCTAATGATAACATGTTAGAATTAGGGTTTGTATGCGAAAAAAACGATAAAAAAATAGTTATGAACTAATCTCAAGATAAATAAGCATGAAAATGGACACACAAATCACACTTGCACCCCTAGGGTATTCCACTTGTTGCCTTCAAATAAATGGGCCATATTGTATGTTGAACTTCTTTGGGCAGAGCAAACAATTTGAATGATCATAGTCCCTCGACAAAACTTTTCAAAACAAACAAAAACAAATGATCAAGTCCCTTAAAGAAAATTGCCCAAAGACATTTAACGCCGTTGCAATTATGGTCTAAACGATGACCCGCGCCTGTCCCTTTCACATCCTAACACAAGATTGTCCACCAAATACAATGGTGGAACAAACTTGTTAAAAGGGTTAAAACATAGCAATAATCTTTTGAGAAATTTAGGAGTAGATGACCTCTTAGTTGCTTGAATTAAACTTGCAAAACAAAACACTTGCCTAATTTCAAAATCACACATCACTACACTTTCAAAACAACTTTCAAAAACAAATGAAAACTTTTTCAAAAGACATACATCTTTGTATACATCCCTACATGGATCATTACAAAGGTTGCCACCACATTGGCCTCTTTTCAAAATATTTTCAAGCCCACACACACAAAGCACCATTTCAAACAAATTGAAAACAAAAGGCAAGTGATCTAAGCAAGTAACTAAGAGCCCATGGATAACCATGGATAGAAAGGGTGCTAATACCTTCCCTTTCTATAATCTACTCCCCGAACCCAAGAAAAACATCTCAAAAGGTTTTTGCTGTGCTTTTTAACCTTTCCTTAGGATAAAATAAAAAGTCGGTGGCGACTCTTGCTAACCGCAACATTTGCGAATACAAACGCAAACCTCTAGTCAGTTCTTCCACCGTATCACAGAACTGGCGACTCTGCTGGGGATAATTTTAAAAGTGGAGTAACCTTAGGGTTCAGATCACCTTTGTTTTCAATTGTTTGCTTTGTTTGCTTTTATATTTGTGGGCTTTGCATCGGAGTTTCATAGATCCTAACCCGGATCTGGGAAATACCCTTTTTAGGTAGCATAATCTGTGAGGGACCTGTCCGGCGTAGACCGACATGGGTGAAGCAGTGGCTACATTGGTGTGGCATCTTAGTCTGTACCTATATCCCTTGTGTTGCAACGGGGAGAATATAGGTCTTCTAAGGGGTCATTTAACACCAACCAACCTTAGAACCCTAAATTGACCAACTTGGCTATTAGGACAGTAGCAGTATGCTACACTCATTGAGGCTAAACTCTCGAGATGGTTCTGGCCGCGAGAAAAGATTGCGATGCTGGAGTTATGACCGATTGAGGGTAGCCAATGATTTGAGATCCCCTAGAACCCGGTTACTTCTAATAGGACAGGTTTTAACCAACAAAACCAAAAGAGTGTAATACCTGAAACTCATGCTGGCCTGAAACCTAAGGGTGTCTTGTGTGCCTTATTTACCTATGTGAATACTTGTGGTGTGCTTCATCATAGCATCATGCCATCATACCATTGCATGCATCCTGTATAAAGGACTAACCCATTTCAAAGACAAAAGAGTTTCATCTTTGCTCTGTTTTGTAGGACATCATGATGCCCGTGCGTAGAAATATTGTCCGGCTCAACTTTGTTCAACCACCAGTTTTACTCAAGGATTTGGTTGGTAGGATTCCAAACACTTCTTCCTTCATCAACAGACATGGTTCCCTCCTTGGCTTGGTCACTGCAAAATGGGACCAACAACTGATAAGTGTTCTGACCCAGTTTTATGACCCTCTGTACCATTGTTTCACCTTTCAAGACTTCCAGCTGGTTCCTACCCTGGAAGAATTTTCTTATTTGCTTGGGATCCCTGTCTTGGAACAAATTCCATTCACTGGTTTGGAAAAGACTCCTAGGCCTGAAGAGATTGCTGCAATTCTCCCTTTGACCAAAGAAGAGGTATTGTCCAACTGGGAAACTAGAAATGGGATCAAGGGCTTTTTGGTCAAATTTCTGGTTGGCAAGGCTAATGATTTCTGGAATGACTTGGACTTCAAGGCGTACGAGGATATTCTGGCTCTTTTGATCTATGGTCTGGTATTGTTTCCCAACCCTGACACCTTTATCAGTATCCATGTCATAAAGATCTTCATGTCTCGGAATCCGGTACCCACTCTTTTGGGTGATATTCTGCAACAACTCTATGCTCGTACTGCTCGAAAACGGGGAACTCCGTGGTGTTGTGCTCCTTTGCTAGTAAGGTGGTTTATTTCGCACCTTCCTAAGTTCGTGCTGAAGAATGAAGAAGGAAAAGGTTGGGCTCGGAGGTTAATGTCTCTCACTGATAATGACATCACTTGGACTCTCAGAGGTTTGGATGAGGTAGCTGTTATTGACCGTTGCGGAGAATACCCTAATGTCCCGTTGATTGGTATCCAAGGAGGAATCTCTTACAATCCGTGTTTAGCTCTCCGTCAGTTTGGAAGAGCCAGAGGAGATGGGCCTCATGAAATGCTGGTTCCTCACTTCCATTTTGAGTTTCAGGCAGACAGTGACAAACTACGCCAGGGATTCATTAGAGCTTGGGACAGAATCCACAAAGCCAACCCACATGAGTTGGGACCAAAGACTTCTCTGCCATTAAAACCCTATTGCAAATGGGTCCGCATCCGTGCTCAGAAGTTAGGTATGCCCTACGAAGCTGTTAGACCTCTCATTCTTGAATCTCCTGATGAAGATGGGGTTCCTCCAATTGTCCTCCCTCCTCAGATACCTACTGATTTTGACACCATGAAGAGATCTTGGGCACAGCTAAAGGAAGAACGGGATTTCTATCGGGAGAAATTCAACGAGCAGGAACGGAAGATCCAGAGGCTGACTAAGCAATTGGAGGAAGAACGGGTCCTGAACAACTACATCAACACTGAAAAGAGAAGGCCATGGGAGCATTGATGAGCTTTGGATGTTTCTTTTTATAGTTTATTTCCTTTCCAACATTTTTCATTCCTGTAATGCCTAAGGGCAAATTGTTGAACAATTGAAAATTTTAATCTAATGAAGTATGTTTCCCTTTTTGTCTACAAAGTTGAATCTTGTTTGTCTTTGAAAACATAAAACATACGCATTCCATTGCACCATATGCATAGCAGGTACCCTATTTCACAGGTTGCTTAATCTTCTTCGCTGTTTGTTTGAACAGTCATCATGAATCCAGACTCATCCAGTGAGCAAGCAATCAAGGCCCTTCAGGCCCAAAGTGCACAGTTTCAAGAGATGGTCCTAAGCCTAGCCCAAGGTCAGCAAGAGTTGAAGACTCTACTCATGAAGAAGAAGAAGAAAAAGAGGACTGCGCTGTTCAACACCGGACGCAGATTTGGGAACACACTCCACAATGAAGCTGATCCAACCACTTCTTCTGCTGAGAAAAACAGTCCCCAAGGGGGAGGAGCTCCTAGTCCCGCAGTCTCCGACAACGAGACGGACTATAATGACGAACAATACCCACCTGCTGCTGACAGATACAAGCAATTGGAGGACCGCTTGAGCGCCATGGAAATTCAGAATGTGCCAGGACTGGATTTCGGAGATTTGGGGTTATCTTCTGGAGTAGTAATTCCACACAAGTTTAAGGCGCCTGCCTTCGCCAAGTATGATGGGGTCTCCTGCCCAAAGCTGCATCTAAGGTCGTACGTAAGGAAGATCCAACCTTATACGGCGGATAAGAACCTCTGGATTCACTTCTTCCAAGATAGTCTCTCGGGGTCACAGCTTGAATGGTTCTACCAACTAGATGGAGCTAGCATCCGACACTGGGAAGATTTGGCAACCGCATTCTACAGACAATACCAATACAATTCTGACCTCGCTCCTACGCGTACCCAACTTCAGGGTATGTCTCTAGGAACGGGTGAAGGGTTCAAAGAGTACGCTCAAAAATGGAGAGATTTGGCTGGCAGGGTGCAGCCTCCATTGACTGATCGAGAGCTGGTTGATATGTTTCTAGGGACGTTGTCTGGTCCGTTTTTCAATCATTTGGTTGGTAACTCCTCCGCCGGGTTTACAGATTTGATATTGACGGGAGAAAGAATCGAAGCTGGCATCAGGTCAGGCAAGATACAAAAGGCTGCCTCCCCAAGTGCTGAGAAGAGGCCGTTTAAGAAAGAAGCAAGTGCCGTATATGGTCCTAGAAGACAAGTCAAGCCCGAAAGTCGCCAAGCCGTCAATGCTTTGGTCATCTCGAAACCTGTTGCTGCTCCTCAGCAGTACAATCAACAAAGAAGCGAAAGGCCCAAGAGGCAGTATACTCGGCTGAGTATGACCTTATCTCAAATTTTACCCCAACTGTTATCCACCAACCTGGTGACCCTCAAAGAAGCTCCTAAGGTCGTCAACACTGCGTCTCCTAAGTATAACCCAAATGCCCGGTGTGCTTATCATTCTGATAGTCCCGGGCACACTACTGATGATTGCTGGGCCCTGAGAAACAAAGTGCAAGATCTGATCGACGCAAAGGAAATCCAGTTTGAAGCACCGGAGAGACCAAACGTTGTAACTGCTCCTATGCCCCAGCATAGAGTAAATGCCATTGAGGAAGAATTGTATGTTGTTTCGGTAAATGAAGTTGTTACCCCTCTGGGGACCGTTAAGAAGAACCTACTGCGGGCCGGTTTATTTCCGGGTTGCAGTGAAAGTTGCCTGTTCTGTGCTATTTCCCTATCGGATTGTCCCTTGCTGAGGTTAGGCGTCCAAAGCCTAATGGATAGCAAGGAGATTCTGTTTAAGAAGTCTGCTGTTCAATTGGTTCCGGTAAAAGAAGTTTTTGTGGTTACCATCTTCAATAATCCAATCAAGGCTCCCCCGAAGAAGCCTGTTCAAATCATGACTGTTGCACCTGTGATTATTACTGTTCCGGGGCCTCTCCCCTACGTGTCTGATAAAGCTGTCCCCTGGCATTATGGGGCAGACGTGTATGTAAATGGAATCAGACAAGAATTCGACACCGGCGCCAGTATCTGCGATATCACTGGTCCAGCCAAGGTTACCCGCAGTGGCAGGCTCTTCTCGTCTGACATTGCACCGCCCGCTATTCGAAAACCCCTCCTTATAACACCTACAAGTTTACCTATTCCTGCTACTGATCAAGTTGTTTCCCCTGCTGCCGAGTCATCTAATGCTCGGGGCGAAGGGATTGAAGAAGAGCCTGCCCGGATGGAGGCACCAACACCTATAAATGCTGAGGCCTCCCAACAAGAAATGGAGGAGATCCTGAAAATAATAAAGAAAAGTGATTTCAATGTTGTCGAGCAGCTGGGGCATACGCCCTCCAAGATCTCCATGCTCTCCTTATTGCTATGCTCCGAGGCCCATGCTAAGGCCTTGATCTCATTTCTGAAGACGGCCCATGTGCCGCAGGAGACGTCTGCAGTCCAGTTCACTGATTGCATAGAAAATCTGACAGCAGACAATGGCTTGGGTTTTTCAGATGCTGACCTGACCGTGAAGGGAAGAGACCACAATGATGCCCTGCATGTCTCTATCGAATGTAGGGGCACTACTCTGGCGCATGTATTGGTGGATACTGGTTCTTCCTTGAATGTCCTACCAAAAAAGGCTTTAGACCGTCTGGATTATGAAGGCCTGGAATTGAAGCCCAGCAATATCATCGTCAGGGCCTTTGACGGTTCTAAAAGGATGGTTCATGGAGAGGTTAACATCCCTATTCGTGTGGGCTCTCAAGTGTTTGACTCTATGCTTTATGTGATGGATATACGTCCATCGTACTCTTGTCTACTGGGTCGACCTTGGATCCATAAAGCTGGGGCAGTGACCTCTACCTTGCACCAGAAGCTGAAGTACCCTGTCAGAGGGAAGATCGTCACTGTGCAAGGAGAAGAGGAGTATATGGTGAGCCATTTGAATTCCTTCAGATACATTGAGATGGACGGGGAGTTTATTGAAACCCCCTTTCAGCATTTCGAGGAGGTGCATCCAATTTCAGCAGCAGCAGAAACAACAGTCAAAGAGAATGATTCCTTGAAGATGGCTTCCCTAAGGGATGCCCGGGCTGTGGTTCAGAAAGGCAATTGTGCAAACTGGGGTCAGCTTCCTGACTTCACTCAGAAGAACGACAAGTTTGGGCTGGGCTTTACTGCAGAGGCTCAGAGGGCTGTGCGCAAAGAGAAGATCAGAAAAGCTCCAGTGTTTATTTCCAGCTCGAGGGTGAATGCTATCGAGGAGGATGTGGAGGAAGCAGAGTTTGACAGTTGGATCTACCCGACTACCAGCAACGGACCAAGCAACTGGACGGCAAAGGATTTTACCCCTATCACATTTGTCACGCAGTAATTAATTTCTTTTGATTTCCAATTTGTAACAAACAATATGTTAAAACTTTGTTGGCTCGGTGTCCTACCCGGGACATCGTAGCTCCATTTGTGAGGGCTTTTTGTATGACATTTTCATATATCATCAATCAAAACATTGGACGTTTGTTGCATTTCAAATCTTGTGCTCTTTTCCTTTGTGTTATATATATTGCAAAACAGCTATATTTACACACACTCACTTATACAGGTTTCAATCCACTCTGGATCTCACTGGTAACAGCTCTGCTACCGCCAGTTATGACTTTGAAAATCCGATCAACTTGGCCGAAGACGAAGGTGAAGATGATTGCGAAGTGCCTGGTGAAATCGCAAGACTGCTGCTCCAGGAAGAGAGGGCTATTCAGCCACATGAAGAGCCTGTGGAGACAATTAACCTGGGTACTGAGACAGATAGGAAAGAGGTCAAGATTGGTGCTAATCTAGAGCTCAGCGTGAAGCAACGATTGATCCAGATGCTACAGGACTACATGGAGATTTTTGCTTGGTCCTATGAAGATATGCCTGGTTTGGATGCCGACATTGTAGTTCACCACCTGCCAACCAAGGAAGATTGCCCTCCGGTAAAGCAAAAAGTCCGACGAATGCGTCCAGAGATGTCTGAAAAGATCAAGGCCGAGGTTATGAAACAGTTTGATGCCGGGTTCCTTGCAGTGACTTCTTACCCTCAGTGGGTTGCCAATATGGTGCCAGTACCGAAGAAGGACGGTAAAGTCAGAATGTGTGTTGACTACAGAGATCTGAACAGGGCCAGCCCCAAGGATGACTTCCCTCTACCTCACATTGATGTCCTTGTTGACAATACAGCTCAACACAAGGTGTTCTCCTTCATGGATGGTTTTTCGGGGTATAATCAGATCAAGATGGCTCCAGAGGATATGGAGAAGACTACCTTTGTGACTCAGTGGGGCACCTTCTGTTATAAGGTCATGCCATTCGGATTGAAAAATGCTGGGGCAACCTATCAACGTGCCATGGTTGCTTTATTTCATGATATGATCCATCATGAGATTGAGGTATACGTTGATGACATGATTGCAAGGACTCAAACTGAGGAGGAGCACCTTGACCATCTGAGGAAGTTGTTTGACCGACTCAAGTTATACAAGCTGAGGTTGAATCCCAACAAATGCACCTTTGGGGTAAGATCCGGAAAATTGCTAGGTTTCATTGTAAGTGATAAGGGTATTCAGGTGGACCCTGCCAAGGTAAAAGCCATACAAGAGATGCCGACTCCAAAAACAGAGAAAGAAGTCAGAGGCTTCCTAGGACGACTGAATTACATTGCCCGATTCATCTCACATCTGACTGCTACTTGTGAGCCAATCTTCAAATTGCTGAAGAAAGATCAAGTAGTACGCTGGAATGATGAATGTCAGGCCGCCTTTGAAAGGATAAAGGAATACCTCCAAGAGCCACCCATTCTTATGCCACCGGTGGAAGGAAGACCTCTGATATTATACTTGACAGTACTTGACAATTCAATGGGGTGTGTGCTGGGGCAGCATGACGAGTCTGGCCGAAAAGAGCATGCTATTTATTACTTGAGCAAAAAGTTTACCGACTGTGAGTCTCGTTACTCACTGCTTGAGAAAACTTGCTGCGCTCTTGTATGGGCTGCTCGCCGGCTGAGACAGTATATGCTGACTCACACTACTTTATTGATTTCAAAGATGGATCCCATCAAGTACATATTTGAAAAGCCCGCTCTGTCTGGAAGAATAGCGAGATGGCAAATGATCTTGACAGAATATGATATCCAGTATACAACTCAGAAAGCAATTAAGGGAAGTGTATTGGCAGATCATTTGGCACACCAACCTGTGGACGATTACCAATCATTGAACTTTGATTTTCCAGACGAAGACATCATGGTGGTAACTGACTGTGAAGTACCTGGACCGGATGAAGGACCTGAGGAAGGATCCCGATGGTCTATGCATTTTGATGGAGCCTCCAATGCTTTGGGTAACGGCGTCGGCGCTGTAATCATATCTCCCAAAGGAACTCATACTCCCCTCACCGCCCGATTATATTTCAGCTGCACCAACAATATGGCAGAATATGAGGCATGTATCATGGGTTTACAAGCTGCAATCGACTTAAGGATCAAATTTCTAAGTGTTTTCGGAGATTCCGCTCTCGTGATCAATCAGATCAAAGGCGAGTGGGATACGAAACACCCGAATCTTATTCCTTACAAGGAGTATGTGTCGACCTTGCTTCCCCACTTTGAAGAGATAACTTTTGAGCACTTCCCTAGAGAGGAGAATCAGCTAGCGGACGCCCTGGCTACGATGTCTTCAATGTTCAAAGTTAAATGGGACAATGAGGCTCCCCGAATCATAATCTGGAAGTTGGATGAACCGGCATACTGCTGCGAGCTCGAGGCTGAGAAGGTTATTGAAAAACCCTGGTATCATAAGGTGAAGAGATACTTGGAAGCTCAGGAATACCCAGAAGGTGCGTTTGTCAATGATAAGAAGTTCATGAGGAGGTTTGCTGCAAAATTCTTCCTCAGCAACGGCATTCTCTACAAACGGAATCATGATTCAACTCTGCTACGTTGTGTGGATAAGGAAGAAGCAGAGAAAATCATGATGGAACTGCACGAAGGTACATTTGGAACACATTCCAGTGGACACACCATGGCTAAGAAAATCCTTCGGGCAGGATATTTCTGGTCCACAATGGAAGCCGATTGTTACCAACACTCCCGAACTTGTCATAAATTCCAGATCTATGCTGACAAGGTGCATATCCCTCCGGTTCCTTTGAATGTCCTGACGGCACCTTGGCCTTTCGCAATGTGGGGCATCGATATGATCGATGAGATCCGACCGACGGCATCCAATGGGCATCGCTTCATCTTGGTGGCGATCGATTACTTCACGAAGTGGGTTGAGGCAGCTTCCTACGCCACAGTAACCAAGAGCGTCGTGGCACGTTTCATCCGGCATAATCTGATCTGTCGGTACGGAGTCCCGGAAAGAATCATTACGGACAATGGTACCAATCTCAATAACAAAATGATCACTGAACTCTGTGAACAATTCAAGATACAGCACCACAATTCTTCTCCCTACCGACCGAAGATGAATGGGGCTGTAGAGGCAGCCAATAAAAATATCAAGAAAATTGTGCAGAAGATGACAGTGACCTATAAAGATTGGCACGAGATGTTACCGTTCGCTCTTCATGGGTACCGTACCTCAGCCAGAACGTCAACCGGGGCAACTCCCTTCTCCTTGGTCTATGGCATGGAGGCAGTCTTGCCAATTGAAGTCCAGATACCCTCTCTCCGGATAATGAAGGATACAGACTTGAATGAAGATGATTGGATCCAGACTCGACTTGATCAATTAAATCTGATTGACGAAAAGAGGCTCACTGCTATCTGTCATGGTCAAACATATCAGAAACGGATGATCAGGGCATTTAACAAGAAAGTCAGACCGCAAGAGTATCAAGTTGGGGACCTGGTAATCAAGCGCATCATCCTTCCTCAAAGTGATCCCCGGGGCAAATGGACCCCTACATACGAAGGGCCATTTGTGGTTAAACGTGTGTTCTCAGGAGGAGCCATGATCCTAACCACCATGGATGGTGACGACCTTCCTCACCCCGCCAATGCAGACATAGTGAAAAAATACTACGCATAAATAAAAGACCCGCTAGGTTGACATACCTAGGCAAAAATAAGGGCTTCCCGGCGAACCAAAAGGGTTCGGGCAAAAATAAGGGATGAAATGAATAAAAATATGTACACCCGGCAAGTCGAAAACCTGAAAGGGCGGCTTGGGCAAAAATGGGTATCCTGGTGGACTGAAAACCCGAAAGGGCGGTCCAGGCAAAAGTTAGGGATAAAAGCGTAACACTATGTCTCATTGGGTCACTTCGCATCCGGAATTCGGCATCAACTATCTGGCTCAGATTTCAGCATCGACCAATCAGCTTCATCTTCAATTAGGCAGCAAAGCGATGAGACGTTCGAAGACATAAAGGCGATAGCCGAGTTGGAACCCAGTGGGATCGTTCACATAGCTAGTTTGTTTCCTTTTTTTCAAATTGTAAACTCTATGTTATTTGGCGGCGTCCTCTTACTAGGATGCCAGCCTCTTGTACAAAAACGCCTATTCACAGGCAAAGTTTAAATCAATACAAATTCACTTGTCCATACAAATTACCATTGTTTTCTTTTGTTTTGTTTTGTCTTGCGAAGAACGTCCAATGTTCATTTTTGATATATGCATTTGACATTAAATTGCTGATTCATAAATATTTGCATATGAAACAAGAGATTGATTACAGGTGACATCAGAGACAGGGGCACTGTGAAGTTGTCTAATGCAGCCTGGTTGCTTTGGTCCGCCAAGGTACCAAGGTAGGTTCAACTGAAGAATGTGGCCAAATCATCTCAACCCCCCGCAAAGTAAAACCAGGTTCAGCAGTACTTTCCCCAAGTAGAGTTGGTCCCCCGTCGATCCTAAAGTCACAACATTCCCCGGCAGGCCTTAAAGCTCATCCCCAGTAGATTCTGGAAGCTTATCCCCTGCAGAGTACGGACGTCTCTCCCGAGTTTTATTTAGAGTTATTTCCTCACAAGGACTTATAACTGGGTTATCCTCAGCTAAAAACCACGGAAGACCGCCCTCGGCAAAGTTCCTTCAAATCCCCGGCGGAGTTTATCTTTGGTGATCCCCAGCGGAGTTTATCGTCATTATCCTCAGCGGAATCCATCATTAAAGTCCTCAACAGGCCTCTCATCAAACTTCGGCCAAGTATCTCTTCCAACAGAGCAACTCCCCGGCCGTTCGGCAAGGATTTATTTTCCTAAGACAAAATTGCATTCATAAACATTTCACGTTTTCATACATCTTGCTTACATACATGATAAAGCGCATACAACACTATCTCATGATTGAACATCATAACACCATGCATATCATGCATCATGACATTGCATACAACTTACGTTTTCAGGGAAAAAGACAATCCCAAAGACAACTACCTTCAATTGCCGCAATTCCAGATTCGATACCTGTATCTAGCCAGGGCACATCTGAGAGTGACCAGTTTCCAGACTCGATTCCTGTATCCAGCCAGGGCATATCTGTTGACCACATTTCCAGACTCAATTCCTGTATCTAGCCAGGGCACGTCTGAAGAGTTCGAAGATTCGATTCCTGTATCCGGCCAGGGCATATCTAACAACTATCACATTTCCAGACTCGATTCCTGTATCTAGCCAGGGCACGTCTGAAGAGTTCTAAGATTCGATTCATGTATCCAGCCAGGGCACATCTATTAACGACTATTTCCAGATTCGACTCCTGTATCCAGCCAGGGCACATCTGTGAGCAACCGATTGTAGATTCAATACCTGTATCTAGCCAGGGCACATCTGCATAAGGAGATTGAAGATCAAACACCTGTAACAAGCCAGGAAAACATCCGTCTTTCTCAAATACACAAGTTCTCGCTAAGGAATCTCTTATGCGATTGACACTTCCAAATGGCATCTATAAGCCCATTCCCGACAAGTTTCTGTCACATCTCCAGATGGCATCTATAAGCCCATCTCCCTATCCACCATCTCTCCAAATGGCATCTATAAGCCCATTCCCGACATCACATTGCTGATACTTCAACATGCGAGTGCAAATTTCCGGGCACTCTAGTGTCCAATCTTCTTTTACCCTCGAGTCGCGAAAGGCAAACTTGCCAATCTAACTCTTCAGGTTCAAGAAGATTGAACAGGGGCAACTGTTGTACCCCAAAATTTGCCCTCCCATTTCCTCAACATTTTCTCATCACAAGAACTTTGAAGATCAAGGTCCAGTTAGGGTTTCCTCTGCTCAAGACTTCTCCTTGCACTGTGGACTCAAATTAGGGTTTGTGTTTGCCCAAGGATGTTTTGACCTAAAATGCCTAAGATGACTTTCATGCTTCATGTTGTACTCCCAAGTTTACCCATACCAAGTTTCAAGTCTTGATTCCAAGTTTTGCCCAGTCAATTGGACAGTTGACCTAGAAATCAATTGTATTAGGGAAAAAGTCAACTGTGGCCAATTGACAGTCAAACCTCATGAAAATTGACCCACATCAACATATTGAACTCATATGGACCATTTGATCAAGTTTGGATCACAATTCCACAAGAAATTTGATCAGATCATCAAAAGGGCAAAATGGTCATTTTTAGGGTTTTGACTGCACAAAGGCAATTTTTGACTGTTTGACCTAGCCAATGGCAAACCAAGTTCACATATGGACTCAAGGACTCAATGAAATGGTCTTGACACATTCATCAAGCTCAAAAGATCCCAAGTACACAAGATTGACAGTTGAATTTCCCAGTCAATTGATCAATTTTGACTGTATACTGAAAAGTCAAACTTTGACTTTTTGGTCAAAATCAAGAGTCAAGATTCATTTTTCATCAAAACATGCCAAATCATGAAACTTGTTCACCAAGAAATCACAAAATGCAAATTAGGGTTTGAAAATGGAATTTTTCATAACTTAGAATTTTTCTAAGTTATGAAAAACCCTAATTTTTTCCCAACTTTGCCCCATATTTTCACCAAGATCCATTTGGATTCAAACAAAAGTCAAAACATGAAAGTTGTAGCTTGTTGCATAATCTACAACTTTGATTCACAAAGTTTTCTCATTTGAAGCTTGTATCTCAAGTTACATGTTTTTGAATAAGGGCACTAAACCATTTTTAACTTAGTGAAATTTTAACCTATTTTGACAAGGTTTTCTACCCCACTTCAAGGCCACTTTTCATACCCTTCCACTTGGAATTTTAATTTTCATTTCAAATATGGATTGTAGTACACATTCCAAGATTTCCAAAATGTCCAAGAACTCATCAAACAACCTCATAACTTGAGAGATTCGAATTTCACAAGTTGGCAAAAATTCACTTTTGTTCTTCATCAAGACATGTTCATAATCTTGCAAATTTTAACTCAGCTTGCTTTATGCTTGATTACAGGTCCTTGAACCATTCCATACTCAATAATTTAATGCTTATTCATTGTGCCAAGGCCATGTTCTTTGTGTTCTAACATTGCATAATGGATTGATCTCAAAGTAGATAAAGTGCTTTATCCATTTTTGTAAAAAGCTAGCTTTATGTCAAATTGAAATCTAAGCAAGTACAGTTAGGATCTCATTGGCACAAGATTATGGACAAATTGCTCTGATCAAGAGAGGCTTATGCAGCAGGATTAGAGGCCCCTACTGACCTAAAACACCAAGTGACCATTGCTTGCTTCAAATTCAAGTAACATTGCATAACTTGTACCAACTCTCTCTTCAGCTTAGAAACACAAGAAAGAAGTTATCAAACACCTTACACATAACATATCCAAGCTTTTGCACGAGTCCTAAACCTCTCAAGCACCCTCCATCTCAGAATCACCTTGAAACTGCTCAAACAGGGCAACCCCTGCAGATTGAGTGTTATCTCTCAATCCCTTCAAGCATTCTTGCCCAAACCTGTTCCTCTACCTTCCTTACAACCTATGCAAGCTAACCATGACTTGAAACCTGACCTGTAACACCCCCAAGCCACTTCACCATTTTTAAATTTCTGTTTTGCAGTTGGAGTTCACTAGCTCGATTCAGGGAGTTTCAAGACAAAGTAGGACTTGGAAAAGCATCCTTACACTTCAAGGAAGCTATACAAGTCATCATTTCACTCTGAAACATCCTCCATTGCAAAGCTCGATTCCAACTGAACAGGTACATTCATGAAGTTCTATCTCCCTTATTAGGCATTGTTAGCTTTAGGTTTGTGAAGAAAACATGTCACAATCATAGCCCTGAACATGCTCATATGATTAGATTTCATTTATATTTCGTGTGCTTAGAGAATTTCATGTCTGAACATTGATGAAAAGTTAGGTCAGAAATTGGGGGAGGAGAAATTCTCCCTCATCTTAGAGAGTTAGGTCAAGTTCTTTACATGGTTGAAACCGTCTCTTGATGCTCTACACTTTTCATGTTATGAGTTTTACTTGAAAGTCCAGGAATCTAGAGATAAAAAACGCGTGTTTGCTTGAAGGATATTGTTCAGAGGTTGAAGAAGACAGGTCTTCTGGGCTGGGCCTGGAAATTTTTCTTATTTGCACCACTTCATTACTCATGAACCCCCTGAGCCCATTTGCTTCATTTTTTACTCTTTTTGACTTTTTCTTTTTTGATTGACTTTGTTTATTTTTTCTCATGACATTAAAAAAATAAAAATATTTTTTCCATCATTTTTTGTATTTATTGCATATTTATTTGTTTATTTCTCTTGTTTGAACATAAATATTATATATATACTATTATTAGAATAAATATAGGAAAATAGTATAAATACATTTTATTTTTTTATTTACCTTCTGAAAATATTCCACATAAAAAAATACTTTTTATTTTATTTTATTAAATATATATTATTTTGTGTATAATACATACTTAAGAATTAATATATATATATATATATATATATATATATATATAGATATATGTTTATTAATATATTTAGGCTAAAATATAAAAATACTTGATTTTTTTCATTTTTATTAATATTTGATACAAAATACTTTTTTCATAATATACTTCATTATTTTTATTTTTTTTTGTACGTGATAAATAAATGTTTGTATTAAATTAGATAATAATACATTTTCTTTAAAATTAGGGTTTTTGCCCTAAATTCAAAATACTCCAAAAAATAATATAATCTTTATTTTCTTTTCTCTTTTACATAAATAATATTTTTTCATACATATACAAAACATTTATTTTGCATCTTGCATTCTTATTTAATTTTTGTACATTGATTAAGTTGCAAATATTCAAAATGATGTAATAATTTAGATTTAAATTCTTGTCAATATCCCCATTTGAACATTTGTACCCCCTTCCCATATTTGGTTTTGTAATAGCTTAGTAAATTTAATTTCGCACTTTATTGCTTTCTAATGATAACATGTTAGAATTAGGGTTTGTATGCGAAAAAAACGATAAAAAAATAGTTATGACCTAATCTCAAGATAAATAAGCATGAAAATGGACACACAAATCACACTTGCACCCCTAGGGTATTCCACTTGTTGCCTTCAAATAAATGGGCCATATTGTATGTTGAACTTCTTTGGGCAGAGCAAACAATTTGAATGATCATAGTCCCTCGACAAAACTTTTCAAAACAAACAAAAACAAATGATCAAGTCCCTTAAAGAAAATTGCCCAAAGACATTTAACGCTGTTGCAATTATGGTCTAAACGATGACCCGCGCCTGTCCCTTTCACATCCTAACACAAGATTGTCCACCAAATACAATGGTGGAACAAACTTGTTAAAAGGGTTAAAACATAGCAATAATATTTTGAGAAATTTAGGAGTAGATGACCTCTTAGTTGCTTGAATTAAACTTGCAAAACAAAACACTTGCCTAATTTCAAAATCACACATCACTACACTTTCAAAACAACTTTCAAAAACAAATGAAAACTTTTTCAAAAGACATACATCTTTGTATACATCCCTACATGGATCATTACAAAGGTTGCCACCACATTGGCCTCTTTTCAAAATATTTTCAAGCCCACACACACAAAGCACCATTTCAAACAAATTGAAAACAAAAGGCAAGTGATCTAAGCAAGTAACTAAGAGCCCATGGATAACCATGGATAGAAAGGGTGCTAATACCTTCCTGTGATCGGTGGATCTGGAACTGACTGTTTAACGCTGGTTCGCGAAATGTCGCGGAAGCAAGAGTCGCCACCGTCTTTTATTTTCTCCAAATGGAAAGGACAAAAGCACAGAAAAATTCCTTATAGAGATTGCTCTCGGTTCGGGAGGTAGATTATAGAAAGGGAAGGTGTTAGCACCCTTTCTATCCATGGTTATCCATGGGCTCTTAGATACTTGCTCACTTGTGTTTTCAAAAATGGTTTGTTTGTTTTTCAACTGTGGGTTTTAAAAAGTTTCTTTGAAAATTTCAGCTCGACTCTTGTATCGGTCCTCAAGAGTGTTTGAAAAGTTGCTTTCGAAAGCTTTTTGAAAATGTGTTGGTGTGAAAAGTATTTTTGATTTTTTTTTGTTTTGAATTAGAGAAAGTATCCACGAGTCGTCTACCTACCCTAAGGAATTCGTCTGTGTAAATGTCCTTTAAAGTAGTGCCATCCCACCATTGAGAGGTAGGTAGCACCACCGTTGGAGGTGTTCGGGTCAATTCGAGGTTCGGGACATGGTGATCACCAGAGCAATGGGAAGACACCTTAGAAGCTACCCTCATGCCAGGTTCCCGGATCATGAGGACTTACTAAGACATCCTCTACTCGACGATCACCTTTCGAGGCAAGGCAACAGTGAGGCGTACCCTAGGGGTGGTGTGTGATTCGTGTGTCATGTTCGAATATTTTATCTTGTCATGTTATTAGTGATCTACGCTTTGTTTTTATTTTAACATTCATTCTTGCATGCAATCTATTAGCAGTTAAAAAGATGCGGAAAATTAAAAGTTCTAAACTATTACAAAAGGCGCGGGTCCACATCGCCAAAATTTCCAGAACCCGATTTGACAGAAAATAAATAAAGAACTAAAGTACGAGAAATATAAAATGTCCGAGTTACATGGCTTTGGGAGAATTACATAAATATTTAAAAGAAACGAAATAAAACGCGCGAATTGAAATAAGATTGGAAACGAGGGCGTTGGACCCTTTTGAAGTTAAATTGAAATTAAAAATTACTTAATTATTTATTGAAATAAAAGAAGTGTTTTTTAGGTTTTTTTTTTTGCATTTATGAAATAAGAAAATTAAAATTAAAATTAAAAGAAACCCTAATTCTAAGTTATTTTTAATTATTTGAGAAAAATGTTAAAGTTTAACTTAATTTACTAAAGAATTTATGTACATGTTTATTTACAAAATAAATTAGTAATTAATAATAATAATAATGATGAGAAAATTATTTATTAAAAAAAATGATGAAAAAGTTAAAAAAACCTAATTTCTACATATTTAATTTATTAAGAAAAATATTAAAGTTTTGAAACCTAAATTAATCTAATTAATTGTTTAAAGTTTATTTACAAAAATAATAATAGTAAAATTAATATTAATAAAATAAACATTTTTTTGATTTTTTTGTATTTTATATTTATTATGAAAATTATTTTATGGAATTAAAAGAAAACAATTAAAAAAACAATTAAAAGAATAAAAAGGAAAAACAAATAAAAATTAAAAATTGAGCAAACCATAGGGGGTGTCTGGCCCAAGGGGAGGTTTTTTGAAGTATTGACTCCTGAGTACCGTGGTCTGCATTCTTTGGCCATTGGATTGAGTTTCATGCATAAGTTGTTCTACTTTGGTCAATTGGCCTTTGGCTTTTGGCTTTTGGCCATTTGTGTTCTGGCTTCAACGTTCCCTTAATCTCTGGCTTAATGTCTGTCTCGCCATGTATTGGTGTCATGCATAAGTTTTTCTAGTCTGGCCATTTGGCTTTTGGCTTTTGGCCATTTGGCTTTTGGCCTCAACGTTCCTTAATGAACCTGCCTGGGATCCTGTCTAAATCTGCAGTGTTGAATCTCACAAATATATCAAATAAAATCATAAAATGCAAATAAAACCAATATATGAAGAAATTTAATGTTTAGGCACAATATGGCATGTAGGAATGATTATACCCTTTTGATCATGGAGATCAAATCAACCTTACCCTTACTGGAAAAGTAGTGACATGAATGCTTTTATGCCCTTTGGATCATGGAGATCAAGCCAGCCTTACCCTTACTGAAGAAGTAATAAGATGTTGGTTTGTAACTGAGATGGCTTTGTTTGTAGTGAGAGAGGGATTTGTAATAAGAATTTCAAGGTTTTAGGGTTCTTGAAAGAGTTTGATATTCCAACAGTGTTGTGGCAAGGTTTTTTTCTCTCTTTTTTTCTTCCCTCTTTTTTCTTTTTTTCTCCCCTCTGGTTTGTGTGACAAGAAGGTGATTATATAGTGGAAATTAGGGTAAAGAAAATGGGCTTTGAATGTGCAATTGGGCCTCCAATATTCACTTGAATTCGTCACTTTCCAGGCTAAATCGCAGGGACTTAAGTGCATTTTTTGAAGTTGAAATGTGAAAACAAAATGTAGCCGACATCGAGAACTAACTCCTGTCCGAAAATCGACTCAATCGGATAAACGGTGAATTAGTTATGAATTTTTGAAGTTTCAGCTCAGACAAACTTATTTTGGGCTCCAGTGTCGGCTCTGACACGTTCTTCAATAAAAAACTGGTATTGATCGGTGCATAATCCGGTCTCGGCTTTTGAAGCAAAGTTGTAGATCTACGAGTCAGGGACCTTGTGTAAAAATATGAGCCCAATCCGATAAAAATTGACCGAGTTATGAATTTTCGAAGTTTCGGCCCAGATGAAATAATATTCAGCATTCAGGATTTTCAGCGTGTCACGCACTTTGAGCAAAAAACGAAGGCCTTTTGAATACCGTTTGAACTCAATTCCTTCTGTGAAAATGTAGTCAACTCAATTTGTGAAATTTTGGCGCCGGAACCAGCTCGATACGATGAAAATCGACCAAGTTATGATTTTTTGAACATGACGCAAATAAACTTCTGTCACAAATTTTCTGCACGAAAATACCTGATAAATCCACATTTTTGAAGACCTTCTGATCGAAATTGGCTTCCAGCCGTGAGAGATGAAAACGTAGATGATGTCAAGACGGAATTTTGGCCACCGGAACGGGTTCAAAATGAGTCACGATCTTCAAGTTATGAATTTTTTAGCGCGTAAAAACTGCACTTTCAGCACACTTTTTCACTATATTTCTTCAAGAAAACTCACACATTCGGATACCTTCTTTAAAGAATTGACTCTTGAGCCGAACCTGAATTTGAGAATACGTTATCAGAGATATCTTGGCGAAAGAACACCTGAATATAACGCGCCGGGTTGGACTTGTGAATTTTCTTGAAATGTTTTGAGAAATATGGGAGGGCAAATTTTGGGGTACAACAGTTGCCCCTGTTCAATCTTCTTAGACCTGAGGATGCAGATTGGCTGACGTGCCTTTCGTAATCCGAAGGTGGAAGATGATTGAACACTAGAGTGCCCAGAAATTTGCGCTCACATAGTAGCAGTGTGATGGGGGAATGGGCTTATAGATGCCATTTGGAGATTGCTGGATAGGATGATGGGCTTATAGATGCCATCTGGATGTTGATCGCGTAGGAGATTCCTTAGCGAGAACCTGCATACCTGCAAAAGAACGAATGAGTACCTGACACGTTGCAGGAGCTGGGTCTGGAGCTTCAAACGGAGATGAATGAACCAGGGATGGTTACTGCCTTAGCATGAATGGTAAGGGAATCTTGGACGATTACTACCCCATCAGGAACGCTGAGAGAATCTTGGGTGTCTTCTACTGGGATAAGAATCAGGGAGATCTTAGGGTCGATCTGACTGAACCAGAGAAGGCCTTTGACTGGATAAGCATCAGGAAAATCTTAGGGTCGATTTAACTGAACCGGACAAGGTCTTGGAATATCTTCAACTGGATAAGCATCAGGGAGATCTTAGGGTCGATCTGACTGAACCAGAGAAGGCCTTTGACTGGATAAGCATCAGGAAAATCTTAGGGTCGATTTAACTGAACCGGACAAGGTCTTGGAATATCTTCAACTGGATAAGCATCAGGGAGATCTTAGGGTCGATCTGACTGAACCAGAGAAGGCCTTTGACTGGATAAGCATCAGGAAAATCTTAGGGTCGATTTAACTGAACCAGACAAGGTCTTGGAATATCTTCAACTGGATAAGCATCAGGGAGATCTTAGGGTCGATCTGACTGAACCAGAGAAGGCCTTTGACTGGATAAGCATCAGGAAAATCTTAGGGTCGATTTAACTGAACCGGACAAGGTCTTGGAATATCTTCAACTGGATAAGCATCAGGGAGATCTTAGGGTCGATCTGACTGAACCAGAGAAGGCCTTTGACTGGATAAGCATCAGGAAAATCTTAGGGTCGATTTAACTGAACCGGACAAGGTCTTGGAATATCTTCAACTGGATAAGCATCAGGGAGATCTTAGGGTCGATCTGACTGAACCAGAGAAGGCCTTTGACTGGATAAGCATCAGGAAAATCTTAGGGTCGATTTAACTGAACCGGACAAGGTCTTGGAATATCTTCAACTGGATAAGCATCAGGGAGATCTTAGGGTCGATCTGACTGAACCAGAGAAGGCCTTTGACTGGATAAGCATCAGGAAAATCTTAGGGTCGATTTAACTGAACCGGTCTAGGTCTTGAAATATCTTCAACTGGATAAGCGTCAGGGAGATCTTAGGGTCGATCTGACTGAACCAGAGAAGGCCTTTGACTGGATAAGCATCAGGAAAATCTTAGGGTCGATTTAACTGAACCGGACAAGGTCTTGAAATATGATTGAGAATTTCAACTGCATCTTTCCTGAAAGGTAAAGGTCAGTCATATGCAGTGCATGATATGGATCAAGCAATGGTGTTCTCAACATAAATGAGATTTGTATGATGTGTCTATGCATGTTATAATGATGTATGTGATGTTTTATGTATGTTTTTGTCTAGGAAAGTGAATCCTTGACGGGTGCCGGGAAGTCGTATCCTGGACTGATGTTGAGGAATAGATTTTGCTTCCGCTGGGGATGATAACTGCAAGAGTACCGGTAGGAGAAGATGACTCTGTTGCGGAATAAACTTGGCAAATGGAAGATTCTGCGGGGAGAAAAGATACTCTAGCGACCATGCTGGGAAGCAATACTCTGTGGGAAGAGGGATGCCTTGCTGAGTGTTGATAATAATTTGCTGAGGATGTCTTGTTGTTGGAAGTGTTAATGGACTTCGCTGGGGATAAGGAGACTTTGTCGACGACGCTCTTTCCGTGGTTTTTGGCTGAGGATAACCCAGTTATATCCTGTTAGGGAAATAACTCTTTAAATAAAGCCGAGAGACGCGTTCGTGCTCTGTGAGGATAAGCTTCCAGAACCTACTGGGGATAAGCTTACTGCTTGGGGAGATGAATTCCAACTTTCCTGGGGAAATTGGATTGGACTCTCTTGGGGAAGTTTTGAACTGCGGGGGAAGTGATTCCTTTGAATGTTTGATATACCGCCGGGGAACAATCTTTAGACCAAGACTGTCGGGGATGTCTGTTAAGAGTGCATATATGCTGCTGGGGAATGTTGAGATCTGCTGGAGGATACCCAACTTCCTTAAGGTTTGATTGTATAGCTTTACTTGAGGAGAGTGTATTGACTTGCTGACGTACTCTCTGGGGGATTAAGATGTACTGGTTATGTTCTCCAGCCGAACCTATCTTAGTACCTTGACGGACAGAGCAATTAGATCGTTTGGACAACTCATTATTTCCCCTGTTTCTGAGGTGGGAGAGGAAGACCTGTGAGGTACTGATAGCTTGTTGATTTGACCAATCTTCTTCTGGTAGGCAAGTGACGAGATGACGGGACATAGTCGTACGCTTTGATCCCTAACTTTTGCCTGGACCGCCCTTTCGGGTTTTCAGTCCACTGGGATACCCATTTTTGCCCAAGCCGCCTTTTCAGGTTTTCGACTTGCCGGGTGTACAGATTTTTTCCATTTCATCCCTTCATTTTGCCCGAACCCTTTTGGTTCGCCGGGAAGCCCTTATTTTTGCCTAGGTACGTCGACCTAGCGGGTCTTTGATTTTGCGTAGTATCTTTTCGACTATGTCCATGTTCTTAGAATGTAGGGAGTTGCCCCTGTTAGAAGTGTTTTGTCATGCCACCAGAGAGTGTTTGATCAGGCAAGATTCGTTGCTGGAGTGCCCCAAGTGACTCAGGTGGAGATTTGCCCCAGGCTATTTGGCCTTTTCAGAGATTCTCCGAATCTTGATTGGACTGCCCCAGATAATGGACCATGGTCATGTCGGCCCCTTGATTGGAAGTACTTCTGTTCATTAGGCATTCGTCGTGCGAATTTCTATGCTGTTCAAACAAAAAGTCATATGCAAACAAGGTTATGTTAAAAATGCAAAGCCTATGTCTGTCTTGAAGATTTTGAAAATGCATTCTTTTTCATAAAACAAGTGAATGTTTGTAAAACATGATGTCAACTCCATATTTACCGTAGGCCTTAAGGAGTCAGGATACCTTTCGTAGCAGTATGATTTCGAACTAACCCATGCTTCAGCTAGGACTTTTAAGGGTTATAACGTGGTCTGGTTCACGGTTTAAGAAACAAAGGATAAAGGCTCAAATTTTGTTTGTACCCACCCGCTCTTCGTGATGTTCTCCAAACCTAAACTCAGTTGATCATACATTAGACCTTGTTTGAGTCTTTGCTCTGATTTTCCGGTGATGATTCAGATATTGATGATTTCTTGTGAATAGGCAGTCATTTTTTGTCGAGGGTTTATAAGACCTCTTTCTTCTTCTTTTTTTTTGACTTTGTTATCCCTATTTTTTTTGCCTGAACTGTTTCCTTTTTTGGAATTACAGTCAGCGGGATGCCCCAGTTTTGTAAGTCTCCTTCACGGGTTTTGACTTATTGGGTGTTTATTTTGAAAGATAATGACTGCCTTTCTTTATTGATTATTCGGAACCATCACTGTCTTTCTTTGTTTTGTAAGGATCTTTTTGGTGCCATTCGTTATGCACTTGGATCAACTGAGAGAACTACCCTGCCCCAGGTTATGATTAAGGGTTTTAAATTTCGGAAAGAAAAACTCCTACTTCTTTGGCTCAGAGGGGTTGACGAGGGATTATCATCCTTATAACTCCAGTGTTTAGGGATTGAAACAATGCCTGTACCTCATCAGCGGGGTCTGTTCAAAAGCATACTGTAAAGATAGCGGTATCGTTTTCGTCATCCTCCCTCAAGAGGCTTAGAATTATTATTTAAGAGTTGATCATCAGAAAAAATATGAAAATAATTTGCATTTAGTGAATACGAATATATTGCTTCAAAACAGACACATGCGATGCATTAATGAAATAACAATGTTTAACATGAGTAAATGTTTGAACAAAAGAGAATTGCAACTTGAACATTCGAATGAACAAAAATTTCTCAATCCTAGCCATGTTTTGGCAAGGGAGCAGTGATCACGTGGGGAGTCTTGGGTACTTTAAACTGAATCTCTCCAGCGTCGATCATGTCTTGGATCTTATTTTTCAAGCTCCAACAATCATCTGTAGTATGCCCCGGGCTGTCAGAGTGATAAGCGCAGCGGGCATTGGGGTTATACTTCGGTGACGTTGTATTTTGGCTCTTCGGAGCTTCTTTTAGAGTTACCAGCTTGGTCTCCAACAACTATGGCAATATCTGGGATAAGGTCATGCTAAGCCGAGTGAACTGCCTTCTCTCGCTCTTTTGTCGGTTGTGATGTTGAATTTGTGACACTGGAGCCATTTGAGGAGCTCTCCCCTTACCTCCTTGTCTCAAAGGTGGTTGAACGATGACTGGCTTTTTACCTTTAGACTTTTGCCCCAGTTGGTTACCCTGAAGCAGTTGGTTGACGAGAAACCAGAGCTCATCTTGTCTTTGAGCTAACCCTTGAATGGCAGTTACCTGCCCCAGCATCTGGACCCTCAATGCATCCACCTCAGCTTGTAGGTGTTTCAGCCTTTCATCCTCAGCACTGTTCCTGACAAAGGTCTCCATGAGAAGTGTCCTTAGCTCTTCCTGCCCCTTGGATAGATTCAGGAGGATTTTCCCGAACCGGGTCTCTTGAGCAAGAAAGTCCTGGTTGTCTTGTTGGGAAGCCATTGCTGAAATAAACAGCGGGAAAGGTAAGTGACCTGCAACAAGGATACCTGTTATGCAATGATGAGTATGACATGCATGTAATGTTTTCAAGGACCTCGCGGGGTAAACAAGAAAATTTGTTAGCATTTGGATCCGGTAGCTTGATTGAAAGAACTTCATATTTGTTGAGAGTCTTTCTTCCAAGGGTCAAAGGCTCACCATATCAAGTGGGTCATAGCCCCTGACTTTAGTCATCATGTCTGGTTTTGATTTCCAAACAACCTTGGTTAGGGGAACCTTCTTCAAGAGTCAAAGCTCACCATATCAAGTGGGTCATAGCCTCTGACAACTTTGGCTAGAGGAAAATAAATCCTCTTTGCCCCTTGCTAGATGTTTGATTCATCCTGACCTGCATCACAAACCCTTGAGATCCTTGAAATGGGTTAGGATGTATGCAATGGTATGATGTCATGATTCATGGGGTAATGTAGGTAACCCTGTTATGAGTCCCAATTAAGGACTGCAAACCAAAACCTGCAAGAAACTCAAGTAAAAACTGTCATGAGTCCCAATTAAGGACTAAAACAACACCTGCAATAAACTCGGTAAACCTTGTTATGAGTCCTAATTAAGGACTATAAACAAAACCTGCAAGTAGTTCAAGTGTCAGACAATAAGCATACAAATAGTCAAGTACGAAGGCACACAAGTCACACAAGAGAAACCCTTAAAGTTTAGGCCAGCATGGGGTCTAGGTATTACCCTCTTTCAGTTGGTGGGCTCAACCTGTCCTATTAGAAGTAACCGGGTTCTAAGGGTCCCAATATCACTGGATTGCTTTCATTGTTCATCATTTCGATTTAGCCACCGAACTGGCGACCGAAATATTCCAGGAAAGAAACCCTCAATTGAGTGTAGTATCGAGTATCAACCAACCTCGGACTGCACCAAAGTCAGTTATCTCACTACCCTAAAGAGGCCAAGATAGTTCAATTAAGGTTCCTAAGGTCTGTTGATGCTTCACGACACCACGCGGAGGCCCCGTACTCTCCTTGACTGAACTCAAGGGTTACCGGTACACACCAAAGTGCTACATCAACGTAGCAGACTGCTTCAACCATGTCGGTATACCCCGCACAGTTCCCTCACAGCCTTGTTGCTACTTTCTAAGAAGGTATCCCCAGATCCGGGTTAGGATCTATAGAACTCCCGAGACAATCCCACAATTTAAAGCACACAAGTCAATACATTTGAAAACACAGTTATGAACTACCCTAAGGTACACCTCACTTTAAGTTTTAGTCCCCAGCAGAGTCGCCAGTTCTGTGATCGGTGGATCTGGAACTGACTGTTTAACGCTGGTTCGCGAAATGTCGCGGAAGCAAGAGTCGCCACCGTCTTTTATTTTCTCCAAATGGAAAGGACAAAAGCACAGAAAAATTCCTTATAGAGATTGCTCTCGGTTCGGGAGGTAGATTATAGAAAGGGAAGGTGTTAGCACCCTTTCTATCCATGGTTATCCATGGGCTCTTAGATACTTGCTCACTTGTGTTTTCAAAAATGGTTTGTTTGTTTTTCAACTGTGGGTTTTAAAAAGTTTCTTTGAAAATTTCAGCTCGACTCTTGTATCGGTCCTCAAGAGTGTTTGAAAAGTTGCTTTCGAAAGCTTTTTGAAAATGTGTTGGTGTGAAAAGTATTTTTGATTTTTTTTGTTTTGAATTAGAGCAAGTATCCACGAGTCGTCTACCTACCCTAAGGAATTCGTCTGTGTAAATGTCCTTTAAAGTAGTGCCATCCCACCATTGAGAGGTAGGTAGCACCACCGTTGGAGGTGTTCGGGTCAATTCGAGGTTCGGGACATGGTGATCACCAGAGCAATGGGAAGACACCTTAGAAGCTACCCTCATGCCAGGTTCCCGGATCATGAGGACTTACTAAGACATCCTCTACTCGACGATCACCTTTCGAGGCAAGGCAACAGTGAGGCGTACCCTAGGGGTGGTGTGTGATTCGTGTGTCATGTTCGAATATTTTATCTTGTCATGTTATTAGTGATCTACGCTTTGTTTTTATTTTAACATTCATTCTTGCATGCAATCTATTAGCAGTTAAAAAGATGCGAAAAATTAAAAGTTCTAAACTATTACAAAAGGCGCGGGTCCACATCGCCAAAATTTCCAGAACCCGATTTGACAGAAAATAAATAAAGAACTAAAGTACGAGAAATATAAAATGTCCGAGTTACATGGCTTTGGGAGAATTACATAAATATTTAAAAGAAACGAAATAAAACGCGCGAATTGAAATAAGATTGGAAACGAGGGCGTTGGACCCTTTTGAAGTTAAATTGAAATTAAAAATTACTTAATTATTTATTGAAATAAAAGAAGTGTTTTTTAGGTTTTTTTTTTTGCATTTATGAAATAAGAAAATTAAAATTAAAATTAAAAGAAACCCTAATTCTAAGTTATTTTTAATTATTTGAGAAAAATGTTAAAGTTTAACTTAATTTACTAAAGAATTTATGTACATGTTTATTTACAAAATAAATTAGTAATTAATAATAATAATAATGATGAGAAAATTATTTATTAAAAAAAATGATGAAAAAGTTAAAAAAACCTAATTTCTACATATTTAATTTATTAAGAAAAATATTAAAGTTTTGAAACCTAAATTAATCTAATTAATTGTTTAAAGTTTATTTACAAAAATAATAATAGTAAAATTAATATTAATAAAATAAACATTTTTTTGATTTTTTTGTATTTTATATTTATTATGAAAATTATTTTATGGAATTAAAAGAAAACAATTAAAAAAACAATTAAAAGAATAAAAAGGAAAAACAAATAAAAATTAAAAATTGAGCAAACCATAGGGGGTGTCTGGCCCAAGGGGATGTTTTTTGAAGTATTGACTCCTGAGTACCGTGGTCTGCATTCTTTGGCCATTGGATTGAGTTTCATGCATAAGTTGTTCTACTTTGGCCAATTGGCCTTTGGCTTTTGGCTTTTGGCTTTTGGCCATTTGTGTTCTGGCTTCAACGTTCCCTTAATCTCTGGCTTAATGTCTGTCTCGCCATGTATTGGTGTCATGCATAAGTTTTTCTAGTCTGGCCATTTGGCTTTTGGCTTTTGGCCATTTGACTTTTGGCCTCAACGTTCCTTAATGAACCTGCCTGGGATCCTGTCTAAATCTGCAGTGTTGAATCTCACAAATATATCAAATAAAATCATAAAATGCAAATAAAATCAATATATGAAGAAATTTAATGTTTAGGCACAATATGACATGTAGGAATGATTATACCCTTTTGATCATGGAGATCAAATCAACCTTACCCTTACTGGAAAAGTAGTGACATGAATGCTTTTATGCCCTTTGGATCATGGAGATCAAGCCAGCCTTACCCTTACTGAAGAAGTAATAAGATGTTGGTTTGTAACTGAGATGGCTTTGTTTGTAGTGAGAGAGGGATTTGTAATAAGGATTTCAAGGTTTTAGGGTTCTTGAAAGAGTTTGATATTCCAACAGTGTTGCGGCAAGGTTTTTTTCTCTCTTTTTTTCTTCCCTCTTTTTTCTTTTTTTCTCCCCTCTGGTTTGTGTGACAAGAAGGTGATTATATAGTGGAAATTAAGGTAAAGAAAATGGGCTTTGAATGTGCAATTGGGCCTCCAATATTCACTTGAATTCGTCACTTTCCAGGCTAAATCGCAGGGACTTAAGTGCATTTTTTGAAGTTGAAATGTGAAAACAAAATGTAGCCGACATCGAGAACTAACTCCTGTCCGAAAATCGACTCAATCGGATAAACGGTGAATTAGTTATGAATTTTTGAAGTTTCAGCTCAGACAAACTTATTTTGGGCTCCAGTGTCGGCTCTGACACGTTCTTCAATAAAAAACTGGTATTGATCGGTGCATAATCCGGTCTCGGCTTTTGAAGCAAAGTTGTAGATCTACGAGTCAGGGACCTTGTGTAAAAATATGAGCCCAATCCGATAAAAATTGACCGAGTTATGAATTTTCGAAGTTTCGGCCCAGATGAAATAATATTCAGCATTCAGGATTTTCAGCGTGTCACGCACTCTGAGCAAAAAACGAAGGCCTTTTGAATACCGTTTGAACTCAATTCCTTCTGTGAAAATGTAGTCAACTCAATTTGTGAAATTTTGGCGCCGGAACCAGCTCGATACGATGAAAATCGACCAAGTTATGATTTTTTGAACATGACGCAAATAAACTTCTGTCACAAATTTTCTGCACGAAAATACCTGATAAATCCACATTTTTGAAGACCTTCTGATCGAAATTGGCTTCCAGACGTGAGAGATGAAAACGTAGATGATGTCAAGACGGAATTTTGGCCACCGGAACGGGTTCAAAATGAGTCACGATCTTCAAGTTATGAATTTTTTAGCGCGTAAAAACTGCACTTTCAGCACACTTTTTCACTATATTTCTTCAAGAAAACTCACACATTCGGATACCTTCTTTAAAGAATTGACTCTTGAGCCGAACCTGAATTTGAGAATACGTTATCAGAGATATCTTGGCGAAAGAACACCTGAATATAACGCGCCGGGTTGGACTTGTGAATTTTCTTGAAATGTTTTGAGAAATATGGGAGGGCAAATTTTGGGGTACAACACTTCCCTTTCTATAATCTACTCCCCGAACCCAAGAAAAACATCTCAAAAGGTTTTTGCTGTGCTTTTTAACCTTTCCTTAGGATAAAATAAAAAGTCGGTGGCGACTCTTGCTAACCGCAACATTTGCGAATACAAACGCAAACCTCTAGTCAGTTCTCCCACCGTATCACACCCACCAAGATGTATTTCTGTCCTTTGGATGAAGCAGGATTTATTTCTCCTATCAAATCCAATGCCCATCCTCTAAATGGCCATGGTTTGATGATCGAATGCAACTCACTTGCAGGGGCATGTTGAATTCCTGCATGTTTCTGACATTCTTCACATCCTTTAGCAAAGTCTATGCAATCTTTGAGCATGCTAGGCCAATACAAGCCGTATCGAAACAGCAACCATTTCATTTTATGGCCTGCTTGGTGTGCCCCACATGCCCCATTATGGACTTTAGACAATGCTAAGTATGCCTCACTCTCTCCTAGGCATTTCAATAATACACCCTCTTGGGTCTTTTTGAACAATTCGTTCCCCATGAGGAGATATGACAATGCTCTATATTTTGTTTTTCTATCCACCTTTAGAGTTGGGTCTGCTAAATAACTCTTCAACGGACTTCGCCAATCTGCATCTGACAAAGTATTTATGGCTAGTATTTCGAATTCCTGTTTCTCAGCATATCCCAATCTCATACTTTCCAGATCCGATGGTGTGAATCTAGTAGCCATAACTCTTCCCCTTAATTCGACCAAATCCTTAAAGTTCTTGGTAGACACTTTATAACCTGAAGCCAACTGCGCTAAGTCATTTGCTTCTTGGTTTTCTATTCTTGGTATGTGTTGAATATCCATGTATTCAAATTTCCTTAATAGCCTATTGACTATGACGAAGTATACCATTAAATTTTCCTTTATGCACTTGTATTCCTTTGTGATTTGTTTACCACTAATTCAGAGTCTCCTTTAATTTCGACTCTGGTTGCCCCCAATTCCAACAAAGCTTCAAGTCCAACAATGAGCGCTTCATACTCAGCTTCGTTGTTCGAACAACGAGGACCATCTAATTTATACTTGAATTTTGTTGGAATTTCTTCAGGAGAAATTAGAAGGACTCCAACACCACTTCCATTCCTGTGGGTTGAACCATCAAAGTACAATTTCCATGGTTGCATTTCGACGTAACTCATGCTCGTCTGCTCAACCAACGAATGGTCCACATTGAAATCAGAAATCACTTGACCTTTCATAGCTTTTAAAGGCATGAAAGTCAATGAATATTCTGTTAAGGCTAAAGCCCACTTGCCAACTCTGCTATGCATTATTGGTTTTGAAAGCATATGTTTAATGACATCGAAATAAGATGAAACATAAACATCAACAGGTTTTATATAATACTTGAGTTTCATACAAGAGAAATACAAACAGAGACATAGCTTTTCTAAATTGCTATATCTGGTCTCTGCATCATTTAGCACTCTACTTAAATAGTATATGGCTCTTTCGACGCCATTGCTATCCTCTTGTGCTAGCATACTACCTATACTAACTTCAGAGGCAGATATGTACAATCTCATGGGCTTCCCCCATGATGGTGGAGACAAAATAGGAGGCTGAGAAAGATATTCTTTTATTCTGTCAAACGCCTCCTGGTGAGCTTCGTTCCATTCGAAGGCTTGACCTTGCTTTAGACGAAGTAACGGAGAGAAAGCTTGGGTTCTTCCACTCAGGTTCGAAATGAATCTTCTGAGGAAGTTAATTTTCCCTAGCAGAGATTGCAACTCCCTTTTTGACGCAGGTGCTTTCGTCTCCATTATGGCTTTGGTTTTGTTCTGGTTGATTTCGATTCCTTTCTTGTGAACCACAAAACCAAGAAAATCTCCAGCCTGCACAAAAAATGCACATTTAAGGGGATTCATCTTTAAGCCATGTTTTCTCATTCGCTCGAATGATTGGCTTAAATGATGCAAATATGTTTATGCAGATATAGATTTGATGACTATATCGTCAATATACACCTGCATGAAGGTTTCAATGAAATCATGAAAAATTGAATTCATTGCCCTTTGATAAGTTACCCCAGCATTCTTTAAACCAAAAGGCATCACCACTCATTCGTAGGTGCCTAAGGCTCCTGGGCAACGAAATGCTGTCTTTGCAACATCTTCTTCAGCAATGAAAATCTGGTTATACCCAGAGTATCCATCTAACATACTCAAGTATTCGAACCCTGCAGCAGAATCTACTAGCATTTCTGCCACGGGCATGGAATATTCATCTTTAGGGGTTGCAGTGTTTAAATCCCTAAAATCTATGCAAATTCTTAAAGAACCATTTTTCTTAATAACGGGTACTATGTTTGCTAACCATTCGACGTACCTTGTTGTTCTGATGAATTTGCAGCGCAGCAACCTTTCGATCTCAGCTTTAATTTTTGTGAGAACCGCTGGTGCGAATCTTCTGGGGGTTTGTTTGATGGGCCTCTTGCCATCTTTGATTGGCAGTCTGTGTTCGACCAACTCCCTCTTTAAACCAGGCATCTCGTCATAATCCCACGCGAAGCAGTCTTTGTTTTCCTTAAGGACTTCGATCACTTCCTTCTTGAGGCCTGGGCTAAGTTTAGCACTTATGTAGGTTACTCTTTTCGTTTTTTCATCCCCTAAGTTGACTTCTTCGAGTGGATCATGTGCCAACATTTTGGCACCTGAGTTTATGGGGTCCCTTTCGAAGCCTAAGGGTTCTTTATCATAGATGGCATCCAACCTTTGATCCATCTCAAACTCTTTGAAGGGTGAGCATTTCGAACCCTCCCCACTGACTTCGTTCGTCTTTATAGTTGATTTATTTATTTCGGCCTCTAAGGCCGCTTTTGATTCGTTCTCAGCCATATAGGTCGAAATCCTTTCGAAAAAGGTAGACTCAGTCATGGCTAAGGTTGTCGAAGTCCCAGCCTGCTGGCCGTTTTTGTATAGTGCTTTCGACTTCCTCTTCTTCACTGATTATTGTTCTGTCCCAGTAAAGGCCATCATGACGAAGGGTCATGTAGTAGTGGGCGTTTCTAGTTTCATTAATCTCATCATTTGGAACACATGGAGCAATCTTTGCCAGATTTTTATCATAATCCCTTTTGTCAACTAAATTGACAGTTGGCATAAAGTAACTCTGGTCTGCTTCGATGTTTTCCACGATTCCATCATCTCTCCACAGAACTAGTCGCTGATGCATTGACGAAGGAACTGCCCCCACGCCATGGATCCACTCTCTTCCCAGCAGCAGGTTATAGTTGGCCTTGGCTTCAATCACCATAAACATGGTGGGCCTACAGCTTGAGCCTATTGTCAATTCCAACTGGACCACCCCCAGTGTTTTGCCCACTTTTCCCTCATAATTGGACAGAACCATATTATGGGGCTTGATATCTCCTTCGCGGATCTCTAATCTTTTTAGCATGAAATGGGGTATCAAATTGACTGCAGCACCCCCATCCACTAGAACTTTGTTCACACCATGGATACCAACTTTCGCCCGAATGAAAAGTGGCTTGAGATGGTTCTTCATTGCAGGTTCTGGACGTTCGAAGAACGCATTTTGTTCCTCAACAGCGCCATTGTCCATCACATAGTAGCACACGGGCCTATGTTTCATCAAATCCGTGGTGTCTTCCTCCTCATATTCGTTGATTTCGGTTTCCTGCCCAAATTCGCAGGGAAGCACAGACACCACGTTACAGTTCAAGTTAAATGAAGACTCCCCCTCCGATTCGAAGTTATCTGTTATCATATCTTCGTCCTCTTCCGGGCCTGGAGTGTATTCCTTTGGTTCATTGCGTTGTTCTTCAAAGAAGAGCCTCCTATTGACTGGAGGTTTATCTTCAGTTTGATTTTTTGGTTTGTTGGTGCTAGATTCACCTTGGTTTTTCATTGAAGTATCCCCTTTGTTTGCCACAGCTTCTCTCTCAGCCTTTCGAATCCTTTGCTGTCTGCGCCACTGGGATCTTGACATGGGGTTCCTTCCTTTGTAATTCTCTAATCTCACTTCCTCCCTTTTTTGTGTGTTGAATTGCCTCCTGTATGTCACAGCATGGCGTGCATTTCGTTCAGCATTTCTCCATCTATCTTTGCCTTTGTCATTTCTGACTTGTAACCATCTATCGGTTGGCACTTCAGCAGGGAGTTTGAAAGTCACTCTTCGAGCAGCTTTGGGGTGAGGGCTATCAGGCCTTCGCTGTTTGTGTCTGCTGTCGAAACGTGGGCCCATCTAGGCAGTTTCTTGATGGTTCCAGCAAGGGGCGAAGGGAATCGTTTCGAAGGCCCTGGCCATGCTTTTGTCATACACAGCAGAACACCTTGGGCAAACCAAGCACTTGGTTGCCCCTTTGTAGCAACGAAACACAAACTCCAGCAAACTTTCCCCAGCCTTAGGATAACACCTAAAAAGCTGGTTATCCTGGCGCCAATTGTTGCCAGTTCGAGCCCTCTGTACCCTTTCGAAATTCGCAGCAATTCTTTGGTTGCAGAGGATGCTGCACCTAGGGCACAATATCATGCCTGAATCTCCTTTGTGTCATGTCATGAGATAATCTTTGAGACCAGCATCTCCAGTGTGATTATCCCCCATTCTACACTTTTCTTGTTCTAAATATTTTTCCGCTTCCTCCATCTCAGAGTGAGGTCTTTCCATATCCACCATATTTATTTCCACATCCCCCTCTTTAGCTTCACCATCACCCCATCCTGTGGGCTTTATATCCTCAATCTGAACCTTCGAACTCTCTGGGGCAGAATATTTGACCAAATAGTCAAATTTTCCACTGGGTTCCCCTAGAGTGTCCCATATCTCCTTCTGAGGGGGAATTGGCTGCGTGATTTGGACTTTCTCCAATTCCAGCCTCAAGCCTTCAGTGACTTGTGTTAATTCTTGGTTTTGATTTCCCTGGCCTTCGGTAGCCTGGGTTTCTCCTGCAACAGCTACAGGTGCAGCAATCGAAGTCTCTGGCGTATTCCGGATGTCTTCAGTGACCTCCTCGCTGACTTCGACCATCACCCAGTTTTCGACTCCACTACCCTTTTCTCCTGTTAGGGCGTCGCTTTGATCAGTTTCCACCATGTTGACCTCTCCAATGCACGCAGGCTCGGAGTAGTTGGTGTCTGCGACGTCCAAGGGATCTTCGTCCACTTTCATCTTCACCTTATCAGCAAACTTTAGTCTGCCATCTTTGATCGCGTTTTGAATCAGGTCCCTGAAAAGAAAACATTGTGAGGTCTTGTGGCCTAGGAAACTATGATATTTGCAAAATCCCCTCTTCTTTCTCTGATCCAAAGGAGGTATTTTGACATTTGATGGCACAATTAGTTGGACATCTTTGACAAGTAAGTCAAAAATTTCGTCACATTTAGTGACGTCGAAGGTATAAACCTTCTTTAGAAATTTGTCACTTTTTTCATTTTCAACAATATCTTTCCCTTTTGTGGGAACTAACAATTTGCAGGAATAAGGCGGGGCCTGTTTTAATTCAGCGAGGTCAATTTCGACCTCTTCGAATTCGAATTCAGGATATTCTTCTGCTTCCTCAGTCCCAACATAGGAAATCCTTTCTTTCTTGCTATTCTTAAAGACTCTGGCTTTTTCGGCCTTTAGTCTTTCGACCCGTCGAACCCTATCGGCTAACTGAGCCATGTCCCTCAAATACTGAGTGTCTAGTTTCTTTCGAATAGAATAATCCAAGCCACCAGCGGCCATTTCGACTAACTCATGTTCAGGCACTACTGTGTAACATCTGGATTTCAAAAGCCTAAATCTATTCAAATAATCATCTATGGGTTCGGTGAACTTTCTCTTAACGCTGGCCAGTTCCTTCAAACTTATTTTCGACTGTCCCATGTAGAATTGTTCATGGAATAATCTCTCTAAGAGAGCCCAAGTGTCAATAGACCCAGGAGGCAAAGTGGTAAACCATGTGAAGGCGTTTTTTGTCAAGGAACTTGGGAAGTATTTGATCCTGAGATCTTCATTATTGGCTATATCTCCCGCTTCGGTTAGATATCTCGCTATGTGTTCGACTGTTGACTCATTGGTATCCCCAGCGAACTTTGTAAATTTAGGGACTTTATATCCCCTTGGTAAATCAGTATGCATTATGCAGTCCAATATAGGAGAAGCGTAATTTGGCCTCCTCATTCCTGTGTTGAGGCCATTCTGGGCCATGACCCTCTCTATCATGGTGGTTAGGTTGTTTTCTGCCAAGATGTTATCGTTTCGAATTCTATGAATGACGGCATCGGCATCTTGATTTCGACCAACCAAAACAACTCCCCTAGGTTGTTCTTCTCGAAATTCTGGGGCTTCTGGCCTTTCGACCCTTGCCCCTGGTTCCATAACTTCCCTTTGTGGACCCGGGATTATTGGGGCTTCTAACCTTGGTGCCCTGGCCCCTAAGTTAACTTCTTCTCTGGGTGGCCTATAAATTGGGTCGTTAGCAATTTGTTCTATAACAGGCATGTTTGTTCGAAATCCCGCCTGGTTCTGCCTACGCCTTTCTGGAGGAGCAAAGAAATCTGCTATTCGACTCATATTGTCAGCGTTTTCCCTGTTCGTCACAGTCACATTCTGCACTATTGGGGCAAATATCTCCTGCATGGTTTGCGCTAACACCCCTATCATATTATGATTACTGTCATCCATCAATTGCCTAAAAGCCAACTGGTTGTCTGTGGTTAGGATAGGCATTGTGCTATAACCCACCGACCCTTGGTTATTTGTCATAAACTGATTCGCCCCAGACCCAGACCCTAGTTGTGGAGATGAATTCGATGTGGAATTGTGTAAACCTGCCATAAAAGATGTTGGCATTCCATAAGAGGAATTTCTGATTCTATTCCCATCGAAACCGGGTGGTCTAGTTAATGGGGTGGCGAAATGGGATTGTGTCCCTGATGGTGGAACGAATCCCCCAGGGTAGCCCATAGTTCCAGTATTTCCTAAGATCGAACTATTAGTTGATATGCCACTTACTCCATTGGTGGCTATGTTACTGGTCGAAGATGCAACAGACTGTGCATTCGAAGGGATTACATTAAATGTTCCGCTCGAAGTGGACGCGTTAGTGCCTGTTGCATGTGGGCCACTTTGGTCCCCTTGTTGATTGTCTGAATTAGACATTTTGTCCAAACGTTTTCTTCTGGATAAAGGTTGGTTGCTGTTGGTTATCTTACCACTTCTCAGGTTCATAAAACAGCAAACTTCTTAGGTTCCAACGTTTTTGTAATGGTTATGTCTCAACAATCCTTAATTTAATATCCAATTATTGGTCCCACCAGGTGTGCCAATTTGTTTCCAGTGATTTCTGGTAAACAACCGCTAGTCTTCCAAACTATCGAATAATCTTTCTTACTGTTATTCAATTCCTCTGGTAACTCACAGGATCGACTAGATTGATCCTAGGACTCCTTGGATATTGAGGTTACTCTTACAATCGAACGGATATTCATGGTTAATATTGCATAGGTGTTTGGCTTGTTTCGATCTCTCTCTAAAAGTCTAAAGATGTAATCAAAATGTGTATGAAAACTAAGTTACACGAATAACTGCTAATTGCAAGGCTAATTGTAAAGACATGTAAAACTGCATAAAAATGAAGTAAACGGCTTCGACTTACAAAAACGGTTAACATAAAGGGTTTCTGGAACGTAAAAGTTTGAAATGTGAAGAAAGCGTTTAATGCAAGAAATCTGTAAATGATTTTAAGTAAACATATGCGTTCGAAGGATAAGACTTGAAGGTAAAGGTATGGAAAATGTGACAGTTTTCTGAAATATAAAGTGCTCGAAATATAAAGAGAACATTAAAATGTAAAACTTTGAAGAAGAGATTTCGAAGTGAAAAGACTGTAAATAAGAGAACTTGTAAATGTTGTTTGACAGAAGGAATAAAGGAAAGTACTGAAAATGGTAAAAGGTTTTCATTAAATCAGAAATACATGGTGCTATCATATATACATTTCTCTTGCATTCGTTTCCCTTGCCATGTGGTAGTTTGAATGTTATTGAGTATTTTGTATAATAGATATGACACACGAAATCCTAATACTAAGACTTCTATTTATACTAATTCGACCATAACGGTCTTGCTATAGGATTATGCCACGTTTCGAACATGCAGGACAATGCTTCTTTCATCTTTCCACGTGTCCCCAAATGCTCCAACACATAACTCTCAAACTTTGAAAGTCCCGCTTCCATTTGAATTTTAAATGCTTTGGTGTTTCTCCGTTTCGAACACTTTTCCCAGACACAGCCTCGCTGTTGTTTCGAAACTCCTTTAGATATGTTCCCACAATTGCCGTTCGAAGCTCCAAGCCTTGACACACTTTATTCGAAACACTGCTTCTGCTACTTCGAAATATGACGTTTAGTTCCATTTCGATCAAAACGTTTAACTCATTTGGCTTCTAAATAACATTATCAAAATCTTCAGCCAACACACGGTTACAATTTCCCCATATTTTCTTCTTTTGATTCTTGTTTATTCACAGGATTCAATTCAACCCCGCGACAAGGAAACATTACTCATCATGAATATATTCAGGTGAGGCTTGTTATTTAAAGATGTATCTTCTACAGATCCAACTCTAATGATAAATTTTACAGGTTGGTAAAGGAAGATATGTTGGCCTCAATCAAATTGCACTATTTGAGGGGAAGGTTTCAAGTGGTAATGGTGAACAAGTTCTCAGTCAGGATATATACAGACTTGGGCAACTTTTTGATTTCTCTCAGATGAAGTCTTTTTTACTTCACAACAGTTGGATACTACTTTTGTACCATGGTATGTCATTCATGCATCACCTTTTTAATTTTTTTATCGATAAATGCACAAGGATCAAATTGAAATAACTTTGGATAAAAATAAAGAAACAAGACTTTTGTAAAAATTGTTTAGACTTAAGAGTCGCATATACTATCGATCAAGTAATAAGAGTAAACTTGATAATATGCATCTTTGAGACTTAATCGAGGTGTTTGAGTGAGGCCAAATCTAATTTATGGACAAAGTGGTAAATTTGGGCAAAATTTTGGTTTAACTCAGACTACAACAATTTTACTCAATTAAACCCTTTCGATACTTTTAATGGTCATGATCATCCTTATTAAGTGTGGGTTAGACCTTACTCATCCTTATAAAATCGGCTTGTAAGGTGAGGATTGCCCCCACTTATAAACACAACACATGCCATTTTGAATCTCAGCCATGGTATCATTAACAAAATATCCCCCGTGATGGAAATCAACGTAAAATTCATCCTCAGCCATTTTGACCTATTAACATCAGCAACAAACAGACCTAACACGCAAATAAGCAACAAACCCTAAGAAGAACACTATCATTGCTGCTATCACAGTTAATCCTAAACTAAAATTAATATATACGATTAGACATGACAAAATGTACCTCGGCTTCACGATTTCGTGACCTTCTATGTTGTCGTCGTCTCTAACTGCGTATCCTTCTCCCTCAACGTCCACTCCGTTCACTGAAGGTTAATTAGGAATTAGGGTTGGAGCAGATTAATTGTGCTTGAAACGTTGTAACTATCCTATAATAAAACAAATACCCAATCAACACTATTAAATGACACCTCAACATCGTTTGTGACACATCAACTTTTTTAGAACAAAGATTGTGTAAAAGGACGATGCAGACATTAGTTAACATAAATGACCTACTTGTAGTAAAAAAAATATATAAAAAGACCATATTATTACAATTAAATAACTTAAAGGATCCGATACATAATTTAGCCTATTTATAAATATATGTATTAAATTAAAAATATATTAAGATACTATATATGTATTACATTTATTTTTATATATTTTTGTTATAGTTATAAAGTAGAATATTAAATTTTGTTGACATGAATTAATATGTATATTTAGGGCAGAATTCAAATTTAAAATCAAATTTAAAATCTATTATAAATCTATAAAAATTAAAGTATTCGAAAATGCACTAATTATCTCTCTAACTACAATTAACATTAAAGTATTCGAAAATGCACTAATTATCTCTCTAACTACAATTAACCTATAATATAATTTCAATGACAAATTAGGCTTTTTGTATCACTACTATCACCTCATTCTTTTGACAATGTCATAACATTTTAATACATTAACATTTATTTACTTTAATCGTTTTTTTACTTTAATTGCTCCACTAATGCGACATTTTAAACATCAATCCTATCTCCTTCTATCTACTACATGTTCATGCATAGCTTAGAAATTAGAAAAGACACTTTTCAAATGCAGACAATCACAACTTCCCATATCTATTTAATTCTTCCAAAAGGACAATGACTATTCATTTCAATTTTGATTTCAATTTTGTTTTTAGGGTAACAATGGCCATTAAGTGAAGAATAAAAACAGGAGAGTGGTCATTTGTTTTCTATTACCTCTAACGTATTTGAACAACCAATTTTTAATTTTTTTTTACTTTTTAACTGATTGTCTTTAATCATTTGCATATTTATGTTTTTGTGTAGATTCTGAATAATGTTTTACAAACCTTTCATTATGTTTTTGCATACAAATTTGTTAAAGAAAAGTAGCATTAACTGCTCCGAACATACAAAACCAAAGGAATTAAAATTTTTCCGTCATGTATTAATTATTAATGTTTTGGACTGGGTCCGACAGGTCCAATAGCATTGATAAGGCCCAATTCAAATGGACTTGCTGAGGACCACGCCGACCAAAGGGACACAGTCGTGCTCGACGTGCTCCCTGAGGTTACTTGCTCGACCTCCAACTGTCCAGTTCGACATCCTGCCGTCCAGCTCGACATCACCGCGAGCACCCCAACTAGGGCAGACTCATTCCACTGCACTCCCAACGAGACCCCGAAAAGACCGCGTCTCTGTCCGCCCGCACTTCACGCAGAACATCCAGGGAGGGGACCACGTGCGGGTCCCCACTACGCACGTAGAACCTATCAGTTCCTCCACTGGGCCAAACCTGCCCGGCCCAATGAAGGAACCTTGGTCCAGCGCTGGGGGCTATAAATACCCTCTGCTTCCAGAGGGTCAGGTATTCATCATTCTACCCATACTTACTATTGCCTGCTCGTGCTTCTACTTACTTCAGCATCGGAGTGTCTTGCAGGTACCCCCCACCTCGTTCAAAACTTTCAGCTCGGAGCCAGCCGTGACGGTCCAAGTCTGATCAGGTCAGATCAGTGGCGCCGTCTGTGGGAAACTAGCTTCCCCGTCTAACAAACAACTCAAAAGACCAAAGCTCATATTCAACTACCTGTCATGGCTGATCCAGCTCGCGATGAGCAGAACGTCCGTGTCGCCGACACTAATAATGGCACGGCGGACAAAAACGGACATCTTGACAACGCCGGCAATCCCAGCCACAACACCATTCCTGCAACAACCGTCCCCGAGACTTCCTCATACAGGGACGGGGCTACAGCATCGTCCTCCTCGCTCCCACCACCACTCGAGGACGACCTGGCGGCCCTCGCCCACTACAGAGCTGTCCGGTTTCAGGAAGTCCCCGTTCCCTCCGGGGCGGATGCCACCACACAAGCGCTGTTCGCAGCAATTAACCAAACGAACTATCTCATCTTCGCCCAAGGAGAGAGATTAAAGGCGCTTGAAGACGAGCGAAGACCCTCGAGGAGGCATCAGAGACCACATACTCCCCCTCCTCGAGTGACTGAGGCCCGACACCCTTCTCCCCCGCGGAGACACTACAGGGAAAACTCCAGAAGCCCTTCTCCCCGGACAAAGCAGAGGCGACCCTATCTGGAGAGAGAGCCCGTCATCCCTGCCGGAGAACCCAGTCGCGACCCGGCAAGGCACGACAAGAGACACGCCGGAGACGACCGTGTAACATTCAACCAACGAGCGTCACGCTCGAGGGAGACTCAGCACGACCACCGTTCCAGACAATACTACAGGTCCCCATCTCTGTCTCCAGAGAGGAGCGACGAGGACGACCCTCGCGGTCCCCTGTCGCAGGCCATCATGGATGCACCCATCCCCCCGGGCATGGAGAAGCCCCCACATCTGAAGGAGTATGACGGAGTTGCGGACCCGGTCGACCATATTGACGGGTTCAAGGCCATGCTCCATTATCATAACGTCGGGGGGCCCATCAAGTGCCGTCTTTTCCCCACGACTCTCAGGAAGGCGGCCATGGACTGGTACAAAGGGCTCGCCCCGGGCTCAATCACCTCGTGGCGGAACCTGAAGAATCAGTTCATCAGTTCCTTCACCGCTTCTCGACGCCATCCAAAGACCGAGGCGGCGCTCGAAGCCATCATCCAAAGACAGGATGAGACCTTAAGGGAGTTCATCAACCGCTTCAACCGGGAAGCGATACAGGTCCCCTGCACGGACCACATGAAGAGATATCTGCTGGAGAGGGGGCTCCTCCCCGGCACAGAGTTCAGAAAAGCCGTGGGAATCGAGCCGCCCAGGTCTTTCGACGCCCTCCTCGAAAAAGCTCGGGCGTATATGGATTACGAGGAGAGGGAAGCGGCCAACAGGGCCCGAGATTCCAGGACTCGGGGTCCCAACAACGGCAGCTCGCGCCAAGAGGCTCCTCCTCGACGAACTGGGGAGAAAAGGAAAGAAGACAGACCCCGGAAAGTCCGGGAACAAAGGGGCCCCTCGGGCCGTTTCACCGAGTACACTCCGCTCACAGCTTCCCGCGAGCGTATCCTGGCGCAGTGTGCCAGTACAGACTTCAAGGACGGCGGCGTCAAGCGTCCCCGACCTGCTCCCACCAAGCCTGGGGCGGACACAAATAAATACTGTCAATACCATAGGAGTCATGGCCATCTGACAGAGGACTGCGTCCACCTCAAGGACGCCATTGAAACCCTCATCAAGGGAGGGAGGCTCGCGCAGTACCGGCGAAACGACCCTCCTCGTCGTGACACCCATGAAGCCAAGGAGCCAGAAGAAGACGCCCGACCATCAGACGAGTCGGTGCCTATCCAGACCGCCTTCTCGGTGACCAGGCCCGAGGACTTCGACATTCCCGAGCACCTGCAGGAACCGCTGACAACGCACAGCAGGTGGGAATACTCTCCCTCCGCCATGGTCATTAATGGGGGCGGGTTCAACGACCTCACCATCAATTCAGCTAAGAGGAAGTTGGACGAGCTGGTCGACGCGGCTCCCTCGCAAACAGTAACGTTCGAAAGGGTGAAGGGAAGGCCAGAGCCCATCACCTTCTACCTAGAAGAGCTCCCCGGCGGAGCCCCGAACGCGGTCATCCCCTTACTGATAAGGGCAAGAATGGCTAATTTTGATGTGCATCGCATCCTGGTCGACGAAGGGAGTTCCGTCGACGTGATGTACAGCCAACTGTTCTGAACCCTACAGCTGGACGACTCACATCTCTCTCCATATGTGGGGTCGGATCTACAAGGCTTCAACGGCTCGACTTCCAAACCTTGGGGTTATGTCGAGCTCTTGGTTACGTTCGGTGAAGGAACGGCTACGAGACAAGTTAAAGTCCGTTTCCTCGTCATTGACTGCCCGTCTCTGTACAACTTCATCTTGGGGAGACCGACACTGGCAGAACTAACAGCGGTGCCCTCGACCGTCCACCTGAAGATGAAGTTCTACACCAGGAGGGCACGGGTAGCCACCATCCAAGGAGACCTAGCCGCTGCCCGCAGGTGCTTCAACGCCGCTTCTAAGGGACGGGATACCGTCGACATAGGGACCAGACCCGCCAAAAGGACAAAACAGGAGCCCGACAAGAAAGCATCCCCCGAGGAAGAAGTCCAAAAAGCTCCACCAAAGGTCGATTCCATAGCTCTGGACACCCGCTTTGATCAGGACGAGCCATCCAGCAGTGAGCAAATTCCACTCCGACCAATACCGGACGGGGATTTTGAACTCGTTCCCCTCGGCACAGACCCGACCAAGGGAGTTAAGATTGGCAAAGACCTCCCCGACTTGGCCAGGAAGCAAATCAAGGCTTGTCTGCGCGAGAATGCTGATCTATTCGCCTGGAGCGCTGCGGAGATTCCCGGACTCGACCCTGAGGTCGCCTGTCACCACCTCGCCATTGATCCAGCCGCTAGGGCCGTAGTACAACGTAGGCGTAGGCAGTCTCCAGAAAAAACGGAGGCTGCTGAAAAAGCTGTAAAAGACCTCATAGAGGCAAATTTTATTTCTGAAGCCCGGTATTCCACCTGGCTGTCAAATGTTGTACTCGTGAAAAAGAATAATGGAAAATGGAGAATGTGCGTTGATTATACTGATCTCAACCGGGCTTGCCCGAAAGATGCTTTTCCCTTGCCTAACATAGATATGCTGGTCGACAACTCGGCCGGCTACAAAACTTTGTCGTTCATGGACGCCTACTCGGGCTATAACCAAATCCCAATGGCTCTGGGCGACAAACACTGCACGGCATTCATGACCAGCTCGGGCAACTATTACTACAACGTAATGCCCTTCAGACTGAAAAATGCCGGAGCAACTTACCAGCGCATGATGAACAGAGTTTTCAACAAACAGATCGGCGACATGCTCGAGGTATATATGGACGACATGATCGTCAAGTCCCGAGCGGACACCGACCATGCAGCTCATCTCAAGACAGTCTTTGCCCAAGCAAGACAGTGTAAAATGAGGTTCAACCCCGAGAAATGTACGTTCGGGGTTAAGGCAGGAAAATTCCTTGGATTCTATCTAACAGAACGGGGAATCGAAGCCAACCCCGACAAATGCCGTGCATTCTCCGACCTCCCAACACCGACGTCGAAGAAGTCAATACAAATCATGAACGGCATGCTCACGTCGCTGTCCCACTTCGTCGCGAAATCCGCTCAGCACGCCCTCCCCTTCTTCAAACTCCTTCGAAAGGAAGCAGCCTTCGAATGGAATGAGGAATGCGAGCAGGCACTACGCCACCTAAAGCAAAGTCTGTCTCGGCCGCCCGTGCTATCTCGACCAGACGACGGGGAACCGCTGTACTTGTACTTGGCCGTTTCGAATGAAGCCATCAGCGCAGCTCTTGTCCGCGAGACCCCCGACGGGCAGAAACTCGTCTACTTCACGAGCAAGGCCTTACAGGGGCCCGAAAGCAGATACCAGCAGATAGAAAAGGTTGCTCTGGCCCTCGTCAACGCGGCGAGGAGGCTCAGACACTACTTTTTGGCCCACACGATCATCGTGCGAACCGACCAACCAGTGAGACAACTCCTGGGTCGGCCCGATATGGCGGGCAGAATGCTAAAATGGTCCTTGGAACTCTCCGAATTTGACATTCAGTACGAAAGCAGGAAAGCCCTGAAAGCACAGGCCTTGGCCGACTTTGTCGCGGAAATGACCACTCACGACCCTCCCCCGGGGAAAGAACACAAGTGGACCATCTTCGTCGACGGAGCATCCAGCTCGTCCGGAAGCGGCGCAGGAATCCTCCTGGAAAACGAAGAAGGCGTAGTAATCGAGCACTCCTTAGCTCTCTCCTTCCCAACGTCAAACAACCAGGCAGAATACGAAGCCCTGCTCGCAGGACTGAGACTGGCCGAGGACCTGGGAACCCGCGAGGTACAGATCTACACCGACTCCCAGCTCGTCGCCTCTCAGGTACAGGGGAGCTACCAGGCCAAAAATGACAACCTCATCGAGTATTTAAACTTAGTCAAAAAATACATGACAAAGTTCGTACGAGCAGAAATTTCACATGTTCCCCGCGAGCAAAACACGAGGGCGGACATATTGTCCAAACTCGCGAGCACACGAAAGAAGGGCGGGAACAAATCCGTCATCCAGGAATCTCTAGCGCGTCCAAGTATCGAACGTTCCTCGACTACAGTCGAGGTCCATGCCATCGGGGATACGACGTCCTGGATGACCCCGGTTTACAACTTCCTGACAAAAGGCGAACTCCCATCGAACCAGGCCGAAGCTACCGTCACACAGCGACGAGCATGTTCCTACGTGGTTCTCGAGCAGAAACTGTACTGCAGAGGATTCTCCATCCCCCTCCTGAAATGCATCGACGAGTCCGCAGTCCCCGAAGTACTGCGGGAGATACACGAAGGGATCAACGCCCAGCACATGGGCGGTAAATCTTTAGCAAGGAAAGCCCTCCGAGCGGGATACTACTGGCCGACGATGCAGCAGGATGCCAAGGAACACGTCAAGAAATGTGATAAGTTCCAGAAACACAGGGACATGCACCTCGCTCCTCCGCACGAGCTGAGCATATTGTCGTCCCCGTGGCCATTCGCCTGGTGGGGTATGAACATCCTCGGGCCCTTCGTGCAAGGAACCTATCATAACAAATTCCTCATCGTCACCGTGGATTACTTCACGAAATGGATCGAGGCCGAGGCTCTCGCGAAGATCACGTCACATAACATCCTCCGTTTCTACAAAAGAAACATCCTCGCCAGATTTGGAATTCCGAGGGCGCTAGTGACCGACAACGGCACCCAATTCACCGACCACGGATTCCAAGACTTCGTCACCAAACTCGGGACAAAACAACACTTCACTTCGGTCGAGCACCCTCAAACTAACGGGCAGGCCGAGGCCGCGAACAGGGTTATCCTCCAAGGACTCAAACGTCGACTCGGCGAAGCCAAGATGGGATGGGTCGAGGAGCTCCACAGCGTCTTGTGGGCATACCGAACCACGCCCCACTCGACAACGGGCGAGACCCCATTTCGATTGACGTATGGCACCGAGGCCGTCATCCCAGTTGAAATCATGGAACCTTCCAGACGAACAGAGAACCCCCTCGACGAAGAAATGAACGACGAGGCGCTAAGGGACGAACTCGACCTAGTCGAGGAAATCCGATCTGTGGCAGCCCTGCGCGAAGCCACCCTAAAACAACGAGTGGCTCTACGCCACAACGACAAGGTCATCAAGCGTGAGTTCGAAATCGGCAGCCTGGTATTACGTAGGAACCAGAAGGATTCCCGCGAAGGGAAGCTGGCCGCGAACTGGGAAGGACCTTATCGCGTCCACGGCACCACTGGTACCGAGGCGTACTATCTCGAGCAATTAGACGGAGAGCCATTACCACGACCCTGGAACGCTGCTAAGCTAAAGCAGTACTATAGTTAAAAACTACCAACACCTAGGACCCTCGACCATCGGCACTCGTGCCCGGTCGACCAGGAAAAACGTCCGACCCCGTATAGAGGCTGAGGTACAAGCCCGACATATGGCTAAATCGCACAACATCGCTCAACAAACGAGACCAATCGATAGTGCCCGACGTGGACAACTGCACCGAGTCCCACCGTCGTAGTACCTGTAAGGCAGAACACCCAGCTTGCGATGGGCAGTTCACACCAAGGGCAAATAGTCCCTACCGGGCTTCACGCCCGACTGAGCGACTTCGCTGCATATGCCCGACAAGTCGTCAAGAATGACGGGCCATCTAAAAGGGTCAAAAGGAAGTCTCTCCCCTCGGGAGCAACACTTAGGTGACTCTGGCCAGCGAAAGAAGGCCGGGCACGTATACAAACGAAAGGCGGGCAAACTCGCCAGCTAAATCACAGCCACTTACGGGCACTCCTCGGGCCCATAACTTAGGCTAATTTTTATGCAAAAATATAAAAATCAAGCACGGGCAAACAATCAAATTTGAAATCGCATTCATTCAGAAAAAAACGCCCGAAGGCAACAAAGCAAATAAGTATAAACCGACTGTTGTACCCCAAAATTTGCCCTCCCATATTTCTCAAAACATTTCAAGAAAATTCACAAGTCCAACCCGGCGCGTTATATTCAGGTGTTCTTTCGCCAAGATATCTCTGATAACATATTCTCAAATTCAGGTTCGGCTCAAGAGTCAATTCTTTAAAGAAGGTATCCGAATGTGTGAGTTTTCTTGAAGAAATATAGTGAAAAAGTGTGCTGAAAGTGCAGTTTTTACGCGCTCGAAAATTCATAACTTGAAGATCGTGACTCGTTTTGAACCCGTTCCGGTGGCCAAAATTCCGTCTTGACATTATCTACGTTTTCATCTCTCACGGCTGGAAGCCAATTTCGATCAGAAGGTCTTCAAAAATATGGATTTATCAAGTGTTTTCGTGCAGAAAATTTGTGACAGAAGTTTATTTGCGTCATGTTCAAAAAATCATAACTTGGTCGATTTTCATCGTATCGAGCTGGTTCTGGCGCCAAAATTTCACAAATTGAGTTGGCTACATTTTCACAGAAGGTATTGAGTTCAAACGGTATTCAAAAGGCCTTCGTTTTTTGCTCAGAGTGCGTGACACGCTGAAAATCCTGAATGCTGAATATTATTTCATCTGGGCCGAAACTTCGAAAATTCATAACTCGGTCAATTTTTATCGGATTGGACTCATATTTTTACACAAGGTCCCTGACTTGTAGATCTACAACTTTGCTTCAAAAGTCGAGACCAAATTATGCACCGATCAATACCAGTTTTTTATTGAAGAACGTGTCAGAGTCGACACTGGAGCCCAAAATAAGTTTGTCTGAGCTGAAACTTCAAAAATTCATAACTAATTCACCGTTTATCCGATTGAGTCGATTTTCGGACAGGAGTTAGTTCTCGATGCCGGCTACATTTTGTTTTCACATTTCAACTTCAAAAAATGCACTTAAGTCCCTGCGATTTAGCCTGGAAAGTGACGAATTCAAGTGAATATTGGAGGCCCAATTGCACATTCAAAGCCCATTTGCTTTACCCTAATTTCCATTATATAATCACCTTCTTTTCACACAAACCAGGGGGAGAAAAGAGGAGGAAATGAGAGAAAAAACCTTGCCACAATACTGTTAGAATATCAAACTCTTTCAAGAACCCTAAAACCTTGAAATCCTTATTACAAATCCCTCTCTCACTACAAACAAGCCATCACAGTTACAAACCAACACCTCACTACTTCTTCAGTAAGGGTAAGGCTGGCTTGATCTCCATGATCCTAATTTTCCAGTAAGGCATAAAAGCATTCAGGCCACTGATTTTCCAGTAAGGGTAAGATTGATTTGATCTCCATGATCAAAAGGGTATAATCATTCATACATGCCATATTGTGCCTAAACATTAAATTTCTTCATATATTGGCTTTATTTGCATTTTATGATTTTATTTAATGTGTTCGTGAGATCCAACTGCAGATTTAGACAGGATCTCAGGTTCATTAAGGAACGTTGAGGCCAAAAGCCAAATGGCCAAAAGCCAAAAGCCAAATGGCCAAAGTAGAAAAACTTATTCATGACACCAATACATGGCGAGACAGACATCCTGAGAAGATTAAGGAACGTTGAGGCCAAAACGCAAATGGCCAAAAGCCAAAAGCCAAATGGCTAAAGTAGAAAAACTTATGCATGATGAGGCCAGAACACAAATGGCCAAACCACTTCAATTCACCTCCAAAAAGGGGACAGAAACCCCCCAAGGTATTGTATTTTCTTTCTTTTCCTTATTTTATTTATTTCAATTATTTCTTTTTTTAATTAATTCCTTTAATTTAACTTATTTTCATAAAATATAAAAAATAGTAAAAAACAGAAAAGTCATAAAAATCAAAATATATTTATTTAATTAATATTTTTTGTAAATAAATTTCACTAATAATTAATTAATTATTTTTATAAATCAAAATTGCATGTAAATAATTAGATTAATTTTAGGTTTAATTTTAACATGTTTTTCTTAATAAATAAAAAAAAAATTAGAATTAGGGTTAATATTTTAATTTCATTTAATCTTTCTCATAAAAATACATAAAAAACATAAATACCAAAAACTCAAAAAAAAAATTTCTTTTTTCTCTTTAATTTCATTAGTTTAATCATTTAATTTAATTTCATTAAAAAGGGTCCAACGCCCTCGCTTCCAATTTTAATTCCAATTCGTGCATTTTATTTTATTTCTTATAATATTAATATAATTCTCCCAAAGCCTTGTAAACTCGGACATTTTATTTCTCGCACTTTACTTCTTTATTTTCTGTCAAATCGGGTCCTGGATTTTAATTTGGCGATGTGGACCCGCGCCTTTGTAATAGTTTAGAACTTTATATTTCCGCAACCTTTTTAACTGTTAAATAAATACATGAAAGAATGAATGCCTAAAATAAAAACAAACGCATAGATCACTTTGACATGAACAAGATAAATGCAAATGAATCTGACACACAAATCACACACCACCCCTAGGGTACGCCTCACTGTTGCCTTGCCTCGAAAGGTGATCGTCGAGTAGAGGATGTTTTAGTAAGTCCTCATGATCCGGGAACCTGGCATGAGGGTAGCTTCTAAGGTATCTTCATATTACTCCGGTGATCACACTGTTGCCTTGTCCCTCGAAACGTGGCCGTCGACTATAGGACGTCTTAGTGAGTCCTTATGTCCCATTGATCTGGTTGCCTCAAAACAAGTTGCCTCGGAATAGTTGCCTCGGAATAAAAGATCAATGGCATAAGGGTAGCTTCTAAGGTGTCTTACCTTTGCTCGGTGACCACAATGTCCCTAAACCCCGAATTGACCCGAATACCTCCAACGGTGGTGCTACCTACCTCTCAATGGTGGGATGGCACTACTTTAAGGACATTTACACAGACGAATTCCTTAGGGTAGGAAGACGACTCTTAATACTTGCTCTAATTTCAAAACAAATCAAAAATACTTTTCACACCGACACCTTTTCAAAAAGCTTTCGAAAGCAACTTTTCAAACACTCTTGAGGACTGATACAAGAGTCGAACTGGAATTTTCAAAGAAACTTTTTTAAAACCCACAGTTGAAAAGCAAACAAACCATTTTTGAAAACGCAATGAGCAAGTATCTAAGAGCCCATGGATAACCATGGATAGAAAGGGTGCTAACACCTTCCCTTTCTATAATCTACCTCCCGAACCGAGAGCAATCTCTATAAGGAATTTTTCTGTGCTTTTGTCCTTTCCATTTGGAGAAAATAAAAGACGGTGGCGACTCTTGCTTCCGCGACATTTCGCGAACCAGCGTTAAACAGTCTGTTCCAGATCCACCGATCACACCGACCAAGAAGGCCGGCGATGTTCGTGAAGTACAACCAACGGGCACGCAGGCCCAAAAAATACAAATATCAAAGGCACGCAGGCCCGCTATCCTACAATCAAGCTTCCCCGGAACCATCATTGTCGACAACAGGAGAGTCGGGCGGGGGCACGATCGCGCCATCCACGATCTGATGAGTGTAGCCCGTCCCCTCAGTGACCAAACCAGGATTTAACAAGGAAAGCTGGCCGACTGCGGAGTCGAACCCCTCCTCCATAGCACCGAAGCAATCTGCTTCGAGTAGCCGGATATGGGCGACCAGCTCCGATCGACTCTTCAAAGCAGCTATATCCTCCGGCTCGTCCTCGGCAGGAAGCATGGTGACTTTCAGGTCCTTGATCTGTTGAGTCAGGCGCCCGATGTCGGTCTCCAGACGATCCCTGTCCACGCGGAGAAGCTCTCCCTCCTCGGCTAGCTTCCCCGAATTTTCTTTCTCCAGGATCAGCATCTCTCTCTCAGCGGCCAGCAGCGATGCCTGCTCGCGGAACATCTCCTCAGAGCGTTCCAGAGCAGTCCTTAACTTCCGCGAACTCGAGGTGAGAGCCGTTTTCTCCTGCTCCAGTTCTTCAATACGGACAGGATCCTCTCCCTCCTCGGACAGCACCATGGCCATTTCTGCCATTTTCACCAGCCCGGCCATGTTGACGGCCATGTGCCTCCTCCGATCCTCCTTACTCATCCTCTTGATAGTCTCAGCCTCATCGGCAACCACGGACAGAGGGAATCTCTCGAAGAAACCCTCCTCTTTAAAGCAAGGGGCAACCCGAAGGACCTTACGGCACTGGCGTCCTCGCCGACCGCCGGCCCGCTTTCCACCCGGTTCCTCTTTCTTTGTATCAGGTCGGCATGTGGCTCGACCTCTTGAACCTCTGGGATTTCGTCCGATGCGGCCCCCGAGCTGGGCGACGAGTCCACCCTCACCACATGAGAAGCGCCCGGGCTATGCGGCGGGCCCATCCTCGTTGCTTGGGGAGCCTTCACAACCCTCCTGGCCCGCCTCTGGTCGCAAGACAGCTTCAAGAGTCTTTCCCGACGCCCGGCCATCGAACCTGCACAAAATAAAAGACGGGTTAGTGTCGAGCAAATACGCAAACAAATGACAGGCAAAGAAATTCAAGCAATAAACGACCTAGCAGACGAGCTGCCTGCCTGAACGACTGGCACTCCACGAGTGCCTTAGTATCGATCGGTCGGGCCTCGAATGTCGGATAACCCTCCTCGTCCAAGACATCTTCCCCCTCCCTCGTGGCCCACCTGGCGGGGTGGAAGCTGTCAACGAACCGACAAAGAGTGTCGTACGCCTTCTCATCCTCGGAGCACATGTCGCCCGCAGCGGTATGATAGTATCCAGTCTCGTGCTCGTAATTCCTGAACATCCAATGCACGGGGAACTTAGCCGTGCGGGCCATCACGGGATACCCGTCGTTGTCTAAAATCGCCTCCCCGTCATCATCGCTTATGGGCGCCTCCTCCTCGTACAGGGATTCTAAAGCAGACGTGGTAACCGGCCTCACGACATACCACTTGTCTTTAAAACCCCTTACGGAGTCCATATACATATTGAATAGTCTCCTCGACTGTTTTAAGGAGACCCAGCTGTGCTTCCCTCCTCGGGACTGGCGCTGCAGATGGAAAATTCTGAAGAAGAGAGGTATAGTCGCCCCAATCCTCAGAAAACGACATGTCAGCTCAAACGCCCGGATAAAGGCGAGCGAGTTCGGGTGTAGCTGCGACGGGGCCAGCCCTAGATGGGCGAAGACCCCGGTCTGAAAGTCATTGAAGGGCAGCTGCAGCCCAAGATCTTTGAACGCAATTTCGTACATATGGAAGCTATACTCGGGGTACACCGAGCAGATCCGGGCATTGGAGGTCGGTCGCGTAACAACGAAATTCTTTTGAAAATCAGGCTGACCGTGGCCCGCCTCGAGGACAACATACGACTTTCGGTTACGCCGGCTATAGATCGACGCGATTCCTCTGGGCTCGGCGCCCACCCAATCCAACAGAGGGTCGTCGACAGTGTCGATCAAACTCACCGCCTCATCGGCACTTTGTTCCTCCCGTTCGGGGCGTCCAGAAGAGCACGGCTCGTCCGCCATGGTTACCTGCAGAGCACGGGAAACCAGTCAATTGGGCACGAAACCATACGCTCGACGTAACGGACCAGATGTACCGTGCGACAAACCACGTCGCTCCACGCGCGACCGTAAGTTAAGTGAAACAAAATAGCAGTCGCCTCCCCGACGTCCGGATAACTCGACGAGACCTTCTCCAAGCCGCTTAAGCAAACCGACAACGCGGTCACTCTCCAATATGCCGACCCAAGGTATGAACATGGCGAGCAACATCATCCAACCTACGGCCAGAGCCATGAACATACCGGGCACGATCATGAATCAGGCGCCCTGGATCATGAAGACCCCGGGCAACACTTCAGATTGTAACCTAAACTATGTATCTACCGGCCACGAGCATATGTTTGCCGGTCCTAAGCATGAATTTGTCGAGCTAAACATGAATATACCGGGCTAATCCCACGCGCACAGTCCCTAAAACGTCTACAACGGTGAAAATCATGCATCACAACAGGAAAACGAAGAAGATAAGTCACTTACTTGCAATCAAGGAGTGAGTTATGCAACGGAGGAAAGGAATCTGTGACGGGAATCGCAGCTATGCTATGAAAATCTGGAAGAACAGCAGCAGTAGGAGCGCAAAGAGTAGTAACGCGTTATGGGGCCCAAGGATCCTATTTATAGTGATGACGTGGAATACCAAACGTCACCTCGGGCAACCACGAAGTTTCTCTCCTCGACGCACGGCTCCCAAGGCAATGATGACCCTATCATCATAGGGTGGCGGCACAGTTCCCGAAAGATACCCCGTGCGCTCGACAGACGCGCGCCGGGGAGGATTCCCCGAACATCCACCGCGAAAGATTCGTCTCCGAGCACAACACGGAGAAGCCCTCGAGGACCTGCATCTCTGACCCGGGCGCGAGACCCCGAAACGGAAACGACCTGAGATCAAGCCATGGCTCCTAACCCAAGGAACCACGACTTGGGGGGCTCCTGTTCTGGACTGGGCCCGACAGGCCCAATAGCATTGATAAGGCCCAATCCAAATGGACTTGCCGAGGACTACGCCGACCAAAGGGACACAGTCGTGCCCGACGTGCTCCCTGAGGTTACTTGCTCGACCTCCAACTGTCCAGCTCGACATCACCGCGAGCACCCCAACTAGGGCAGACTCATTCCACTGCACTCCCAACGAGACCCCGAAAATACCGCGTCTCTGTCCGCCCGCACTTCACGCAGAACATCCAGGGAGGGGACCACGTGCGGGTCCCCACTACGCACGTAGAACCTGGCAGTTCCTCCACTGGGCCAAACCTGCCCGGTCCAATGAAGAAACCTTGGCCCAGCGCTGGGGGCTATAAATACCCTCTGCTTCCAGAGGGTCAGGTATTCATCATTCTACCCATACTTACTATTGCCTGCTCGTGCTTCTAGTTACTTCAGCATCGGAGTGTCTTGCAGGTACCCCCCACCTCGTTCAAAACTTTCAGCTCGGAGTCAGCCGTGACGGTCCAAATCTGATCAGGTCAGATCAATTAACATAGCTCATTTCTCATATATGCAGTGAGGTTAATAATGTTATTCTCAAAGAATAAAAACATGTTTCATAATATGCTATTGAGACCGTAATAATGACACTCTTAGTCCGTCCTTAGTTTTTCAATATTGTTTGTCTTGAAGTTATTCAGAAAATAATATGATTGTTGTGAATCAACATTTTCTCTCTATGTTTCCTGAGATAAAATGAAGAGTAGAATATTATTATGAAGTATGGATTATGGAAAAGTTTGACTATAAGTAAATAATGTTTTTATGGTAACTCAAATGGGAAGAAGCACTATGCTCATTGATGAGATGTTATGTGAATTGACAATCAAGGCTTAACAACACTGACACTGAAGGCTCACTTGTGAATTGTAATGAAAACTGTGGGTTGATAGAAACTGAATCAGATTGCAGTGAAAATAATTTATTGGTGTTGAATCAATAGTAAGAACACACAAATTTGAGAGATACAAACTCTCAAATTTACTAAAAAAATTGACTGATATTATTTAATTTAAAGGATTACTGTGATATTTCGTAAATTTGAGTTGTTAAATAGACCGAGCCTTACAATTTTTATGATTTTCATTCATTTGAGGATTATATGATAATGATAATGATAATGTAGAACAAAAGATCAATAACAAAAAAATATGGGTGGAAAATTTTATTTGTTTTCTCTGACTAATTTTATCTTTTATTAAATGATATAACATTTTTTAAACAATAAAAATACAAATTATCATAGCGATTAAAACTCATCTTTTTAACTTTTCAATGCAAATTCAATTTTTCGTTGCAGATACGAAAACCAATTTTTTTAGCTTTGCATTCAAAGTTTTGATTTTCTTAAATCTTAAAGGCAATTAAATGATAATTACCATAATAATGTGAAATTATCATTTAACTTAGACTTCATGAAATTTTATTATTGAATCAAATCATTATTATTGAATTGAAAATTAAATAATTCATCATAATAATTATTTATTTTTTAATTTTATTTCTTAATTTTATATCTAACATCAAAGTTCAGTTTTAGTTTTTTTTTAAAGTAAATTTAGATTGGTGCAATAAATATTTTTAAATTATCTATTTTATTCATTATATAATTAATACAATTAAAAGTCGGGTATTATTAGTAAATTTGTATCTAAATGTTTGAATTTTTATAAGAAATTAATAAACATGTATTAAGTTGTATATACAAAATAAATGTGAAATTATTATTTAATATTGTATTGATTTTTCGATATTCTTAAATCCCATTTTTGAATGAATTTTTATAAATGGTGATAAGTTACATGAAATAGATTCACGAGTAGATATAAATATATCTATAAGATATCAGTGGTAGACTGTTCATTTTAATGTTTATTTTTCAAATTTTTCTTTTGCTATTTCTCAATTTAATATTATTAGTCTATATTTTATAATTATATGAATATTAACTAATTGAAGTATGAATTCAAACTTTACAAATGATTATTTAGAATACGTGTAATATAAATCCAGACAAGACCGTACTATTAATTTCTAATTAAATTAAAATAGATCAATTATATTTTGGATTAGTTATTATTTAGTTTAATATATTTAAATTTTATATGCACATGTTTTATTATTTTTATTTTTTCTAAGAGATCGGATGAACAATGATGTTGGTTAACAAGTGACCTGTCGATGCAACCACTAATCCAATGACTCGGTCAATCACCAAACTCCGTCAGCTATTTCTCCATTGATTGTTGGAATAATATAGTAAATGTAAGTAAGTGGGGGAAATAGTCTCATATTTGATAGAAATGTGGAGACTTAAGCATATATAAGTGAGAGAATCCACTCACCTATCACCTTAAAGTTTTAGGTGGATAAGTGGTGTGTCTCTCGTAAATGTGCTTATTCCTACACTATGTATCAATGCTCCTAGTATCTAACAAATCTCAAAATTGATTTTTCCTTTCCAACTCAATCTAACAAATCCACTTTCAAGGTTTTTCCGATTGATTTTTTTTCATTGTGCAGTTTAGAGAGACATTTGATTTATGTTTTTTTTTTCCTGATTGATCATCCAATGCAGCTTATCAGAATATGATTTTGTGAGATATTGATTCATGTTTTTTCCTGATTGATTTTCCATTCCAATTTGTCAAATATGATTTTGAGAGATATTGATTCATGTTTTTTTTCCCTTATCAAGTACTTATCCGAATGCCTAATTCCGTGATGAAGAAAGTTAAACTTAGTGATAACTGAATGTCTAATTCCTTGAAGATGAAAGTTAGACTCAGAATGTCTAATAAGAAAGTTAAACTTTAGTAGGTTGGAAAGTTTGTTCATTTCCGAATGCACCGTGAAAGGTGCAGGAACCCTCTGCATATCAAGCACGACCCTCGTCAATTTTACTATGCACATTGAGCCAGGCGAAGATGACTACTATAAAATTATTCTTTGCACTCCGAGTCTTTCTACATTTGCTTTTCGTGGATATTCTAATCAGGATATCTCTTGGAGCAATATTTCTTCTCTTCGACATGTACATATTGACACAGAAGTATTTCTAGATAGTTGTGGGCCTCCTTTATTTCTGTTCAAGTGGCTCTTAGAGTTTGCTAACATACAATCATTGACCGTCACTGCAGCTACTCTTCAGGTACATCAGCTTAACATCTTTTGAGGCTGTGTGTTTTTACTTTCTTCTTTACATACCTTTTTACTTTCTTCTAAATTTCATAAAAAAATATTTGACTTGCATTAGTCTAATCTGCTTGCATCCCTCATTGTGTAGGCTCTCTCCTTAATTCCTGGACTGTTGGAGTTTAAGAATCCTTCCTTGGGTAAATTGAAGTCATTGAAGGTGGAACTAGAGGAAATTCGATATCCATTTCGCATGTTGTTGTGCGATGAAAAGTTACTTAACATCAAGTAACTAAAATAAGTTGCTAGGATGTAGAAAGCATTTGATTTAGGATTGGAACCATCTCCGCTCGTACCTGATGGAATTGTGGACTTCTTGCTCCAAAATTCACCCTCGGCTGAAGTTGATTTTGTTGATGGCAGAAAAAAAAAACTCTTAGACGGGGACATTTATAATTGGTTTGTTTTAATTTTTCATTCCTTCTATGTTCATGTTCATAAAGATGTCTTTGGTTATAACTAGTTATTATTAGTGGATAAATTATAAGTTTCTTGGCTAAAGAAAGAAGTTACATATATATTGACATGATTGTGTCTAGCCTCAACTTGAGTGAATGCTCTAAAATAAGGCTTGCATTGCTATGCTGGTACTCTATGTGTCAGCTTGCATTGCTTAATTATCTTTTAAATCATAGGAGGTTCAGATTCTTAGTCACACATAAATAAATTTTGATTTAGTATCTAGCAGTTAACTTTGTTGTTGATCATATGATATACTTGAGAGTCATTTGACATATTTTTTCTTCTTACATGGCCTTATTTAACTTGCAGGAATCTGCATAGTTGTTATAATCCTTCAGAGTTTAGATGCAATACAAGTATGTCCATACTTGATAACTTCTATTAGAAGATATTAAGTGATCCATTATGTCAAGGGTTATATATAATAGAAGCAGTGAGTTGTTATTAATGATTGGAAAGTTGGGAGAAGCGTTGCTGTGCAGGTGTAACAATATTTACTCTGCAACATTGATACTAGTTGAAGTGCCAAATATTTTTTATGCATGTGTAAGTTATTTGTCAATTGAGTTTGTGGGCTGTTCATTGAGATCAAAGCCTTTATGTATGTTTATGTTATGGGAAATGCTTAACCCACCCTTGTGTGTTTTCCCACACCACCGTGAAATCTCAAATGTCCCATAGTATCTTGACGCTAGGGCATTTTGGGGTTTTTCAAGTGTGAAGTGGACACACTAAGGGTGGACAGAGCATCCCTCTATTATTTGATGGTCTTTTGAGTTTGTGGGATGTTTGTTGACATCAAAGGCTCACTACATTACTATTTGAGATAAAACTTGAACTTGTTTTCTTAAAATATATATAATGTGATGTCATACCAGATGTATCATGCATGTGTTTGTATGCATCTGTTGCAACAATGTGGACAAATTGGATGGTGAGATTGTAAGCCCTCACATATGTTGATTGACTTTGCATATTCAGAATGATGATTTCCAAAAAGTTGAAAGGCATAATCAGCCTTTCAAACAATCATTGATGATTTCCATAACTAGAACTCTAAAACCAAGTTAAAAAGAGTGTTGTATGTGTAATTCATCTGGTTGTTCATTTGCAATTGGAATTAGATTTTGTTGGTTTTTGGATTTTAAAATATTTGCGACAGAAGAAATTACCAGGTTGAGTCGCGGACTAGGTCGCTCTCTTTAAGACGTTTCACAGCACTGCTCAAAAATTATGCAAAGCAGTCAAACTATCGCGCCGCCTCCAGGATAAAACAACTCAGTTCTATATTGTACGATTACTACTTGCATGATAGATAATCGGTTTAGAAATACACTCTCTGATGGTACAAGACCATTCAAATATGGTATCAACACCACTCATAGTATCTGGTACAAAAACCAGTCATAATAATTTCTCAAACAAAAAGAAACTCAAATAATTCTCCAAAGAGAAATTAATAATGGTCATTTGACCACTCATGATAATTTCTCCAAAGAGAAATTAATAATGGTCATTTGACCACTCATAATAATTTCTCCAACAAAGAGAAATTCAAATAATTCTCCAAAGAGAATCCAAAAGATTAAACTTGAAAATTTCTCAACTCAAATGAGGAAAAATTAACATAATTCTCTAAAGAGAATTCAAGAAAATACTCAGAAAATTCAACGAGTAGGAAGAAAGGGGAAGAAGGTGGCGCTTCGACAATTCGAGAGACGCAGAGTTATGAGAGTGAGGAAGGAAGAACTAATAGAATAGTTTTTGGTGTGATTTGGAATGAAACATATGCACTCCTTATATAGTGAAGTAGGATAGTTAATATTTCTCACATGAGCAACGTGAGACTAAATGGTTTTTTCAACCAAAAAAATATTCTAACAATGTGGGACTTGAGAAATTTTTAAATTCAACATATTGAAACATGGACATGTTTCAACAATCCCCCACTTGAATTTAAAAAAATGATTTTAGAATTAACGTCAAACATTTCTAAGATTGTGCATAAACAAAGATGTCTACGACTTGAACCTTTGCATAGCAAGTAGGATTCCAATTCAACAAGAGTGACACAAATGTCTTGAACTCTATCTCAGACATCAAATCCGCACACAACCTTTTCTTAAGGTGTATTCTAATAGACTGTGCTTTAATGGCACTGCACGTGTATCCTAGTTTAATGAAGGCTCTAGGAATTCTGCCTCGAAATTCCATAGGAACCGGCCTAAGTTCCACAATCACATAGGTGAGTCTATCAAGAGTACTCCTGTAGCCTAGGTACTCCCTCATACAGAGTATAGATCTCATTAAGAGTTTCTATTATCTCACCCTCTTATTACTTCAGGATTCATGCTTTACTTGCATGATCATCTCATATTACTCACAACTTGTTATTACCCATTGAACCTATTTCTTGGGATCTCCAGTCATTTAGGTCGGGTTACCATCATGAGCAACTCATTTTTCTATAGGCATTAGTCCCATCTTATATGATGTATTATAGACTTTCTCTCTAGCTAATCCTTTCGTCAAAGGATCTGCTAAATTTTCATCAGTGCGTACATGATCCACTCTTACAGCTCCTTTAGAGATACAATCTCTAACAGTGCTGTGCTTTCTTCTTATTTGACGTCTTTTACCATTATAATAACGGTTCTCAATTTTTGCAATAGCCGCGATACTATTGCAGTGGATCAACACAACTGACATATGTTTTTCCCATAAGGGAATCTCAGTTAGCTAGCATCTTCACCAACTTGCTTCTTCACTAGCAGTCGCTAATGCTATATTCTCAGGATATTATGTTTCTTTGATTTCCAAGATACAACTCATGTAGCTATGTTGAATACATAGCCATTAGTTTCTTTGGAATCATCTGATAAGGTATTCTAATCTGCATCATTGTATCCTTCAGGTACAATAGGAAATCTATGATAATGTAAACCGAGATTCATGATCCTTTTAAGGTACCGTATGACTCGCTCAATAGCTTGCCAATGTTCATTACTCGGTCTACTAGTAAACCCGCACAACAATCCCACGACATATGCAATGTCAGGTTTAGTATAATCAATGGAATACCTAAGACTTCCAATGATGCTCGCATGTTCTGTTTGTCTAACACTTTCACCAGTGTTCTTAAACAACTTCACGTTTGGATCATTTGGTGTGCTCACAGGTTTACTGTCAAAGTAATTCTATTTCTTTAAGATCTTTTTCACATATTGTGATTGATCCAAAGAAATTCCTTGCTCGGATTTTGTGATCATGATACCAAGAATCACACTCACTTCTCCGAGGTCTTTCATATCAAAGTTGTTGCACAACAATGATGTCATATCATTAATGGCTTGAATGTTTGATCTAAATATGAGTAGATCGTCTACATATAGACATATGATAGTGCAAATACAATTCTCAAATTTGTAATAAACGTATTTGTCACTTTCATTCACTTTGTACACATTCGATATCATTAAGTTATCAAACTTTACATGTCATTGCTTTGGAGCTTGTTTTAGCCCACACAAAGACTTATCTAACTTACAAACCTTGTTTTCTTATCCATAGATCACAAACCCTTCCGGTTGTTTCATATAGATTTCTTCTTCTACGTCACCTTTTAAAAAAGTTGTTTTAACATTCATTTGGTGTACTATTAAGTTATAAATAGCAACTATTGAAATAAGTACCCTAATGGATGTAATTCTAGTGACAGGAGAAAAAGTGTCAAAGAAATCTATATTTTCTCTTTGTCTAAAACCCTTGGCAACAAGGCAAACCTTGTATTTATCAATAGTTCCATCAGGTTTTAGTTTCTTTTTCAAAAACCATTTACAACCGATTGGTTTGCAACCAGGAGGCAAGTCTACTAAGTGTTAGGTCTTGTTAGATTCTAGAGATTCCATCTCATCATTGATAGCTTCTTGCCATAAATAAACATCCAGAGATGACAAGGCTTCTTGAAGATTCATTGGATCTTCTTCTACATTATAAGCCGCATAATCAGGCCTATAGTCTTTAGCAACTCTTACTCGTTTACTTCGTTGAAGTTTTGTTTCTACATTGTCGTTGCTTTCTGTGCTTCTTATCACATGAATGTGACTCGATTGTGTGCCTCCACTATTTCTCAATTTGAAAGGAAATTTGTCTTCATATAATTCAACATAATTTGATTCTATGATCACTTTTTCCTTTAGGTTATAAAACCTATATGCTTTACTGTTTGCTGCATACCAAATGAAAACACATTCATATGCTCTACTAACGAGTTTAACTCGTTTCGGATCCAGAATTCTGACATAAGTCAGACAACCCCAAGTTCTCAAATAAGACAAGTTTGATTGTCTTTTCTTTAATATCTCATAAGGAGAGATCTTACATTTTGACTTGGGGACTCTATTCAGGACATAACAAACAGTTAATAAAATTTCCCCCACCAGTGAGGAGCAGCATCAGAATTCATCATAATTGCAACAACATGTTTAGTAAAAGTTATATTCTTTCTTTCTATTTTACCATTCATTGCAAGATAGTATGGTGCAGTCGTTTCATGTATAATTCCATGTATAAAATTCATTAATAAACTAGACTCGTACAGTTTCTCTATCACTATAAATTCTTATTATATCATTTTCAAATTCTTTACAAAAAATTTAAACATATAAACTTCATTCTTCGTAATGGCGTACAAATCCACCCCAATAGACTGACTAAACCATGTCTTATTTAAAAGAAAACTAAAAACAATATTCTTTCTAATCTTACGAATATGCATAACGTTCCTTAAGATTAAAGTCTTTTTGAAGGTGAAATTTAGCTCTAAGTCTATAATTCCAGCAACATTCGTGGTCTGGCCATCTCTCAACAACACTTTCTTATCTTTAGTATTCGTGTATGTTTAAACACAACACGATCATAACAGACACAACGAGAGATGCAGGTGTCTATCCACCAACCATGTTGATTTCAATAGCCATAGCAATAAATTTCCCATTAGTCAGGTTGACCTGTGCATTAGGGACAACACCAAGTTCAAGCTCACTTCTACATTTATTAGTCATATGACTTGATTTTCCATAATTAAAACAAAGGAAAACCAACGTCATTTCTTTTAGGTGGTGGTTGTTGCCTAGTTAGAGCTATTGAGATCATAGAAGTATTCCCATTCTTTATTCGGTTCACAATATTGTAGTTCTGATTCTTTAATCATTTGCCAAATGGCTTCAGAACTATACCGAATTTCTTTTTGTTGTTTGAAACAACCAAGACTTTTTCTTTTTGATATTGTCTCTAAGATTCCCTTTTTGTTTTTTTAAACATTCAAACTATGGGATAGTTTGTCAATAATAAAACCAATTTTAAATTGTTCACTTAAACACATACCTCTTGTGATGATCTTTTAAGCAATCTTTTGAAGTTCGTAACATTGAGCCTTCATCGACCTTACATCTTTGCATTAGATACTTGAAGTAGCGGCTAACAACATACTTCTTTGCTCCAACTTCTACGCCATACTTCTTTTTCTGAGTCTCTCAATCTTGTTTTGCAGTATCACATCAACTGTAATTATCATACAGATCATCTGCGAGTCTATTCAAAATATGATTTTGTAGAGATTTTCATTCTCTTTCTATAAGGTGATTTCTTTACTATGCTGTAAATCACCCGCTTTAATCTGTCCAACAGATTCAACTTCAACACTATTAAGTGTTTCTTCTAAATCTCCAGATTTACTATCGTTAGTTTGTTCGATTGTTCCAGAAGGAGCTTCATCTTTTGTTGTCAACATTTGAAGTGACTTCTCTCAAACATGAACGATTTCTCAACGACAATATCCGCAAAAAAAACCAATAATTTCTTCGGTAGCCGTGGCAGTTTGAAACGTCTTAAAATTGTTGATTTTTGGATTTTAAAACATTTGTCATCGAAGAAATTACCAGGTTGAGTCGCGGACTAGGTCGCTCTCTTTAAGACGTTTCACAGTACTGCTAAAAAATTATGCAAAGCAGTCAAACTACCGTGCCGCCTCCAAGATAAAACAACCCAGTTCTATATTGTACAATTACTACTTACATGATAGATAATCGATCTAAAAATACACTCATAGTATCAACACCACTCAAATATGGTACAAAAACAAGTCATAATAATTTCTCAAACAAAAAGAAACTCAAATAATTCCCCAACAAAGAGAAATTCAAATGATTCTCCAAAGAGAATCCAAAAGATTAAACTTGAAAATTTCTCAACTCAAATGAGGAGAAATTAACATAATTCTCTAAAGAGAATTCAAGAAAATACTCAGGAGAAGAAAGATACTCAGAAAATTCAATGAGTAGGAAGAAAGGAGAAGAAGATGGCGCTTCGACAATTCGAGAGACGCAGAGTTATGAGAGTGAGGAAGGAAAAACTAATAGAATAGTTTTTGATGTGATTTAGAATGAAACATATGCACTCCTTATATAGTGAAGTAGGATAGTTAATATTTCTCACATGAGCAATGTGAGACTAAATGGTTTTTTCAACCAAAAAAAATATTCTAACAGCGTAGGACTTGAAATTTTTAAATTCAACATATTAAAACATGGACATGTTCCAACAGATTCGCAATGATCTTTATTATGATAATCAATACAAAAACATCAAATATTCTTGTTGTAAAATGCTTTGATCTAACAACCTGAACCTGCACAGGTCACGTTTAATTACGAGATAAAATTTCACAGTCAAGGGTTGCTAATCATGCAACAAATATACCCCTTAATTTGGAAGTAAACATACAGCGGTGACAATTTGGGACCATCGGTCAGTTATCTCAACAATGATTCCTTAAAATCTTTTAGCAGCCAATCAAAAGGTTCGACTTCTCTCTAAAATAGAAACGGTAAATCACAAACATTTTCAAAATTACCATGCATAGCTACTCAAGAAACGGTCCATCGGAGTGGAAACAAGTAAGAAGCAGGAGACATATGAAGGCCAGGAAGCATGATTGGGAAGCTGGAAGAAGGAAGAACTCCATAAAGGACAATAAAACGATGATGCATTTTTCACAGAAATACTGGAGGATTTTGGTGCTAAGGAAATGTATGCTATCTTCAACGAAAGTGGCAAGATCGATGAAATTATCATTCCTCCGAAAAGAGACAAGAGGGGAAAACGTTTCGGCTTTGTGTGGTTATTCAATGTTGCAGATGAGAGACTGATGGCCATAAAACTTGATAACATTATCATAGGTTCAAGGAAAATACATGCAAATCTACCAATATTTAACCGAGAAAGAGAATATGGAAGAGGCTTGGTCAAAGGAAAAGAGCAGAATGAGCAGGAGACCAAAGGGTTGCAGCGGTAAACACAGAGCTACCTGGGAGGAATAATCGAAGAATACACTGTGGGATTACGGAAAATTATGCCCATGTGGTGAACAACAATCATTCAAAAAGGTCGTGGGGATTTATGGAGCAGGCAAAAAAGATAATGTTTGCACATTTAGAATACAACCTAGAAGATGCATATATGGAGCGATTTCATAAAGTATACGTTGGGGGTAGTGGAGAACCTGGGGGTTACTTATAACATCCAGGAATATTTTAATATGGAAGGTTTTTACGGAGTGAAGGTTACGCCTATGGGGGAAATCTATGTCTTCTTGAGGAAAGCAATGAAGGAGAACTGGCAGCCTTGATTGCTGATGCATCAGACTGGATCAGTCAGTGGTTCCAAGAAATACGTCCATGGCGTCCACAAGACATGGATAATGAAAGACTTCCCTGGTTGAGAGTATTTGGTTTACCTTGTCATGCGTGGAACCCAAAAGTTTTCGGTTTCATGACAAAACCATTAGGGCACTATGTGTGTTTTGATGAAGAAACATCCAAACACAAAAATCTGGATGTGACTAGAGTTCTTATCAGAATAAAGTACTGCTTAGTTTTGAATGAAACTTACAACATTTATATCAATGAAAAAGTATTTATAATCAAGTTTGTTGAGGATGTTCATGGCCCTATGATAATTACGGTGAACATTCATGGAAATAATAAGAAAAAAGGAGAGGAGGATTCTGCGGAAAGCTTGGATGATGATGACAGTGGAGAATAAATAGCTAACAACTCAGAGAGTTATGGGAGGAATCTTTTGTCCAAGAGTACCAATCAAAAACTATAGAGAAAGAGCATTTGAAACGTGCAGAGGTTGAAGAAACATTAAATGCAAAAGTAGGTCTAGAAGCGGCGTACCAAGCAAAATCGGCGGGGACGTGTGAGCAGACTTTAGAAATGATGAATCAGCGTTCAAATTTCATTGTTTTCGAGGAAACTAATAATAAAACTAAGAAGACACTGTTACATGAAGCGTGTGGTAGAGAAGTTAATATAGGGGAATGAGACAAAGGTGTTTTGAATGGTATGGGCCAAAAGGCATGCGGGTGCAGATTATTGGGCCAAAAAGAAAACTAAAGTAAAAAAGGCCCAATTTCTTAAGTCATCCAAAGCCCATAGTAACAAGGGCTCTTTTGATGAAGCGGTGGCTATGGAAAGGATTAACAAACATGATACTTCAGAATATGAGAACCTAGAAGATAATGAAAATCTTTTTGATTTTAATGTATCGAAATCATATTTCACTGTTCTCTACAACCACAAGAACAGAAGAAATTATAATGGAGGATCTGGGATCAGGGGAGACTACAATCCTACCTCTTCAATTAGAGGTGTCGATCCCTCAAGCGATCTATCCTTACATTCTTCATAGGGCTCTACTGCATACAGTAATTCGAAGGGGAAACCAAGCATCCTCAAGGGATGCACAATTCTAAGCAATAGAAGGAGGGAGACAAGGAGAACAAAGTGTGGCATGATATATCCCAATTAGGGATTTCTGGACGTGGGAATGATAAATTGTTTGTGGATGCTATTGGGGAGATGAAGATAAGAGATGAAGAAGGCACGAGGGAGAGGATGGCGAAAAATCAGATGTTGCAATGAATATTATGTCATTCAACATACGTGGGTGTGGAATTTCTTTGAAAAGAAAGAGATTGAAACAGATGATTGATAAAGGTCAGACGGATATGGTGTTCATTCAGGAAACAAAAACTTCAAATGTCAGCGATTCTTTTGTCTCAAGTTTATGGGGCAACGAAATTCTGGAATGGACATCGAAAGACACGATAGGTGCATCTGGGGGGATTATCACAATTTGGAAGAGAGATGTCATTTCCCCAATCTTCAGTTTCAGAAAGGAAGGATCGGTTGGTCTCTGTGCGTTATACAAAGGCCAGGTTTATTATTTCGTAATCATTTATTCATCCTGCATTCTAGAAAACCAGAGAAAATTATGGACAGAGTTGGTGATGTTGAAAAATAAACTTGAGGAGGGTTGGTGGTGTTTAGGCGGGGATTTCAATACTACCAAGGAGAAGAAGGAAAGAATTGGGAAAATTTTGGAACATAGGGCAACATATATAATGGATTTCAATAATTTCATTAAATTGATGGAACTAACAGATTTACCTTCAATTGGAGGAAGATACACTTGGTCTAACAAAGAAGGTAGCGCAAGAAGCAGACTGGATAGATTTTTGCCAATTGGAAGATTGTTGGCCAGATGGTGGGTGAAAAGGATATTTCGGATCATTCACCTATCTGGCTAAAATCTAGTGAGCTCAACTGGGGCCCTAAGCCCTTTAAAGTCAATAGTTGTTGGTTTGAACACAAGGAGTTTTTGCGTTATATGGAGGAGTCGTGGAAAAATATAACTATTGAAGACAAACAAGCTTTTATGTTGAAGGAGAAATTCAAACTTCTCAGGAACATTCTGTGGAAGTGGAATAAGGATATTTTTGGCTGGCTGGATATTAAAGTGAACGAGGCTTCTAGAATTATTAACAACGAAGAATTGATCCCAATTAGTGATGATGATCTCAACAACAACATGCATTTTAATACCAGGAAGTCGACTAAAGATGAGGTTTGGAAACACTTGTACCTAAAAGAAAATCTCTCAAGATAGAAATCTAGACAAAACTGGCTGAGGGAGGGTGATATGAATACAAAATATTTTCATGCGGTAATAAAAGATAGGAGGAGCAGAAATACCATTGTGTCGGTCCAAAATAATGAAGGTAGTAGAATTGAAGATGACTAGGGGATCCACAACGAGATCTTTGGGGTTTTTAGAAATCGCTTTGTGGAACCTATCAAAGAGCGACCTTTATTCAGTGGTTTGCAGGTTAGAGGCATAACTTCAGAAGATAATTCTTTTTTGGTTGCTGAATTCACCCGTGAGGAAATCAGGGCGGCAACGTGGGAGTCAAATGGTGAGAATAGTCCCGGACCCGGTGGGTTCAATTTCAGGTTCCTACAGGAATGTTGGTGTTTCTTAGAGGATGACATCGTTAATTTTGTTTGGGAATTTCATAACTCAGCGATGCTGCCAAAAGTAATTACTGCGTCTTTCTTAGCCTTAATTCCCAAAAATTTCAACCCCCAGGGTCTTAACGAGTATCGACCAATTTGTCTTGTGGGTTTTTTATACAAGATCCTCTCTAAAACATTGGCAAACTGATTAAAGAAGGTATTTCCAGAAATTATTTCTCCTTCTCAATCTGCTTTTGTTCCCGGAAGACAAATTTTGGACGGGGTTCTAGAATTGAATGAAATCATAGATCATGCAACGAAGGAAAAGAGGGAGTGTTTCATTTTCTAGGCGGATTTCCAACAGGCGTATGATTGTGCGAGTTGGGATTTTTTGAGAATTGTATTTCAAAAATTTGGTTTTGTTAGAATTTGGTGTAAGTGGACAGAAACATGTATTTTTAAAAGTTCTATGTCAATTCTCGTCAACGGGAGTCCAACCTCAGACTTCTGGGCGGAAATGGGTTTGGGTGATCCTTTGTTTCCCTTTCTTTTCACTTTGGTGGCGGAAATTTTGGTATGGTTGGTTAACAGAGTGGCTGAGTTGGGATGTTTTAAGGGGTACAATATCAAAGAAAATGTGAATATCAAAATTCAGCAATTTGCAGATGATACGGTTATTGTAGGGAGCGGTTGTTGGAATAACTTAAGGAGCATTAAGGCAATTTTTAGGGGCTTTGAACTCATTTCAGGCTTGAAGGTCAATTTCTTCAAGAGTAAGATAGTTGGGGTCAATTTAAAGGAAGACTTCATGGATAGAGCTTCTCAATTTATGTGTTGCTGTAAGGAGGAGTTACCATTCAAATTTCTAGGCATTTTGGTAGGTTCCAATCCAAGAATGTGTGAGTCTTTGAACCCGATATTGAAAAGTCTCAAGAATAAATTGTCAAGCTGGAAGGCGCGATTTCTATCCATAGGGTGAAGGGTTTCTCTCTTAAATTCGGTACTATTAAGCATTCTAATTTATAATATGTCATTTTATAGAACTCCAGTTAAGGTGATCAAAGAGATTATCCAAATCCAGAGCAGATTCTTATAGAGTGGGAGCTGTTGAATAAGTCAGTTTTAAGTATAGAATTATTTCTATTATTTGTTTTTAATTAATTGTTAGTTACATTTAATTCCTATTATCTTGCACACATTTAGGATGTGCTGTTAGTGTGTGAGTCAGTTTCATATTTAATTCCTATTATCTTGCACACATTTAGGATGTGCTGTTAGTGTGTGAGTCAGTTTCCTAATTTCTAGGCAGTCAGTTGTATTGCTAAGTCTATAAACTTGGCATTTTCAGTTTCTAATAGAAAACGCAGAACATAACTGTTTTTTCTGTGTTAACATCTGGCATCAGAGCTAGGTTTGTAGCAAGAAAAGAGAAGCAGCAGACTTCAATCATGGCAGCAACCACGGATGGCAACTTCGTGCAACCTGCGATTCCAAAATTGAGCGAGCATTATGATCATTGGGTAATGCTGATGGAGAACTTTTTAAGGTCAAAGGAGTATTGGAATCTTATTGATCCAGGGATTCCTCAACATGCTGATGGTGCTGTATTAACGGAGAACGAGAAGAAAACAGTGAACGAGCTTAAACTAAAAGATTTGAAGGTAAAGAATTACCTCTTTCAAGCAATTGATCGATCTGTGCTTGAAACAATTTTAAAGAAGGAGACATTGAAAGAGATATGGGATTCCTTAAAACAGAAATACCAAGGCACTGCTAGAGTGAAGCGAGCACAACTTCAAGCCCTACGACGCGAATGGGAGATTTTACAGATGAAGAATGGAGAATCAGTTAATGACTATTTTGCTCGAACTCTCACTATTGCAAATAAGATGCGAATGTACGGTGAACAAATGTTAGATCTTACCGTTGTCGAAAAGATTCTTCGCTCAATGACCTCGAGGTATGATTATGTAGTGTGTTCTATCGAAGAATCTCATGTTTTGGATTCCATGACTGTAGATGAACTCCAAAGCAGTATGTTGGTACACGAACAACGAATGAATGGACATAATTCACATGAAGAGCAAGTGTTGAAAGTAACTCAAGATGAGACAAATAGTGGTCGTGGCCGTGGAAGAGGTGGCTTTCGGAGTGGATTTGCTCGAGGAAGAGGCAGAGGAGGTAGGCAACGAGTAGATAAGGCAGCAGTGGAATGTTATTACTGTCATGAGTTTGGACATTTTCAGTATGAATGCCCAAAGAAACCACAGGACAGCATTGCAAATTATGCTGAGACCAATGAGGAAGCAGTGTTACTCATGGCACAACTTTCATCAGATGGAAAATCAAATACACAGGACATGTGGTTCATCGATTCAGGATGTAGCAACCACATGACAGGAAGAAAGGATTGGTTTTCCTCCATTGATGAAAGTTTTTCAGATGAAGTGAAATTAGGGAATAACTACGCTCTAAAGGTCGGTGGAAAAGGTATGGTTAAACTTTTGATAAACGGAGTCGTGCATTTTTTAAATGATGTATTTTATGTGTCTGAGCTAAAAAATAATTTATTTAGCGTGGGGCAACTTCTGGAAAGAGGGTTAACGGTTGAAATGAAGCAAAACAAGTGCAGAGTGTTTAAAGAAAATGGCCTTATTTTTTAAACCTTCATGACTACTAATCGTATGTTTGTTATTAGTGTAAAATCCGGAGTCTCCCAATCCTGTTTTCAGGCCAGCTCTACGCCACCAGCTCGAGTATGGCACTCTCGTTATGGTCACTTGAGCTACAGTGGACTAAAAACCTTAATGGAGCACGATATGGTGAAAGGGCTGCCTTCCTTCAAACCAACATCTCAACTTTGTGAACATTGCCTCAAAGGGAAACATCAACGAGATCCTTTTCCACGACAAAGTAATTGGCGAGCATCTCAGTTGCTGCAGTTAATTCACTCTGATATTTGTGGCCCTATCAATCCAACATCCAATGGAAATAAAAGGTACATACTCACTTTCATTGATGACTTAAGTAGGAAAGTATGGGTATATTTTCTTATGGAGAAAGGTGAAACTTTTGGTGTATTTAAAGAGTTTAAAGCACTAGTTGAAAAACAAGTTGGTGCTCCCATTCAAATTTTGCGTACCGATAGAGGGGGAGAGTATCTTTCTAAGGAGTTTGCTGAATTTTGCAGTAAACATGGTATTGAAAGGCAACTCACTGCTTCATACACGCCACAACAAAATGGCGTAGCTGAGAGAAAAAATCAAACTATTATAAATATGGTTCGCAGCGTTTTGGTGGAAAAAGGAGTCCCCAGATCATTTTGGCCGGAAGCTGTAAAATGGGTGATTCATATTTTAAACAGAAGCCCAACTCTTGCTGTCAAGAACGTCACACCAGAGGAAGCATGGAGCGGAATTAAGCCATATGTGTCATATTTTAGAATCTTTGGTAGCATTGGATATGTTCATGTACCTGATCAGAAAAGAAGCAAACTTGATGATAAAAGTATCAAATGTGTGTTGTTGGGTGTAAGTGAGGAGTCTAAGGCCTACAAACTTTATGATCCAATCAAGAAGAAAATTTGGATCAGCAGAGATGTTAAATTTCAGGAGGGTGCTGCCTGGGATTGGGGTGACGCAAAAACAGGCATAACAATTGATACAAATGAGTTGAATCCTTTGGAAGAATCTAGTCAAGAAGATGATGAGATAATCCAAAAAAAATCTAATGATACAGCAACAACTACAAGTGATGCAGCTCCAAACTCACCCTCAAATATGTTGGATTCCACCATTTCAAGAGCTTCAGAAAATTCACCTGAAGGGAGGACTAGAAGACCACCAATATGGATGAAAGATTATGTCACTGGTGATGATTTAACTGAGGAAGATGCAATGAATTTTGCCATGTTTGCAGGTTCAGATCCAGTTACATATAAACAAGCATCAAAAATTCAGCATTGGAGGGATGCAATGGATGCTGAAATTCAAGCAATTCAAAGGAATGATACATGGGAGCTAATTGATCCACCACCAAATTGCAAAGTTGTAGGAGTCAAGTGGATTTTCAAAACTAAGCTGAAGGAGACAGGGGAGATTGACAAATTCAAGGCTAGACTTGTGGCAAAAGGTTACACTCAAGAGGAAGGCATAGATTATAGTGAGATCTTTGCGCCGGTTGCTCGTCTTGAAACCATCAGGACTGTTGTTGCATTGGCAGCTACAAAAAGGTGGGGTATTCATCAACTTGATATTAAATCAGCTTTCTTACATGGAGCAATCAACGAAAACGTCTACCTAGAGCAGCCGCCAGGTTATGTATTTCAAGGATGTGAGCATAAAGTATACAAGCTTAAGAAGGCATTGTATGGCCTTAAGCAAGCTCCTAGAGCCTGGTACAGCAAGCTGGAATCTCATCTTGCAGCAAATGATTTTGTGAAATGTCCACATGAACACACTTTATTTATGAAGAAGAAAGAGAAAGGTGAAATTTTAATTGTGTGTGTTTATGTAGATGATCTTATATATACCGGTAATGATACGTCGATGTTTCAAGAGTTCAAAACTATGATGATGAAAGAATTTGCAATGACTGACTTAGGCAAGATGAGATATTTTTTGGGCATTGAAGTTTTGCAAGGTTGCAATGGTATCTTTGTTGGGCAAAAGAAATATATTAAGGATATATTAAACAAATTTAACATGTCTGATTGTAATCCCGTGAAGAGTCCTATAGTTCCAGGCTGCAAGTTATTAAAAGAAGACAAGGGAGTGAAGGTCGATACGACTCTATTTAAACAACTTGTGGGAAGTCTTATGTACCTTACAGCTACAAGACCAGATATTGCATATTCTGTCAGTTTGATAAGTCGTTTCATGGAAGAGCCAAAGGAGAGTCATTTCATGGCAGCAAAGCGAATTTTAAGATATCTACAAGGCACCCAAAATCTAGGAATTTTCTATAAGGCTGGAGGAAATAAAGAGTTAATTGCCTATACTGACAGTGATTATGCAGGAGACCTTGATGATAGGAAGAGCACTTCGGGTTATGCCTTCTTGCTAGGAGGTGGTGTGATTTCTTGGGTGTCAAAGAAACAGCCGGTTGTTAGCTTATCCACAACAGAAGCAGAGTTTATAGCAGCCGCATTATGTGCTTGCCAATGTGTTTGGCTGAGAAGAATTTTGAAACATCTAAGTCATTGTCAAGAAGAAGCTACTGTGGTTTTTTGTGATAATATCTCAACAATTAAATTATCCAAAAATCCAGTTTTGCATGGAAGAAGTAAACATATTGATGTTCGATTTCATTTTTTGAGAAATTTATGTAATGACGGTGTTATTGAGCTGAATTATTGCAGTACAAGAGATCAGTTAGCAGACATCATGACGAAGCCACTTAAAGTTGAAGAATTCCAACATTTGTTAAGTGCTCTAGGAATGCTTGACGAGTCTGAGATAAACTGTTGCAAGGAGCATGCAGTTTAAGGGAGGAATTGTTGAATAAGTCAGTTTTAAGTATAGAATTATTTCTATTATTTGTTTTTAATTAATTGTTAGTTACATTTAATTCCTATTATCTTGCACACATTTAGGATGTGTTGTTAGTGTGTGAGTCAGTTTCATATTTAATTCCTATTATCTTGCACACATTTAGGATGTGCTGTTAGTGTGTGAGTCAGTTTCCTAATTTCTAGGCAGTTAGTTGTATTGCTAAGTCTATAAACTTGGCATTTTCAGTTTCTAATAGAAAACGCAGAACAGAACTGTTTTTTGTGTTAACAGGAGCAAGGATAAAAAACGTATCAATTGGGTTAGTTGGAATAACACTTGTAAGCCGAAAGTGGAAGGTGGCCTTGGCATCAAATACATTGGTTTCTTCAACAAGGCTATCCTTTGTAAATGGAAGTGGAAGATACTAAACAAAGAGGGAACTATATGGAAACAAATTCTTAGTGCTAAATATGGTTATGTGAAAAAAGTTGTGATGTTAGGGTTTGAATCCAAGACAAATAAAAAGGCATCAACGAAAGGATTTTCTAATGATCACCAAGCTTAAAGCTAACACTTTGGACTGTTTTGCAGGTAGTATTAATTGTGGACTCGACAATGGTGACTCTATTTTGTTTTGGTTCAATAGGTGGATTGGTGGAGTCGCTTTTAAAGACATTCTCCGACCTTTTTAGGCTGTCCAAGAAGCCATTTGAGAAGGTGGCTGAGATGGGTTTTATGTATGATAACGAGTGGAGGTGGGAGCTATTCGTGACTGCAGACAATTCGGAGGCAACTGAGGAAGCTTTTGATCTGTTGGAACTTGTAACAGGATACAAACCATCAATTGATGTAGAGGACACTTACAAATGGTGGCCAAATCATAATGGTTTGTTTTCTGCTAAAAGTTGATATTCTTTGTTGCGCGATAGAGACTCTGAAGATGTTTTGGATCTGTTTTCTTTATCGGTTTTGAAATCTCTTTGGCTCACAAAAGTGCCCTCGAAAGTCAAGATCTTTGGTTGGAGATCTATATTAAATAGACTACCAACCAAGGATCAGTTGGTGAAGAGAAATATAATACACTCCGACACGGAAAAATGGTGCCCCTTATGTCAAGAGCAGGCTGAACCAAGACCACTTCTTCTTTTTATGCAGACTTTCTAAGAAAATTTGGAGGATCATTAATGTTTGGCTAGGAGTGACAATGGTGGAGGGTGAGGATGGAAGTAATCACTTTGAAGCCTTCTGTATAGATATAGCAGAGAGGTATAAAAAGAAGGATTTGGCACTATTTTGGGTGGCCACAATTTGGTCCATTTGGTTGGTAAGAAACAATTGCATTTTCAAAGGGATTTTTGTTGTTTTAGATGACATAAAACATGTTTCCTGGTATTGGCAGTAGTTGAACAACAAGGGGGTATATGTCCCTTGTGGTATATAACTGACTACATGCTTCTTTTAATTGTATTAAATTTAGATTTTTGTAACGGGTTGAGTATCCTTGTACTCATTTTTATTGAATCTGTTTTGCTTATAAAAAAAAATCATTACAACATATTAAAAGGTGATACGTTCGTAGTGTTAATGAACAAAGTCGTCTTTGGGGGCGTGCAAGACGACCTATTGCACAAGATTTTAAAATTTTCAAGGTTTACTTATGACTAGTGGAGTCTCATAAAATATTTTTCAACTTAAATCATGATTATACAAGACCTCTATTTATTTTATCCTTGCTAAATTGAGACTAGCCTACACATGACTTTCAAAAATTTGAGACGGCTCTATCAATGAAAGTAGTGGACAGATTTTGCTAGTAAAATTATTATTATTAATATTATTAAATTGAATCAAATTTAGTTCATCGAGTTATTATATGATTATCAATTTTAAAACGTAATTGAGATTACCGATACTTCTAAAATGTTGAGGAAAATTAAAAAATTATATTAGATATCCAATAATATATTTAAAAGGTTGTCTTTTATGGATAGAAAATGTATCCCGATTAAGTTTATTACAACGATCAACAAATTTGATTTAATTTAAAAAAATATAGTATATTTATCTATGAAGTTAAATTTAATGTTTTTCATGATTGTGATAATCATTAAAATAAATTATTTATTAATAGGCCTAATAAATTTTTATGTATATTGAGTTTTTGTCACTATAATAATTTATTTTATAAGAATTCATAAAACTTTTCTTTAGTTTTAAAAATACATACAATTTTTTTCTCCATCAAACTAAACTTTTGAGTTTGTTACTATTGTATTCTCTTATCTATATCTATTAACTTTTATTATTAGGTGACATCTATTAAACACCTCACTTGAAAGGATTTTTTAGGAATGTGTTAACACTGAGTTTAAGAAAGTCGAAATAAGAAATTCATATTTGATCTGATATCCAACCAAGAGGATGTCATAAGTGGAACTAACAAAGGAAAGTAAAGATAACCTAGCTCCATAGAACAAATAAGTGGTTGCCTAAACCTCCTGGTTATGTTACCCATTAATTCCATTAATTTCTTTTTATTAAGCGGTGGCACGAACCACATAGTTGCGACGTTTGTTAATTCCTAATTAAATTCTTGTTATTAAGGAAGAAATATATTAAATGTACTCCACTATGCCCATGTTGAAATAAAATAAAAATATAGTCATTGGATTACTTCTGCTTCTTATCATGCAAAGTCAAGGTCGTCTCAAACAGTTTGGAGGCTTTGTTCTAATTTTAAAATTCGACCCTAATAAGTATTTGGAGGCCCTATTCTAAGGATGGTACGGTACTCTACGAGGGACATATATTGATTTGACTCATCAATAGAAATAGTTAGGAGAAAATTTTAAGTATGTGCTACTTGAAAACATCCAAAAACTAATTTCTATCTAATTGAAAGAAGAGTTTAAAATGAGTCTAATGGGGGAGTTAAAACTAATTTCTCAAACTTCGAATCAAACAATTAAAAGAAGGGGCATTTATGTGTCAAACAAAGTATTGCCAAGAGTTGCTAAAATGCTTCGGAATGGTAGATGCAAAGTCATTTGACACTCTAATTCCCCCAAACAGAAACTTGGACAAAGATGTAAATGGTAAGGATGTGGATTTCAAAAAGTATATAGGTATGACTGGATCTCTCTTGTATCTTACTTCATCTAGGCCTGACATTATGTTTAGTGTGTGCATGTGCGCTAGATATTAATCCTCTCCTAAGGAATCTCATTTAAAAACTGTTAAACGCATTCTTAGATATCTTCATGGTATCTCTAAGTATGGGCTTTGTATCCCAAAGGATGCAGTTGTTCTTTGGTTGGTTACTTTGATTCTGATTTTTCCAGTTACAAATGGGATAAGAAGATCACTAGTGGAACTTGCCACTTATTTTCAAGTTCTTTAGTTAGTTGGCATAGTAAGAAACAAATATTTGTTGCCTTGTCAACTGCCGAGGCAGAATACATCGCAACGGGTAGTTGTTGTGCTCAAATTGTGTGGCTCAAACAACAATTGCTTGATTTCGACATTAAACTTCAACGTATTTCGATAATGTGTGACAATACTAGTGCTATTAACCTAACTGAAAATCCCGTGCTACACTCACATACTAAACATACTGAGGTAGATCATCATTTCATGTGCGATCATGTTGAAAATGAGGATGTCGTGTTTGAGTATGTTGATAGAAAAAATCAACTTGTCGATATTTTCACAACCGAACAATTTTTTAATATTCGTCGAGATTTGGGAATTCTCGTTATATCAAATTTTTCCTAAATATTTTGATGCAGTCACTCCCTTTATAATTGTTTTAACCTTTGTTCGAAAGTTCTAGTTCATGTGAGTGTATCCTTCGTTCTAATCCTATGAGGTAATATCGTTTCACTTATCTCTTTGTTCATAAGTTTTTATTCCTTGTATCGCTTATCTATGTCTCTTGAAATTTGATTGTGTGTTTATGTGCCGAATGTATGGAATATATTTGATGTGTAATGCATTCCCCCTTGAATATTCACTTATAAAAAATTTATTTTTACCCATGAGTGTTTTCAATTCATATGCTTATAGTGACTTCATGTTTTAATCATTTGTATTTCTTCATCATTTGTATCTCATGGTATGAATTCTTGGCATTTGAAATATCATGTGATAGTATGCTTGGACATGTTATGTATCTATTGCATTTTTGTGCATTGTTGGTTATTTATGATTATAAATTTCTCACGTTAACATCATTCTATGCGAGTGTTGTCTTTGTTGATCAAAATTATCTTTACAACACTGTCGAATGTTTATATGTGATTGTGTATTTACTTGATGCTTACATTTTTGTGGACTTTTTTTTCTTTTTGATGTTGTCAAAGAGGTGGAAGTTGTGCAAGAACAAAGAACATCGCCTAGTCTTGCAAACACTCAAGGTAAGATGCATAAATTTAGGGGGAGATATGATCAAAGCTACAAATATGTTATACGCTTTGCAATCATCAAAAAGAGGGAGTATGTGACTGTAATATCCTCTCTTAGATATTTTGAATAATGCTCAAACTAGTTAATATGTAGTATTTGTATATTGAACCTTATCTATCTATGTCTAGGTTGCATATTCATCTTAGGACACTTAGGATTCAAGTCATAAGCTTTTGGACATGGCTAAAACTTAAAAAATATGCATTTTTATGAAAAATCATGTTTGGAGTCAACTCATTCGTGTTAGGATTCGACTCCCACTAAAATAAATTGAAAAGGAAACTCTCTTATCCAAAGGAGTCGACTCCCAGGGTCTTGGAGTCGATACATATCACGAAGGAGTCAACTCCCTCGATTTGTGGGTCGATTCCCACTTAAAGTGTTTTCGAAAATGATTTCTCTGCCATAAAGGAGTCGACTACCATGCATTTGGAGTCAATACATAACAAAAAGGAGTTGACTCCCATTGTTATGTCTCGACTCCTACTGAAATTGTTTTTGAAAAGTTCCTTTATGTCCAAAAGGAGTAGACTCCCATATTATATGGGTCGACTCCCTTTCCCTTAGGAATCGACTCACACTTTGAATGAGTTGGCTCTCACTGATCAAAATATCAAATTTTGTAATTTTGCAACCCTATTTATTTTATTTCATTCTTTCACACTCTCACACATATATATACTCATTCATGCATCATTTCTCATCATTGAAACCATAAATATACACATAATTTTTCATCATCTTCATTCTCTTATTGCATACATTCAACAACTACACATGATTATTTTTGTTGTGTGATCTTGAAATAGTTTGATAAGGTCCAATTAGTATTTGGTGTAATCAATTAAGTTGGAAATTCTGTGGGGGTTTCAAGATAAATTCGTTTGAATTTTCTTCTAAGATCAATGATTGATTTGGGAGCTTCGCACAAGCAATTTGGATTCAACAGAGTGAAAGCTTTGAAGAACATGGGTTTTTGTCGAAGGAGCAACAATAATCAGATGATTACTTTGGTAATATTGGATCATGATACGTTCACAATTTGGATTCAACTGAGGAAAGACTTCTAAGAACCGTGGTTTTCGTCGAAGGAGTAGCGGTAACCGGAGGATAAAATTGGAAATATCGAGTTACTTGATTGAGCTCAAGATCAAGGGGAGAGAAAAGTTAGGATCAACATCAACCTAAGGTTTGGGTTGTTGGATTGATACTTGTTCTCTTGTAATCAACATTTTACAAAGGTTAATTTTCATTATCTTTATTCCGAGTGGAATTGGGGGAAGACGTACTCATAACAAGACCGATTGGGAAACTCCTTAAACAAATCCTTGTGTCTCTCTATTTCTCTCTTACTCAATTTTACTTTTACCTGTAATTTGTGAAAATGTGATTGTGCAATCGACACATCGAGATAATCTCTTTGTCTAATATTTCAAATTGTTTTTGTTGAGTTAATTACAATTTGTGATTGTAATTGGATTTATATATCAACAAAACCATAGAAAAATATGTTTCGAGTCGATTTTACATCAAGTGTTCGATAAGTTGTTAAGTCGATTATTTTTGTTATTATTTCATTGGAAATTGATTGTTATAGTTTGGTTTATATTCAAACTAAGTTATTGAAAAATATATTGATTGTTTCTCTCATAGTATATTATTCGTTCTATCAATTTAACGCATATTCGATCTTTCTGATAATGGTTCGGATAGGCGATTGTCGATCCGGATTGATTTCCACGCTCCATAGTTAAAAAGCTTTTAAAACATAATTTTAATTAGAAAATTTCATTTACGATTTATTCAACCCCCTCTAGATCGTAGTCTATCGTCTAACAACATCAAAGTTAACTATGGTCATTATCATTACTAAAGAGAATATTTTATTTTGATATTTCCCCTACCTTCTCACTCTCTCGAAATATAGGACGAGTTAATCCCTTGTTTCCTACTGACAGACAGTAACTTGACAATCTTCCTTTTGATTGTGCTCTTGGACGACATGTTGGACTTTGGAGCTCCCCCTGTTACGGAAGAAACGTATAGATGCTTGCCTTTATGCTCTTCTTCTATGATTGCATCCTTACTCTTCCCTCTGACGACAACCTCGATTGTCGTATTGGGATAATACCCTTTCTTTGGCGACTCTATGATGATCCCCTTCCCATATTTCATATACTCATTTTGTCATCCATTCTTAATGAACCCTTCGGTAGTCATGGCTTTTATGAAAACCACAAAATTCACCTATCAGTTCAAGCGGGCTCTCATATCAAATACAAGTTTTTTATTTCAACTTTCTTGAACTCGATATTAACACATTCCAAAAAAATTATTTCATGTAAAGTGTTCATCGGATATCACCTAATAATAATAATTAATAGTTATGGGCTAAGAGAATAGAGCAGGACCCAAAAGTTTAATTTGATGAGAGCTAAAGAAATTCTATTTTAATTAAAGAAAAGTTTTATAAATTTTTATAGAATAAATTATTATAATGACAAAAACTCAATATTTATAAAATTAATATAAATTTTTATATTTTAAAAATATTTTTTACTAACCCTATTAATAATTTATGTTAATGATTATCACAACCATGACAAAACTTTTAGTTAACTTTATAGATGATTTTTTTTTTAAATTAAATTAAATTTATTGATAGTTGTAATTAACTCAATTCGGTCAATATACATTTTTTATTCATAAATTATTTTTTGTCTTTGATAGCCTTTTCTTTAATATATTATTGAATATATAATATACTTTTTAATTTTCATCAACATAGAAGTATCGGTGATCTCATTTACCATCTAAAATTGATAATCAGATAATAAATCACATTCAATTAATAATCTTACTAACAAAACCTCTCCACCACTTCCATTGAGACTACCTTCGATACCATCGTTTTATATAATTAATTAAATTTTTGAAAATTTCAAAATGTTATTTGGAGATGTATTTTCGAATGTATTTTAATAAATTTTAAAGAGTTTTAAAAACACATCTCCTAAAATACTTATGTTTACACATTTTTATTATTTGAACGTTGTATTTAAATATTCAGTAGTATTTTCAGAGATGGATCTTCGAAAGCAGCTTAAAGACGTGAGAATAGGTGTTTCAGATATGCATATCCGAAATATTGGACATAATGGTTTTTAAAAAAAAAACATTAATGCAGGTATGTAATAAACAAAAAGATTTGATACGTAATTCGGTTAAAACGTTAATAAACACGCAAACGAAAAATAATACGAACATAACACTGAATTGTTCAAAAACACCAAAAAATAATACATAAATTGTTCAGAAACTACGGAACATAAAATGATTACATCGGTAAATATAAAAAACATAGCCTCATGTGTATGCTTAATCCTAACCCCTGACTCCTCCTCTTCCTCCTGTATCCCGTTGCACTCGATGCCTCCCTAACTATCCTCGCTACGATGGCCACCTCCTCATGACCACCCCTCTGATTCTTATGTCCAAAGTCTTTTGTCCAATCCGCTGACAGATCAGTAAGACATCAGTGGCATGGTCATCTTAGACCTGCTGGTTCTCCAAGATATCCTCATGAGCTGGTCTAGGTTTACGTTCAGGAGCATTCAGTGTCATGATATGGTGTGACAATATATAGAACCATGTCACGTATCCCTCTACACAATGCCAGCTGGTCGATGCCTGCATCATCTGATACTCCTCTGGCACCATATGATTCTCTCAATCTTGAAACATACATCGAGTTCCCAGCGGACAATGGTGTCAGGAGCAGACTTAAAGGGAGATCTGGATATGCGCTACACATAACCAAACTGTCGGATGCATTACTCCGAAAGATACATGAGCATAATATCAGTCCCACATGCCAACCATCCTGAGTATAATAATATGAGGTCGAAAGGGACAATCTCCATGTGGTCATCAAATGACGTCCAAATGATGTCATCATGAACAATCAGTTCAAGATACACCCGGAACAGCGACACAAAATGATTCTCTCTATGGAGGATATACATGGGAGCCCTCGAAATCTTCTCACTATACTGCATATCAAAATCGAAACCATGAATGCGGTGAAAATGAGAAAGGATTCATCCCTGAAAAACAAATAAGAGCTATGTAAGAACAAATTATTAATAGCAATTTAAATTTAATAGTTGGAATGAAGGGTACCATGAGCATTGTGCAAGAGCCTGTCAGCTGCTTTGTCCTCTAGTTAGAAGTTTCATTCAGCTTTTGGTATTTATATACCAAACAACCAACCCCCAGTTCCACTCCATAATTGTATCTAAATCTATGAAGTATTGGAGATATGTCACATCCACGTAGGTTTCACTTTTGTCAACAAAAATGGATGTGCCAACCAAGAACATGAAGTAACATCGAAAAGAACACTGGTGGTGGTATTGAACAAAGAATTCATTGTCATCGCTCTCGAAAGATGCTGACGCAACCAAGTGCTCAACATATAAGTCGCTCAGGAATGAGAACTTAGCATGAGCCCCATTAGTTGAGGAACATTGTTTAGTTATCTTTTTCGATTGAACTCCCAGATACTCGACCATCCATTCAACCGCTTCACCATGAGTGATTCGGGAGTGGTTAAGTAATCTCCCTCTGATAGAAATGTGTAGTAGGCATGTGACGTCGTCAAGTGTGATTATCATCTCCCCAACAAGAAAATGAAAAGATGACGTCTCCTTGTGTCATCTCTCGACAAATATCCCCTGCATGTCGTGGCTAAGAGTAACGTAATCAGAACAACAAAGTCTGGCAAGTCCAGAGCCAAAAATAGCCTCCTTGAACCAATCCTCATTAGGATGATGTAGATCAAATATTTTCTGTGCGTGGTTCACAGACTTTATGGGCAACAATTCATGTAAAAATAAATATTATTCTCAATGTTAATCGTTAACATATTTGTGCGTAAATTATTTAAATAAAAAAGTATAATAAAAAATATACATCTCCATCTCAAACATGCCGAGTAGCATGATTATTGTAATATATCTAGAGGGAGGTGTAAGAGGGTCCTCCTGGATATCCTGGGTTTGTCTTCCCCATTATTGCACGTAGTCGTGCAACTGGTGTATCATGGACAATCTGTGCTTGAACCTTAACCTCCTCGGATTCCTGTTCCTAAACATCAACCTCCTCGAGTTGCTGCTCATTATCCTGAGACAAGGACGTATGAGACAGGCGACTTCTCATAACAGAAGTGGATGCTCCCACCACTTCTTTCCACGGTACCTAACCCCGTCTTCTACCCCAAGTAGACTACTTAGCTCACTCACGCCGAGTGGAGGAAGTCTGCTTGGCCTGCCAGGTCTCAATATGTTGTTTGGATTCTCATCCATTTTTCTGAAAAAATAATCATTACTCAAAGGGAAGGAACAAGTTTTAAAAAATTAAGAAAAAAAGACAACTCAGGCATAATTTCAGATGTGCTTATCTGAAAATACTCAGAGGGTTTTTCGGATAAGCACATCCGAAAACACATGCGACACCATTTTCAGACCTTCAACCTAAATCAACAAAAAACTTCATTTTCACACCCAAACAACCACACTTTACAAGTTATACTTCGACTTAATGAATTTAATTCTAAATAACCTATTATACACATGCAAATTTGAACAATAGATTCATAGAAACTTACTCAAAAGAGAGAATGAAGGATTTTGTTCTGAACCAAAACATAGTTAACATGTTTCTGATATGCATCTCTGAAAATCCTCTGAAATTAAATTATGAAGTCTATTCAGAGATGCACATGCAAAACCCCTTGATCTTGACCAAAAAATTGTTTCAGACAAACATATTCGAATAAGCCTCTCTAAATATATAATACGGTGAGTTCGAATATGTATATCAACATGTTGCAACGTTCAGAACTACCCGTTTAAAGCGATATGTAATGTTAATTTTCCAATTATAAATTATCTAGATAATATTGTGTTTTAATTTAATGTCAAATTGTTATGATTATCAATTATAAGTTTTTCCATACTATCTTTGTTTCTGTTTTTCATTTGAAGTATTTACGAATATACATCTCTGAATCACATACATCTTTGAAACATAAGAGCATTTTTTATTTTTCATCGAAAGTTTGAGACAACCTACAAGGGGCAAAAAAGAAATTGTCAAGATTTCAAAGAAAATTCATGAGAGAAAGATCCAAATATTATCCGATGGTCCCGCATTGTCACCGCCTGTATGTTTACTTTCAAATACATATAATAAATTATAGTTCCTTGACTATGAAATTTTAAATTCGTTTTTCTTAATTTTTTTTAATGATTTGTATAATATTATATAATTTTGTATAAAAAAATTTATAAAGAAACTTTTCATAAAAATTTCAAATGAATTTGTTTAAATAGTTATTCTTAAAATGTTATTTTAGATATTTCATCTTCTTATTGAAATTTTATATTAAAATTTCAAAAAAATCACTTAATTTTGAAACTATTTCAAATAGATTATTATAAAAATCATTTTTGAAATACAACTTTTTAAAAAAAATTATGATTTTAATCATGTTTTAATATTCAATAATACATATTTATGTTATAAGATGTCAAAATTAATGTTTCAATTTAAAAAAAAAAAAGAACAAACATAAAATAAGTTGTAATATTTTGAAAAATAATTTTCTAAATTTTATTTTCAAAAATACAAAGAAAAAATTATTTTTTTAAAATTGAAACAAACGGATCCTTTATCTCTAAACATAACTTGCCATGGTTCAGGTAGGTAGTTAGATCAAGGCATTATACAACAACAGTATTTGATGTTTTTGTATTGATTAACGTAAAGACCATTGTGAATCTAATTCTAATTGCAAATGAACAGCCAGATGAATTACACATACCACTCTTTTTTATTTAACTTGGTTTTTGAGTTCTAGTTATCATCAAACTTTGGTTAAGCCAAATGAGAGGCCAAAAACAACTTATGGAAATCATCAATCTGAATATGCAAAGTCAATCAACATATGTGAGGGAATTATAAGCAATCACATATGTTGCATCAGATAGGTACAATACATCTAGTATAATCTCAATGAACAGCCACAAACTCCGAAGATTGACAAATAACTTAAACATACATAAATAATATTTAGCACTTCAACTAGTATCAATGTTGCATACTAAATACTGTTACACCAGAACAGCAGAGCTTCTCCCAACTTTCCAAACATTAACAACAACTCCCTGCTTCTATTGTCTATGATGGATCACTAAATAGCAGCTATCAAGTATGAGCATACTTGTATTGTATCCGAACTCTGAAGAATTATAACAACCATGCAGATTCCTGCATGTTAAATAATGTAATGTGAGAAGCAAAAATATGTCAAACTGACACGACATTTGAATTTGCATCTACAAATATAACAATAAAGTTGACTGCTAGATACTAAATCAAAATGGCCCTATACGTGACTAAGGATGTGAACCTCCTATAAATTAAAAGATAATTAAGCAATGCAAACCGTCACATAGAGTACCAGCATAGCAATATAATCCTTACTTTAGAGCATCCACTCAGGTTGAGGCTAGACACAATCATGTCAATATACATGTACTTTTTTTTTCTTTAGCCAAGAAACTTGTAATTTATCCACTAATAATAACTAGTTATAACCAAATATATCTTTATAAACATAAAGATTAGAAGGAATGAAAAATTAAAACAAACCAATTATTAATGTCGCCATCTAAGAGGTTTTTGTTTTCTGCCATCAACAAAATCAACTTCAGCCGAGGGTGAATTTTGGAGCAAGAAGCCCACAATTCCATCGGGTACGAGCGGAGATGGTTCCAATCCTAAATCATATGCTTTCTGTATCCTACCGGCTTCTTCCTTTGACTTTATGTTCTGCAACTTGACATTGCATAACGCAAGGCGGAGTCCATACTTAATTTCGTCAATTTCCACTTTCAGTGACTTCAATTTACCCAAGGAAGGAATCTTAAACCCCAACAGTCCAGGAATTAAAGAGAGAGTCTACAGAATGAGGGATGCAAGCATATTAGTGTAATGCAAGTCAAATAATTTTTTATGAAATTTAGAAGAAAATAAAAACACAGCCTCAAAAGATGTTAAGTTAATGTACCTGAAGAGTAGATGCAGTGACTGTCAATGATTTTATATTAGCAAACTCGGAGAGCCATTTGAACAGAAAGAAAGGAGGCCCACGACTACTTAGAAATACTCCAACGTCAATATGTACATGTTGAAGAGAAGAAACATTGCTCCAAGAGATATCCTGATGAGGATATCCACTAAAAGCAAATGTAGAAAGACTGGGAGTGCAAAGAACAATTTTATAATAGTCGTCTTCGTCTGACTCAATGTACATAGTAAAATTGACGAGGGTCAGGCTTGATATGCAGAGGGTTCCTGCACCTTTCACAGTGCATTGAGAAATGAACAAACTCTCCAACCTACTAAAGGTCGAAAATGGTTCGGCGCAACCATTGTGGTCAACATAAAATGTAAGATACTCTAGTTCCAAAGTAGATAATGCTGGCAAAGTGAGAGATTTTGGAAACGGGGTTACAACAGCATGATGAATAGAAAGCTTAAGATATGTTAATGATGGCAAATTGAGAGAAGTATGGTGAAAGCCACCATTGAAATTGGAAATAGCAAGGGTGAGATGTTTTAAAGTCTTAGATGAAAATAATTGGAGAGGAATTTGTGCAATGCCACTAGCTGCACTAAGTCCTAACAGTTGAACATTGTGTGAAAGAGCATAATTGACCACAAATGTGAGTATGTGAGGCTCCAAGCGACAAATTCTATTATCAAAGTGGAGAGTGTGCAGTGAGGTAGAAGAATCGCGAAGAGATAAAACCTTAAACACAAATTCGTTGAATATATCAGCAGATCGAAAGTCTCGATAACCAAAACTAAGAGCAGGGAGACGTTTCCAGAGATCCTTCCATCTTGAGGATAAAATGAATGTTCTAACAGCGTGTTTGGTACTCAAAAAAGAGAGTATATGAAGGATAAGGCAATCGGGTAAGTCGCTGAGCATGTCTTTGTGCTCGTTCTCAAAGACTTCAACTTTCTTGGTCACAGTATTAGACATTCTACGGCTATCACTAAGTTTAACTTTCTTCATCATGGAATTAGACATTCGGATAAGTACCTGATAAAAAAGAAGAAAAAAACATGAATCAATATCTCCCAAAGTCATATTCAACAAAGTGCAGTTGAAAATGTAATGTAAAAACATGAATCAATATCTCCCAAAGTCATATTCAACAAACTGAAGTTGAAAATGTAAAAAGATGAATCAATATCTCTCAAAATCATATTCGACAAACTGAAATGAAAAAACATGAATCAATACGTCTCGCTAAACTGCAATGAAAAATCAGAGATATGGGAAATACCATGCGAGATTGTTGACTTGAATTGCAGAAGCTGAGGAATGAATTTGGAGGAATGTTGCCAGAAAATACAAGAGATTTAAATATGGCTGTTGAGAACCTGAATTCGTCGATAAATAAAAGGGGGCGAAGCAGAGAGAAAACTCTAAGATCTGAATGGCATGTGACAAATGAGAGAAACCAAGGGTAAGGGTTTGTTTTTATAGCCAAAGTAACCGACTCTCACTACGCGGGTATTTCTCCTTCCTTTCGTCATATTACCATATTACCCTCTTCTATATTCTCGATTCTTTTTCTTAAGATCCAAATTACTACTACTAATAAACAAAAACATGTTAATTAATAATTAAAGCAACATTTTTTATATTTTTAAAAATATTAATATTCTTCGTATAGATTATCAAACTAAAATTATTGTTTTTATTTTTATTTTTATATTTTTATTATAAGTATATATATATTTAATTTGGTAACTAGTATTAAAGGTAATATACTGTTAATATAAATTAATATTCAATCATGTCATATCAGTATTTTAAAATTAAAAGTATAGTAATTTAGTAGACGGTCAATATATTTTTTCTCTAAATTTAATGTTTTAAAATATTAATATTCATTTTGTTATCAAAAAATATTGAATTTTTATTGTAAGTAGATACATTTATTTATAATTTTTTTTCTAAGTATTCAAATAATGTAACGGATGTAACTTTTTTTAGTTAAATAACTATAAAGTTTTGACTATTTTTATCAATGTTTTATTAAAGAAGACCAGGTGCATTGGTTCCATAATAACACTAATATATATAAAAGATAACATAAACTTTATTATATTTTTTCTTTAAATTTTACATTTTTTTCCTTTTATCTAAACTTGTTTATTTTCAATTATATTTTCTAAACAACAAAAAAATTAACCACAAAATTTAGTAATTATATTTTTTTTAAAACCTAATATTTTTAAAAAATTTCAAAAGTCAGTAAAGTATCTCAAGTAAACCACACCCTTGTCTAACAATTTTTCTCTGATCGGAAGATGTAGCAGGCATCAGACATCATACATTATGATGTATGTCTCACCTTGTGAAAGAAGAAAAAATTATATAAGTAAATTATAGAAAGTGAGTTGATTAATCTTGTTATGTTATTCATGATTAAGATGACAATCAAACTCAATACCTATTTATCCAGAATTTTGAGAGAACATTGTGTGTTCATTCTTCATTCACGTTCATCAAACCTTGACTAACACCTTTTGTTGTTTGAGTGGTTGTGAGATATTTCGGAACTGTTCATCATCTTCATCCTTAGTCTTTTTTCCTTGTTGAGGACCTTCACTTCTAAAGATTGAGTGTTGAGGGAGATCAGTGGTACATTAGAAATTTAATGTTTTTGTATGAAGTTTGTTGTTTGTTACAGGTGCGTGTATCATTTCTTGAATGCAATTTGGTATTTAATGTTATCTATCTAGATGGGAGTTTCATTATACTCTAAGGAAGACTTTGGTGAGATCAAGTATCAACTGCTTGTAAGGCGGAGATGAAATTTGTCCATCTTTGGTGGGGTTGGAGAAAGATTGCTCGTAGACAAAGTTGGGAGTTGTTCAATCAATGTTTGGCCATGACATTTACTCAATCAAGAAATTAGTGGGATCAGGTGGATTGCCACATACGAATACTTGGAGCAAGATTATTGTGGATATCAAGGTTAATGGATCAAGATCTTGTAGAGATATTGTTTTTGTCAGCAGTTGAGTGTCTGCATCAACATAGGGAAATATCGTTTGACAGTTCGTTGTAACTAAAATGGTTGTAATCAAACTTATCAAAGTAGTGGAAGATCATGATTATTTTCCAGTGGCTTTCAACACTATTGAATAGTGGAGTAGACAAAGCGAGGACGGACGATGAACCACTATATATCGCTGCGTATATTTTCCTTTTCCCTTATCTCCTTTAATTTTATATTATTCATTTTTTTTTATATTGCATTGATTGTATGCCATATAAGTTAGACTTTTCTTATAGAGATTTATCGCATAAGCTTAGGTTTGAGGTGTATCAGTCTTATTGAAGTATCATGAATTCAATTATGTTTTGTTTAGAACATCTATGTGAAGAGTTTTTGAAATAGCTTTGTTTAAAGCAGTTTTGTCTATCTTGTGATTGACTTGCATTAGAAATAATCAAGTGCTAAGTAAATATCATGTATTATTTCACTTGGTTTAATTCACTGAGATGCTTCCAAGCTCTCTTATTTTTGTGTTTTGCTTATATGCTTCTTAAAATCTTTGATTTCACATATATGACCTAAAATGTTTTTGAAAATTATCTTAAAGGGAAATGGCCTATTCAATCCCCCCCATATTCTAGACCTCTTTATGTCCATATTTTCACCCCATAATTGGTATCTGTGATACGGTGGGAGAACTGACTTGAGGTTTGCGTTTGTATTCGCAAATGTTGCGGTTAGCAAGAGTCGCCACTGACTTTTTATTTTATCCTAAGGAAAGGTTAAAAAGCACAGCAAAAACCTTTTGAGATGTTTTCTTGGGTTCGGGGAGTAGATTATAGAAAGGGAAGGTATTAGCACCCTTTCTATCCATGGTTATCCATGGGCTCTTAGTTACTTGCTTAGATCACTTGCCTTTTGTTTTCAATTGTTTTAAATGGTGCTTGAGTGTGTGGGTTTTGAAAATGTTTTTGAAAAGAGGCCAATGTGGTGGCAACCTTTGTAATGATCCATGTGGGGATGTATACAAAAATGTATGTATTTTGAAAAAGTTTTCATTTGTTTTTGAAAGTTGTTTTGAAAGTGTTGTGAGGTGTGATTTTGAAATTAGGCAAGTGTTTTGTTTTGCAAGTTGATTCAAGTAACTAAGAGGTTATCTACTCCTAAATTTCTCAAAAGATCATTGCTATACTTTAACCCTTTTAACAAGTTTGCTCCACCATTGTATTTGGTGGGCAACCTTGTGTTAGGATGTGAGAGGGACAGGCGCGGATCATCGTTTTAGACCATAATTGCAACGGCGTTAAATGTCCTTGGGCAATTTTCTTTAAGGGACTTGATCATTTGTTTTTGTTTGTTTTTGAAAAGTTTTGTCGAGAGACTATGATCATTCAAATTGCTTACTTTGCCCAAAGAAGTTTAACATGCAATATGGCCCATTTATTTGAAGGCAACAAGTGGAATACCCTAGGGGGTGCAAGTGTGATTTGTGTGTCCATTTTCATGCTTGTTTTATCTTGTATTAGGTCAAACTATTTTTTATCGTTTTTTCGCATACAAACCCTAATTCTAGCATGTTATCATTAGAAAGCAATAAAGTGCGAAATTAAAATTACTAAGCTATTACAAAACCAAATATGGGAAGGGGGGTACAAATGTTCAAATGGGGATATTGACAAGGATTTAAATCTAGATTATTACATCATTTTGAATATTTGCAAGGTAAATAAATTGCATAATTAAATGTAAATTAAATAAATATGTGAAATGCAGAAAGAAAGTTTTTTATGTGTATGAGAAAATATTATTTATGTAAAAGGGAAAGGAAAATAAAAATGTATTATTTTTTTGAGTATTTTGAATTTAGGGCAAAAACCCTAATTTTTAAAGAAAAAGGTATTATCTTCTAATTTAATACAACTATTTATTTATTATTTATAAAAATAAAATAAAAATGAAGTGTATTGTGAAAAAAGGTATTTTTATATCAAATATTAATAAAAATGAAAAAAATCAAGTATTTTTTTATATTTTTGTCTTAAATATATTAATAATCACATATATATATATATATATATATATATATATATATATATATATATATATATATATATATATATATATATATATATATATATATATATATATATATATATATATATATATATATATATATATATATATATATATATATATATATATATATATATATATATATATATATATATATATATATATATATATATATATATATATATATATATATTAAACCCTAAATATGCATTATACACAAAATAAGTATTTTAATATTTTAATAAAATAAATAAAAAAAGTATTTTTTGTGTGAAATATTTTCAGAAGGTAAATAAAATAAAAATGTATTTACACCTTTTTTCTATTTTATTATAATAATGGTATATATATATATATATTAATGTACAAACAAAGAAAATAAACAAATAAATATGCAATAAATGCAAAAAATGATGGAAAAAATATTTTTAATTTTTAAATGGCATGAGAAAAAATAAACAAAGTCAGCCAAAAAAGAAAAAGTCAAAAATGTTAAAGAATGAACAAATGGGCTCAGGGGGGTGTAAACCAAAAAAGATGGTGTGAAAAGAAAGAACACAAAAGCCCAGCCCAATGAAACACTGTCTTCAACCTTTGGCCAAGACTGAGTTCAAAAACACGCGCCTCTTGCTTCAACATCAAGGTCCTGATTCTTTGATCCTTTGAACAAACTTCCAACACAAAACATGTAAAGCATAATCTCACGATTTCATACATATAAAGAACATGAACTATCTCTCTAAGATGAGGGAGAATTTCTCTCCCCCCCATTTCTGACCTAGTTTTTCTACCATTTTCAGAGCTCAAATTCTCTCTACTCAGACAAAAGAAATGAAAAGTAAAGCTATGTACATGTTCAGGGCTATGAGTAGGACCTTGTTTCTTCACAAACTTAAGACTAAAGATGCATAATAAGAGAGATACGAATTCAAACTTTTACCTGTGCAGTTGAACTTCTATGTGGAGAATGAGAGACTTTCAGTGCAATGTAATGATTGGAAAAGCTTCCTTGAGGTCCAGGGATGCTTTTTCAATGCTTACTTTGTCTTGAACCTTCTTGTATCAAGCTGTAGAACTTCACCTGCAAGTCAAAGATATGAAAATGGTGGAAGTGGTTAGAGCAACTACAGATCGTGCCTTAGCTTCTGGATAGTTTGCATATGTTGTAAGGAAGGTAGAGGAACAGGTTTTGATCAAAATGCTCGAAGGGATTGAGAGATAACACTCAATCTGCAGGGCTTGCTCTGTTTGAGCAGTTTTGTGGTGTTTCTGAGATGGAGAGTGTTTGAAAGACAAAAGGCTCGTGCAAAAGCTTGGTTGGGTGATTTTGAATGTGTTTGATATCTTTTGTGTTGTGTTTGTAAGCTGAGATTCAAGTTGTCACAAGTTATAGACTTTTCTTCTTTTCTAAGCAACAAAAGCAAGTTGGTGTTCTAGGTCAGTATAGGACCCCCTAATGTGCTGCATAAACATCTCTTGATCAGTGTGTTATGCACATAATCTTGTGCTAAGCAGATCTTCTATGTACTTGTTTGATTTACCAATTGACATAAAGCAAACTTTTGTAAAAATGGAAAGTTCACTTTATCCAAAAATGGATCAATCTTGTGTATAATGCTTGAATTCATGGAACAACACTTAGACACAATGAACAAGCATTAAATTAAGGAGTGTAATGTGGTTTAAGGACCTGCAAAGTAGCACAAACTATGCTGAGTTCAAATTTGCCAAGTTTATGAACATGTCTAGATGAAGAACAAAAGTGAATTTTTGCCAACTTGTGAAATTCGAATCTCTCAAGTTATGAGGTTGTTTGATGAGTTCTTGGACATTTTGGAAAGCTTGGAATGTGTACTACAATCCATCTTTGAAATACAAATCAAAATTCCAAGTGGAAGGGTATGAAAAGTGGCCTTGAAGTAGGGTAGAAAACCTTGTCAAAATAGGTCAAATTTCACTAAGTTAAAAGATGGTTTAGTGCCCTTATTCAAAAAATCATAACTTGAGATACAAGCTTCAAATGAGAAAACTTTGTGAATCAAAGTTGTAGACTATGCAACAAGCTACAACTTTCATGTTTTGACTTTTGTTTGAATCCCAATGGATCATGGTGAAAAGATGGGGTAAAGTTGGGAAAAAATTAGGGTTTTCCATAACTTAGAAAAATTCTAAGTTATGAAAAATTCCATTTTCTAACCCTAATTTGCATTTTGAGATTTCTTGGTGAACAAGTTTCATGATTTGGAATGTTTTGATGAAAAATGAATCTTGACTCTTGATTTTGACCAAAAAGTCAAAGTTTGACTTTTCAGTATACAGTCAAAATTGATCAATTGACTGGGAAATTCAACTGTCAATCTTGTGTACTTGGGATCTTTTGAGCTTGATGAACATGTCAAGATAATTCCATTGAGTCCTTGAGGCCATATGTGAGCTTGGTTTGCCATTGGCTAGGTCAAACAGTCAAAAATTGCCTTTGTGCAGTCAAAACCCTAAAAATGACTATTTTGCCCTTTTGATGATCTGATCAAATTTCTTGTGGAATTGTGATCCAAACTTGATCAAATGGTCCATGTGAGTTCATAATGTTGATGTGGATCAAATTTCATGAGGTTTGACTGTCAATTGGCCACAGTTGACTTTTTCCCCAATACAGCTGATTTCTAGGTCAACTGTCCAATTGACTGGGCAAAACTTGGAATCAAGACTTGAAACTTGGTATAGGTAAACTTGGGAGTCCAATATGAAGCATGAAAGTCATCTTAGGCATTTTAGGTCAAAACATCTTTAGGCAAACACAAACCCTAATTTGAGTCCACAGTGCAAGGAGAAGTCTTGAGCAGAGGAAACCATAACTGTATCTTGATCTTCAAAGGTCTTGTGATGAGAAAATGTTGAGGAAATGGGAGGGAAAATTTTGGGGTACAACAGTTGCCCCTGTTCAATCTTCTTGAACCTGAAGAGTTAGATTGGCAAGTTTGCCTTTCGTGACTCGAGGGTAAAAGAAGATTGGATACTAGAGTGCCCGGAAATTTGCACTCGCATGCTGGAGTCTCAACAATGTGGTGTCGGGAATGGGCTTATAGATTCCATTTGGAGAGATGACGGAACCTTGTCGGGAATGGGCTTATAGATGCCATTTGGAAGTGTCGGTCGCATAAGAGATTCCTTTGCGAGAAACTTGTGTATTTGAGGAAGGAGGATGTTTTCCTGGCTTGTTACAGGTGTTTGATCTTCAGTCTCCTTATGCAGATATGCCCTGGCTAGATACAGGTATCGAATCTACAATCGGTTGCTCACAGATGTGCCCTGGCTGGATACAGGAGTCGAATCTGGAAATAGTCGTTTAATAGATGTGCCCTGGCTGGATACAGGAATCGAATCTTCAAACTCTTCAGACGTGCCCTGGCTAGATACAGGAATCGAGTCTGGAAACGTGGTCAACAGATATGCCCTGGCTGGATACAGGAATCGAATCCGGAAATGTTGTAGTTGATAGATGTGCCCTGGCTGGATACAGGAATCGAATCTTTGAACTCTGCAAACGTGCCCTGGCTAGATACAGGAATCGAGTCTGGAAACTGGTCACTCTCAGATGTGCCCTGGCTAGATACAGGTATCGAATCTGGAATTGTGACAGTTGAAGGTAGTTGTTTTTTGGGATTGTCTTTTTTTTTCTGAAAAGGCAAAAAACGTAAGTTGTATGCAATGTCATGATGTATGATATGCATGATATCATGATGTTCAACATGAGAGGTTGTATGCGTTTCGTCATGTATGTAAGCAAGATGTATGAAAATGTGAAATGTTTATGAGTGTAATTTCATCTTAGGAAAATAAATCCTTGACGAACGGCCGGGAAGCTGCTCTGTTGGAAGAGATACTTGGCCGAAGTTTTGATGAGAGGCCTGCTGAGGACTTTAACGATGGATTCCGCTGAGAATAACGATAATAAACTCCGCTGGGGAACTCTAAAGATAAACTCTGCTTGGGAATACCAAAGATAGACTCCGCTGGGGATTGAAGGAACTTTGCCGAGAGCGGTCTTCCGTGGCTTTTAGCTGAGGATAACCCAGTTATAAGTCCTTGTGAGGAAATAACTCTAAATAAAACTCGGGAGAGACGTCCGCGCTCCGCAGGGGATAAGCTTCCAGAATCTACTGGGGATGAGTTTTAAGACCTGCCGGGGAATGTGGTGACTTTTCAGGGTTGACGGGGAGTCAACTCTGTTTGGGGAAAGTATTTGTCGCATCCTGTTTTACTCTGCGGGGAATTGAGATGATTTGGCCACATTCTTCAGTTGAACCTACCTTGGTACCTTGGCGGACAAAACAACCAGACTGCTTTAGACAACTCCACATTGCCCCTGTCTTTGATGTCACTTGTAATTAATCTCTTGTTTCATATGCGAATATTTATGAATCAGCAATTTAATGTCAAATGCATATATCAAAATGAACATTGGACGTTCTTCGCAAGACAAAACAGAAAAAAGGGAAAACAATGGTAATTTGTATGGACAAGTGAATTTGTATTGATTGCCTGTGAATAGGCGTTTTTTGTACAAGAGGCTGACATCCTCGTAAGAGGACATCGCCAAATAGTATAGAGTTTACATTTTGAAAAAGAAAACAAAACAGCTATGTGAACAATCCCACTGGGTTCCAACTCTGCTATTGCCTTTATGTCTTCGAACGTCTCATCGCTTTGCTGCCTGATTTGAAGATGAAGCTGATTGATTAATGCCGAAATCTGGAGTCAGATAGTTGATGCCGAATTCCGGATGCGAAGTGATCCAATGAGACATAGTGTTACGCTTTATCCCTAACTTTTGCCTGGACCGCCCTTTCGGGTTTTCAGTCCACCGGGATACCCATTTTTGCCCAAGCCGCCTTTTCAGGTTTTCGACTTGCCGGGTGTACAGATTTTTATTCATTTCATCCCTTATTTTTGCCCGAACCCTTTTGGTTCGCCGGGAAGCCCTTATTTTTGCCTAGGTATGTCAACCTAGCGGGTCTTTTATTTATGCGTAGTATTTTTTCACTATGTCTGCATTGGCGGGGTGAGGAAGGTCGTCACCATCCATGGTGGTTAGGATCATGGCTCCTCCTGAGAACACACGCTTAACCACAAATGGCCCTTCGTAAGTAGGGGTCCATTTGCCCCGGGGATCACTTTGAGGAAGGATGATGCGCTTGATTACCAGGTCCCCAACTTGATACTCTTGTGGTCTGACCTTCTTGTTAAATGCCCTGATCATTCGTTTTTGATACGTCTGACCATGACAGATAGCGGTGAGCCTCTTTTCGTCAATCAGATTTAATTGATCAAGTCGAGTCTGGATCCAATCATCTTCATTCAAGTCTGCATCCTTCATTATTCGGAGAGAGGGTATCTGGATTTCAATTGGCAAGACTGCCTCCATACCATAGACTAAGGAGAAAGGAGTTGCCCCGGTTGATGTCCTTGCTGAGGTGCGGTACCCATGAAGAGCGAACGGTAACATCTCGTGCCAATCTTTATAGGTCACTGTCATCTTCTGCACAATTTTCTTGATATTCTTATTGGCTGCCTCTACAGCCCCATTCATCTTCGGCCGGTAGGGAGAAGAATTGTGGTGCTGTATCTTGAATTGTTCACAGAGTTCAGTGATCATTTTGTTATTGAGATTGGTACCATTGTCCGTAATGATCCTTTCCGGGACTCCGTACCGACAGATCAGATTATGCCGGATGAAGCGTGCCACGACGCTCTTGGTTACTGTGGCGTAGGAAGCCGCCTCAACCCATTTCGTGAAGTAATCGATCGCCACCAAGATGAAGCGATGCCCGTTGGATGCCGTTGGTCGGATCTCACCGATCATATCGATGCCCCACATTGCGAAAGGCCAAGGTGCCGTTAGGACATTCAAAGGAACCGGAGGGATATGCACCTTGTCAGCATAGATCTGGCATTTATGACAAGTTCGGGAGTGTTGGTAACAATCGGCTTCCATTGTGGACCAGAAATATCCTGCCCGAAGGATTTTCTTAGCCATGGTGTGTCCACTGGAATGTGTTCCAAATGTACCTTCATGCAGTTCCATCATGATTTTCTCCGCTTCAGCCTTATCCACACAACGTAGCAGGGTTGAATCATGATTCCGTTTGTAGAGAATGCCGTTGCTGAGGAAGAATTTTGCAGCAAACCTCCTCATGAACTTCTTATCATTGACGGATGCGCCTTCAGGGTATTCCTGAGCTTCCAAGTACCTCTTCACCTCGTGATACCAGGGTTTTTCAGTCGCCTTCTCAGCCTCGAGCTCGCAGCAGTATGCCGGTTCATCCAACTTCCAGATTATGATTCGGGGAGCCTCATTGTCCCATTTAACTTTGAACATTGAAGACATCGTGGCTAGTGCGTCCGCTAGCTGATTCTCCTCTCTGGGGAAATGCTCAAAAGTTATCTCTTCAAAGTGGGGGAGCAAGGTCGACACATACTCCTTGTAAGGAATAAGATTCGGGTGTTTCGTATCCCACTCGCCTTTGATCTGATTGATCACGAGAGCGGAATCTCCGAAGACACTTAGAAATTTTATCCTTAAATCGATTGCAGCTTGTAAACCCATGATACATGCCTCGTATTCTGCCATATTGTTGGTGCAGCTGAAACATAATCGGGCGGTGAGGGGAGTATGAGTTCCTTTGGGAGATATGATTACAGCGCCGACGCCGTTACCCAAAGCATTAGAGGCTCCATCAAAATGCATAGACCATCGGGATCCTTCCTCAGGTCCTTCATCCGGCCCAGGTACTTCACAGTCAGTTACCACCATGATGTCTTCGTCCGGAAAATCAAAGTTCAATGATTGGTAATCGTCCACAGGTTGGTGTGCCAAATGATCAGCCAGTACACTTCCCTTAATTGCTTTCTGAGTTGTATACTGGATGTCATATTCTGTTAAGATCATTTGCCATCTCGCTATTCTTCCAGACAGAGCAGGCTTTTCAAATATGTACTTGATGGGATCCATCTTTGAAATCAATAAAGTAGTGTGAGTCAGCATATACTGTCTCAGCCGGCGAGCAGCCCATACAAGAGCGCAGCAAGTTTTCTCAAGCAGTGAGTAACGAGACTCACAGTCGGTAAACTTTTTGCTCAAGTAATAAATAGCGTGCTCTTTTCGGCCAGACTCGTCATGCTGCCCCAGCACACACCCCATTGAATTATCAAGCACTGTCAAGTAAAGTATCAGAGGTCTTCCTTCCACCGGTGGCATAAGAATGGGTGGCTCTTGGAGATATTCCTTTATCTTTTCAAAGGCGGCCTGACATTCATCATTCCAGCGTACCACTTGATCTTTCTTCAGTAATTTGAAGATTGGTTCACAAGTAGCGGTCAGATGTGAGATGAATCGGGCAATGTAATTCAGTCGTCCTAGGAAACCTCTGACTTCTTTCTCTGTTTTTGGAGTCGGCATCTCTTGTATGGCTTTTACCTTGGCAGGATCCACCTGAATACCTTTATCACTTACAATGAAACCTAACAACTTTCCGGATCTTACCCCAAAGGTGCATTTGTTGGGATTCAACCTCAGCTTGTATAACTTGAGTCGGTCAAATAACTTCCTCAGATGGTCAAGGTGCTCCTCCTCAGTTTGAGACCTTGCAATCATGTCATCTACGTATACTTCAATCTCATGATGGATCATATCATGAAACAAAGCAACCATGGCACGTTGATAGGTTGCCCCAGCATTTTTCAATCCGAAAGGCATGACCTTATAACAGAAGGTGCCCCACTGAGTCACGAAGGTAGTCTTCTCCATATCTTCAGGAGCCATCTTGATCTGATTATACCCTGAAAAACCATCCATGAAGGAGAACACCTTGTGTTGAGCTGTATTGTCAACCAGGACATCGATGTGAGGTAGGGGGAAGTCATCCTTGGGGCTGGCCCTGTTCAGATCCCTGTAGTCAACACACATTCTGACCTTACCGTCCTTTTTCGGCACTGGCACCACATTGGCAACCCACTGAGGGTAAGAAGTCACTGCAAGGAACCCGGCATCAAACTGCTTCATAACCTCGGCCTTGATCTTTTCAGACATATCTGGACGCATCCGTCGAACTTTTTGCTTTACTGGAGGGCAGTCTTCCTTGGTTGGCAGATGGTGAACTACAATGTCGGCATCCAAACCAGGCATATCTTCATAGGACCAAGCAAAAATCTCCATGTAGTCTCGTAGCATCTGGATCAATCGTTGCTTCACGCTGAGCTCTAGATTGGCACCAATCTTGACCTCTTTTCTATCCGTCTCAGTACCCAGGTTAATTGTCTCCACAGGCTCTTCGTGTGGTTGAATAGCCCTCTCTTCCTGGAGTAGCAGTCTTGCGAGTTCACCAGGCACTTCGCAATCATCTTCACCTTCGTCTTCGGCCAAGTTGATCGGATTTTCGAAGTCATAACTGGCGGTAGCAGAGCTGTTACCAGTGAGATCCAGAGTGGATTGAAACCTGTATAAGTGAGTGTGTGTAAATATAGCTGTTTTGCAATATGTATAACACAGAAAGAAAAAAGAGCACAAGATTTGAAATGCAACAAACGTCCAATGTTTTGATTGATGATATATGAAAATGTCATACAGAAAGCCCTCACAAATGGAGCTACGATGCCCCGGGTAGGACACCGAGCCAACAAAGTTTTAACATATTGTTTGTTACAAATTTGGAAATCAAAAGAAATCAATTACTGCGTGACAAATGTGATAGGGGTAAAATCCTTTGCTGTCCAGTTGCTTGGTCCGTCGCTGGTAGTCGGGTAGATCCAACTGTCGAACTCTGCTTCCTCCACATCTTCCTCAATAGCGTTCACCCTTGAGCTGGAAATAAACACCGGAGCCTTTCCGATCTTCTCTTTGCGCACTGCCTTCTGAGCCTCTGCAGTAAAGCCTAGCCCAAACTTGTCGTTCTTCTGAGTGAAGTTAGGAAGCTGACCCCAGTGTGCACAATTGCCTTTCTGAACCACAGCCCGGGCATCCCTTAGGGAAGCCATCTTCAAGGAATCATTCTCTTCGGCCATTGTCTCTGCAGCTGCTGAAATTGGATGTACCTCCTCGAAATGCTGGAAGGGGGTTTCAATGAACTCTCCGTCCATCTCGATGTACCTGAAGGAATTCAAATGGCTCACCATATACTCCTCTTCTCCTTGCACAGTGACGATCTTTCCCCTGACGGGATATTTCAACTTCTGGTGCAAGGTGGAGGTCACGGCCCCAGCTTTATGGATCCAAGGTCGACCCAACAGACAAGAGTATGATGGACGTATATCCATCACGTAAAAGGTAGAGTCGAACACTTGAGAGCCCACACGAATAGGGATGTTAACCTCTCCGTGAACCATCCTCTTGGAACCGTCAAAGGCCCTGACGATGATATTGCTGGGTTTCAACTCCAGGCCTTCATAATCCAGACGATCTAAAGCCTTTTTCGGAAGAACATTCAAGGAAGAACCAGTGTCCACCAATACATGTGCCAGAGTAGTGCCCCTGCATTCAATAGAGACATGCAGGGCATCATTGTGGTCTCTCCCTTTTGCGGTCAGGTCAGCATCTGAAAAACCCAAGCCGTTGTCCGCCGTCAGATTCGCTATGCAGTCAGTGAACTGGACTGCAGACGTCTCTTGCGGCACATGGGCCGTCTTGAGAAATGAGATCAAGGCCTTAGCATGGGCCTCGGAGCATAGCAATAGGGAGAGCAGGGAGATCTTGGAGGGCGTATGCCCCAACTGCTCGACAACATTAAAATCACTCTTCTTTATTATTTTCAGAATCTCCTCCATTTCTTGTCGGGAGGCCTCAGCATTTACGGGTATTGGTGCCTCCATCCGGGCAGGCTCTTCTTCAATCCCTTTGCCCCGAGCATTTGATGACTCGGCAGCAGGGGACACAATTTGATCAGCAACAGGACTAGGTAAACTTGCAGGTTTTATGAGGAGGGGTTTTCGAATAGCGGGCGGTGCAATGTCAGGCGAGAAGAGCCTGCCACTGCGGGTGACCTTGGCTGGACCAGTGATATCGCAGATACTAGCGTCGAATTCTTGCTTGATTCCATTTACATACACGTCTGCCCCATAATGCCAGGGGACAGCTTTATCAGACACGTAGGAGAGGGGCCCTGGAACAGTAATGATCACAGGCGCAATTGTCATGATTTGAATAGGCTTCTTCGGGGGAGCCTTGATTGGATTTTTGAAGATGGTAATCACAGAAATTTCTTTCATCGGAACCAAATGAACAGCAGTCTTTTTGAATAGAATTTCCTTGCTATCCATTAGTCCTTGGATGCCTAACCTCAGCAAGGGACAATCAGATGGGGAAATAGCACAGAATGGGCAACCTTCACCGCAACCCGGAAATACACCGGCCCACAGTAGGTTCTTCTTAACGGTCTTCAGAGGGGTAACAACTTCATCTACCGAAACAGCGTACACTTCTTCCTCAATGGCATTTACCCTATGCTGGGGCATAGGAGCCGTTACAACATTTGGTCTTTCCGGCGCTTCAAACTGAATTTCTTTTGCGTCGATCAGATCTTGCACTTTGTTTCTCAAGGCCCAGCAATCATCAGTAGTGTGCCCGGGACTATCAGAATGATAAGCACACCGGGCATTTGGGTTGTATTTAGGAGACGCAGTGTTGACGATCTTAGGAGCTTCTTTGAGGGCCACCAGGTTGGTGGATAACAGTTGGGGTAAAATTTGAGATAATGTCATACTCAATCGGGTATACTGCCTCTTGGGCCTTTCACTTCTTTGTTGATTGTACTGCTGAGGAGCAGCAACAGGTTTGGAGATGACCAAAGCATTGACGGCTTGGCGACTTTCGGGCTTGACTTGTCTTCTAGGACCATAGACGGCACTTGCTTCTTTCTTAAACGGCCTCTTCTCAGCACTTGTAGATGCAGCCTTCTGTATCTTGCCTGACCTGATGCCAGCTTCAATTCTTTCTCCCGTTAATATCAAATCTGTGAACCCAGCGGAGGAGTTACCAACCAAATGATTGAAAAACGGACCAGACAAAGTCCCAAGGAACATATCAACCAGTTCTCGATCAGTCAATGTAGGCTGCACCCTTCCAGCCAAATCTCTCCATTTTTGAGCGTACTCTTTGAACCCTTCACCCGTCCCTAGAGACATACCCTGAAGTTGGGTACGCGTAGGAGCGAGATCAGAATTGTATTGGTATTGTCTGTAGAATGCGGTTGCCAAATCTTCCCAGTGTCGGATGCTAGTTCCATCTAATTGGTAGAACCATTCAAGTTGAGACTCCGAGAGGCTGTCTTGGAAGAAGTGAATCCAGAGGTTCTTATCCGCCATGTAAGGTTGGATTTTCCTTACATACGACCTCAGATGCAGCTTTGGGCAGGAGACCCCATCATACTTGGCGAAGGCAGGCGCCTTAAACTTGTGTGGAATGACTACCCCAGAAGATAACCCCAAATCTCCGAAATCCAGTCCTGGCACATTCTGAATTTCCATAGCGCTCAAGCGGTCCTCCAATTGCTTGTATCTGTCAGCAGCAGGTGGGTATTGTTCATCGTTATAGTCCGTCTCGTTGTCGGAGACTGCGGGACTAGGAGCTCCTCCCCCTTGGGGACTATTTTTCTCAGCAGAAGAAGTGGTTGGATCAGCTTCATTGTGGAGTATGTTCCCAAATCTGCGTCCGGTGTTGAACAATGCAGTCCTCTTTTTCTTCTTCTTCTTCAGGAGTAGAGTCTTCAACTCTTGCTGACCTTGGGCTAGGCTTAGGACCATCTCTTGAAACTGTGCACTTTGGGCCTGAAGGGCCTTGATTGCTTGCTCACTGGAGGACTCTGGATTCATGATGACTGTGCACATAAACAGCGAAGAAAATTAAGCAACCTGTGAAATAGGGTACCTGCTATGCATATGGTGCAATGGAATGCGTATGTATGCAATGCATTCAAGGATTTAGAATATTCAAAATTTGTTGTAGACAAAAAGGAACGCACATTATATTAATAAGGAGAAATTCGTTAGTACATAAATGCCTCATGGGCCAAATATTACAAAATAACTCCTTAAGATAAAAAAACATTGCGCATCCTCTTTGGCGCGATGTAGGTGTTGAGATTCCTTTCCTCGTGCAGCGGGCGGGTGAGTTCCAGGACCTTCTTTTCACTAGCATGTAGACTGGTTTCAAGAGAATTCCGTTCTTCCTTAAGTTGGATCCAGCTCTTCTGCATCTCTTCCCAGGAGGTGGGCATGTCAGGATGTTGAATGGTGTAGGATGCCTCTCCTTCCAAGACTGGTTCTTTGATCACAGGTAGCATGTGAGGGTAAGGCATTACTAACTTCTGGGAGCGGGCTCGTACCCACTTGAGGTAAGGTTCCAACGGGATGGAGTTCCGGTGTCCCAATGTCTTGCTGTCTATCCTACTTGGCATCCTCCAAGCTCTGATAAATCTCTGACGAAGTCCTTGAGTATCGTTGTCGAAGTCAAAAACTATGTCGGGAATTAACATGTCATGAGGGCCATCCTTCCGAGCATAACCAAACTGTCTCCAAGCCAGGCATGGGTTGTAGGTAATACCTCCTTTGATTCCAAATAAAGGAACATTAGGGTACTCCCCACAACGATCAATGATAGTGACGTCTTCCCTGGACCTAGGACACCAATGTATATCTGCATGCGTGAGAGTCATTAACCGTTGTGACCATCTCAAACCCCGCTCGTTCTTCAAAACTGATTGTGGAAGGTGCGAAATAAACCACCTTCCCAAGAGAGGAGTGCAACACATAAGGACACCCCTTCTTCTCATGGTTCGAGTGTAACATGAGTGAAGGATGTCCCCCAGCAACGTAGGTATAGGATTCTTGGTCATGAAGATCTGGACAGCACTGATATCAATAAGCTGATCTGGATTAGGGAACAACACCAAACCATAGACAAGAAGGGCCATGACTTCTTCAAAAGCTCGTAGGTCAAGAGAGTTCCAACATTCTTGAGCCTTTTCAAACAGAAATCTAGCTAAGAATCCTTTGATACCACTTTTAACTTCCCAATGTCCCTTGAGGTCAGATGTCTGTAGGTGCAAGGCTTTAGCAATCTCTTCAAGCTTGGGTTCCTCTTCCGTACCGTTGTAGGGTAGTTGATCAAGGAGAGGGACCTTCAGAAGTCGGGAGAACTCTTCCAATGTAGGCACCAACTGATAATCCGGGAAGGTGAAGCAGTGATGCAGAGGGTCAAAGAATTGGAACAGGACCCTTATCAAGTCCTCCTCAATGTTGGTGTTAACCAAGTTGATGAGTCTTCCATGTCTCTCACTGAATGAAGAACCCTCGGGAATCCTGGACAGAAGTTCCTTAAGCTGAGGGGGGATCTTTACAAGGCCAATCTGAATTGTCTTTCTGCGAGCAGTTTCCATGTCCTATAAAACAAAGACAAATATGAAGATTCGAAACCCTTGAAATGGTTAGTCAATGCTCATGATGTTTGTATGATGTAATGATGTGATGATTAAATATACTATAAATATTCACAAAGGCAAACATGGTAAGGCACACAAGTCACACAAGCCCTTAGAGTTTAGGCCTGCATGGGGTCTGGGTATTACCCTCTTGAAGTTTGGTGGGCTCAACCTGTCCTATCAAAAGTAACCGGGTTCTAAGGGTCCCAATATCACTGGATTGCTTTCATTGTTCATCGTTTCGATTTAGCCACTGAACTGGCGACCGAAATATTCCAGGAAAGCAACCCTCAATTGAGTGTAGTATCGAGTATCAACCAACCTCGGACTGCACCAAAGTCAGTTATCTCACTACCCTAACAAGGCCAAGATGGTTCAATTAAGGTTCCTAAGGTCAGTTGATGCTTCATGACACCACGCGGCGGCCCCGTACTCTCCTTGACTGAACTCAAGGGTTACCGGTACACACCAAAGTGCCACATCAACGTAGCAGACTGCTTCAACCATGTCGGTATACCCCGCACAGTTCCCTCACAGCCTTGTTGCTACCTAAAAGGGTTTCCCAGATCCGGGTTAGGATCTATAAAACTCCGATACAAAGCCCACAAGATGTAAAAGCAAACAAAGCAAGCAATTGAAAACAAAGGTGATCTAAACCCTAAGGTTACTCCACTTTAAAAGAAACTCCCCAGCAGAGTCGCCAGTTCTGTGATACGGTGGGAGAACTGACTTGAGGTTTGCGTTTGTATTCGCAAATGTTGCGGTTAGCAAGAGTCGCCATCGACTTTTTATTTTATCCTAAGGAAAGGTTAAAAAGCACAGCAAAAACCTTTTGAGATGTTTTCTTGGGTTCGGGGAGTAGATTATAGAAAGGGAAGGTATTAGCACCCTTTCTATCCATGGTTATCCATGGGCTCTTAGTTACTTGCTTAGATCACTTGCCTTTTGTTTTCAATTGTTTTAAATGGTGCTTGAGTGTGTGGGTTTTGAAAATGTTTTTGAAAAGAGGCCAATGTGGTGGCAACCTTTGTAATGATCCATGTGGGGATGTATACAAAAATGTATGTCTTTTGAAAAAGTTTTCATTTGTTTTTGAAAGTTGTTTTGAAAGTGTTGTGAGGTGTGATTTTGAAATTAGGCAAGTGTTTTGTTTTGCAAGTTGATTCAAGTAACTAAGAGGTTATCTACTCCTAAATTTCTCAAAAGATCATTGCTATACTTTAACCCTTTTAACAAGTTTGCTCCACCATTGTATTTGGTGGGCAACCTTGTGTTAGGATGTGAGAGGGACAGGCGCGGATCATCGTTTTAGACCATAATTGCAACGGCGTTAAATGTCCTTGGGCAATTTTCTTTAAGGGACTTGATCATTTGTTTTTGTTTGTTTTTGAAAAGTTTTGTCGAGAGACTATGATCATTCAAATTGCTTACTTTGCCCAAAGAAGTTTAACATGCAATATGGCCCATTTATTTGAAGGCAACAAGTGGAATACCCTAGGGGGTGCAAGTGTGATTTGTGTGTCCATTTTCATGCTTGTTTTATCTTGTATTAGGTCAAACTATTTTTTATCGTTTTTTCGCATACAAACCCTAATTCTAGCATGTTATCATTAGAAAGCAATAAAGTGCGAAATTAAAATTACTAAGCTATTACAAAACCAAATATGGGAAGGGGGTACAAATGTTCAAATGGGGATATTGACAAGGATTTAAATCTAGATTATTACATCATTTTGAATATTTGCAAGGTAAATAAATTGCATAATTAAATGTAAATTAAATAAATATGTGAAATGCAGAAAGAAAGTTTTTTATGTGTATGAGAAAATATTATTTATGTAAAAGGGAAAGGAAAATAAAAATGTATTATTTTTTTGAGTATTTTGAATTTAGGGCAAAAACCCTAATTTTTAAAGAAAAAGGTATTATCTTCTAATTTAATACAACTATTTATTTATTATTTATAAAAATAAAATAAAAATGAAGTGTATTGTGAAAAAAGGTATTTTTATATCAAATATTAATAAAAATGAAAAAAATCAAGTATTTTTTTATATTTTTGTCTTAAATATATTAATAATCACATATATATATATATATATATATATATATATATATATATATATATATATATATATATATATATATATATATATATATATATATATATATATATATATATATATATATATATATATATATATATATATATATATATATATATATATATATATATATATATATATATATATATATATATATATATATATATATATATATATATATATATATATATATATATATATATATATATATATATATATATATATATATATATTAAACCCTAAATATGCATTATACACAAAATAAGTATTTTAATATTTTAATAAAATAAATAAAAAAAGTATTTTTTGTGTGAAATATTTTCAGAAGGTAAATAAAATAAAAATGTATTTACACCTTTTTTCTATTTTATTATAATAATGGTATATATATATATATTAATGTACAAACAAAGAAAATAAACAAATAAATATGCAATAAATGCAAAAAATGATGGAAAAAATATTTTTAATTTTTAAATGGCATGAGAAAAAATAAACAAAGTCAGCCAAAAAAGAAAAAGTCAAAAATGTTAAAGAATGAACAAATGGGCTCAGGGGGGTGTAAACCAAAAAAGATGGTGTGAAAAGAAAGAACACAAAAGCCCAGCCCAATGAAACACTGTCTTCAACCTTTGGCCAAGACTGAGTTCAAAAACGCGCGCCTCTTGCTTCAACATCAAGGTCCTGATTCTTTGATCCTTTGAACAAACTTCCAACACAAAACATGTAAAGCATAATCTCACGATTTCATACATATAAAGAACATGAACTATCTCTCTAAGATGAGGGAGAATTTCTCTCCCCCCCATTTCTGACCTAGTTTTTCTACCATTTTCAGAGCTCAAATTCTCTCTACTCAGACAAAAGAAATGAAAAGTAAAGCTATGTACATGTTCAGGGCTATGAGTAGGACCTTGTTTCTTCACAAACTTAAGACTAAAGATGCATAATAAGAGAGATACGAATTCAAACTTTTACCTGTGCAGTTGAACTTCTATGTGGAGAATGAGAGACTTTCAGTGCAATGTAATGATTGGAAAAGCTTCCTTGAGGTCCAGGGATGCTTTTTCAATGCTTACTTTGTCTTGAACCTTCTTGTATCAAGCTGTAGAACTTCACCTGCAAGTCAAAGATATGAAAATGGTGGAAGTGGTTAGAGCAACTACAGATCGTGCCTTAGCTTCTGGATAGTTTGCATATGTTGTAAGGAAGGTAGAGGAACAGGTTTTGATCAAAATGCTCGAAGGGATTGAGAGATATCACTCAATCTGCAGGGCTTGCTCTGTTTGAGCAGTTTTGTGGTGTTTCTGAGATGGAGAGTGTTTGAAAGACAAAAGGCTCGTGCAAAAGCTTGGTTGGGTGATTTTGAATGTGTTTGATATCTTTTGTGTTGTGTTTGTAAGCTGAGATTCAAGTTGTCACAAGTTATGGACTTTTCTTCTTTTCTAAGCAACAAAAGCAAGTTGGTGTTCTAGGTCAGTATAGGACCCCCTAATGTGCTGCATAAACATCTCTTGATCAGTGTGTTATGCACATAATCTTGTGCTAAGCAGATCTTCTATGTACTTGTTTGATTTACCAATTGACATAAAGCAAACTTTTGTAAAAATGGAAAGTTCACTTTATCCAAAAATGGATCAATCTTGTGTATAATGCTTGAATTCATGGAACAACACTTAGACACAATGAACAAGCATTAAATTAAGGAGTGTAATGTGGTTTAAGGACCTGCAAAGTAGCACAAACTATGCTGAGTTCAAATTTGCCAAGTTTATGAACATGTCTAGATGAAGAACAAAAGTGAATTTTTGCCAACTTGTGAAATTCGAATCTCTCAAGTTATGAGGTTGTTTGATGAGTTCTTGGACATTTTGGAAAGCTTGGAATGTGTACTACAATCCATCTTTGAAATGCAAATCAAAATTCCAAGTGGAAGGGTATGAAAAGTGGCCTTGAAGTAGGGTAGAAAACCTTGTCAAAATAGGTCAAATTTCACTAAGTTAAAAGATGGTTTAGTGCCCTTATTCAAAAAATCATAACTTGAGATACAAGCTTCAAATGAGAAAACTTTGTGAATCAAAGTTGTAGACTATGCAACAAGCTACAACTTTCATGTTTTGACTTTTGTTTGAATCCCAATGGATCATGGTGAAAAGATGGGGTAAAGTTGGGAAAAAATTAGGGTTTTCCATAACTTAGAAAAATTCTAAGTTATGAAAAATTCCATTTTCTAACCCTAATTTGCATTTTGAGATTTCTTGGTGAACAAGTTTCATGATTTGGAATGTTTTGATGAAAAATGAATCTTGACTCTTGATTTTGACCAAAAAGTCAAAGTTTGACTTTTCAGTATACAGTCAAAATTGATCAATTGACTGGGAAATTCAACTGTCAATCTTGTGTACTTGGGATCTTTTGAGCTTGATGAACATGTCAAGATAATTCCATTGAGTCCTTGAGGCCATATGTGAGCTTGGTTTGCCATTGGCTAGGTCAAACAGTCAAAAATTGCCTTTGTGCAGTCAAAACCCTAAAAATGACCATTTTGCCCTTTTGATGATCTGATCAAATTTCTTGTGGAATTGTGATCCAAACTTGATCAAATGGTCCATGTGAGTTCACAATGTTGATGTAGATCAAATTTCATGAGGTTTGACTGTCAATTGGCCACAGTTGACTTTTTCCCCAATACAGCTGATTTCTAGGTCAACTGTCCAATTGACTGGGCAAAACTTGGAATCAAGACTTGAAACTTGGTATAGGTAAACTTGGGAGTCCAATATGAAGCATGAAAGTCATCTTAGGCATTTTAGGTCAAAACATCTTTAGGCAAACACAAACCCTAATTTGAGTCCACAGTGCAAGGAGAAGTCTTGAGCAGAGGAAACCATAACTGTATCTTGATCTTCAAAGGTCTTGTGATGAGAAAATGTTGAGGAAATGGGAGGGCAAATTTTGGGGTACAACAGTATCAGAGCCTAATTTTTAATCAAAGTCTTACGACTCCAAAAGTTGAGGACATGGTTCCTTCAATCCTATAGGAGTTTTTCTAATTCTTTGAAAGCTTATGCAATTCAATGAATTTCAATGAAACTACATTTACTTACTAATGCATGATTATTAGTTGCAATATATTACATAGATTTGTTCAAAGTTTAGCATATGAGATATTCTCTAAGTTTTGATAATCCACGCAGATATTCTTTTTAACATATGCAATTGACATTCCTAAGTATATAAAAATATACCGTAAAATTTATTATATTTTTCCTTTAAATTTTATTTTTTTTCTTTTATTTAAACTCGTTTATTTTCAATTATATTATTCTAAACATAATCAAAAAAATTGATTTATTTCTGATTTTAAGTTTGTTCAAATTTTAACTTTAATTTTAAATCAAACCAAATCCTTTAAAATTAATCTTAAGTCACCACAAAATCTAACTAATCATGATACAATTTGAATTTAAAATATAGTAATTATATTTATTTAAACAAATAACATATTTTTGTTCAAAAAATTTAAGCCAAGTCAACAAAGTATCTCAGATAAACTACATCCACATAATTGGCACTCTTGTCCATAAATAATGGATGTGTCAACCAAGTACAAATATGCTCTTAATGTATATATGATGCATAACATGCTCATCATCACTAACGACTTTCTCTGCCACGTGCAACTACTATGTATACAACCTCTATAGGAATCGAAAACTAGCATGACACAATCGAGTGGCTTATATCTCCTGTTGAGCATCCCATGGGTCAACTCCTAGATAGTTCACCATCATCTTCACTGCCTCATTTATTATAATCTTGTTGTGTTCCCCTAATCAGAAGATGGAGAAGGCATAAAACACCATCTAGTGTGATGGAAATCTCACCATGTGAAGATAAAAAAGATGACATCCCAGAGTGTCATCTCTCTACAAACGCAGACAACATATCTCCATTATTTCAAGGGCTCGCCTCAAGGTCAATATTAATTGATATTGGATCATCCTAAGAAGCTTTATGATAAAATCTCCTAATACGGTTTAAGATTATTCTGGGTTGTTTTCATCGTCATCGTTTCACAAACTCTTCTGATTAAATAAATAATACTTGGCACTTCAACTAGTATCAATGTTGCAGATTAAATATTGTTACACCTGAACAACATAGCTTCTCCCAACCTTCCAAACATTAACAACTCCCTGCTTCTATTGTCTGTGTAGTTGTATTGTATCTGAACTCCGAAGAATTATAACAACCATGCAGATTCCTGCATGTTAAATAATGTAATGTGAGAAGCAAAAATATGTCAAACTGACACAACATTTGAATTTGCATCTATAAATATAACAATAAAGCTGACTGCTAGATACTAAATCAAAATGGCCCTATATGTGACTAAGGATGTGAACCTCCTATAAATTAAAAGATAATTAAGCAATGCAAACCGACACATAGAGTACCAGCATAGCAATATAATCCTTTTAGAGCATCCACTCAGGTTGAGGCTAGACACAATCATGTCAATATACATGTACATTTTTTTTCTTTAGCCAAGAAACTTGTAATTTATCCACTAACAATAACTAGTTATAACCAAATATATCTTTATAAACATAAAAATAGAAGGAATGAAAAATTAAAACAAACCAATTATAAATGTCCCCGTCTAAGAGGTTTTTGTTTTCTGCCATCAACAAAATCAACTTTAGCCGAGGGTGAATTTTGGAGCAAGAAGTCCACAATTCCATCAGGTACGAGCGGAGATGGTTCCAATCCTAAATCAAATTCTTTCTCTATCCCATCGGCTTCTTTCTTTGACATTATGTTCTGCAACTTGACATTGCATAACGCAAGGCGGAGTCCATACTTAATTTCGTCAATTTCCACTTTCAGTGACTTCAATTTACCCGAGGAACGAATCTTAAACTCCAACAGTCCAGGAATTAAAGAGAGAATCTTAAACTCCAACAGTCCAGGAATTAAAGAGAGAACCTACACAATGAGGGATGCAAGCATATTAGTGTAATGCAAGTCAAATAATTTTTTATGAAATTTAGAAGAAAATAAAAAAGCAACCTCAAAAGATGTTAAGTTAATGTACCTGAAGAGTAGATGCAGTGACTGTCAATGATTTTATATTAGCAAACTCGGAGAGCCATTTGAACAGAAAGAAAGGAGGCCCACAACTACTTAGAAATACTTCGGCATCAATATGTACATGTTGAAGAGAAGAAACATTGCTCCAAGAGATATCCTGATGAGGATATCCACTAAAAGCAAATGTAGAAAGACTGGGAGTGCAAAGAACAATTTTATAATAGTCGTTTTAGTCTGACTCAATGTACATAGTAAAACTGACGAGGGTCAGGCTTGATATGCAGAGGATTCCTGCACCTTTCACGGTGCATTCGAAAATGAACAAACTTTCCAACCTACTAAAGGTCGAAAATGGTTCAGCGCAACCATTGTCACCAACATAAAATGTAAGATACTCTAGTTCCAAAGTAGATAATGCTGGCAAAGTGAGAGATTTTGGAAACGGGGTTAAGGTATGTTAATGATGGCAAATTGAGAGAAATATGGTGAAAGTCACCATTGAAATTGGAAATAGCAAGGGTGAGATGTTTTAAAGTGTTAGATGAAAATAATTGGAGAGGAATTTGTGCAACGCCACTAGCTGCACAGAGTCGGAGCAGTTGAACATTGTGTGAAATAGCATAGTTGACCACAAATGTGAGTATGTGAGGCTCCAAGCAACAAATTCTATTATCAAAGTGGAGAGTGTGGAGTGAGATAGAAGAATCGCGAAGAGATAAAACCTTAAACACAAACTCGTTGAATATATCAGCAGATCGAAAGTCTCGACAACCAAAACTAAGAGCAGGGAGACGTTTCCAGAGATCCTTCCATCTCGAGGATAAAATGAACGTTCTAACAGCGTGTTTGGTACTCAAAAAAGAGAGTATGTGAAGGAGAATGCAATCGGGTAAGTCGCTGAGCATGTCTTTGTGCTCGGTTCTCACTGACTTCAACTTTCTTCGTCACAGTATTAGGCATTCTGAGTCTAATTTTCATCGTCACGGAACGAAAAATCACAGCAAGTTGAACACAAACACAAAATCGAAATTGGATCAACAAACCTTAATCGATTGAAGAGTAAATTGGAGAAGCAAGAAAATCCTAGGGTGGACCTATGCGGCGATAAAAGGGGGCAAAGCAGAGAGAAAACCCTAAGATATGAAAGTAACCGACTCTCAGCACCATCATCAATCGCGCGCGTATTTCTTCTTTCTTTTGTGATATTACCATATTACCCTCGTCTATATTCTCTAATATTTTTTGCCAAAATCCAAATTACTACTACTAATAAACTACTATCAATCAATTATATCCATGTTAAATGTTAAACTATATTATTATTTTTAAATTAATTATATAATATAAAATGATAAATTTTTATTGAATGATAATATAAAATTATTTTATATTTTCAGTGTACTATTTTTTAACTCTAATAAAAAATACATCTAAAATATAAAATAATTTTATATTATCATATTTTTATATTTTTAAAATTATTTAAAAAATATCGAAATATTATTAATTTATTATTAAACGTGTAAAATTATTTTACATCATTAAACTCTAAATCAAAACATGTTAATTAAAATTAATAATTAAAGCAACATTTTTTTATATTTTTAAAAAATATTAGTATTCTTCATTTTTATTTTTATATTTATTGTTTTATTTTTATATTTATATTTTTATTGTAAGTGTATATACATTAAATTTGATAACTAGTATAAATTCAATGTTTTAAAATATGAATTTTCATTTTGCTTTAGGAAACGTTTAGTTTTTATTGTAAATATATTTATTTATAATTTTTTTTTCTCTGTATTCAAACAATGTAACAGATGTAATATTTTTTAGTTAAATAACTTAACTTTTTTAAATAACAATAAAGTTATAATTTTGACTATTTTTATTAATATTTTATTAAAAAAATCCAGTACATTCATAATAACACCTTATTTTTTATCAAGACCGGGACTATCACAAATATATATTAGAAAAAAAAGATGAGAGACAAAAAATAAAGGGGATAAGACCAAAATAACTTAATGAGAAACTCTATAATAAAGAAGATCAATGGAACTCCTAGTAAAATCTATTAGAATATTCCTATGAACAAAATTCCACCAAGTGAAATCATGTACATGTAATTTTATATTTAGCTAATTTATTTGCACAATAATTACCTTCTCTAAATATATGAGTGACCAAAAAACGAATAGATCTAGTATGATATTGAGTATTTTCTCATATGTTTCGAAGATTTCTAAGGACCATTGATGGCTTATTGAACGCTAAAACCACCAACTTTAAATCTGATTCTTTTGCACGTTAAAACCACTAACTTTGAATTTGATTCTTTTGCAATCTCAATAGCCACCATAGCACATGTTAACTCACTCAAAAAAGCATTTCCCATCCCAATTTTTATTGAGAAGCTGCCAAGATGACTACCATTATGGTTCTTAAATATTCCATCGCAAGGTGTGTTACCCGACACACACACACTAATGTTCCATCAGTATTACATTTGACCCAGTTGAGAATAGAAGGACTCCATAGAAATTTTTTAACCACGTAAGACTTGGGAGGGTGCAAATTAACCTTGTAATTTTTTAGAATTTTGAAGTCCAGCATTGAGCTAGAGTCAGTTCTTGGAGTAGCATTACTTGTGTAAGAACCTCAGCATTAATGACATTGGTTGTTAATTTCCAGTGAGTATTAACGTTATTAAACCTGATTTTGTTCCTAGTCTTCCATATTTCGTTAATGGTGTTGATAATTGTTGCTAACACCACCAACTTTCCTTGGGCAGAAGAGGGCATGTTTGTAGCCTTCCAAAAATCATCTATCGAGTAAAAATCTTGTAACATAATAGTGGACGGTTCGCTCCAAAGATGAACAAAAAATCTATACCTAAAAAAATGTGATATGAGGTTTTCATATGGGCCTGGCATAGACTACACATAGAGGGAAATTGCAACCCTCGTGATTTTCATCAGATGGAATTTTATGGTGTAAAAATCTCCAAAACAACAAAGATCTAGAAGTTGGAATGTGGGAATTCCATATAACTCTGTCCCAACTCAGGATTTGTGATGGTTTTTGTATGAATTTGTAGGTTGCCATGATGGTGAGAAATATGTCTTCAACAGGACTCTAAACACAAAAATCATCGTTATCCTCAATGGAAACATGAATATTAGAAAGTAATTGAGAGGGTGAAGGGAATTTCAATTGAATGCTTTGAGGAACATTCAATTGATGGTTTGAAATATAAGTGGAAGAAAGTCATTAATAAATGGTTGGTTCCAATCAGTGATACCCAGAGAATCCAACCAAAACTTAATATTTCTGCCATAGCCAAAAAGCCAGCTATAATTAGATTTGACATTATCAAACGACCTTTTCATACTGCTCCACAACGATGAAAAAATGTGATATCTAATGTAATTTTTGGCCCTCATAACTCAGTCTTTGACTAAACTAGCCCATTGATCCTTAGAATTCAACATGTCCCAATACTGTTTCAAATTAGAGGCTTCATTTAAGGATAATAAAGATCGAATCCCCAGCCCACCATCCTCAAAAGTTCACAATATTTATGCCAAGAAACATTTACCAATTTCCTTCTATCCATCTCTCGTCCCCAGATAAAATTCCTTATCCATCTTTCAATTTTTATTATACAAAAAGATAACGTAAACTTTATTATATTTTTCCTTTAATTTTTTATTTAAATATCATTTATTTTCAATTATATTATTCTAAACATAATCAAAAAATTAATTTAATTCTGATTTTAAGTTTGTTCAAGTGTTAACTTAAATTTTAAATCAAACCAAATCTTTTAAATCAATCTTAATTGACCACCAAATCTAATTAATCATGATAAAATTTGAAATTAAAATATAGTAATTACATTTTTAAAAAATAACATATATTTTTTCAAAAAATTCAAGCAAAGTCACTAAAGTATCTCAACTTAATCACATCCACAAAGTGGCATTCTTGTCCACGAAAGATGGGCGTGTCAATCAAGTACAACAAGTATGCTCTTAATGTGTATATGTTGTATAACATGCTGATAATTACCAACGACCTGCTCTGCATCATGCAACTGCTATGTATACAATTTCTATAGGAATCAAAACCTAGCATGACGCCATCATGTGGCTTCTATCTTCTACAGGGCATCCCATGAGTCAACTCCCAAATAGGCCACCATCAGCTCCACTTCCTCATTTATGATAATCCTACTGTGGTCTAACAATCTTCCCCTGATCGGAAGATGGAGCATGCATCAAACATCATACATTGTGATGGATATCTCACCTTGTAAAAGATGAAAAAGATGATGTGAGTGAATTAGAGAGAGTGAGTTGATTAATCTTGTTGAGTTATTCATGATTAATCAAGCTCTTGATAACAATCAAACCTGAGACCCATTTATCTAGAAGTTTGAGAGAAACTTGTGTGTGTGTGTGTGTGTGTGTGTGTGTGATACGGTGGGAGAACTGACTTGAGGTTTTGCGTTTGTATTCGCAAATGTTGCGGTTAGCAAGAGTCGCCACCGACTTTTTATTTTATCCTAAGGAAAGGTTAAAAAGCACAGCAAAAACCTTTTGAGATGTTTTCTTGGGTTCGGGGAGTAGATTATAGAAAGGGAAGGTATTAGCACCCTTTTTATCCATGGTTATCCATGGGCTCTTAGTTACTTGCTTAGATCACTTGCCTTTTGTTTTCAATTGTTTTAAATGGTGCTTTGTGTGTGGGTTTTGAAAATGTTTTGAAAAGATGCCAATGTGGTGGCAACCTTTGTAATGATCCATGTGGGGATGTATACAAAGATGTACGTCTTTTGAAAAAGTTTTTCATTTGTTTTTGAAAGTTGTTTTGAAAGTGTTGTGGGGTGTGGTTTTTTGAAATTAGGCAAGTGTTTTGCAAGATTGGTTCAAGTAACTAAGAGGTTGTCTACTCCTAAATTTCTCAAAAGATCATTGCTATACTTTAACCCTTTTAACAAGTTTGCTCCACCATTGTATTTGGTGGGCAACCTTGTGTTAGGATGCGAAAGGGACAGGCGCGAGTCATCGTCTAGACCATAATTGCAACGACGTTAAAGGTCTTTGGGCAATTTCTTTAAGGGACTTGATCATTTTGTTTTTGTTTGTTTTGAAAAGTTTTTATCGAGGGACTATGATCATTCAAATTGTTTGCTTTGCCCAAAGAAGTTCAACATGCAATATGGCCCATTTATTTGAAAGGCAACAAGTGGAATACCCTAGGGGGTGCAAGTGTGATTTGTGTGTCCATTTTCATGCTTGTTTATCTTGTATTAGGTCAAACTATTTTTTTATCGTTTTTTCGCATACAAACCCTAATTCTAACATGTTATCATTGAAAGCAATAAAGTGCGAAATTAAAATTACTAAGCTATTACAAAACCAAATATGGGAAGGGGGGTAAAAATGTTCAAATGGGGATATTGACAAGAATTTAAATCTAAATTATTACATCATTTTGAATATTTGCAATTTAAATAATGTACAAAAATTAAATAAAAATGCAAGATGCACAAAAAATGTTTTGTATATGTATGAAAAAATATTATTTATGTAAAAGAGAAAAGAAAATAAAAATGTATTATTTCTGGAGTATTTTGAATTTAGGGCAAAAAAAAACCCTAATTTTAAGGAAAATGTATTATTATTTAATTAAATACAAATGTTTATTTATTATTTATGAAAATAAGATAAAATGAAGTATATTATGAAAAAAAAGTATTTTTGTATCAAATATTAATAAGAATGAAGAATTCAAGTATTTTTATATTTTTAACTTAAATATATTGATAAACATATATATATATATATATATATATATATTATATATTAAACCCTAAATATGTATTATACACAAAATAAATATTTAGTTAATATTTTAATAAAATAAATAAAGAGTATTTTCTATGTGAAATATTTTCAGAAAGTAAATAAAAATAAAAATTGCATTTACATTATTTTTATATTTATTCTAATAATAGTATATATATATTTATGTACAAACAAAGAAAATAAACAAATAAATATGCAATAAATGCAAAAAATGATGAAAAAAAAAATATTTTTAATTTTCTAATGTCATGAGAAAAAATAAACAAAGTCAACCAAAAAAGAAAAAAGTCAAAAAGAGTCAAAAATGAAGCAAATGGGCTCAGGGGGTGTAAACATGGAAATGGGGTGTGAAAAGAAAACAAATCCAGGCCCAGCCCAGACCACTTCTTCTTCAACCTCTGTACAACATCCTTCAAGCAAAACACGCGTTTTTTTATCTCTGGATTCCTGGACTTTCAAGCAAAACTCATAACATGAAAAGTGTAGAGCATTAAGAGACGGTTTCAACCATATAAAGAACATGACCTATATCTCTAAGATGAGGGAGAATTTCTCCTCCCCCCATTTCTGACCTAACTTTTCATCAATGTTCAGACATGAAATTCTCTAAGCACACGAAATATAAATGAAATCTAAACATATGAGCATGTTCAGGGCTATGATTGTGACATGTTTTCTTCAAAAATCTAAAGCTAACAATGCCTAATGAGGGAGATAGAGAATGTACCTGTTCAGTTGGAGTCGAGCTTTGCAATGGAGGATGTTTCAGAGTGAAATGATGACTTGTACAGCTTCCTTGAAGTGTAAGGATGCTTTTCCAATTCCTACTTTGTCTTGAAACTCCCTGAATCGAGCTAGTGAACTCCAACTGCAAAACAGAAAATTAAAAATGGTGAAGTGGCTTGGAGGTGTTACAGGTCTGATTTTAGGACATGGTTAGCTTGTATATGTTGTAGGGAAGGTAGAGGAAAAGGTTTGGATCAAAATGCTCGAAGGGATTGGGAGTTTGCACTCAAACTGCAGGGGTTCCCCTGTTTGAGCAGTTTCAAGGTGATTTTGAGATGGAGGGTGCTTTAGATGTTTAGGACTCGTGCAAAAGCTTGGATGTGGTCTATGGAATGTGTTTGATAACTTCTCTCTTCTGTTCCTAAGCTGAGATGAGATATGGCACAAGTTATGGACTTTTCTTGAACTTGAAGCAAGCAAAAGCAAGTTGGCTTTCTAGGTCAGTAGAGGACCCCCTAATGTGCTGCATAATCCTCTCTTGATCAGTGTGTTATGCACATAATCTTGTGTCAAGCAGATTTTCCATGTACTTCCTTGATTTGCAATTGGACATAAAGTTAACCTTTTCAAAAATGGAAATTTCACTTTATCTAGTTTAGGATTAATCTTGCATACAATGCTTGCACTCAAAGAACAACACCTTAACACATTGAATATGCATTAAATTATTGAGTATGGAATGGTTCAAGGACCTGTAATCAAGCATAAAGCAAACTGATTTCAAATTGGCAAGATTATGAACATGTCTTGATGAAGAACAAAAAGTGAATTTTTGCCAACTTGTGAAATTCGAATCTCTCAAGTTATGAGGTTGTTTGATGAGTTCTTGGACATTTTGGAAAGCTTGGAATGTGTACTACAATCCATCTTTGAAATGCAAATCAAAATTCCACGTGGAAGGGTATGAAAAGTGGCCTTGAAGTAGGGTAGAAAACCTTGTCAAAATAGGTCAAATTTCACTAAGTTAAAAGATGGTTTAGTGCCCTTATTCAAAAAATTATAACTTGAGATACAAGCTTCAAATGAGAAAACTTTGTGAATCAAAGTTGTAGATTATGCAACAAGCTACAACTTTCATGTTTTGACTTTTGTTTGAATCCAAATGGATCTTGGTGAAAAGATGGGGCAAAGTTGGGAAAAAATTAGGGTTTTTCATAACTTAGAAAAATTTTAAGTTATGAAAAATTCCATTTTCAAACCCTAATTTGAATTTTGTGATTTCTTGGTGAACAAGTTTCAAGATTTGGCAAGTTTTGATGAAAAATGAATCTTGACTCTTGATTTTGACCAAAAAAGTCAAAGTTTGACTTTTCAGTATACAGTCAAAATTGATCAATTGACTGGGAAATTCAACTGTCAACCTTGTGTACTTGGGATCTTTTGAGCTTGATGAATGTGTCAAGACAATTCCATGGGGTCCTTGAGTCCATATGTTAGCTTGGTTTGCCATTGGCTAGGTCAAACAGTCAAAAATTTCCTTTGTGCAGTCAAAACCCTAAAAATGACCATTTTGCCCTTTTGGTGATCTGATCAAATTTCTTGTGGAATTGTGATCCAAACTTGATCAAATGGTCCATATGAGTTCAATATGTTGATGTGGATCAAATTTCATGAGGTTTGACTGTCAATTGGCCACAATTGACATTTTCCCCAATACAGCTGATTTTTTAGGTCAACTGTCCAATTGACTGGGCAAAACTTTGAATCAAGGCTTGAAACTTGGTATGGGTAAACTTGGGAGTCCAATATGAAGCATGAAAGTCATCTTAGGCATTTTAGGTCAAAACATCTTTGTTCAAACACAAACCCTAATTTGAGTCCACAGTGCAAGGAGAAGTCTTGAGCAGAGGAAAACCCTAACTGGATCTTGATCTTCAAAGGTCTTGTGATGAGAAAATGTTGAGGAAATGGGAGGGCAAATTTTGGGGTACAACAGTTGCCCCTGTTCAATCTTCTTGAACCTGGAGAGTTAGATTGGCAAGTTTGCCTTTCGTGACTCAAAGGTAAAAGGAGATTGGACACTAGAGTGCCCGGAAATTTGCACTCGCATGCTGGAGTCTCAACAGTGTGATGTCGGGAATGGGCTTATAGATGCCATTTGGAAAGATGGTGGATAGGGAGATGGGCTTATAGATGCCATCTGGAGATGTGACAGAACCTTGTCGGGAATGGGCTTATAGATGCCATTTGGAAGTGTCGACCGCATAAGAGATTCCTTAGTGAGAACTCATGTATTTGAGAAAGACAGATGTTTTCCTGGCTTGCTACAGGTGTTGAATCTACAATCGGTTGTTCACAGATGTGCCCTGGCTGGATACAGGTGTCGAATCTGGAAATAGTTGTCAATAGATGTGCCCTGGCTGGATACAGGAATCGAATCTTCGAACTCCTCAGACGTGCCCTGGCTGGATACAGGAATCGAGTCTGGAAACGTGGTCAACAGATATGCCCTGGCTGGATACAGGAATCGAATCTGGAAATGTTGTAGTTGATAGATGTGCCCTGGCTGGATACAGGAATCGAATCTTTGAACTCTTCAGACGTGCCCTGGCTGGATACAGGAATCGAGTCTGGAAATGTTGTCAACAGATATGCCCTGGCTAGATACAGGAATCGAATCTGGAGATAGTTGTCAATAGATGTGCCCTGGCTGGATACAGGAATCGAATCTTTGAACTCTTCAGACGTGCCCTGGCTGGATACAGGAATCGAGTCTGGAAACTGATCACTCTCAGATGTGCCCTGGCTAGATACAGGTATCGAATCTGGAATTGTGACAGTTGAAGGTAGTTGTCTTTGGGATTGTCTTTTTCCCTGAAAAGGCAAAAACATAAGTTGTATGCAATGTCATGATGTATGATATGCATGATGATGTTCAACATGAGACAGTGTTGTATGCACTTTATCATGTATGTAAGCAAGATGTATGAAAATGTGAAATGTTTATGGATGTAATTTCGCCTTAGGAAAATAAATCCTTGACGGTCGGCCGGAGAATTGCTCTGTGGAAGAGATACTTGGCCGAAGTTTTGATGCGAGGCCTGTTGAGGACTCTAATGATGGATTCCGCTGGGGATAATGACGATAAACTCCGTTGGGGATAATGACGATAAACTCCGCTGGGGATTGAAGGAATTTTGCCGAGGGCGGTTGTTGTACCCCAAAATTTTCCCTCCCATATTCTTCAATAAATTGCCAAGCCAAGTCACAAAATTCCCCAAGGGTTGTGCAGTGCAACAGTCTCTCATACAGTCAAAACTAGGGTTTGTGTTCTGATCAAAGAAAGGAAGTTTTCAAGGACCCAATCAAGTCTCATATGCTTACAAAGATGGTCAAGTATCCTCATGTCAAGTTTCAAGGCGTTCAGCACAAAATTGCACAGTCAAAACCCTAGATTGCACTACAGTCAACTGTAGGGGCAAAATGGTCATTTGACAGTCAAAAGTTCAAATTTTTGGTCAACATATCATTTTGAAGCCACAAACATCATTTGATCAATGCTTGATCATGATTCTCAAAATTTGGCTCAGAAATCATCAAAGATACAAAAGTTACTATATTTGGACAGTTGAAAAAGTCAACTGAAATTGACCAGGGAATAACTTTCACATGGATTATCAGAAAAATTCCATCCAAAGCTCATTTTGAAGAGAAAGACATTTCCTACAATTCATCTTCATATTCCAAGTCCAAGAAATGCTCTCACAAAAAGTTATCAATTTCAATATTATAGGTCATTTTCAAAAGTCAACAAAAAGGGACTTTAAGTCAAAGGCTATAACTTGAGATTGGTAAATCAAAATGACATGGGACCAAAGGAATTGGTTAGAGGACTCAAAGAACTTTCCAAAATGTCCAAGAACATGTGAAAATCTTAAAAATTGAGCAAGTTATGCCTTGTGGAAGTTGGGAAATTTTTAGGAATTTTGAAAAGTCAACAATGGTTCAAATGACCTAAAAATGCAAATGGGCCTATTTTTCTTCCATGATTCATCATTCTAAGCCTATGCACGACCACTTGGCCCAAAGGGAAGTATTTTCTCAATTTTTAATTATTTATTTGAATTTATATTAATATTAATTCATTTAAATCATTTAAATATATAGAAAATATAAACATGACCTAAAAAAATCTTTTTGTACACATTCTAGGCTCAAGATTTCGTGCACAATTAAATATGGCAAGATTTGGTTGATTTGGCATGATTGAACAAAATTACACATGAAAAAAGATTCAAAAAAGATCTTATACAATCAAATATTGAAACCATTGAATTCATGAGATTTTGTTGAAATTTGTTAACCTAATATGCTCTATACATATTCAGAATCACAACCCTAAAGGAATGAGACTCTCAGCTGCGCTCAGAAGCCATACACAAACTTGAAAATTCTTGAAAAAAGTTCAAAACTGAAAAGCATTCTAGAGGACGATTCAAGCCCTAATCTTGATCCCATTAGCTTCCTTGGGTAACTCTGAACGTGTGCCAACCACAAACAACAAGCAAAGCTCCAAGAATTGGTAGATTATGTTCAAACTGAACCACGAAATTCTTGAAATCGTATAGCATAATTCAAGCATCTTTTTGCATTTTTCTTTATTGATTCATGCTCATAATGATGTTTCTAAGCTAACCAACGTATTCAATTGAGTTTTCATTGGCCATACGCGATTCTACCATGTTCATATTCTAGGGTTTTTCAGAGCTTGATTTAGGGCTTTTACAATACAGTAAAATTAGGGTTCCAGACTTATGCCATTCAAACCAGCTCATCAAGACGAGGAGATATGGACCCTCGCGATCAATTTATTGATGTCACAGCGCTAGTCGCAATTTTTCATAAACATGCCTAACACAACGCGTTGAAACCGTTGCCTCTGTGTTTTATATTTCAAGCACGCGAGGAAGATGAGTACATGGCACGCTGTGATTCGTCAGTTCAAAAATTGGCGCGTTGGTGCCCACTAGCTTTGCTTTTCCTTTATATTGATTAATTGTTATTATATATTAAAAGAAGTCAAAGTGGTTCAGTGGCAGGTGGATGCGTTTGCTATGTTCATGACCTGGGTTCGAACCCCAGGTCTATACAATTTCCACATTATTTTTCACTAACAATTCTTATGCAGCACGCCTATTGAGGATCACCATATTCCATCATCATCCCACCATACACGCGTCCAGTGAGAGCAGATCAAGGGCTCAAATTCAAAGAACACCATAAACGTAGTCAAACATGCCATACAAGATCTGGAAAAAGTCAACGAATTCAAAGTTAATTGGGCCAGGCTTTACCATCAAAACCTCCATATTGGGACTACACCCCCACCCTGGTTTGCCTTCACTATTTTTATTTATTTATTTTTTATCCTTGTTTTAATTGTTATGTTTATTTTAATTATTGTTTATTTACTTAATTATTTTTTAACAAAATACAAAAACATCATAAATTCAGAAAAAGACAAAAAGTTAATAATTATTTTATTTTAATTGTTTTTTTTTAAGATAAGTTAATATGTAATTATTTAGTATAATTAGGTTATAATTTTAATCCTTTTAATAACTAAAATCAAAAAATAGAATTAGGTTTAATTTTTATTCCTTTAATTTGTTTTTTATCACAATATTATTTATTTATTTATTTATTTTTATAATTAAATGCACATAAATTAATTTAGGGTTTAATTTAGGTTAATATAACATTTTCATGATAATTAAAAAAACATTAGAGTTAGGGTTTGACGTTTCATTTTAATTGTAATTAATTATTCTTTCTATTAAATCTTAAAAAATACAAAAAATACCAAAAACATTTAATTTTCATTTTTTATTTTAATTCCTTATTAAATTTAATCTTTTTGCAAAAAGGGTCCAACGCCCATTGTTTTTAATTATTTAATTTGCGCATTTATTTTATGTCATTTATTATAATTTTGTATCTCTCCCAAAGCATTGTAATTTAAATTTCTCGCACTTTTATTTATCGCTTTATTTATTTTCCGCTAAATCGGGTCCGGTTTAATTTTGGCGATGTGGACCCGCGCCTTTGTAATAGTTTAGGAACTTTAATTTCTGCAACTTTTTTAACTGTTAATAATTGCATGCAAGAATGAATGTCTAAATAAAAATAAACGCTAGATCACCAATAACATGACAAGACAAATATCTGAAAACGACACACGAATCGCACACACCACCCCTAGGGTACGCCTCACTGTTGCCTTTCGAAAGGTGGTCGTCGAGTAGAGGACGTCTTAGTAAGTCCTCATGATCCGGGAACCTGGCATGAGGGTAGCTTCTAAGGTGTCTTCCCATTGCTCTGGTGATCACCACGTCCCTACAAACTCGAATTGACCCGAACACCTCCAACGGTGGTGCTACCTACCTCTCAATGGTGGGATGGCATTACTCTTAAGGACATTTACACAGACGAATTCCTTAGGGTAGGTAGGTTCTCAAGGATACTTGCTCAAATTTCAAAAACAAACAAAATCTTTTCACACCAACACTTTTCAAAAGCTTTTAAAGCAAATTTTTCAAACACTCTGACGTATGAGTCGAACTGGAATTTTTCAAAGAAACTTTTTTAAACCCACATTGAAAAGCAAGCAAACATTTTGAAAACACATTGAGCAAGTATCTAAGAGCCCATGGATAACCATGGATAGAAAGGGTGCTAACACCTTCCCTTTCTATAACCTACCTCCCGAACCGAGAGCAATCTCTTTAAGGAATTTTTCTGTGCTTTTGTCCTTTCCATTTGGAGAAAATAAAAGACGGTGGCGACTCTTGCTTCCGCGACATTTCGCGAACCAGCGTTAAACAGTCAGTTCCAGATCCACCGATCACAGAACTGGCGACTCTGCTGGGGAGCATCTTTATAAAGTGAGGTGTACCTTAGGGCTAGCTTATAACTATGTTTTCAATTGTTTTCCTTGTGTGCTTTAAATTGTGGGTTGCTTGGGAGTTCTATAGATCCTAAACCCAGATCTGGGGATACCTTCTTAGAAAGTAGCAACAAGGCTGTGAGGGAACTGTGCGGGGTATACCGACATGTTTGAAACAGTCTGCTACGTTGATGTGGCACTTTGGTGTGTACCGGTAACCCTTGAGTTCAGTCAAGGAGAGTACGGGGCCTCCGCGTGGTGTCATGAAGCATCAACAGACCTTAGGAACCTTAATTGAACTATCTTGGCCTCTTTAGGGTAGTGAGATAACTGACTTTGGTGCAGTCCGAGGTTGGTTGATACTCGATACTACACTCAATTGAGGGTTGCTTTCCTGGAATATTTCGGTCGCCAGTTCAGTGGCTAAATCGAAACAATGAACAATGAAAGCAATCCCGTGATATTGGGAACCTTAGAACCCGGTTACTTTGATTAGGACAGGTTGAACCCACCAACTTCAAGAGGGTACTACCCAGACCCCATGCTGGCCTTAAACCTTAAGGGCTTGTCTTGTGTGCCTTGTGTGCCCTACATGTTTGTCTTTGTAAATATTTGTGGTGTGTTTAATCATAGCATCATGACATCATCCAGCATCATATGCATTGACTAACCATTTCAGGGGTTCGGATTTTCATCTTTGTTCTTGTTTTGTAGGACATGGAAACTGTTCGTAGAAAGACAATTCAGGTCAATCTTGTAAGGATCCCTCCTCAGCTTAAGGAGCTTATATCCAGGATTCCCGAGAACTCTTCATTCAGTGAAAGGCATGGAAGCCTCATCAGCTTGGTCAACACCAACATTGAGGAAGATATGATAAAGGTCTTGTTCCAGTTCTTTGACCCTCTGCATCACTGTTTTACCTTCTTGGACTATCAGTTGGTACCTACATTGGAGGAGTTCTCCCGGCTCCTGAAGATCCCTATCCTTGATCAGCTACCCTTCAACGGTACAGAAAAGGAACCGAAGCTGGAAGAGATTGCTAAAGCCTTGCACCTACAGTCATCTGACCTCAAGGGACATTGGGAAGTCAGAAGTGGTATCAAAGGGTTCTTAGCCAGGTTTCTGTTTGAAAAGGCCTTTGAATGTTGGAACTCCCTTGACTTGCAAGCTTTTGAAGAGGTTGTGGCCCTCCTTGTTTATGGTGTGGTGTTGTTCCCTAACCCAGATCAGCTCATTGATATCAGTGTTGTCCAGATCTTTATGTCCAGGAATCCTATACCTACATTGCTGGGGGACATCCTTCACTCATGTTACACTCGAACCATGAGAAAAAGAGGTGTCCTTATGTGTTGCACTCCTCTCCTGGGAAGGTGGTTTATTTCGCACCTTCCACAATCAGTCCTGAAGAATGAGCGGGGTTTGAGATGGTCACAACGGTTGATGACTCTTACACATGCAGATATACATTGGTGCCCTAGGTCCAGAGAAGATGTCACTATCATTGATCGTTGTGGGGAGTACCCTAATGTTCCTTTACTTGGAATCGGAGGAGGTATTACTTATAGCCCATGCCTGGCTTGGAGACAGTTTGGTTATGCTCGGAGGGACGGTCCTCATGACATGCTAATTCCCGACATAGTTTTTGACTTCGACAACGATACTCAAGGACTTCGTCAGAGATTTATCAGAGCCTGGAGGATGCCCAATAGGATAGACAGCAAGACACTGGGGCACAGGAACTCCATCCCTTTGGAGCCTTATCTCAAATGGGTACGCGCCCGCTCTCAGAAGTTAGTGATGCCTTATCCTCACATGCTCCCGGTAATCAAAGAACCAGTCTCGGAAGGGGAAGTGTCCTACACTATTCAGCACCCTGATATGCCCACGTCCTGGGAAGAGATGCAGAAGAGCTGGATCCAGCTTAAGGAAGAAAGGAGTTCTCTTGAGACAAGTCTGCATGCCAGTGAAAAGAAAGTCTTGGAGCTCACCCGTCTGTTGCATGAGGAGAGGAATCTCAACACCTACATAGCTCCGAAAAGGATGCGCAGTGTATTTTGGGATTGACTTGATTTTTGTACTTTTTGCCCACGAGGCCTTGATGTATTAAACAATGATTTCCTTAATGATAACGTGTGTTCTTTTTGTCTACAACAAATTTGAACTTTCGAACCCTTGAATGCATTGCATACGCATTTCATACATCATGTGCATAGCAGGTTTTTCCCCTTTTCAGGTTGCTTACAGTTCTTCGCTGTTTATTTCAGCATCATGAATCCCGGATCTGAATCAACAGAGACATCAATCAAGGCTCTTCAGGCGCAGAATGCGCAGTTTCAAGAACTAATCAAGGGTCTGGCTAAAGGCCAAGAAGAACTGAAGGCTATGCTCCTGAAGAAGGAGAAGAAGAAGAAGAGAAGAACTGTTCTGTTCAACTCAGGCCGAAGGTTCGGTAATACTCTGCAGCATGAAGAGGCTGTTTCTTCTGTTGGCAAGAGTCCTTCTCAGGCAGAAGTAAAGGTTCCTAGTCTGGTCGTCTCCGACAACGAGACAGATTTTGATGAAGAGCAATACCCTCCTTCAGATGACAGGTACAAACAACTGGAGGACAGGTTGAAGGCTATGGAGGTGCAACAGGCACCTGGGCTGGATTTCGGAGATCTGGGTTTGTCGACTGGTGTGATTATCCTGCATAAATTCAAAGCACCATCCTTCTCGAAGTATGACGGGGCGTCTTGTCCCAAGCTGCACTTAAGGTCCTATGTTCGGAAAATTCAGCCGTACTCTGCGGACAAGAATCTATGGATCCACTTCTTCCAGGAGAGTCTTTCAGGGACTCATCTCGAATGGTTCTATCAGCTGGATGGGACCAAAGTTCGTAACTGGGAGGAGCTGGCTACTGCTTTCTACAAGCAGTATCAGTATAATGCCGACCTTGCCCCCACACGTACCCAACTCCAGGGTATGGCGTTAGGTGCAAGCGAAGGTTTTAAGGAGTACGCTCAGAAGTGGAGAGACCTGGCTGGCAGGGTGCAGCCACCATTGACTGATCGGGAGTTGGTTGACATGTTCTTGGGGACCCTATCTGGGCCGTTTTTCAACCATCTCATTGGGAATTCTTCTGCTGGTTTCACTGATTTAATCTTGACTGGAGAGAGGATTGAAGCTGGGTTAAAATCTGGAAAAATTCCGAAGGGTGCATCATCCAGTACTGAGAAAAAACCCTTCAAGAAGGAGTCTAGCGCCGTATATGGTTCCAGGAGATCAGAGAGAAATGAACACCGCCAATCTGTCAGTGCGGTAATGATTGCTAAGCCTGCTGCCGCTCCCCGGCCAAACAATACTCAGAAGGTGGAAAGACCCCGGAGAGAATTCTCCCGTTTAAACATGACCTTGTCGCAGATCCTGCCACAGTTGCTCTCAACTAATTTAGTGACTGTCAGGGAGGCGCCGAAGTTTCCAAATACTGCATCCCCCAAGTACAACCCGAATGCTCGTTGTACTTATCATTCAGAAAGCCCGGGGCACTCTACTGATGACTGTTGGGCACTAAAGAACAAGCTGCAGGACCTCATTGACGCTAAGGAGGTACAGTTTGAGGCGTCTTACAAGCCTAATGTGGTGACAGCTCCCCTGCCTGCTCATGGGATAAATGCTATTGGAGATGAAGAGGAAGTTGACGAAGCTGAGTTTGATAGCTGGATCTATCCGGCAACTGACGGTGGACTTAACAATTGAAGCGCAAAGGACAATCTCCCTGTTTCTTTTGTTACTAAGTAATAAATTTCTTTGTTTCGTTATATTTTGTAATAAACAATAATAAACTCTATGGCCCGGTGTCTTACCCGAGGCACCGTGGTTCTATTTGTGAGGGCATACAAACTGTCATTTTATACATCATGAATGAAAATCTTGGACGTTTTTCGCATTGCAAATATTGTGTTCCTTTTCTGTCTTTCTTTTCCTTTACATAATTTTCAAAAAAACAGCTGTATTTACACACACACTCACTCATACAGGTTCCAATCCACTCTGGATCTCACTGATAACAACTCTGCTAATGCCAATTATGACTTCGAAAATCCGATCAACTTAGCCGAAGACGAAGGTGAAGATGATTGCGAAGTGCCTGGCGAGCTTGCTAGACTGTTGCTTCAGGAAGAGAGGGCAATTCAACCCCATGAAGAGCCAATGGAAACCATAAACCTGGGTACTGAGGCAGATAGAAAAGAGGTAAAGATTGGTGCCAACCTAGAGCTCAGCGTGAAGCAACGGTTAACCAAGATGTTACATGACTATATGGAGATCTTTGCCTGGTCCTACGAAGACATGCCCGGGTTGGATACCGATATTGTTGTCCATCATTTGCCGACTAGGGAAGACTGCCCTCCAGTTAAACAAAAGGTCCGTCGGATGCGTCCAGAGATGTCTGAGAAGATTAAAGCCGAGGTCATGAAACAGTTCGATGCCGGGTTTCTTGCAGTGACTTCTTACCCTCAGTGGGTTGCTAACGTGGTGCCGGTACCTAAAAAGGACGGTAAGGTCAGAATGTGTGTCGATTACAGGGATCTGAACAGGGCCAGCCCCAAGGATGACTTCCCCTTGCCTCACATTGATGTCCTTGTTGATAATACGGCTCAGCACAAGGTATTCTCTTTCATGGATGGCTTTTCAGGCTACAATCAGATCAAGATGGCACCTGAAGACATGGAAAAGACTACATTTGTTACTCAGTGGGGCACCTTCTGTTACAAGGTCATGCCTTTTGGATTAAAGAATGCTGGGGCAACCTACCAACGTGCCATGGTTGCCTTATTTCACGACATGATCCATCACGAGATAGAAGTGTATGTGGACGACATGATTGCTAGGTCCCAGACTGAAGAAGAGCACCTAGATCATCTGCAGAAGTTGTTTGACCGGTTGAAACTGTACAAGCTGAGATTGAACCCGAACAAGTGCACTTTCGGAGTAAGATCTGGGAAGTTGCTAGGCTTCATGGTCAGTGATAAAGGTATTCAAGTGGACCCTGCTAAGGTCAAAGCTATTCAAGAGATGCCAGTCCCCAAGACAGAAAAGGAAGTCAGAGGCTTTTTAGGGCGCCTGAATTACATTGCTCGATTCATCTCTCATCTGACTGCTACCTGTGAGCCAATCTTCAAGCTGCTGAAGAAAGATCAGGTAGTACGCTGGAACGATGAATGTCAGGCTGCTTTTGACAAAATCAAAGAGTATCTCCAAGAACCACCTATCCTTATGCCACCGGTTGAAGGGAGACCTCTGATACTATACCTGACAGTGCTGGACAACTCAATGGGGTGTGTGCTGGGGCAACATGACGAGTCTGGCCGAAAAGAGCACGCCATTTATTACCTTAGCAAAAAGTTTACCGACTGTGAGACCCGATACTCACTGCTTGAGAAAACTTGCTGCGCTTTGGTATGGGCTGCTCGCCGGCTGAGACAGTATATGCTGACTCACACTACCTTGTTGATCTCAAAGATGGATCCTATAAAGTACATATTCGAAAAGCCTGCTCTGTCTGGGAGGATTGCAAGATGGCAAATGATCTTGACGGAATACGACATTCAGTACACAACCCAGAAAGCCATCAAGGGGAGTGTATTGGCAGACCACTTAGCTCATCAAGCTGTAGATGACTACCAATCAATGAACTTCGAGTTTCCGGATGAAAGCATCATGACTGTAACTGATTGTGAAGTACCTGGACCGGATGAAGGACCTGAACCAGGATCCCGATGGTCTATGCACTTTGACGGAGCTTCCAATGCTTTGGGAAACGGTATCGGCGCCATCATCATATCTCCTCAAGGTACTCATACTCCACTCACTGCCCGGCTATGTTTCAACTGTACCAACAACATGGCGGAGTATGAGGCGTGTATCATGGGTCTTCAAGCTGCGATCGACCTAAGGATCAAATTTCTAAGTGTTTTCGGAGATTCCGCTCTTGTGATCAATCAGATCAAAGGAGAGTGGGATACGAAACATCCAAACTTGATTCCTTACAGAGAATGTGTATTGACCCTGATTCCCCACTTCACAGAGATAACCTTCGAGCACTTTCCAAGAGAAGAGAATCAGTTAGCGGACGCGTTAGCTACAATGTCTTCAATGTTCAAGGTTAAATGGGATAATGAGGCTCCCCGGATCATCATCTGGAAATTGGACGAACCGGCATACTGTTGTGATCTCGAAACTGAATTGGTAACTGAGAAGCCTTGGTACCACGAAGTGAAGAGATATCTGGAAGCTCAGGAATACCCTGAAGGTGCATCTGTCAACGATAAGAAATTCCTGAGGAGGTTTGCAGCCAAGTTCTTCCTAAGCAACGGCATCTTGTACAAGCGAAACCATGATTCAACCTTACTGCGTTGTGTGGATAAGACTGAAGCGGAAAGAATCATGGAAGAGCTACATGAAGGGACCTTTGGTACGCATTCCAATGGGCATACTATGGCTAAGAAAATCCTACGGGCAGGATATTACTGGTCCACAATGGAAGCTGACTGTTACCAACACTCCAGGACATGCCACAAGTGCCAGATCTATGCAGATAAGGTGCATGTTCCTCCGTTTCCCCTGAATGTTCTGACTGCGCCTTGGCCGTTTGCAATGTGGGGCATAGACATGATCGGCGAGATTAAACCTACGGCATCCAATGGACATCGCTTCATCCTAGTAGCGATCGACTATTTCACGAAGTGGGTTGAGGCAGCATCCTATGCTACGGTAACCAAGACTGTGGTGGCACGGTTTATTCGGCACAATCTGATCTGTCGGTACGGCGTCCCTGAGCGGATTATTACAGACAACGGTACCAATCTGAACAACAAGATGATTGCTGAGCTTTGCGAACAGTTCAAAATACAGCACCACAATTCTTCTCCTTACAGACCGAAGATGAATGGGGCTGTAGAAGCAGCAAATAAGAACATCAAGAAAATCGTGCAAAAGATGACAGTAACGTACAAGGACTGGCACGAGATGTTACCGTTCGCTCTGCATGGGTACCGTACCTCAGCAAGGACGTCAACCGGAGCAACTCCTTTCTCTCTGGTTTATGGCATGGAGGCAGTCTTGCCGATCGAAGTGCAAATTCCCTCTCTCCGGATAATGAAGGATGCAAATCTGAACGAAGATGATTGGATCCAGACACGACTTGACCAACTCAACCTCATTGACGAGAAGAGACTTGCTGCTATCTGTCATGGTCAGACATATCAAAAACGAATGATCAGGGCATTTAACAAAAAGGTCAGGCCGCAGGAATATCAAGTTGAGGATCTGGTTATCAAGAGAATCATCCTTCCTCAGAGTGATCCAAGGGGCAAATGGACCCCTACGTATGAAGGGCCATTTGTGGTTAAGCATGTGTTCTCAGGAGGAGCAATGATCTTAACCAATATGGATGGTGACGACCTTCCTCATCCCGCCAATGCAGACATAGTAAAAAGATACTACGCATGAAAAAAGACCCGCTAGGCTGACATGCCTAGGCAAAAATTAGGGCTTCCCGGCGAACCAAAAGGGTTCGGGCAAAATGAAGGGATGAAAATGAAAAAAAATCTGTACACCCGGCAAGTCGAAAACCTGAAAAGGCGGCTTGGGCAAAAATGGGTATCCCGGTGGACTGAAAACCCGAAAGGGCGGTCCAGGCAAAAATTAGGGATAAAAGCGTAATACTATGTCTCATCGGATCACTTTGTATCCAGAATCCGGTAGCTACATCAAGTTCAGACAGCATCAATCAGTCAGCTTCACCTTCAACCAAGGTCATCAAGTGATGAAACGCTCAGAGTTATAAAGGCGATAGCAGAGTTGAAACCCAGTGGGATCATTCATCTTTCACACAGCTGTTTTACTTTCTTTTGTACAAAACTTGTATAAACTCTTTTGATCGGCGGCGTACCTCTTACTAGGACGTCAGCCTCTTGTACACAAAACGCCTATTCAGGCCATTCAAAAATCAATACAAATATATTTTTCAGTTAAACGTGCCAAGTGTTTTTCTTTTTTCTGTTTTGTTTTACGAAGAACGTCCAAGGTTCAATTTGTGATATATGCATTGACAATAATTTGCTAACTCATAAATATTTGCATACGAAACAAAGGAATTAATGGCAGGTGACACTAGAAACAGGGGCAATAAAGAGTTGTCTAAACAATCCAAGTGTTCTATCCTCCAAGGTACCAAGGTAGGTTCAGCTAAAGAACACGACCAGTACATATTAGTTCCCCAGAGAGTAAAACAATACATTCTTCTCCAAGCAAATCATCAAATATCAAGGAAATTGAGTATCCTCCAGCCGATCTCAAACATTCCCCAGCAGCAATACATATATTCTTAACAAGCATCCCCGGCAGTCTTGGGCTAGAGATTGTTCCCCGGTGGTATATCAACATTCAAAAGAATCACTTCTTCCCCAGCATATTCAAAACTCCCCAGGAGAGTCCCATCCATTTTCCCCCAGGAAAGTTGGAATCATATCCCCAAGCAATAAGCTTATCCCCAGTATATTCTGGAAGCTTATCCCCTAGCAGAGCACGAACGCGTCGTCCGGCTTTATTTAAAGAGTTATTTCCTTAATAGGATATAACTGGGTTATCCTCAGCCAAAAGCCACAGAAAGAGCGTCGTCGGCAAAAGTCATCCTATTCCCAGCGAAGTCCTTCGACACTTCCAATAACAAGGATATCCTCAGCAAGTTATCAACAATTCAGCAAAGCATCTCTATCCCCACAGAGTACCGCTTCCCAGCATGGTCGCTAGAGTATCTTTTCTCCCCGCAGAATCCTCCATTTGCCAAGTTTATTCCGCAACGGAGTCATCTTCTCCTACCGGTATTCTTGCAGTTATCATCCCCAGCGGAAGCAAAATCTATTCTTCAACATCAGCCCAGGATATGACTTCCCGGCACCCGTCAAGGATTTACTTCCCTAGACGAAAACACACATTCATAAAACATCACATACATTATAGCATGCATATACGTATCATATCATACAAGTCTCATTTATATTGAGAACATCATTGCTTGATTCATGTCATGCATTGCATATGACTGACCTTTACCTTTCAGGAAAGAATCAGCTAAATTCTCAATCATCTTTCAAGACCTAGCCTGGTTCAGTTAAATCGACCCTAAGATTTTCCTGATGCTTATCCAGTCAAAGGCCTTCTCTGGTTCAGTCAGATCGACCCTAAGATCTCCCTGATGCTTATCCAGTTGAAGATATTCCAAGACCTTGTCCGGTTCAGTTAAATCGACCCTAAGATTTTCCTGATGCTTATCCAGTCAAAGGCCTTCTCTGGTTCAGTCAGATCGACCCTAAGATCTCCCTGATGCTTATCCAGTTGAAGATATTCCAAGACCTTGTCCGGTTCAGTTAAATCGACCCTAAGATTTTCCTGATGCTTATCCAGTCAAAGGCCTTCTCTGGTTCAGTCAGATCGACCCTAAGATCTCCCTGATGCTTATCCAGTTGAAGATATTCCAAGACCTTGTCCGGTTCAGTTAAATCGACCCTAAGATTTTCCTGATGCTTATCCAGTCAAAGGCCTTCTCTGGTTCAGTTAAATCGACCCTAAGATTTTCCTGATGCTTATCCAGTCAAAGGCTTTCTCTGGTTCAGTCAGATCGACCCTAAGATCTCCCTGATGTTTATCCAGTTGAAGATATTCCAAGACCTTGTCCGGTTCAGTTAAATCGACCCTAAGATTTTCCTGATGCTTATCCAGTCAAAGGCCTTCTCTGGTTCAGTCAGATCGACCCTAAGATCTCCCTGATGCTTATCCAGTTGAAGATATTTCAAGACCTTGTCCGGTTCAGTTAAATCGACCCTAAGATTTTCCTGATGCTTATCCAGTCAAAGGCCTTCTCTGGTTCAGTCAGATCGACCCTAAGATCTCTCTGATGCTTATCCAGTTGAAGATATTCCAAGACCTTGTCCGGTTCAGTTAAATCGACCCTAAGATTTTCCTGATTCTTATCCAGTCAAAGGCCTCCTCTGGTTCAGTCAGATCGACCCTAAGATCTCCCTGATTCTTATCCCAGTAGAAGACACCCAAGATTTTTCTCAACGAGCGTTGTTGAAGTTAAAATCGCCCAAGGTTCTCTTACCATCCATGCTAAGGCAATAACCATCCTTGGTTCATTCATCAGCGTTTGAAGCTCCATACTCAGCTCCTGTAACCAGTCAGGACACATCTATACCAAGCATCTAAAATCAGCTCCTGCAACGTGTCAGGTACTCGTTTTCTCTTTTGCAGGTATGCAGGTTCTCACTAAGGAATCTCCTACGCAATCGACATCCAGATGGCATCTATAAGCCCATCACCCTATCCAGCAATCTCTAAATGGCATCTGTAAGCCCATTCTCCCGTCACTGTTACTATGTGAGCGCAAATTTCTGGGCACTTTAGTGTCCAATCATCTTCTACCCTCGGATTACGAAAGGCACGCCAGCCAATCTGCATCCTCAGGTCTAAGAAGATTGAACAGGGGCAACTGTTGTACCCCAAAATTTGCCCTCCCATATTCTTCAATAAATTGCCAAGCCAAGTCACAAAATTCCCCAAGGGTTGTGCAGTGCAACAGTCTCTCATACAGTCAAAACTAGGGTTTGTGTTCTGATCAAAGAAAGGAAGTTTTCAAGGACCCAATCAAGTCTCATATGCTTACAAAGATGGTCAAGTATCCTCATGTCAAGTTTCAAGGCATTCAGCACAAAATTGCACAGTCAAAACCCTAGATTGCACTACAGTCAACTGTAGGGGCAAAATGGTCATTTGACAGTCAAAAGTTCAAATTTTTGGTCAACATATCATTTTGAAGCCACAAACATCATTTGATCAATGCTTGATCATGATTCTCAAAATTTGGCTCAGAAATCATCAAAGATACAAAAGTTACTATATTTGGACAGCTGAAAAAGTCAACTGAAATTGACCAGGGCATAACTTTCACATGGATTATCAGAAAAATTCCATCCAAAGCTCATTTTGAAGAGAAAGACATTTCCTACAATTCATCTTCATATTCCAAGTCCAAGAAATGCTCTCACAAAAAGTTATCAATTTCAATATTATAGGTCATTTTCAAAAGTCAACAAAAAGGGACTTTAAGTCAAAGGCCATAACTTGAGATTGGTAAATCAAAATGACATGGGACCAAAGGCATTGGTTAGAGGACTCAAAGAACTTTCCAAAATGTCCAAGAACATGTGAAAAGCTTAAAAATTGAGCAAGTTATGCCTTGTGGAAGTTGGGAAATTTTTAGGAATTTTGAAAAGTCAACAATGGTTCAAATGACCTAAAAATGCAAATGGGCCTATTTTTCTTCCATGATTCATCATTCTAAGCCTATGCACGACCACTTGGCCCAAAGGGAAGTATTTTCTCAATTTTTAATTATTTATTTGAATTTATATTAATATTAATTCATTTAAATCATTTAAATATATAGAAAATATAAACATGACCTAAAAAAATCTTTTTGTACACATTCTAGGCTCAAGATTTCGTGCACAATTAAATATGGCAAGATTTGGTTGATTTGGCATGATTGAACAAAATTACACATGAAAAAATATTCAAAAAAGATCTTATACAATCAAATATTGAAACCATTGAATTCATGAGATTTTGTTGAAATTTGTTAACCTAATATGCTCTATACATATTCAGAATCACAATCCTAAAGGAATGAGACTCTCAGCTGCGCTCAGAAGCCATACACAAACTTGAAAATTCTTGAAAAAAGTTCAAAACTGAAAAGCATTCTAGAGGACGATTCAAGCCCTAATCTTGATCCCATTAGCTTCCTTGGGTAACTCTGAACGTGTGCCAACCACAAACAACAAGCAAAGCTCCAAGAATTGGTAGATTATGTTCAAACTGAACCACGAAATTCTTGAAATCGTATAGCATAATTCAAGCATCTTTTTGCATTTTTCTTTATTGATTCATGCTCATAATGATGTTTCTAAGCTAACCAACATATTCAATTGAGTTTTCATTGGCCATACGCGATTCTACCATGTTCATATTCTAGGGTTTTTCAGAGCTTGATTTAGGGCTTTTACAATACAGTAAAATTAGGGTTCCAGACTTATGCCATTCAAACCAGCTCATCAAGACGAGGAGATATGGACCCTCGCGATCAATTTATTGATGTCACAGCGCTAGTCGCTATTTTTCATAAACATGCCTAACACAACGCGTTGAAACCGTTGCCTCTGTGTTTTATATTTCAGGCACGCGAGGAAGATGAGTACATGGCACGCTGTGATTCGTCAGTTCAAAAATTGGCGCGTTGGTGCCCACTAGCTTTGCTTTTCCTTTATATTGATTAATTGTTATTATATATTAAAAGAAGTCAAAGTGGTTCAGTGGCAGGTGGATGCGTTTGCTATGTTCATGACCTGGGTTCGAACCCCAGGTCTATACAATTTCCACATTATTTTTCACTAACAATTCTTATGCAGCACGCCTATTGAGGATCACCATATTCCATCATCATCCCACCATACACGCGTCCAGTGAGAGCAGATCAAGGGCTCAAATTCAAAGAACACCATAAACGCAGTCAAACATGCCATACAAGATCTGGAAAAAGTCAACGAATTCAAAGTTAATTGGGCCAGGCTTTACCATCAAAACCTCCATATTGGGACTACACCCCCACCCTGGTTTGCCTTCACTATTTTTATTTATTTATTTTTTATCCTTGTTTTAATTGTTATGTTTATTTTAATTATTGTTTATTTACTTAATTATTTTTTAACAAAATACAAAAACATCATAAATTCAGAAAAAGACAAAAAGTTAATAATTATTTTATTTTAATTGTTTTTTTTTAAGATAAGTTAATATGTAATTATTTAGTATAATTAGGTTATAATTTTAATCCTTTTAATAACTAAAATCAAAAAATAGAATTAGGTTTAATTTTTATTCCTTTAATTTGTTTTTTATCACAATATTATTTATTTATTTATTTATTTTTATAATTAAATGCACATAAATTAATTTAGGGTTTAATTTAGGTTAATATAACATTTTCATGATAATTAAAAAAACATTAGACTTAGGGTTTGACGTTTCATTTTAATTGTAATTAATTATTCTTTCTATTAAATCTTAAAAAATACAAAAAATACCAAAAACATTTAATTTTCATTTTTTATTTTAATTCCTTATTAAATTTAATCTTTTTGCAAAAAGGGTCCAACGCCCATTGTTTTTAATTATTTAATTTGCGCATTTATTTTATGTCATTTATTATAATTTTGTATCTCTCCCAAAGCATTGTAATTTAAATTTCTCGCACTTTTATTTATCGCTTTATTTATTTTCCGCTAAATCGGGTCCGGTTTAATTTTGGCGATGTGGACCCGCGCCTTTGTAATAGTTTAGGAACTTTAATTTCCGCAACTTTTTTAACTGTTAATAATTGCATGCAAGAATGAATGTCTAAATAAAAATAAACGCTAGATCACCAATAACATGACAAGACAAATATCTGAAAACGACACACGAATCGCACACACCACCCCTAGGGTACGCCTCACTGTTGCCTTTCGAAAGGTGGTCGTCGAGTAGAGGACGTCTTAGTAAGTCCTCATGATCCGGGAACCTGGCATGAGGGTAGCTTCTAAGGTGTCTTCCCATTGCTCTGGTGATCACCACGTCCCTACAAACTCGAATTGACCCGAACACCTCCAACGGTGGTGCTACCTACCTCTCAATGGTGGGATGGCATTACTCTTAAGGACATTTACACAGACGAATTCCTTAGGGTAGGTAGGTTCTCAAGGATACTTGCTCAAATTTCAAAAACAAACAAAATCTTTTCACACCAACACTTTTCAAAAGCTTTCAAAGCAAATTTTTCAAACACTCTGACGTATGAGTCGAACTGGAATTTTTCAAAGAAACTTTTTTAAACCCACATTGAAAAGCAAGAAAACATTTTGAAAACACATTGAGCAAGTATCTAAGAGCCCATGGATAACCATGGATAGAAAGGGTGCTAACACCTTCCCTTTCTATAACCTACCTCCCGAACCGAGAGCAATCTCTTTAAGGAATTTTTCTGTGCTTTTGTCCTTTCCATTTGGAGAAAATAAAAGACGGTGGCGACTCTTGCTTCCGCGACATTTCGCGAACCAGCGTTAAACAGTCAGTTCCAGATCCACCGATCACAGCGGTCTTCCGTGGTTTTTAGCTGAGGATAACCCAGTTATAAGTCCTTGTGAGGAAATAACTCTAAACAAAACTCGGGAGAGACGTCCGTGCTTCGCAGGGGATAAGCTTCCAGAATCTACTGGGGATGAGCTTTAAGACCTGCCGGGGAATGCTGTATCCTTTCAGGATCGACGAGGAACCAACTCCGCTTGGGGAAAGTATCACTGAATCTTGTTTTACTCTGCGGGGAGCTGAGATGATTCGGCCACATTCTTCAGCTGAACCTACCTTGGTATCTTGGCGGATGAAAACAACCATACTGCATTAGACAACTTCACATTGCCCCTGTTTCTGATGTCGCCTGTAATCGATCTCTCGTTTTATATGCAAATATTTATGAATTAGCAATTTAATGTCAAATGCATATATAAAAAATGAACATTAGACGTTCTTCGCAAGACAAAACAAAAAAAGGAAAACAACGGTAATTTGTATGGACAAGTGAATTTGTATTGATTTAAACTTTGCCTGTGAATAGGCGTTTTTGTACAAGAGGCTGACATCCTAGTAAGAGGACGCCGCCAAATAGTATAGAGTTTACAATTTGAAAAAAGAAACAAAACAGCTATGTGAACAATCCCACTGGGTTCCAACTCTGCTATTGCCTTTATGTCTTCGAACATCTCATCGCTTTGCTGCCTAGTTGAAGATGAAGCTGATTGGTCGATGCCGAAACCTGGAGCCAGATAGTTGATGCCGAATTCCGGATGCGAAGTGATTTAATGAGACATAGTGTTACGCTTCCATCCCTAACTTTTGCCTGGACCGCCCTTTCGGGTTTTCAGTCCACCGGGATACCCATTTTTGCCCAAGCCGCCCTTTCGGGTTTTCCACTTTCCGGGTGTACAGATTTTTATTCATTTCATCCCTTATTTTTGCCCGAACCCTTTTGATTCGCCGGGAAGCCCTTATTTTTGCCTAGGTATGTCAACCTAGCGGGTCTCTTATTTACGCGTAGTATTTTTTCACTATGTCTGCATTGACAGGGTGAGGAAGGTCGTCACCATCCATGGTGGTTAGGATCATGGCTCCCCCTGAGAACACACGCTTAACCACAAATGGCCCTTCATACGTAGGGGTCCATTTGCCCCTGGGATCACTTTGAGGAAGGATGATGCGTTTGATTACCAGGTCCCCAACTTGATACTCTTGTGGTCTGACTTTCTTGTTAAATGCCCTGATCATCCGTTTTTGATACGTTTGACCATGACAGATAGCAGTGAGCCTCTTTTCGTCAATCAGATTTAGCTGATCAAGTCGAGTCTGGATCCAATCATCTTCATTCAAGTCTGCATCCTTCATTATCCGGAGAGAGGGTATCTGGATTTCAATTGGCAAGACTGCCTCCATACCATAGACTAAGGAGAAAGGAGTTGCCCCGGTTGACGTCCTTGCTGAGGTACGGTACCCATGAAGAGCGAACGGTAACATCTCGTGCCAATCCTTATAGGTCACTGTCATCTTCTGCACAATTTTCTTGATATTCTTATTGGCTGCCTCTACAGCCCCATTCATCTTCGGCCGGTAGGGAGAAGAATTGTGGTGCTGTATCTTGAACTGTTCACAGAGTTCAGTGATCATTTTGTTATTGAGATTGGTACCGTTGTCCGTAATGATTCTTTCCGGGACTCCGTACCGACAGATCAGATTATGCCGGATGAAACGTGCCACGACGCTCTTGGTTACTGTGGCATAGGAAGCTGCCTCAACCCATTTCGTGAAGTAATCGATTGCCACCAAGATGAAGCGATGCCCATTGGATGCCGTTGGTCGGATTTCACCGATCATATCGATGCCCCACATTGCGAAAGGCCAAGGTGCCGTCAGGACGTTCAGAGGAACCGGCGGGATATGCACCTTGTCAGCATAGATCTGGCATTTATGACAAGTTCGGGAGTGCTGGTAACAATCGGCTTCCATTGTGGACCAGAAATACCCTGCCCGAAGGATTTTCTTAGCCATGGTGTGTCCAGTGGAATGGGTTCCAAATGTACCTTCATGCAGTTCTATCATGATTTTCTCTGCTTCAGCCTTATCCACACAACGTAGCAGAGTTGAATCATGATTCCGTTTGTAGAGAATGTCGTTGCTGAGGAAGAATTTTGCAGCAAACCTCCTCATGAACTTCTTATCATTGACAGACGCACCTTCAGGGTATTCCTGAGCTTCCAAGTACCTCTTCACCTCATGATACCAGGGTTTTTCAGTAACCTTCTCAGCCTCGAGCTCGCAGCAGTATGCCGGTTCGTCCAACTTCCAGATAATGATTCGGGGAGCCTCATTGTCCCATTTAACTTTAAACATCGAAGACATCGTAGCTAGGGCGTCCGCTAGCTGATTCTCCTCTCTAGGGAAGTGTTCGAAAGTTATCTCTTCAAAGTGGGGGAGCAAGGTCAACACATACTCCTTGTAAGGAATAAGATTCGGGTGTTTCGTATCCCACTCGCCTTTGATCTGATTGATCACGAGAGCGGAATCTCCGAAGACACTTAGAAATTTTATCCTTAAGTCGATTGCGGCTTGTAAACCCATGATACATGCCTCATATTCCGCCATGTTGTTGGTGCAGCTGAAACATAATCGGGCGGTGAGTGGAGTATGAGTTCCTTTGGGAGATATGATTACAGCGCCGACGCCATTACCCAAAGCATTGGAGGCTCCATCAAAATGCATAGACCATCGGGATCCTTCCTCAGGTCCTTCATCCGGTCCAGGTACTTCACAGTCAGTTACCACCATGATGTCTTCGTCCGGAAAATCAAAGTTCAATGATTGGTAATCGTCCACAGGTTGGTGTGCCAAATGATCTGCCAGTACACTTCCCTTAATTGCTTTCTGAGTCGTATACTGGATATCATACTCTGTTAAGATCATTTGCCATCTTGCTATTCTTCCAGACAGAGCAGGCTTTTCGAATATGTACTTGATGGGATCCATCTTTGAAATCAATAAGGTAGTGTGAGTCAGCATATACTGTCTCAGCCGGCGAGCAGCCCATACAAGAGCGCAGCAAGTTTTCTCAAGCAGTGAGTAACGAGACTCACAGTCGGTAAACTTTTTGCTCAAGTAATAAATAGCGTGCTCTTTTCGGCCAGACTCGTCATGCTGCCCCAGCACACACCCCATTGAATTATCAAGTACCGTCAAGTATAGTATCAGAGGTCTTCCTTCCACTGGTGGCATAAGAATGGGTGGCTCTTGGAGATATTCCTTTATCCTTTCAAAGGCGGCCTGACATTCATCATTCCAGCGTACCACTTGATCTTTCTTCAGTAATTTGAAGATTGGCTCACAAGTAGCAGTTAGATGTGAGATGAATCGGGCAATGTAATTCAGTCGTCCCAGGAAACCTCTGACTTCTTTCTCTGTTTTTGGAGTTGGCATTTCTTGAATGGCTTTTACCTTGGCAGGGTCCACCTGAATACCCTTATCACTCACAATGAAACCTAGCAATTTTCTGGACCTTACCCCAAAGGTGCATTTGTTGGGATTCAATCTCAGCTTGTACAACTTGAGTCGGTCAAACAACTTCCTCAGATGGTCAAGGTGCTCCTCCTCAGTTTGAGACCTTGAAATCATGTCATCAACGTATACCTCAATCTCATGATGGATCATATCATGAAATAAAGCAACCATGGCACGTTGATAGGTTGCCCCAGCATTTTTCAATCCGAACGGCATGACCTTATAACAGAAGGTGCCCCACTGAGTCACAAATGTAGTCTTCTCCATATCCTCTGGAGCCATCTTGATCTGATTATACCCTGAAAAACCATCCATGAAGGAGAACACCTTGTGTTGAGCTGTATTGTCAACAAGGACATCAATGTGAGGTAGGGGAAGTCATCCTTGGGGCTGGCCCTGTTCAGATCCCTGTAGTCAACACACATTCTGACCTTACCGTCCTTCTTTGGTACCGGCACCACGTTGGCAACCCACTGAGGGTAAGAAGTTACTGCAAGGAACCCGGCATCAAACTGTTTCATAACCTCGGCCTTGATCTTTTCAGACATCTTTGGACGCATCCGTCGTACTTTTTGCTTTACCGGAGGGCAATCTTCATTGGTTGGCAGGTGGTGAACTACAATGTCGGCATCCAAACCAGGCATATCTTCATAGGACCAAGCAAAAATCTCCATGTAGTCTTGTAACATTTGGATCAATTGTTGCTTCACGCTGAGCTCTAGATTGGCACCAATCTTGATCTCTTTCCTATCCGTCTCGGTACCCAGGTTAATTGTCTCCACCGGCTCTTCATGCGGTTGAATAGCTCTCTCTTCCTGGAGTAGCAGTCTTGCGAGTTCACCAGGCACTTCGCAATCATCTTCACCTTCGTCTTCGGCCAAGTTGATCGGATTTTCGAAGTCATAACTGGCGGTAGCAGAGCTGTTACCAGTAAGATCCAGAGTGGATTGAAACCTGTATAAGTGAGTGTGTGTAAATATAGCTGTCTTGCAATATATAACACAGAAAGGAAAAAAAGAGCACAAGATTCGAAATGCAACAAACGTCCAATGTTTTGATTGATGATATATGAAAATGTCATACAAAAAGCCCTCACAAATGGAGCTACGATGCCCCGGGTAGGACACTGAGCCAACAAAGTTTTAACATATTGTTTGTTACAAATTTGGAAATCAAAAGAAATCAATTACTGCGTGACAAATGTGATAGGGGTAAAATCCTTTGCCGTCCAGTTGCTTGGTCCGTTGCTGGTAGTCGGGTAGATCCAACTGTCAAATTCTGCTTCCTCTGCATCCTCCTCGATAGCGTTCACCCTTGAGCTGGAAATAAACACCGGAGCCTTTCTGATTTTCTCTTTGCGCACAGCCCTCTGAGCCTCTGCAGTAAAGCCTAGCCCAAACTTGTCGTTCTTCTGAGTGAAGTCAGGAAGCTGACCCCAGTTTGCACAATTGCCTTTCTGAACCACAGCCCGGGCATCCCTTAGGGAAGCCATCTTCAAGGAAACATTCTCTTCAACCGTTGTTTCTGCTGCTGTTGAAATTGGATGTACTTCCTCGAAATGCTGAAAGGGGGTTTCAATAAACTCCCCATCCATCTCAATGTATCTGAAGGAATTCAAATGGCTCACCATGTACTCTTCTTCTCCTTGCACAGTGACGATCTTCCCCCTGACGGGATACTTCAGCTTCTGGTGCAAGGTGGAGGTCACTGCCCCAGCTTTATGGATCCAGGGTCGACCCAGCAGATAAGAGTACGATGGACGTATATCCATCACATAAAAAGTAGAGTCAAACACTTGAGAGCCCACACGAATAGGGATGTTAACCTCTCCATGAACCACTCTTTTGGAACCGTCAAAGGCCCTGACGATGATATTGCTGGGTTTCAACTCCAGGCCCTCATAACCCAGACGATCTAAAGCCTTTTTCGGTAGAACATTCAGAGAAGATCCAGTATCCACCAATACATGCGCCAGAGTAGTGCCCCTGCACTCGATAGAGACATGTAGGGCATCATTGTGGTCTCTTCCCTTCGCAGTCAGGTCAGCATCTGAAAAACCCAAGCCATTGTCTGCTGTCAGATTTGCTATGCAATCAGTGAACTGGACTGCAGACGTCTCCTGCGGCACATGGGCCGTCTTGAGAAATGAGATCAAGGCCTTAGCATGGGCCTCGGAGCATAGCAATAAGGAGAGCAGGGAGATCTTGGAGGGCGTATGCCCCAGCTGCTCGACAACATTAAAATCACTCTTCTTTATTATTTTCAGAATCTCCTCCATTTCTTGTCGGGAGGCCTCAGCATTTATGGGTATTGGTGCCTCCATCCGGGCAGGCTCTTCTTCAATCTCTTTGCCCCGAGCATTTGATGACTCGGCAGCAGGGGACACAACTTGATCAGCAACAGGAACGGGTATACTTGTAGGTTTTATAAGGAGGGGTCTTTGAATAGCGGGCGGTGCAATGTCAGGCGAGAAGAGCCTGCCACTGCGGGTAACCTTGGCTGGACCAGTGATATCGCAGATACTGGCGCCAGCGTCGAATTCTTGTTTGATTCCATTCACATACACGTCTGCCCCATAATGCCAGGGGACAGCTTTATCAGATACGTAGGGGAGAGGCCCCGGGACAGTAATAATCACAGGTGCAACAGTCATAATTTGAACAGGCTTCTTCGGGGGAGCCTTGATTGGATTTTTGAAGATGGTAATCACAGAAACTTCTTTCATCGGAACCAACTGAACAGCAGACTTTTTGAATAGAATTTCCTTGCTATCCATTAGGCCTTGGATGCCTAACCTCAGCAAGGGACAATCAAATAGGGAAATAGCACAGAACAGGCAACCTTCACCGCAACCCGGAAATAAACCGGCCCGCAGTAGGTTCTTCTTAACAGTCTTCAGAGGGGTGACAACTTCATTTATCGAAACAGCGTACATTTCTTCCTCAATGGCATTTACTCTATGCTGGGGCATAGGAGCAGTTACAACATTTGGTCTTTCCGGCGCTTCAAACTGAATTTCCTTTGCGTCGATCAGATCTTGCACTTTGTTTCTCAAGGCCCAGCAATCATCAGTAGTGTGCCCGGGACTATCAGAATGATAAGCACACCGGGCATTTGGGTTATACTTTGGAGACGCAGTGTTGACGACCTTAGGAGCTTCTTTGAGGGTCACTAGGTTGGTGGATAACAGTTGGGGTAAAATTTGAGATAAGGTCATACTCAGCCGAGTATACTGCCTCTTGGGCCTTTCACTTCTTTGTTGATTGTACTGCGGAGGAGCAGCAACAGGTTTAGAGATGACCAAAGCGTTGACGGCTTGGCGACTTTCGGGCTTGACTTGTCTCCTAGGACCATAGACGGCACTTGCTTCTTTCTTAAACGGCCTCTTCTCAGCACTTGTAGAGGCAGCCTTCTGTATCTTGCCTGACCTGATGCCAGCTTCAATTCTTTCTCCCGTCAATATCAAATCTGTAAACCCAGCGGAGGAGTTACCAACCAAATGATTGAAAAATGGACCAGACAAAGTCCCAAGGAACATATCAACCAGCTCTCGGTCAGTTAATGGAGGCTGCACCCTGCCAGCCAAATCTCTCCATTTTTGAGCGTACTCTTTGAACCCTTCACCCGTTCCTAGAGACATACCCTGAAGTTGGGTACGCGTGGGAGCGAGATCAGAATTGTATTGGTATTGTCTGTAGAATGCGGTTGCCAAATCTTCCCAGTGTCGGATGCTAGCTCCATCCAATTGGTAAAACCATTCAAGCTGTGACCCCGAGAGGCTATCTTGGAAGAAGTGAATCCAGAGGTTCTTATCCGCCGTGTAAGGTTGGATTTTCCTTACGTACGACCTCAGATGCAGCTTTGGGCAAGAGACCCCATCATACTTGGCGAAGGCAGGCGCCTTAAACTTGTGTGGAATTACTACTCCAGAAGATAACCCCAAATCTCCGAAATCCAGCCCCGGCACATTCTGAATCTCCATGGCGCTCAAGCGGTCCTCCAATTGCTTGTATCTGTCAGCAGCAGGTGGGTATTGTTCGTCATTATAGTTCGTCTCGTTGTCGGAGACTGCAGGACTAGGAGCTCCTCCCCCTTGGGGACTGTTTTTCTCAGCAGAAGAGGTGGTTGGATCAGCTTCATTATGGAGTGTGTTCCCAAATCTGCGTCCGGTGTTGAACAACGCAGTCCTCTTTTTCTTCTTCTTCTTTAGGAGTAGAGTCTTCAGCTCTTGCTGACCTTGGGCTAGGCTTAGGACCATCTCTTGAAACTGTGCACTTTGGGCCTGAAGGGCCTTGATTGCTTGCTCACTGGAGGAGTCTGGATTCATGATGACTGTTCACACAAACAGCGAAGAAAATTAAGCATCCTGCGAAATAGGGTACCTGCTATGCATATGGTGCAATGTAATGCGTATGTATGCAATGCATTCAAGGATTTAGAATATTCATATTTGTTGTAGACAAAAAGGAACGCACATTATATTAATAAGGAGAAATTTGTTAATACATAAATGCCCCATGGGCCAAATACTACAAAATGACTCCTTAAGGTAAAAAGACATTGCGCATCCTCTTTGGCGCGATGTAGGTGTTGAGATTCCTTTCCTCGTGCAGCAGGCGGGTGAGTTCCAGGACCTTCTTTTCACTAGCATGTAGACTGGTCTCAAGAGAATTCTGTTCTTCCTTAAGCTGGACCCAGCTCTTCTGCATTTCTTCCCAGGAGGTGGGCATGTCGGGATGTTGAATGGTGTAGGATGCCTCTCCTTCCAAGACTGGTTCTTTGATCACAGGGAGCATATGAGGATAAGGCATCACTAACTTCTGGGAGCGGGCTCGTATCCACTTGAGATAAGGTTCCAACGGGATGGAGTTCCTGTGCCCCAGTGTCTTGCTGTCTATCCTACTTGGCATCCTCCAAGCTCTGATAAATCTCTGGCGAAGTCCTTGAGTATCGTTGTCGAAGTCAAAAACTATGTTAGGAATTAACATGTCATGAGGGCCATCCCTCCGAGCATAACCAAACTGTCTCCAAGCCAGGCATGGGTTGTAAGTAATACCCCATTTGATTCCAAATAAAGGAACATTGGGGTACTCCCCACATCGATCAATGATAGTGATTTCTTCCCTAGACCTAGGGCACCAATGTATATCTGCATGCGTGAGAGTCATTAACCGTTGTGACCATCTCAAACCCCGCTCGTTCTTTAAAACTGTTTGTGGAAGGTGCGAAATAAACCACCTTCCCAAGAGAGGAGTGCAACACATAAGGACACCCCTTCTTCTCATGGTTCGAGTGTAACATGAGTGAAGGATGTCCCCCAGCAACGTAGGTATAGGATTCTTGGTCATGAAGATCTGGACCGCACTGATATCAATAAGTTGATCTGGATTAGGGAACAACACCAAACCATAGACAAGGAGGGCCATAACTTCTTCAAAAGCTCGTAGGTCAAGGGAGTTCCAACATTCTTGGGCCTTTTCAAACAGAAACCTGGCTAAGAACCCTTTGATACCACTTCTAACTTCCCAATGTCCCTTGAGGTCAGATGTCTGTAGGTGCAAGGCTTTAGCAATCTCTTCAAGCTTGGGTTCCTCTTCCGTACCGTTGTAGGGTAGTTGATCAAGGATAGGGACCTTCAGAAGTCGGGAGAACTCTTCCAATGTAGGCACCAACTGATAATCCGGGAAGGTGAAGCAGTGATGCAGAGGGTCAAAGAATTGGAACAGGACCTTTATCAAGTCCTCCTCAATGTTGGTGTTAACCAAGCTGATGAGTCTTCCATGTCTCTCACTGAATGAAGAACCCTCGGGAATCCTGGACAGAAGTTCCTTAAGCTGAGGAGGGATCTTTACAAGGCTAATCTGAATTGTCTTTCTGCGAGCAGTTTCCATGTCCTATAAAACAAGAACAAAGATGAAGATTCGAAACCCTTGAAATGGTTAGTCAATGCTCATGATGTTTGTATGATGTAATGATGTGATGATTAAATACACCATAAATATTCACAAAGGCAAACATGGTAAGGCACACAAGTCACACAAGCCCTTAGAGTTTAGGCCTGCCTGGGGTCTGGGTATTACCCTCTTGAAGTTTGGTGGGCTCAACCTGTCCTATCAAAAGTAACCGGGTTCTAAAGGTCCCAATATCACTGGATTGCTTTCATTGTTCATCGTTTCGATTTAGCCACTGAACTGGCGACCGAAATATTCCAGGAAAGCAACCCTCAATTGAGTGTAGTATCGAGTATCAACCAACCTCGGACTGCACCAAAGTCAGTTATCTCACTACCCTAAAAAGGCCAAGATGGTTCAATTAAGGTTCCTAAGGTCAGTTGATGCTTCACGACACCACGCGGCGGCCCCGTACTCTCCTTGACTGAACTCAAGGGTTACCGGTACACACCAAAGTGCCACATCAACGTAGCAGACTGCTTCAACCATGTCGGTATACCCCGCACAGTTCCCTCACAGCCTTGTTGCTACTTTCTAAGAAGGCATCCCCAGATCCGGATTAGGATCTATAAAACTCCGATACAAAGCCCACAAATGTAAAAGCAAACAAGACAATCAATTGAAAACAAAGGTGATCTAAACCCTAAGGTTACTCCACTTTTAAGTTCTCCCCAGCAGAGTCGCCAGTTCTGTGATACGGTGGGAGAACTGACTTGAGGTTTTGCGTTTGTATTCGCAAATGTTGCGGTTAGCAAGAGTCGCCACCGACTTTTTATTTTATCCTAAGGAAAGGTTAAAAAGCACAGCAAAAACCTTTTGAGATGTTTTCTTGGGTTCGGGGAGTAGATTATAGAAAGGGAAGGTATTAGCACCCTTTCTATCCATGGTTATCCATGGGCTCTTAGTTATTTGCTTAGATCACTTGCCTTTTGTTTTCAATTGTTTTAAATGGTGCTTTGTGTGTGGGTTTTGAAAATGTTTTGAAAAGATGCCAATGTGGTGGCAACCTTTGTAATGATCCTTGTGGGGATGTATACAAAGATGTACGTCTTTTGAAAAAGTTTTTCATTTGTTTTTGAAAGTTGTTTTGAAAGTGTTGTGGGGTGTGGTTTTTTGAAATTAGGCAAGTGTTTTGCAAGATTGGTTCAAGTAACTAAGAGGTTGTCTACTCCTAAATTTCTCAAAAGATCATTGCTATACTTTAACCCTTTTAACAAGTTTGCTCCACCATTGTATTTGGTGGGCAACCTTGTGTTAGGATGCGAAAGGGACAGGCGCGGGTCATCGTCTAGACCATAATTGCAACGGCGTTAAAGGTCTTTGGGCAATTTCTTTAAGGGACTTGATCATTTTGTTTTTGTTTGTTTTGAAAAGTTTTTATCGAGGGACTATGATCATTCAAATTGTTTGCTTTGCCCAAAGAAGTTCAACATGCAATATGGCCCATTTATTTGAAAGGCAACAAGTGGAATACCCTAGGGGGTGCAAGTGTGATTTGTGTGTCCATTTTCATGCTTGTTTATCTTGTATTAGGTCAAACTATTTTTTTATCGTTTTTTCGCATACAAACCCTAATTCTAACATGTTATCATTGAAAGCAATAAAGTGCGAAATTAAAATTACTAAGCTATTACAAAACCAAATATGGGAAGGGGGGTACAAATGTTCAAATGGAGATATTGACAAGAATTTAAATCTAAATTATTACATCATTTTGAATATTTGCAATTTAAATAATGTACAAAAATTAAATAAAAATGCAAGATGCACAAAAAATGTTTTGTATATGTATGAAAAAATATTATTTATGTAAAAGAGAAAAGAAAATAAAAATGTATTATTTCTGGAGTATTTTGAATTTAGGGCAAAAAAAACCCTAATTTTAAGGAAAATGTATTATTATTTAATTAAATACAAATGTTTATTTATTATTTATGAAAATAAGATAAAATGAAGTATATTATGAAAAAAAAGTATTTTTGTATCAAATATTAATAAGAATGAAGAATTCAAGTATTTTTATATTTTTAACTTAAATATATTGATAAACATATATATATATATATATATATATATATATATATATATATATATATATATATATATATATATATATATATATATATATATATATATATATATATATATATATATATATATATATATATATATATATATATATATATATATATATATATATATATTAAACCCTAAATATGTATTATACACAAAATAAATATTTAGTTAATATTTTAATAAAATAAATAAAGAGTATTTTCTATGTGAAATATTTTCAGAAAGTAAATAAAAATAAAAATTGCATTTACATTATTTTTATATTTATTCTAATAATAGTATATATATATTTATGTACAAACAAAGAAAATAAACAAATAAATATGCAATAAATGCAAAAAATGATGAAAAAAAAATATTTTTAATTTTCTAATGTCATGAGAAAAAATAAACAAAGTCAACCAAAAAAGAAAAAAGTCAAAAAGAGTCAAAAATGAAGCAAATGGGCTCAGGGGGTGTAAACATGGAAATGGGGTGTGAAAAGAAAACAAATCCAGGCCCAGCCCAGACCACTTCTTCTTCAACCTCTGTACAACATCCTTCAAGCAAAACACGCGTTTTTTTATCTCTGGATTCCTGGAATTTCAAGCAAAACTCATAACATGAAAAGTGTAGAGCATTAAGAGACGGTTTCAACCATATAAAGAACATGACCTATATCTCTAAGATGAGGGAGAATTTCTCCTCCCCCCATTTCTGACCTAACTTTTCATCAATGTTCAGACATGAAATTCTCTAAGCACATGAAATATAAATGAAATCTAAACATATGAGCATGTTCAGGGCTATGATTGTGACATGTTTTCTTCAAAAATCTAAAGCTAACAATGCCTAATGAGGGAGATAGAACTCCATGAATGTACCTGTTCAGTTGGAGTCGAGCTTTGCAATGGAGGATGTTTCAGAGTGAAATGATGACTTGTACAGCTTCCTTGAAGTGTAAGGATGCTTTTCCAATTCCTACTTTGTCTTGAAACTCCCTGAATCGAGCTAGTGAACTCCAACTGCAAAACAGAAAATTAAAAATGGTGAAGTGGCTTGGAGGTGTTACAGGTCTGATTTTAGGACATGGTTAGCTTGTATATGTTGTAGGGAAGGTAGAGGAAAAGGTTTGGATCAAAATGCTCGAAGGGATTGGGAGTTTGCACTCAAACTGCAGGGGTTCCCCTGTTTGAGCAGTTTCAAGGTGATTTTGAGATGGAGGGTGCTTTAGATGTTTAGGACTCGTGCAAAAGCTTGGATGTGGTCTATGGAATGTGTTTGATAACTTCTCTCTTCTGTTCCTAAGCTGAGATGAGATATGGCACAAGTTATGGACTTTTCTTGAACTTGAAGCAAGCAAAAGTAAGTTGGCTTTCTAGGTCAGTAGAGGACCCCCTAATGTGCTGCATAATCCTCTCTTGATCAGTGTGTTATGCACATAATCTTGTGTCAAGCAGATTTTCCATGTACTTCCTTGATTTGCAATTGGACATAAAGTTAACCTTTTCAAAAATGGAAATTTCACTTTATCTAGTTTAGGATTAATCTTGCATACAATGCTTGCACTCAAAGAACAACACCTTAACACATTGAATATGCATTAAATTATTGAGTATGGAATGGTTCAAGGACCTGTAATCAAGCATAAAGCAAACTGATTTCAAATTGGCAAGATTATGAACATGTCTTGATGAAGAACAAAAAGTGAATTTTTGCCAACTTGTGAAATTCGAATCTCTCAAGTTATGAGGTTGTTTGATGAGTTCTTGGACATTTTGGAAAGCTTGGAATGTGTACTACAATCCATCTTTGAAATGCAAATCAAAATTCCACGTGGAAGGGTATGAAAAGTGGCCTTGAAGTAGGGTAGAAAACCTTGTCAAAATAGGTCAAATTTCACTAAGTTAAAAGATGGTTTAGTGCCCTTATTCAAAAAATTATAACTTGAGATACAAGCTTCAAATGAGAAAACTTTGTGAATCAAAGTTGTAGATTATGCAACAAGCTACAACTTTCATGTTTTGACTTTTGTTTGAATCCAAATGGATCTTGGTGAAAAGATGGGGCAAAGTTGGGAAAAAATTAGGGTTTTTCATAACTTAGAAAAATTCTAAGTTATGAAAAATTCCATTTTCAAACCCTAATTTGCATTTTGTGATTTCTTGGTGAACAAGTTTCAAGATTTGGCAAGTTTTGATGAAAAATGAATCTTGACTCTTGATTTTGACCAAAAAAGTCAAAGTTTGACTTTTCAGTATACAGTCAAAATTGATCAATTGATTGGGAAATTCAACTGTCAACCTTGTGTACTTGGGATCTTTTGAGCTTGATGAATGTGTCAAGACAATTCCATGGGATCCTTGAGTCCATATGTTAGCTTGGTTTGCCATTGGCTAGGTCAAACAGTCAAAAATTTCCTTTGTGCAGTCAAAACCCTAAAAATGACCATTTTGCCCTTTTGGTGATCTGATCAAATTTCTTGTGGAATTGTGATCCAAACTTGATCAAATGGTCCATATGAGTTCAATATGTTGATGTGGATCAAATTTCATGAGGTTTGACTGTCAATTGGCCACAGTTGACATTTTCCCCAATACAACTGATTTTTTAGGTCAACTGTCCAATTGACTGGGCAAAACTTTGAATCAAGGCTTGAAACTTGGTATGGGTAAACTTGGGAGTCCAATATGAAGCATGAAAGTCATCTTAGGCATTTTAGGTCAAAACATCTTTGTTCAAACACAAACCCTAATTTGAGTCCACAGTGCAATGAGAAGTCTTGAGCAGAGGAAAACCCTAACTGGATCTTGATCTTCAAAGGTCTTGTGATGAGAAAATGTTGAGGAAATGGGAGGGCAAATTTTGGGGTACAACAGTGTGTGTGTGTGTGTGTGTGTGTGTGTGTGTGTGTGTGTGTGTGTGTGTGTGTGTGTGTGTGTGTGTTCTTTATTCACATTCATCAAAAACCTTGACTAACACCTTGTGTTGTTTGAGTGATTATGAGATATTTTGGAATTATTCATCATATTCATCCTTAGTCATTTTCTATTGTTAAGGACCTTTACTTCTAAAGATTGAGTGTTGAGGGAGACTAGTTGTACATTATGATATCTAATATTTTCTATGAAGTTTTATGTTTGTTACAGGTGCAAGTATCATTTCTTGAATGCAGTTTTGTATTTGTTGTTATCTATCAAGATGGGAGTTTCATTATAATCCAAGGAAGACTTTGGTGAGATCAAGTATTTGTTGTCCACAATTTCAAGGGCTCACCTCGAGGTCATCATTTATTGATACTGGCTCACCTTGAAGGTTATGGAATTTGAGCTTGAGGTGGATTAATGAGGCCATAACTTCATAGATATCATCAAATCTATGTACCCCCATGGGCGAATCTATGGTCTTACCATAAATTATCTTTCTTAAGGCCCTCCTTCTCGAATAACTTCAAATATATTGTATCGCAAGCATTATCACAGTCAATAAGTTTCTTGACACGTTTAAGTGTTTGACTGTGGTGGTGATGACTGTGGGGAAAGATTTCATTTGGGGTCTCGCCGACTTTCTCATAACTCAAGCATTAGCCTATCCAAAGCTTTGGTCGAAGCACTCCCCTTTTTTCTTATGGATGGCCATTTGTTCAACAATCTTCCTTTTCATCATCCCCTTTGATGATGCGTTCATTCAGAATGTTTCACCTGTGATGGATACAACGTGTTGACGTTTCTCCTTACTAGATTATTTCTCACCACTACTGGTCCGACCGTGGCAGTGATGATTAGAGGGAAGATTTCATTTAGGATTGCACCGACTTTCTTACTACCATGGAACCCAAGTGATACGTCGCAAGTATATGCCTTTATCAGTTTAGTATAAAAGATTGTCAAATCCCTCAGAGACCAATTTATCAAGTATCGATATTTGTTATTCCTATATGTAGCTAAGGTTGTGTGTATGGTTGGCTTTATGCAAAAATTTAAAATATTGGATTTAAATTAATATTAATAACGAGAGGCCAAAACAAGCCTCGTATTTACCTGTTCTATTCATGTAAATTACAACATTTAATTATAACAAGAATTTTGTTATCTATATAAAATATTAACTAGTGGTAACACCCACTTTCGCCGACGCGTTACCATACCTTAAACGCATAAAATATTGGTTATGGAAGTGTAAAAAATGAGTTAAAAAAAATCTTTTATAGCTTAAAAATAGTTTCTGGTTAGTATGCTTTCGTTATTTTTAAATAAATTTTTTGGAACAATAAGGCCGTATACCATTTTTTCCCTTTTGGTACGTAAACAATATATCTACATTCCTACTTTCGTAGTGAGTCTTTTCTTCTCAGCACATAAAATTTAAAATGGAAACTTATATATTTTCTCGATCAATTATGACCTTGCTTTTGAAAGTGCGGTTACGGTATCGTATGGTATCACTTATTTATTTTGATGTTTTTATCAATTTGATATTGTATTAGCATTTGCGTATTTGTAATTTGATTCATTAATTGTATGCTTGTATCCTTTTCGCATTTCATTTGTAATCGCTTTGGCAATTATGTTGTTGTATCACTAAGAACCCCATTACTCATTTTATAAGAGTGTTTGATCATTGATGACCTTTATTTTTTAATCTCATTACTGTTATTTTTTCGTTTCATTATGTGTAGCTTGAATCACAAGTTATAACTATTAAATCTATATTTTTAATTGATTTATTCGAATCACGTGTAAAAATTGATTTGAATCACAAGCTGTGTGAAACGTGGGAATTACCTCTGGACCATTTGATCTGAATCACAAAATGAACATGATTCGAATCATAAACTCATGCGATCTGAATCAAGTGTAAAAATTGATTCGAATCAACTGCCTCCGTGAAGACATATTTATGCTCTGTTCAAATTGATTTGAATCGTAGTTTTCACTTGATTTGAATCAATTCTTCAAGACCCATTTTTCATCTTTCATTTAAATAGTCATTTCTTTCATGAAAGAATCAAGTGTGAAAAACCTATGTGGGAAAACCATAGAGACAAATAATGATTTTTTCTTCATCTCAGCAGTTGGGACATGTTTCTTCCTTGCATTGATCATATCATTGACCTAAATTATCAATTAAGAGCCATAATCAATACTTGAATAAGATTTAAAAAGAAAACTATGTAACAGGCTATAACCAAACTTACTAGATCACTGAAAGTTGGTTTGACATCTCCATGACATTTCTTGACTTTTGGTGCAGACCTAGAAAATATTCTTGAACCAGATTTCTTTGAAGGGCTTTTGTTTACTGCAACCTGATTTTTTATAGGACTTATGTCAACATTGAATGGTGGAATGTTGAGGAAATTCTCCTCCTCATTGTTGATATCATTGAGAATTACCTCAAGTAAATCTGGATCTATTTCATCAAGATATCCCGTTCTATCTGGATTACCAGTTTACACTGTAGGATGAAATAGGTTCCCCACTATTAACTTTAGGTTGAACAAGATCAACAATTTGTACTGTAGGCTGAATAGATTCACCAATAATTACTTCATCTTGATCAGGTGCAGCAGTTTACACTGTAGGCTGCTCAGTATGCACGGATGCCTGACTTGGTTCCTGACATGGTGCCTTCTTAGGTGCCTCTTTGCCCATTTTATTAAGTGACCCCTTTGGTCTCCCCTAAAAAGTATTAAACAAACCAATTACAATATATAATATTCATCGTATAGTTTTACACATAAAATACAACAAAACACTATACTAACCTTTTTCGCCTTTGGTTTTTGAACATTTCCAGTATGACTTGCATGTGTGGGTAGTGTAGTTCTGGTGACATTTTGGTTACTATGTAGAATAATCTGTTTGTTCTTCTTACATGTCCTATTGTTGTGACCATATTCCATACATGTATTGCACCTATGAGTAGTGTTAGATCTTTTCCACTTGGTTGCATTTGATTCATCATGGTCCTTTCTTCTAAATTTTTTTTGGTATACTTGGGCCTCTTTTGAACATAGGAGGGGAAATGACTGGATCAGTAGTTTTGGGCCACTTGCGTTGGCCATTCAGAGGGGCGATACCTTCCTCATAACACTTGGCATAAGTTTATTTGTGATAGTACTTATGGATATAATTAATGGGATCATCTACTTTCCTATGAATTGCAGAAACTGCATAAACCAACTCCAAGTGTCTTTTGACTCAGTTTCTACCACTCCAAAAGCTAATGGTAAATACTGGTCATTTGGATCTCTTCTAACAGCTATTAACAAAATCCCACCATACTTGTGTTTTAGATGACATCCATCCAGTCCAATAAAAGGCCTACAAGCCAACTTCATAGCTTTCTTTGTTCCACCAAAGCACATATAACACCTTTCAAACCTTGGTAGTAAACCTGGTCCAGGAGTTTGTATGTTCAACTTGAATGTATTTCCTGGTGAAGCCCTCCTCAATTCAGCCTCATATGACCATAATAGACTGTATTGTTTGCTAGAATCCCCCTCCACTACCCTTTTGGAAATCTGTCTTGCCTTAAATGCCCTACAACCAGGAATTTCAGTAGCATACCTCACTCTTACATATGCAATTACATCATTCAATTTCATCTTGTTATTGTTTTTCATTTTATCAACAATTACTTTTGCAACCCATTCAGCTTTAGCACTCTTGTTAAAAAATTGTCTTCCACACTTGTGTTTAGCATACAATGTCTTGATTCTAAATGTGGTTGATGTTAACACTTTACTACACAACACAATGTAATTCATTGTGCCTTGTCCTTGCAAACAACCTTACATCTCACTGCATCATTTATCTCAAATCTCACATCCCTCCCATTCAATATATTATGTTCCAAAATAGAACTCTTGAACTGCTCTAATGAAGAAAATTCCACACCCACCTTGAACTTAAAATCCTTAGATAATTCATTTTCCTCATTAAACCTAACAACCCTAGGCCTATCATCACCACTGTCATCTTCAACACCATTATCAATCTCATTAGTCAAATACTCATCTTCAATGACATGTTCCTTACCCTTTTCTTGTGTAATCAAACAAGTTTTCATAGCCTCACTAGAGCCTGCAACATCTGCACCATCTGTAGTAGGTTGATTTATGGGCTGACCTCCCAAAGCCTCTTCAAAACCCTCATCAAAACCTTCATCAAATTCATTCATCTTTTCTTCTTCATTGTCCTCAAACTGGATATCCTTCACATACTCATCACTTGAACCCTCATCACTAGTTGGTTCAACATCATCTTCAACCAATGTACCCTTGTTCCTCTTTCTTACATTCTTCGTAAATGTTGCATCCCATGTGTTTGGTTTGGGCTCAGCATATATTTCAATATCACCTGTTGGAATGGTATAAACAAAGGCAGCTAACTCAAATTCATCACTATCACCCTTAAATGGTTTTAGGCCAGTTTCCATACTTCCATCACCATGTTTCCACCACATCCTAACATTTTTTTAATCAAACCCAGGATTCATTCCCTTAATTAAATCACAGGCATAAAAAGATAACCAAGAACTAGAGTCATGACCAATAAAAGCATAAACTTTGCCACAGTCGTAGGTTAAAATTGGATCTTTTACAAAACGGCCCTTTGTATAAAATATTACCTTAAATAAAGCCATCCCTAGAAAATGGAGTGAAAAGGACAGTAAACATTGGACCCACAAATAACAATTGAATATGGAAAACCCTACTATGTCAATACACTACAAAGATAAATAAATAGACCACACCAAAATTTGATAAAATGAAATCTAATCTTAAACAACTGGACCTACCTCAAATTCAATGTCGAGGGACCACAAGCATGCACCTTTCAACTTGTTTTTGGGACCACAAAGCTACCACGATAATACTGTAAGTACGAGTCTGTAATCACAACAAAAATACACAATATGTGATGATTAGAATATTGAACCAACTTTAACACTTGAATGGACGAATAAAGATGGAAGTATGGAGCGAACATTCACCTCCTTCTAAGGACATACCTAACAGTGGAAGGAGATGGACTTTACTAGGGTTTCCTTCAACGAAAAACTCCTTTGTGTTGCTATCTTTACTCTAAGTGCATATAAGACTTTTTTTAATGTGCCAAAATGATGTTAATAATGTGGCATTCGATTACTCAACATAACAACTTAAAAAAAATTAAAAAAATGCTAACTCATCATCCACGTCAGCGTCCGTTAAATGAAATTGACGACATGAATGAAAAATAGGGACAAAAAACTTTATTGGGACGATTCTTTGAACAAAAATGTTTCAGAGCCTAAAACCGGATTTTGATATATTTACAGGGATTAAAAACATATTTAACCCTTACTAAAATAACAATAAATTTTAATAAAAATAAAAAAAGAAAAGAAATAATTGATAAAAATTAAAGAGGATAAAGAAGAAAAATTAAAAGGAGTTGTAAACAAATAAAATATAATAAATAGAGAATTGATTCTACTAAATTCAAAAGCTAGAAATTGTAGTTTCTAAGAGAATTGTTTTTGGAAGAGGAGAATTTAATATGTCACCCCCAAAATTATACATGACATCCCCCAATTTTTTTATTCCACTTTTATCCTTAGATGAGTTGAACACAATTTCCGGACGAAGTTTTTGGTAGAAGGATTGAAATTTCGGGTACCACCTAAATTTTCGGTATATCCCTATAAAATTTGCGGTACCATAAATTTGCGATAGTGTATTTACAATTTTCGGTGTTCCTGGAATTTCAATTAATTTGAAATTTTTGGTAGTATTAAAAATATGGTTTTTTGAATGACTGAGATTATGCCGACATATTTGGATGGTTCTAATTGCACTGACACATTTGTGTGGTCTAGAATGCATCATCATTTATATAAATAAGGGTATTTGTTATAGAGAAAATACAACTCAAAAAACACCTCTTCCTCAATTTCAGATTAAAGCAGAAGTGTATTACAATGACAACAACCCTCATGTTGAATTCAAGCTTCTAGATGTCTCCGAATCCTTTGCCACCTTGAAAGAAACGTTAAATAATTTGTTGTCTGATTCCGATAACATAAGGGTGACAAAGGTAGAGTTTCAGGAGGATTGGATTGATACAAATGGAAGGGTGAAATATAACCTAATCGAGTTGAAGAATGATGAATATGTGAAGGCCATGTGGAAATAATTTCTTCGTAGGATAACTAAAGGACCGATCGAGTTGGATATGCATATCTGAAGATCCGTCGACGATGTAATGAAGTGTCTGAAACGTACAGAATTATCTGGTAGTGCCTAGGTTTTCTTGTTTAGTTGTTTTTGGTTTATGTTTGTTGTACTTTTTTAGGTTTTCACCAAAATATTATGCAACAAATAATAAGTTTGTTTGTCACAAAATATGCACATAATACAACCAAAATAAAATAGATCTACATGGGCCATCCACGGGCTACATCGATTAACCTAGCTAAACCTCTATAGATCTCACCATTTGGATTTATCAAACCCATGAGACTGCCAGCATGAACTGCAATAAATTGGAGGTGGTTGTCCTGATCTCCTGCAGGTGATGGTGGTGGTGGTGGTGGCTTGGTAGATGGGCTAGCACTAGAAGGCCTCAGAACATCAGATGTTGCAGTCGGTGGTATGACCCGAGGGTGTGACACACTGTGAAACTACTCCAGGTATACATCCTCGCACTGCCCAGGCTGCTGAACCTCAACGACTGTATCCATGATCTCACAAGGGGAGGTGAGAATGTGACTCTGAAACCATCTATCAATTCCACCAGTTGGAGACGCTGGAACTGAACGAGGGATGTCTTGTACATAACCATACTGGCATAGACACCTCTCAGGCAAGTGTCTAGCCACATGGATCTCTCATCCAATATACCTTGAATATAAAGTAGATATCTCAGATAGACGATGAGGGCGATGAGATGTATATGGTGTCCAGACAACATCATCCAAGGTCAGAGCGTCAAGCCTCCTCAAGTACTCCATTAAACCTTATGGAATGACTTGCTTGGCATTCCATCTCTTCGCACATGGCTCAGGTATCGTGACACGCTGGATCTTCTGCTCACAGATGTGAGAGAAGTGCGCGTATATCCAACACTGCATAAATAAAAACCAACAAATAAATACACACAAATAATTAATAAAAACCAACAAGTAAATTATAGTTTACCTAGAACAAGCTGAGGTAACCAGCAAGCTGTCTGGTCTCAGGACGAGAAGCAACGCCAAGTGTCATGTACAATATGGTCAATGACGCCACTCCCCAAGCCCAACATAGAGTGTCAAGTGCGCTGAAGAGAAACAAGTATCGAACATCAATATAAACTCCAGACTTGTCTGCAAGCAGCCTCGTACCTATGTGCCTCCACAAGATCTTTATACAAACTCCTTAGCCAAGACATTCGAAGGTGAAATCCCCGAGTCTCACCAAACTCCTTTAGCACCTCCGCCTCAGAACACTCCAAATCCTCCATAGCCATGCACGTGGCTATCGCCTGATCCCTATAAACATGTGTAAAAAATGTATCAGCAATCGGAATGTGAAAGAGGGTGTCTACATCATCTAAAGTCGGCGTCATTTCCCTAAATGAAAGATGGAAGGATGATGTCTCTGAGTGCCACCTCTCAACAAAAGTTGATAAAAGAGAGGCGTCCAACATGGTCAAGGAGAAACCAGCAAACTCTAGGAGATGGTACTCGCTAACGATCCTCTTCACCTCCTCAGACATGAGACTCTCAGGAAAGTTCTTCAACTTCGAATCATGAGAAGCGACCTTCAACACCAGACGCTCGTGTAAGAAGCAAAAACAAATTATTATACATCAAATCTTGTAAGGAAAAATAAAAATTCTGCAATTAAACAAAACAAAAAATATATACCTCGCCTTGCCATATCCTATAAGCGACATGGTCCACAAATCCTGTCAGCATGGACCTGTCTGAAGGTCCTCCAGGGAAACCTCCATCAGTGTGTACTGATGGCTCTGTAGACGCGCGAGTCGTGGCGTCTGTATCAGCGGGGGACACCTCATCAACTCGATCAACAACAATCTCCTGCTCAGGTTCCACACCACAGGCTCCACAATGTGCTCCTCAACTATCGACTCCACAATAGGAGCGGGAGCCTGTACCTCCTCAGTAGGAGCCTGTACCTCCGCAGTAGGAGCCTACACCTCCTCAGTAGGATCCAATACCTCCGCAGTGGATACTCTATGATCCCAACGGTAGGGTGCGCGAAACTGCACATTCTGCTCAGCCATCCGTTTCCGGTGAGAACTGATCGGAGGATGACGTCCAGCCTGTAGCTCTAAAGCTTGTGCTTCGTCAGCACGAGCTTCAACATTAGCTCTATTAGTGTTCTATCCCGCAATAGAACCATCTTTGTCTCTGGTCCTCACTGCAAAATAAGAAAATATCAAGAAATATATAAAATATCGAAAAAAATTTAAATTTCCGATAATTTTTCAAAAAAAATTGAACTACCAGAAATTTCAAAATTTCCGGTATTATGTGACACACCAAATTTTTTAAAATTTCTGGTATAAATGAAAATACCAGATATTTCGAAATTTCCGATATGAAAATACCAGATATTTTGAAATTTCCGGTACAAAGTATCGAAAATTTCACAAATCTACCATAAGTTCTCCCTTGTTCGCAAAATTTCTAGTATCGCCTTCGAAATTTTTGATATCACCCAAAAATTTGAAAAATTCAATTGTCAACGTGAATTTGAAATCTGTGTTGAATAATTTGAGTCTAGACAATTTAGTTTTTTCATACCATTTAGAGGGGGGTGTCATGTGTAATATGAGGGGTGATAAATTAATTTCTCTTGAAAGAGGAAAATTGATTTTGGAAAAATATCCAAACGAAAAAAAATTAATTTTCAAGTTGAAGTGAATTAGAAGTGTGCTTTTGAAATTTGTTGAAGCAATCCAAACAGACACATAGAAGCCATATCTAGTCATTGTCTTAACCATGTTTGTGTGTCTGTTTTTTTTATTATTTTTGTTTAATCTCTAAATGGTATAGACATCTATTGCATTTTTATTATTTCTTTTGTCTTCTTTGGATGAGGCGGTATCTAGTCATATTCAAAGCAAAAATAATATTAAAAAGGTGTAGAAATGGGTAAGTTTGGTGACCAAAAACCTGAAACACTTCATTCATGACATATTGATGTTAACATACAAGTCATTTGATTAAAGTAAACTCAATTATTAACTAGGCTAATGGAGACTCAGAAATGTTTTACTCTTCTTTTATGTAGGCTTAAAAGTTGACAAATTCTTTATAATACTTCGTATTGGACTCTTCCTTTTTCAAATTTTGGCATCCGGTTTTGCGACTGATCCAAGATAATCAATCTCACCGTCTATCTGTGAATGACCGTTTAAAACCAAAGCAAAAACTCTATATAGACGTGACTCAACTCATAAATTATTTGTACATGACGGAATTTGAACCTGATACCTAAACACACTCTTAAAACACAAGTCTTCGGAACGAACCCCGGGGGTTTAATTTGGACTCTTCCTTATCTCATTCACTTTTCAATATCAATTTCTCTGTTCCACGGTCCACCCCCAAACACGTTTTCTGATATGAATGAGACTCTTTCAATTTAAACAATAATACTAACTAAATAAATCACCACTTGCAAGGTTGTGTTAAACAATATTATTTTGATTAAGTCCAAGTTTAGCAATATTCTTCAATATTCTGGGTTTCATGGTCAGAAATTTTACACTGCATGGCAGCCATTTTATGATTATTTTAACATAAGAAAGTGTATGTTACATCCACATTAATTGTTTCATAAATCATATACTATCATGAAATCAATGCCTTTAAGGCACAAGTGTCATCACATATAAACTATAATGATCAGAAAAAGTGACTATAGTAGCAGAAGAATGTTTCATCTATGGTTATTTACCATCAAATTCATATACCTTTTCTATTTTGCTGTAGGCCAAACCAACACCAATTCACAAGAACTACTTGATTATAGATATGATTGTTTGGACCAATCTTCTACTCCTCCCTCTACAACATATCAAACCAACCTCAACAGTTTAATCTCTTCATTGTCATCAGATTCTGCAACAAGTAATGGTTTTGGAAATAAGACTTCAGGTAGTGATCAAAACAATATAGTTTACGGGCAATACCTGTGTCGCGGCGATGTTAATACAAGTCTTTGCCATTCATGTGTCCAAAACTCTAGCAGATTGCTGAAACAACACTGTCCTAATAATGCTTCAGCAATTTTGTGGTACCTTTTTGTCTTTTAAGGTACTCAAATCAGAATTTCTTTAGTAACCTTACTATAAGACCAAGGATTCCTATGTTTGATGCAACACAAAATTTAACTAGTGCCGGTGAATTTGATAGTGATGCAAGGATTTTGATGAATGGTTTGATACAGATGGGGTCACAGACACCTTTGATGTTTGGTACACATATGTTTAACATAAATGGTACTCAAAGAAGGTATGGTTGGGTACAGTGTAGTAGAGATATTACTAGTGAGGAATGTGGAACTTGTTTGAGTAATATGCTCGAGGATGTTGAGAATTGTTGCGAGGAGAAGAAAGTATGGAGAGTTTTTTCTCCAAGTTGTATTATGATGTATGAAACTCAGCCATTCTTTCTAAATGATTCTAATGCTCCTGCGCCTCAACAAGGTATGATTCTATTTCTCTTTCTAAGGCCTAAAATAATCTGGGGCAAACTCCATAACGAATTATCTACGTAAGCCCTAAAATGACAAGTGTTTCCACTCCATTTAACATTGTCCTGTCTTGTTATTGCAGCCAAAGAAAAGGACGGAACAAAGTCATGGATCATAATAGTCATTGTAGTAATCGGAACAGTAGTAGCAGCTCTACTCGCTTTGAGCGCATACTATTTATGCGGCTTAAAGCATAGAAAAAGTAAGCACTAAATCTCAACAGTTCTTAAATCTGAGACTTTCAACAATTAAAGGTGGCTTTTAGCATGGAAAAATGTCTCACATGGCCTATGTGAACCGATGCTTGAAAGTTATTTGAAACTCTAAGAATGATCAATGCTGATTTCCGCAAGTAGAAACTCATGGGATTATCCGTCTTTAGGATAAGAGGGTGATCCAAGCGGTGCAGGTTCAGCAAAAAACAAGGAAAACATCTTGATTTTGTGAATTAGCATCATCTGGTCACTCTCTTTCCTAATGACGTGGAGAACCCCGAACTTTAGTTTAAAGGTCTACGACGAAGTTTCAAGCATCAATTCACCGTAGGTTACATGTGACACTTCCCCATCCTAACAACTCCCTTATTCTTGTATGTATTCTAATAATTCCATCTTTTCAGATAGAAGAAACTATATGCAAAACCTTAGTCCAATCTTTTCTCAAGATCAGTCTGACATCGAGGAAACTGGAAATAGTGACCTATCTATGATGCCTTTGAGTACTATTCTGAAAAGTACGAACAATTTTAGTGATGAATATAAATTAGGGAAATGTGGATTTGGAACTGTTTACAAGGTAATAAACTAGATTAACATACATAACAGTTGATATATTTTATTTGTTAGATTTCTTCCCTTACAACTTTCTTACACAAAATTTGAAAAATGTTTTAGGGTGTTTTAGCTGATGGAAAGGAAATTGCTGTTAAAAGGTTTTCAAAAACATCAGTTCAAAGTGTGGAGGAATTAAAAAACGAAACAATATTGACTGCCAAACTGCAGCATCGGAACCTTGTGAGACTATTGGCTTGCTGCATTGAGCAAAATGAAAAGCTTCTTATCTATGAATACTTGCCTAATTCAAGCCTTGATTTCCACCTATTCGGTATGACTCCCCAACAATGAACATGCTTTCAATTACCTTTCTCGTCATTTTTTTAACTGTTTGAATATGTCCCGTATATATATTTTCATCAGATATGGTGAAGGGTGCACAACTAGATTGGAAACAACGATTAAGTATTATTAATGGGATTGCAAAAGGGCTTCTATATCTTCATGGAGACTCTAGGCTCAAAGTTATTCATAGAGACTTGAAGGCTAGCAATATACTGTTAGATCATGAAATGAATCCGAAAATCTCAAACTTTGGACTAGCAAGAATATTTGGAGGAGACCAGGATGAAGCAAGTACAATTAGAATCGTAGGAACTTAGTAAGTATAAACTAGTTTGCTTTCTTTTATTAGTTCGATAATGTATACTTCCTCACATGAAGTATAGCATCAAATTTTAATAGCATATTTCACATGGACTAATAAGAAAGGCAAGTTTTATCGAATGAAGTCATACAGTTAAAATATTACATCTTAACGAAAAACTATTTTCTCTTGCTAAAAGATGTTATGTTTTATCGGAAGGAAAGAAAAAAAAAGCGAAGGGTAATTTCAATTCTAGTCAGTTGAATTTTACTGATACATTGATTTTGAGCAGTGGATACATGGCTCCAGAATATGCTATGGAAGGATTATTTTTGGTGAAGTCAGATGTTTTCAGCTTTGGTGTTCTTTTGCTAGAGATCATCAGTGGAAGAAAAAGCAGCAAATTCTATCTTTCAGAGGATGGACTGAGCCTTCTCGTATATGTAAGTTCATAATATATGCTTGCATTCACTTTTTTTCTAAAGAAAAAAATAGTTGCAACTTAAATCTAATGCATGTATAATTATAGGCATGGAACCTTTGGCATGAAAGAAAAGAAATAGAGTTGATGGATCCATTGATAGAAAAGACATGCGTACCTGGTGAATATCTGAAGTGTATACATATTGCACTATTGTGTGTACAAGAAGATGCAGCAGATAGACCTACAATGTCAAGTGTTGTTCACATGCTTGTAAGTGACACACTGACTCTCCCCGATCCTACACGCCCTGCATTTTCTGTTGGAAGAGCTGTCGTCGAACGGGCTGTTGTTGACCGAGAGTCTTCATCAAATACTTCTATCTCTGCCAATGAAGTAACCTTGTCTGAATTGAGTCCTAGATGAACAATGAAATTGTAGATATGTACTGACATGATTGTGACTAGTCTCAACTTGAGTGGATGTTCTGAACAAAGGATTATATTGCTAGTTGGTACTCTATGTGTTGGTTTGCATTCCTTAGTTATCATTTTAATTTATAGGAGGTTCACAACCATAGATAAGCAATAGCTCAGCTGCCAACATTTAAAAAAAGACTTGTGTGCATTTTGAGTCACATATAGGACCATTTTGATTTAGTATCTAGCAGTCAGCTTTATCGTTGATCATACGATTTATTTGTTAATGCAAATTCAAGAGCCGTATCAATAAAGTGAGTCTCTATAAGGGTCATTTGACATATTTTTGTTTCTTACATGACCTTATGTGACCTGCAGGAATCTGCGTGGTTGTTATATTCCTTCAGAGTTCAGATACAATACAAGTATGTCCATACCGGTAAACTTCTAATAGAAGATATTAAGTGATCCATTATATCAAGGGCTATATATAGACATTGGTCCCTTTGTTGGAAATTATTCATGTAGCTCTAGAAGCAACGATACAGTACAGTTGCGAAAGTTTGGTAATAAGTTGTTATTAATGGTCCCTTTGTTTTGTTATTGTCATCTGCATTGCATATATATTGCAGCTGTATTAAAAGAAAACTTGTTAGAATTTTGTAAGCTACCTTCAAGTTTCTTAGAACATATAATTACAATTATTTATCGTCAAACTATGATCTATTCCCTTAGCTAGCTATACCCTTAGCTCGCTAACTAATGACTATTATTATTATTTGGTGACAATATAATACAATTTTTGTCTTACTCCTTTATTTCTTAGAAAAAGGGCTCCAGGTAATTTGGAGATTGGAGAGTTGGAAGGTAGGTAAAGTTTGTAGGTTAAGCTATACTTGTTCTTTTGTTATAAGCTAAAATGATTTTAAAATGATTTTGATCAGAACAACCCTAACACTAGAACCTGATACATCAGTTTTAAACATGAAAACCTGTGAAAAAGCCAATATTGGGGCCTATGTAATTGCATTTTGTAACCCGTAGAAGGAAACTGGCCTCATCATTCCAAACAAATTATCCTTCTTCTACAATATGGTGAGGGGAAAATAACTGTTTAAGGTTGGAAGAGATGCAACATGCCGACATTGTCATAACCCCATAAATAAAAGCTATCACACCGTGTTACTTCTAAAAATGGTTTATTCTACTAAGAACAATGAGGAACAAACAAACCTTCACAAATGCCAAAAGAATCCTCCTCAATACTAACAACTGCCATTCTGTTTTTAGTGAGATGCAAAATGGTACAACTGAACAATTCTGTTTTTAGTGAGATGCAAAATAGTACAACTGAACAATTTGGACATGATGACCATTTCCTCCGAAATTCAAAAACATTTGAGATGCAAACTTACTGTTTTAAAATCTGGACCAGTCAATCCAGTCGGTTCAATCGCAATTCAGTAATCAAGGCGGTTTGGTCCTCTTATCAGACCAAATATGCACTTAATCTATTATGGCATCATCAAACTGGTACTGAACCGATTAAAATTAGACAAATCACGCAAATCAATGTTTTAAAATCTAGACCGGACCAGTCAATTTAATGGATTTAACGATAAACCAGTAATCAAGGAGGCTCGTCTTGGATCAAGCGACTACTATTGTGTTAAAAGCAATTATTGTTAGTGAGGGGACAATTATATTTTTTTATAGTGTAGAGCTCTCAAGGGACTATACCTAGCACATCCTAGGCGCCATGGATTGAGATGTTAATCCATGAGTTTGAACCCATAATCTTGCTCTGATACCAAAATAACTTATCGATTAAAACTGGAGAAAGTAATTCTATTGTATGCAAAAAGAACTAGCAATAACCAGAATCTAACACAAGTTCTTTAAATATGACAAATCGACTTTTGTCACTCAACTAATTGAAATTTTATGGCAAAGTCTCAAAAGATATTATAGTTATTATAACACTATATATTCTTATGTAATTTATTTTAAATATTAAATTATTTCACATCTTTTAATAAGAATAGAGTTAATAGTCATGCAATTCGACCAATAACTTATTGATTCGATCAATAATCTATTAATTCGTATCATGACCAAATATAATTTGTGTGAGTTTTAAAAGATTGACTCAAACTAAAGTATTCAAACCATACTTATCAAATCGAGACTCAAATCTTAAATCAACAAACATTTTATCAATCATACATGTTCAATAAAAATATGACATTTTAAAGTAAAAATAAGTGACATTTAGGGTGTTAATTTAGGAAAAAACTTAGGCACACTAAAACATAACATTTGATTTTACAAACAACCGATCATATTTTTTTAATTAATTAAAAAATAAAAATATAATATTTTCTCTTCTTCATAATCAAACCACTCTCATGATATCAATTTAAAAAGAAATTAAATTTTAAATAAATTAAATATTTTTTTATTTTTATTAATTTTTTTGTAACAATAAAGATTTATATTCATATGTATGCAAGTTTTTCTCATTAATGTATATCAAATCATATTTGTTAGAGAACAAAAGAGAAAATAGTTAATAACAGCCAATAACAATGCCTTAACGGAATAACGGTGTGGCAGCCATGGGAAAAGGTTTAGGAATGCAGAATATTATAGTCACCGTTATAGGATATCAAGAATGCCATGCTCTAATTGACGCTTGGCCATCCAATCATTTGAAAGCGAGGATATCCAAGAGTTTCCTGAGAGGCTTCCCGAACCAATTTTTATTTCAGTAATTAATTTTATCCTATGTTCTCAACACCCATCTAGTCTCCTCCTTCAAATGTCTATAATGACGCTGAATTTCAAGCCAAATGTCATGTAAGCTTAACTGTCAAGGCTTCATTAAGAACATCTTCAATATTACTAATCTTCGAGTTCTGTACATGTTATTAAGCCACATAATCTTGAAATAATTTATTCTATTTTCACTTTAATGATACAATTTTAAAGAATTAATATTAGGTCTCATAATTTTACTTTATATATTAATATTTTGTTCATATTAAATAAAATTAAATTTAAAATAATATTTTGAATTATATAAATAAATTAATATAAAATAAATAAAATTCAAATTAAACTTAAAATTTTAAATAATAATTAAAATTAATATCAAATATATGACATATAATTCAAAACAATAAAAATAAATAATATATAATTAATCAAATTTAAATTTCGTCATCTTCATGTCCAAAATATTCTCAAATATGCTCGACTAGATCTCCTTGAAGTTGACGATGAACTTGTTTTTCATGAAGGCTTGCTCTTCTTTGTAGTCTTGTTGTAAGATTCGAATGAGGATCGTTAAATGTTTCGATTGTTGAGTTGTTATTATCTATATTATCGTAAGAGTAATCAAAATCACCTCCATATGTGTTTCATTCGTCTTCAACAATCATATTGTGCAATATGATGCAAACATATATGGTATGCTTGAGATTCCGTGTGTCATGCACGCGCTGGACCACGTACAATTGCAAATCGAGATTGAAGCACTCCAAATGCTCAGTCCACATCTTTTCTAGCTGATTCTTGATGTTGTGCAAATAGTTTTCTCTTTTCTCCCCGCGACATTGAAATGGTCTTGACAAATGTAGCCCACTCAGGATATATACCATCTGCTAAATAATATCCCATATTATACGATGTTCCATTTATGGTATATTGCACAACATGAGCGCGCCCTTCCAAAATATCGTTAAACACGTTGGATTGGTTTAACACATTAATGTCGTTGTTTGAACCTGCAAAACCAAAAAATGCATGTCATATCCATAAGTCTTGTGATGCCACAACTTCAAGCATGATTGTGGGCTTTCCATGATCACCTCGACAAAATTGTCCTTTCCATGCAACATGACAATTTTTCCATTTCCAGTACATACAATCAATGGAATCCAACATACCTGGAAAACCACTTGATTCTCCCATTTGTAAAAGATGTTCAACATCAATGTTGTTTGGCCTTCTCAGACATTCGGCCCCGAATACATCATTCACGCCCCTAACAAATCTTTCTAAGCACTCAACTGAAGTGCTTTGACCGATTCGAACATATTCGTCTACAATGTCAGCGGGAGACCCATATGCCAACATATAAATAACAGATGTGCATTTCTGCAATGGTGAAAGACCTATTTTACCAGTTGCATCGGCCTTCCTTTGAAAATATACATCATGATTTCCAAGGGCATCTACAATTTAAATAAAGACATACCTGTGCATTCTAAACCTCTTTCAAAATTGAACATCTGTGTATATTGGATTTTCTGAGAAGTAGTCATTGAATAATCGAGTGTTCCTTTCTTCACGACTTCGATCAATCACTTTTCTTCTTTTTTGCCTAGAGGAAATTCCAGATTGACGTTCCTTCTCTAGCATTGACATTAGTAGTTCTTCATCAGTATTGTCCATAAATTCTTCTTCAATCAAGTCTCAAAAGAGATCATCTTATTAGTGTTGACAATATATATTACAATTACAATTCTTACTGCATTTCTATATGATTCAATGAATTTCAAATAACCTAAATTGAATGTCCTTGTATTTTTTTATTGCCACTGTTACAATTTCCCCATATTTTCTTCTTTTGATTCTTGTTTATTCACAGGATTCAATTCAACCCTGCGACAAGGAAACATTACTCATCATGAATATATTCAGGCGAGGCTTGTTACTTAAAGATGTATCTTCTACAGATCCAACTCTAATGATAAATTTTACAGGTTGGTAAAGGAAGATATGTTGGCCTCAATCAAATTGCCCTATTTGAGGGGAAGGTTTCAAGTGGTAATGGTGAACAAGTTCTCAGTTAGGATATATACAGACTTGGGCAACTTTTTGATTTCTCTCAGATGAAGTCTTTTTTACTTCACAACAGTTGGATACTACTTTTGTACCATGGTATGTCATTCATGCATCACCTTTTTAATTTTTTTATCGATAAATGCACAAGGATCAAATTGAAATAACTTTGGATAAAAATAAAGAAACAAGACTTTTATAAAAATTATTTAGACTTAAGAGTCGCATATACTATCGATCAAGTAATAAGAGTAAACTTGATAATATGCATCTTTGAGACTTAATCGAGGTGCTTGAGTGAGGCCAAATCTAATTTATGGACAAAGTGGTAAATTTGGGCAAAATTTTGGTTTAACTCAGACTACAACAATTTTACTCAATTAAACCCTTTCAATACTTTTAATGGTCATGATCATCCTTATTAAGTGTGGGTTAGACCTTACTCATCCTTATAAAATCGGCTTGTAAGGTGAGGATTGCCCCCACTTATAAACACAACACATGCCATTTTGAATCTCAGCCATGGTATCATTAACAAAATATCCCCCGTGATGGAAATCAACGTAAAATTCATCCTCAACCATTTTGACCTATTAACATTAGCAACAAACAGACCCAACACGCAAATAAGCAACAAACCCTAAGAAGAACACTATCATTGCTGCTATCACAGTTAATCCTAAACTAAAATTAATATATACAATTAGACATGACAAAATGTACCTCAGCTTCACGATTTCGTGACCTTCTATGTTGTCGTCGTCTCTAACTGCGTATCCTTCTCCCTCAACGTCCACTCCGTTCACTGAAGGTTAATTAGGAATTAGGGTTGGAGCAGATTAATTGTGCTTGAAACGTTGTAACTATCCTATAATAAAACAAATACCCAATCAACACTATTAAATGACACCTCAACATCGTTTGTGACACATCAACTTTTTTAGAACAGAGATTGTGTAAAAGGACGATGCAGACATTAGTTAACATAAATGACCTACTTGTAGTAAAAAAAATATACAAAAAGACCATATTATTACAATTAAATAATTTAAAGGATCCGATAGATAATTTAGCCTATTTATAAATATATGTATTAAATTAAAAATATATTAAGATACTATATATGTATTACATTTATTTTTATATATTTTTGTTATAGTTATAAAGTAGAATATTAAATTTTGTTGACATGAATTAATATGTATATTTAGGGCAGAATTCAAATTTAAAATCTATTATAAATCTATAAAATTAAAGTATTCGAAAATGCACTAATTATCTCTCTAACTACAATTAACCTGTAATATAATTTCAATGACAAATTAGGCTTTTTTAATCACTACTATCACCTCATTCTTTTGACAATGTCATAACATTTTAATACATTAACATTTATTTACTTTAATCGTTTTTTTACTTTAATTGCTCCACTAATGCGACATTTTAAACATCAATCCTATCTCCTTCTATCTACTACATGTTCATGCATAGCTTAGAAATTAGAAAAGACAGTTTTCAAATGCAGACAATCACAACTTCCCATATCTATTTAATTCTTCCAATTTTCCATAAACTCTAAACTAATACAAAAGCACAATGACTATTCATTTCAATTTTGATTTCAATTTTGTTTTTAGGGTAACAATGGCCATTAAGTGAAGAATAAAAACAGGAGAGTGGTCATTTGTTTTCTATTACCTCTAACGTATTTGAACAACCAATTTTTTTAATTTTTTTTTACTTTTTAATTGATTGTCTTTAATCATTTGCATATTTATGTTTTTGTGTAGATTTGGAATAATGTTTTACAACTGTTCTGGACTGGGCCCGACAGGCCCAAAAGCATTGCTAAGGCTCAATCCAAATGGACTTGCTGAGGACCACGCCGACCAAAGGGTCACAGTTGTGCCCGACGTGCTCCCTGAGGTCACGTGCTCGACCTCTACACCTCCAGCTCGACATCCTGCTATCCAGCTCGACATCACCTCGAGTACTCCAACTAGGGCAGACTCAGTCCACTGCACTCCCAACGAGGCCCCGAAAAGACCGCGTCTTCGTCCGCCCGCACTTCACGCAGAACATCCAGGAAGGGGACCACGTGCGGGTCCCCACTACGCACGTAGAACCTGGCAGTTTCTCCATTGGGCCAAACCTGCCCGGCCCAATGAAGGAACCTTGGCCCAGCGCTGGGGGCTATAAATACTCTATGTTTCCAGAGGGTCAGGTATTCATCATTCTACCCATACACTTAATTATTGCCTGCTCGTGCTTCTACTTACTTCAGCATCGGAGTGCCTTGCAGGTACCCCCCCCCCCCACCTCGTTCAAAAAGCTTTCAGCTCGGAGCCAGCCGTGACGGTCCATTTCTGATCAGGTCAGATCAGTGGCGCCGTCTTTGGGAATCTAGCTTCCCCGTCTTACAAACAACTCAAAAGACCAAAGCTCAAAATTCAACTACCTGTCATGGCTGATCCAGCTCGCGATGAGCAGAACGTCCGTGTCGCCGACACCAATAACGGCACGGCGGACAAAAACGGACATCTCGACAACGTCGACAATCCCGGCCACAACACCGCTCCTGCAACAACCGTCCTCGGAACTTCCTCGCACAGAGACGGAGCCACAGCATCATCCTCCTCGCTCCCACCACCACTCGAGGACGACCCGGCGGCCCTCGCCCACTACAGAGCTGTTGTACCCCAAAATTTGCCCTCCCATTTCCTCAACATTTTCTCATCACAGGACCTTTGAAGATCAAGATCCAGTTAGGGTTCCCTCTGCTCAAGACTGCTCCTTGCACTGTGGACTCAAATTAGGGTTTGTGTTTGCCCAAGGATGTTTTGACCTAGAATGCCTAAGATGACTTTAATGCTTCATTTTGGACTCCCAAGTTTACCTATACCAAGTTTCAAGTCTTGATTCCAAGTTTTGCCCAGTCAATTGGACAGTTGACCTAGAAATCAACTGTATTGGGGAAAAAGTCAACTGTGGCCAATTGACAGTCAAACCTCATGAAATTTGATCCACATCAACATTATGAACTTCTATGGACCATTTGATCAAGTTTGGATCACAATTCCACAAGAAATTTGATCAGATCACCAAAAGGGCAAAATGGTCATTTTTAGGGTTTTGACTGCACAAAGGCAATTTTTGACTGTTTGACCTAACCAATGGCAAACCAAGCTCACATATGGACTCAAGGACCCTATGGATTTATCTTGACATGTTCATCAAGCTCAAAAGATTCCAAGTACACAAGATTGACAGTTGAATTTCCCAGTCAATTGATCAATTTTGACTGTACACTGAAAAGTCAAACTTTGACTTTTTGGTCAAAATCAAGAGTCAAGATTCATTTTTCATTAAAACATGCCAAATCATGAAACTTGTTCACCAAGAAATCTCAAAATGCAAATTAGGGTTTGAAAATGGAATTTTTCATAACTTAGAATTTTTTCTAAGTTATGAAAAACCCTAATTTTTCCCCAACTTTGCCCCATCTTTTCACCATGATACATTTGGATTCAAACAAAAGTCAAAACATGAAAGTTGTAGCTTGTTGCATAATCTACAACTTTGATTCACAAAGTTTTCTCATTTGAAGCTTGTATCTCAAGTTACAATTTTTTGAATAAGGGCACTAAACCATTTTTAACTTAGTGAAATTTTAACCTATTTTTGACAAGGTTTTCTACCCCACTTCAAGGCCACTTTTCATACCCTTCCACTTGGAATTTTAATTTGCATTTCAAATATGGATTGTAGTACACATTCCAAGCTTTCCAAAATGTCCAAGAACTCATCAAACAACCTCATAACTTGAGAGATTCGAATTTCACAAGTTGGCAAGAATTCACTTTTGTTCTTCATCAAAACATGTTCATAAACTTTGCAAATTTGAACTCAGCATAGTTTGTGCTACTTTACAGGTCCTTAAACCAAATTACACTCCTTAATTTAATGCAAAACCATTGAACCAAGTTGTTATTCTAAGACTTTGGTCATTACACAAGGAATTAAGCCTAAACTAGAAAAAGCACTATTTCCATTCTTGAAAAGAAGAACTTTATGTCAAGTTTGCAATCCAAGTGGTACAATCAAGATCTTCTTGGCACAAGTTTGTGAGCAAATTGCACTGATCAAGGCAAGGGATAGCAGCATAGTGGGAGGGCCTGTACTGACCTAGAGAGCCAAGTTGCATTTTGTAGCTTAAGTGTGAAGAAAGGTCCATAACTTATGCCAACTCTCTCTTCAGCAAAGAGACACAAGAACAAAGTTATCAAACATCTTCCATAGAACATACCTAAGCTTTTGCACGAGTCCTGAACCTCTCAAGCACCCTCCATCTCAAAATCACCTTGAAACTTCACAAACAGGGGAAGCCCTGCAGATTGAGTGCTATCTCTCAATCCCTTCGAGCATTCTTGTCCAAACTTGTTCCTCTACCTTCCTTACAACATATGCAAGCTAACCCTGTCCTTAAACCTGACCTGTAACACCTCCAAGCCACTTCACCATTTTTAAATTTCTGTTTTGCAGTTGGAGTTCACTAGCTCGATTCAGGGAGTTTCAAGATAAAGTAGGACTTGGAAAAGCATCCTTACACTTCAAGGAAGCTATACAAGTCATCATTTCACTCTGAAACATCCTCCATTGCCAAGCTCGATTCCAACTGAACAGGTATATTCATGGAGTTCTATCTCCCTTATTAGGCATTGTTAGCTTTAGGTTTTTGAAGAAAACATGTCACAATCATAGCCCTGAACACGCTCATATGATTAGATTTCATTTATGTTTCGTGTGCTTAGAGAATTTCATGTCTGAACATTGATGAAAAGTTAGGTCAGAAATTGGGGGAGGAGAAATTCTCCCTCATCTTCGAGAGATAGGTCAAGTTATTTATATGGTTGAAACCGTCTCTTAATGCTCTACACTTTTCATGTTATGAGTTTTGCTTGAAAGTCCAGGAATCCAGAGATAAAAAAACGCGTGTTTTGCTTGAAGGATGTTGTACAGAGGTTGAAGAAGAAGTGGTCTGGGCTGGGCCTGGATCTATTTTCTTTTCACACCCTATTTCCATGTTTACACCCCCTGAGCCCATTTGCTTCATTTTTGACTTTTTTTGACTTTTACTTTTTTGGTTGACTTTATTTATTTTTTCTCATGACATAAAAAAATTAAAAATATTTTTTCCATCATTTTTTTGTATTTATTGCATATTTATTTGTTTATTACCCTTATTTATACATAAATACATGTATATATTATTATCTAGAAAAAATAGAAAAAATATGTAAAAGCACTTCTATTTTTATTTTTTATTTCATATTATCCTCTGAAAATATTTTACATAAAAAATACTATTTTCAAAAAAAATTAATTATTATTATTATTTGTATATAATACATATTTAAGTTAATATAAATATACATATATATATATTAGTATACTTAGAGTAAAAATACCAAAATGTATATATTTTATTATTTTTAATATTTGATACAAAAATACTTTTTTTCATAATATACTTCATTTTATTTTTATTTTTATAAATAATGAATAAATAGTTATATTAAGTCAATTAATATCCATTTTCATTAAAATTAGGGTTTTTTCCCTAAAAGTTAAAAATACTCAAAATAATACCTTTTTTATTTTCTTATTTTATTTTACATAAATAATATTTTTCATACATATACAAAACATTTTTTGTGCATCTTGCATTCTTATTTAATTTTTGTACATTATTTAAATTGCAAATATTCAAATGATGTAATAATTTAGATTTAAATTCTTGTCAATATCCCCATTTGAACCTTTGTACCCCCCTTCCCATATTTGGTTTTGTAATAGCTTAGTAATTTTAATTTCGCACTTTATTGCTTTCTAATGATAACATGTTAGAATTAGGGTTTGTATGCGAAAAAACGATTAAAAAAAAATAGTTTGACCTAATACAAGATAAACAAGCATGAAAATGGACACACAAATCACACTTGCACCCCCTAGGTTATTCCACTTGTTGCCTTCAAATAAAAGGGCCATATTGCATGTTGAACTTCTTTGGGCAAAGCAAACAGTTTGAATGATCATAGTCCCTCGACAAAACTTTTCAAAAACAAACAAAAAAACAAATGATCAAGTCCCTTAAAGAAAATTGCCTAAAGACATTTAACGCCGTTGCAATTATGGTCTAAACGATGACCCGCGCCTGTCCCTCTCACATCCTAACACAAGATTGTCCACCAAATACAATGGTGGAACAAACTTGTTAAAAGGGTTAAAACATAACAATAATCTTTTGAGAAATTTAGGAGTAGATAACCTCTTAGTTGCTTGAATCAAACTTGCAAAACAAAACACTTGCCTAATTTCAAAACCACACAACACTACACTTTCAAAACAACTTTCAAAAAACAAATGAAAACCTTTTCAAAAGACATACATCTTGGTATACATCCCCACATGGATCATTACAAAGGTTGCCACCACATTGGTATCTTTTCAAAATATTTTCAAAAACCCACACACAAAGCACCATTTAAAACAATTGAAAACAAAAGGCAAGTGATCTAAGCAAGTAACTAAGAGCCCATGGATAACCATGGATAGAAAGGGTGCTAATACCTTCCCTTTCTATAATCTACTCCCCGAACCCAAGAAAACATCTCAAAAGGTTTTTGCTGTGCTTTTTAACCTTTCCTTAGGATAAAATAAAAAGTCGGTGGCGACTCTTGCTAACCGCAACATTTGCGAACACAAACGCAAAACCCTAGTCAGTTCTCCCACCGTATCACAGAACTGGCGACTCTGCTGGGGATATTTTTAAAAGTGGAGTAACCTTAGGGCTTAGATCACCCTTTTGTTTTCAATTGATTGTCTTGTTTGCTTTTACATTTGTGGGCCTTGTATCGGAGTTTTATAGATCCTAACCCGGATCTGGGGATACCTTCTTAGAAAGTAGCAACAAGGCTGTGAGGGAACTGTGCGGGGTATACCGACATGGTTGAAGCAGTCTGCTACGTTGATGTGGCACTTTGGTGTGTACCGGTAACCCTTGAGTTCAGTCAAGGAGAGTACGGGGCCGCCGCGTGGTGTCGTGAAGCATCAACTGACCTTAGAAACCTTAATTGAACCATCTTGGCCTTTTTAGGGTAGTGAGATAACTGACTTTGGTGCAGTCCGAGGTTGGTTGATACTCGATACTACACTCAATTGAGGGTTACTTTCCTGGGATATTTCGGTCGCCAGTTCAGTGGCTAAATCGAAACGATGAACAATGAAAGTAATCCAGTGATATTGGGACCTTTAGAACCCGATTACTTTTAATAGGACAGGTTGAGCCCACCAAACTTCAAGAGGGTAATACCCAGACCTCAGGCAGGCCTAAACTCTAAGGGTTTGTCTTGTGTGACTTGTGTGCTTTACCATGTTTGCCTTTGTGAACATTTGTGGTGTATTTAATCATAACATCATGACATCATACAACATCATGAGCATTGACTAACCATTTCAAGGATTTCGAATCTTCATCTTTGTTCTTGTTTTATAGGACATGGAAACTGCTCGCAAAAAGTCAATTTAGATTAGCCTTGTAAAGATCCCTCCTCAGCTTAAGGAACTTATGTCCAGGATTCCCGAGGGTTCTTCATTCAGTGAGAGACATGGAAGACTCATCAGCTTGGTTAACACCAACATTGAGGAGGATTTGATAAAAGTCCTGTTCCAGTTCTTTGACCCTCTGCATCACTGTTTCACTTTTCCGGATTATCAATTGGTGCCTACATTGGAAGAGTTCTCCCGACTCCTGAGGGTCCCTATCCTTGATCAACTACCCTACAACGGTACGGAAGAGGAGCCCAAGCTTGAAGAGATTGCTAAAGCCTTGCACCTACAGTCATCTAACCTCAAGGGACATTGGGAAGTTAGAAGTGGTATCAAGGGTTTCTTAGCCAGGTTTCTGTTTGAGAAGGCCCAAGAATGTTGGAACTCCCTTGACCTACAAGCTTTTGAAGAAGTTATGGCCCTCCTTGTCTATGGTTTGGTGTTATTCCCTAACCCAGATCAACTTATTGATATCAGTGCTGTCCAGATCTTCATGACCAGGAATCCTATACCTACACTGCTGGGGGACATCCTTCACTCATGTTACACTCGAACCATGAGAAGAAGGGGTGTCCTTTTGTGTTGCACTCCTCTCCTGGGAAGGTGGTTTATTTCGCACCTTCCACAATCAGTTTTGAAGAACGAGCGGGGTTTGAGATGGTCACAACGGTTAATGACTCTCACGCATGCAGATATACATTGGTGCCCTAGGTCCAGGGAAGACGTCACTATCATTGATCGTTGCGGGGAGTACCCTAATGTTCCTTTATTTGGAATCAAAGGAGGTATTACCTACAACCCATGCCTGGCTTGGAGACAGTTTGGTTATGCTCGGAGGGATGGCCCTCATGACATGTTAATTCCTAACATAGTTTTTGACTTCGACAACGATACTCAAGGACTTCGTCAGAGATTTATCAGAGCTTAGAGGATGCCAAGTAGGATAGACAGCAAGACATTGGGGCACCGGAACTCCATCCCGTTGGAACCTTATCTCAAGTGGGTACGAGCCCGCTCCCAGAAGTTAGTGATGCCTTATCCTCATATGCTTCCTGTGATCAAAGAACCAGTCTTGGAAGGAGAGGCGTCCTACACCATTCAACATCCCGACATGCCCACCTCCTGGGAAGAGATGCAGAAGAGCTGGATCCAGCTTAAGGAAGAACGGAATTCTCTTGAGACCAGTCTACATGCTAGCGAAAAGAAGGTCCTGGAACTCACCCGCCTGCTGCACGAGGAAAGGAATCTCAACACCTACATCGCGCCAAAGAGGATGCGCAATGTTTTTTTACCTTAAGGAGTCATTTTGTAGTATTTGGCCCATGGGGCATTTATGTAACGAATTTCTCCTTATTAATATGATGTGCGTTCCTTTTTGTCTACAACAAATTTTGAATATTCTAAATCCTTGAATGCATTGCATACATACGCATTCCATTGCACCATATGCATAGCAGGTACCCTATTTCGCAGGATGCTTAATTTTCTTCGCTGTTTGTGTGCACAGTCATCATGAATCCAGACTCCTCCAGTGAGCAAGCAACCAAGGCCCTTCAGGCCCAAAGTGCACAGTTTCAAGAGATGGTCCTAAGCCTAGCCCAAGGTCAGCAAGAGTTGAAGACTCTACTCATGAAGAAGAAGAAGAAAAAGAGGACTGCATTGTTCAACACCGGACGCAGATTTGGGAACACACTCCATAATGAAGCTGATCCAACCACTTCTTCTGCTGAGAAAAACAGTCCCCAAGGGGGAGGAGCTCCTAGTCCCGCAGTCTCCGACAACGAGACGGACTATAACGACGAACAATACCCACCTGCTGCTGACAGGTACAAGCAATTGGAGGACCGCTTGAGCGCCATGGAAATTCAGAATGTGCCGGGACTGGATTTCGGAGATTTGGGGTTATCTTCTGGAGTAGTAATTCCACACAAGTTTAAGGCGCCTGCATTCGCCAAGTATGATGGGGTCTCCTGTCCAAAGCTACATCTAAGGTCGTACGTAAGGAAAATCCAACCTTACACGGCGGATAAGAACCTCTGGATTCACTTCTTCCAAGATAGTCTCTCGGGGTCGCAGCTCGAATGGTTTTACCAATTGGATGGAGCTAGCATCCGGCACTGGGAAGATTTGGCAACCGCATTCTACAGACAATACCAATACAATTCTGATCTCGCTCCTACGCGTACCCAACTTCAGGGTATGTCTCTAGGAACGGGTGAAGGGTTCAAAGAATACGCTCAAAAATGGAGAGATTTGGCTGGCAGGGTGCAGCCTCCATTGACTGATCGTGAGCTGGTTGATATGTTTCTAGGGACGTTGTCTGGTCCGTTTTTCAATCATTTGGTTGGTAACTCCTCCGCTGGGTTTACAGATTTGATATTGACGGGAGAAAGAATTGAAGCTGGCATCAGGTCAGGCAAGATACAGAAGGCTGCCTCTACAAGTGCTGAGAAGAGGCCGTTTAAGAAAGAAGCAAGTGCCGTCTATGGTCCTAGAAGACAAGTCAAGCCCGAAAATCGCCAAGCCGTCAATGCTTTGGTCATCTCGAAACCTGTTGCTGCTCCTCAGCAGTACAATCAACAAAGAAGCGAAAGGCCCAAGAGGCAGTATACTCGGCTGAGTATGACCTTATCTCAAATTTTACCCCAACTGTTATCCACCAACCTGGTGACCCTCAAAGAAGCTCCTAAGGTCGTCAACACTGCGTCTCCTAAGTATAACCCAAATGCCCGGTGTGCTTATCATTCTGATAGTCCCGGGCACACTGCTGATGATTGCTGGGCCTTGAGAAACAAAGTGCAAGATCTGATCGACGCAAAGGAAATTCAGTTTGAAGCACCGGAAAGACCAAATGTTGTAACTGATCCTATGCCCCAGCATAGAGTAAATGCCATCGGAGAAGAAATGTACGCTGTTTCGGTAAATGAAGTTGTCACCCCTCTGAAGACTGTTAAGAAGAACCTACTGCGGGCCGGTTTATTTCCGGGTTGCGGTGAAGGTTGCCTGTTCTGTGCTATTTCCCTATCTGATTGTCCCTTGCTGAGGTTAGGCATCCAAGGCCTAATGGATAGCAAGGAGATTCTATTCAAGAAGTCTGTTGTTCAGTTGGTTCCGATAAAAGAAATTTCTGTGGTTACCATCTTCAAAAATCCAATCAAGGCTCCCCCGAAGAAGCCTGTTCAAATCATGACTGTTGCACCTGTGATTATTACTGTTCCGGGGCCTCTCCCCTACGTATCTGATAAAGCTGTCCCCTGGCATTATGGGGCAGACGTGTATGTGAATGGAATCAAACAAGAATTCGACGCTGGCGCCAGTATCTGCGATATCACTGGTCCAGCCAAAGTTACCCGCAGTGGCAGGCTCTTCTCGCCTGACATTGCATCGCCCGCTATTCAAAGACCCCTCCTTATAAAATCTACAAGTATACCCGTTCCTGTTGCTGATCAAATTGTGTCCCCTGCTGCCGAGTCATCAAATGCTCGGGGCAAAGGGATGGAAGAAGAGCCTGCCCGGATGGAGGCACCAATACCCGTAAATGCTGAGGCCTCCCGACAAGAAATGGAGGAGATTCTGAAAATAATAAAGAAAAGTGATTTCAATGTTGTCGAGCAGTTGGGGCATACACCCTCCAAAATCTCCCTGCTCTCCTTATTGCTATGCTCTGAGGCCCATGCTAAGGCCTTGATCTCATTTCTCAAAACGGCCCATGTGCCGCAGGAGACGTCTGCAGTCCAGTTCACTGATTGCATAGCTAATCTGACAGCAGACAATGGCTTGGGTTTTTCAGATGCTGACCTGACCGCGAAAGGAAGAGACCACAATGATGCCCTGCATGTCTCTATCGAATGCAGGGGCACTACTCTGGCGCATGTATTGGTGGATACTGGTTCTTCCTTGAATGTCCTACCGAAAAAGGCTTTAGATCGTCTGGATTATGAAGGCCTGGAATTGAAACCCAGCAATATCATCGTCAGGGCCTTTGACGGTTCCAAAAGGATGGTTCACGGAGAGGTTAACATCCCTATTCGTGTGGGCTCTCAAGTGTTTGACTCTACTTTTTATGTGATGGATATACGTCCATCGTACTCTTGTCTGCTGGGTCGACCTTGGATCCATAAAGCTGGGGCAGTGACCTCCACCTTGCACCAGAAGCTGAAGTATCCCGTCAGGGGGAAGATCGTCACTGTGCAAGGAGAAGAGGAGTACATGGTGAGCCATTTGAATTCCTTCAGGTACATTGAGATGGACGGGGAGTTTATTGAAACCCCCTTTCAGCATTTCGAGGAGGTACATCCAATTTCAGCAGCAGCAGAGACAGTAGTCGAAGAGAATGTTTCCTTAAGGTTGGCTTCCCTAAGGGATGCCCGGGCTGTGGTTCAGAAAGGCAATTGTGCAAACTGGGGTCAGCTTCCTGAATTCACTCAGAAGAACGACAAGTTTGGGCTAGGCTTTACTGCGGAGGCTCAGAAGGCTGTGCGCAAAGAGAAGATCAGAAAGGCTCCGGTGTTTATCTCCAGCTCAAGGGTGAATGCTATCGAGGAGGATGTGGAGGAAGCAGAGTTTGACAGTTGGATCTACCCGACTACCAGCAACGGACCAAGCAACTGGACAGCAAAGGATTTTACCCCTATCACATTTGTCACGCAGTAATTAATTTCTTTTGATTTCCAAATTTGTAACAAACAATATGTTAAAACTTTGTTGGCTCGGTGTCCTACCCGGGGCATCGTAGCTCCATTTGTGAGGGCTTTTTGTATGACATTTTCATATATCATCAATCAAAACATTGGACGTTTGTTGCATTTCAAATTTTGTGCTCTTTTACTTTCTGTGTTATATATATTGCAAAACAGCTATATTTACACACACTCACTTATACAGGTTTCAGTCCACTCTGGATCTTACTGGTAACAGCTCTGCTACCGCCAGTTATGACTTCGAAAATCCGATCAACTTGGCCGAAGACGAAGGTGAAGATGATTGCGAAGTGCCTGGTGAACTCGCAAGACTGCTACTCCAGGAAGAGAGAGCTATTCAGCCACATGAAGAGCCGGTGGAGACAATTAACCTGGGTACTGAGACGGATAGGAAAGAGGTCAAGATTGGTGCCAATCTAGAGCTCAGCGTGAAGCAACGATTGATCCAGATGCTACAAGACTACATGGAAATTTTTGCTTGGTCCTATGAAGATATGCCTGGTTTGGATGCCGACATTGTAGTTCATCACCTGCCAACCAAGGAAGATTGCCCTCCAGTAAAGCAAAAAGTCCGACGGATGCGTCCAGAGATGTCTGAAAAGATCAAGGCCGAGGTTATGAAACAGTTTGATGCCGGGTTTCTTGCAGTGACTTCTTACCCTCAGTGGGTTGCCAATGTGGTGCCAGTGCCGAAGAAGGACGGTAAAGTCAGAATGTGTGTTGACTACAGGGATTTGAACAGGGCCAGCCCCAAGGATGACTTCCCCCTACCTCACATTGATGTCCTTGTTGACAATACAGCTCAACACAAGGTGTTCTCCTTCATGGATGGTTTTTCAGGGTATAATCAGATTAAGATGGCTCCAGAAGATATGGAGAAGACTACCTTTGTGACTCAGTGGGGCACCTTCTGTTATAAGGTCATGCCATTCGGATTGAAAAATGCTGGGGTAACCTATCAACGTGCCATGGTTGCTTTATTTCATGATATGATCCACCATGAGATTGAGGTATACGTTGATGACATGATTGCGAGGTCTCAAACTGAGGAGGAGCACCTTGACCATCTGAGGAAGTTGTTTGATCGACTCAAGTTGTACAAGTTGAGATTGAATCCCAACAAATGCACCTTTGGGGTAAGGTCCGGAAAATTGCTAGGTTTCATTGTGAGTGATAAGGGTATTCAGGTGGACCCTGCCAAGGTAAAATCCATTCAAGAGATGCCAACTCCAAAAACAGAGAAAGAAGTCAGAGGTTTCTTAGGACGACTGAATTACATCGCCCGATTCATCTCACATCTGACTGCTACTTGTGAGCCAATCTTCAAATTACTAAAGAAAGATCAAGTAGTACGCTGGAATGATGAATGTCAGGCTGCCTTTGAAAAGATAAAGGAATATCTCCAAGAGCCACCCATTCTTATGCCACCGGTGGAAGGAAGACCTCTGATACTATACTTGACAGTACTTGACAATTCAATGGGGTGTGTGCTGGGGCAGCATGACGAGTCTGGCCGAAAAGAGCACGCTATTTATTACTTGAGCAAAAAGTTTACCGACTGTGAGTCTCGTTACTCACTGCTTGAGAAAACTTGTTGCGCTCTTGTATGGGCTGCTCGCCGGCTGAGACAATATATGCTGACTCACACTACTTTATTGATTTCAAAGATGGATCCCATCAAGTACATATTTGAAAAGCCCGCTCTGTCTGGAAGAATAGCGAGATGGCAAATGATCTTAACAGAATATGATATCCAGTATACAACTCAGAAAGCAATTAAGGGAAGTGTATTGGCGGATCATTTGGCACACCAACCTGTGGACGATTACCAATCATTGAACTTTGATTTTCCGGACGAAGACATCATGGTGGTAACTGACTGTGAAGTACCTGGACCGGATGAAGGACCTGAGGAAGGATCCCGATGGTCCATGCATTTTGATGGAGCCTCCAATGCTTTGGGTAACGGCGTCGGCGCTGTAATCATATCTCCCAAGGGAACTCATACTCCCCTCACCGCCCGATTATGTTTCAGCTGCACCAACAATATGGCAGAATATGAGGCATGTATCATGGGTTTACAAGCTGCAATCGACTTAAGGATCAAATTTCTAAGTGTTTTCGGAGATTCTGCTCTCGTGATCAATCAGATCAAAGGCGAGTGGGATACGAAACACCCGAATCTTATTCCTTACAAGGAGTATGTGTCGACCTTGCTTCCCCACTTTGAAGAGATAACTTTTGAGCACTTCCCTAGAGAGGAGAATCAGCTAGCGGACGCCCTGGCTACGATGTCTTCAATGTTCAAAGTTAAATGGGACAATGAGGCTCCCCGAATCATAATCTGGAAGTTGGATGAACCGGCATACTGCTGCGAGCTGGAGGCTGAGAAGGTGATTGAGAAACCCTGGTACCATGAGGTGAAGAGGTACTTGGAAGCTCAGGAATACCCTGAAGGTGCATCTGTCAATGATAAGAAGTTCATGAGGAGGTTTGCTGCGAAATTCTTCCTCAGCAACGGCATTCTCTACAAACGGAATCATGATTCAACTCTGCTACATTGTGTGGATAAGGCAGAAGCAGAGAAAATCATGATAGAACTGCATGAAGGTACATTTGGAACACATTCCAGTGGACACACCATGGCTAAGAAAATCCTTCGGGCAGGATATTTCTGGTCCACAATGGAAGCCGATTGTTACCAACACTCCCGAACTTGTCATAAATGCCAGATCTATGCTGACAAGGTGCATATCCCTCCGGTTCCTTTGAATGTCCTGACGGCACCTTGGCCTTTCGCAATGTGGGGCATCGATATGATCGGTGAGATCCGACCGACGGCATCCAATGGGCATCGCTTCATCTTAGTGGCGATCGACTACTTCACGAAATGGGTTGAGGCAGCTTCCTATGCCACAGTAACCAAGAGCGTCGTGGCACGTTTCATCCGACATAATCTGATCTGTCGGTACGGCGTCCCAGAAAGAATCATTACGGACAATGGTACCAATCTCAATAACAAAATGATCACTGAACTCTGTGAACAATTCAAGATACAGCACCACAACTCTTCTCCCTACCGGCCGAAGATGAATGGGGCTGTCGAAGCAGCTAATAAGAACATTAAGAAAATTGTGCAGAAGATGACAGTGACCTATAAAGATTGGCACGAGATCTTACCGTTCGCTCTTCATGGGTACCGCACCTCAGCAAGGACGTCAACCGGGGCAACTCCCTTCTCCTTGGTCTATGGCATGGAGGCAGTCTTGCCAATTGAAGTCCAGATACCCTCTCTCCGGATAATGAAGGATGCAGACTTGAATGAAGATGATTGGATCCAGACTCGACTTGATCAATTAAATCTGATTGACGAAAAGAGGTTCACTGCTATCTGTCATGGTCAAACGTATCAGAAACGGATGATCAGGGCATTTAACAAGAAAGTCAGACCGCAAGAATATCAAGTTGGGGACCTGGTAATCAAACGCATCATCCTTCCTCAAAGTGATCCCCAGGGAAAATGGACCCCTACTTACGAAGGGCCATTTGTGGTTAAACGTGTGTTCTCAGGAGGAGCCATGATCCTAACCACCATGGATGGTGACGACCTTCCTCACCCCGCCAATGCAGACATAGTGAAAAAATACTACGCATAAATAAAAGACCCGATAGGTTGACATACCTAGGCAAAAATAAGGGCTTCCCGGCGAACCAAAAGGGTTCGGGCAAAAATAAGGGATGAAATGAATAAAAATCTGTACACCCGGCAAGTTGAAAACCTGAAAGGGCGGCTTGGGCAAAAATGGGTATCCCGGTGGACTGAAAACCCGAAAGGGCGGTCCAGGCAAAAGTTAGAGATAAAAGCGTAACACTATGTCTCATTGGATCACTTCGCATCCAGAATTCGGCATCAACTATCTGGCTCCAGATTTCGGCATTGACCAATCGGCTTCACCTTCAACTAGGCAGCAAAGCGATGAGATGATCGAAGACATAAAGGCGATAGCGGAGTTGGAACCCAGTGGGATTGTTCACATAGCTGTTTTGTTTCCTTTTTTCAAATTGTAAACTCTATACTATTTGGCGATGTCCTCTTACTAGGATGACATCCTCTTGTACAAAAACGCCTATTCACAGGCAAAGTTTAAATCAATACAAATTCACTTGTCCATACAAATTACCATTGTTTTCCTTTTTCTGTTTTGTCTTGCGAAGAACGTCCAATGTTCATTTTTGATATATGCATTTGACATTAAATTGCTGATTTATAAATATTTGCATATAAAACAAGAGATTGATTACAGGTGACATCGGAGACAGGGGCAATGTGGAGCTATCTGATGAAGTCTGGTTGTTTTGTCCGCCAAGGTACCAAGGTAAGATCAACTGAAAAAGGTAGCCAGATCATCTCAAATTCCCCGCAGAGTAAAACAGGATGCGACAATACTTTCCCCAAGCGGAGTTGATTCCCCGTCGATCCTGGAAAAGCACAGCATTCCCCGGCAGGTCTTAAAACTCATCCCCAGTAAGTTCTGGAAGCTTATCCCCTGCAGAGCACGGACGTCTCTCCCATGTTTTATTCAGAGTTATTTCCTCACAAGGACTTATAATTGGGTTATCCTCAGCTAAAAACCACGGAAGACCGCTCTCGGCAAAGTTCCTTCAATCCCCAGCGGAGTCTATCTTTGGTATTCCCAAGCAGAGTTTATCTTTGGAGTTCCCCAGCGGATTTTATCATCATTATCCCCAGCGGAATCCATCATTGAAGTCCTCAGCAGGCCTCTCATCAAAACTTCGGCCAAGTATCTCTTCCACAGAGCAATTCTCCGGCCATTCGTCAAAGATTTATTTTCCCCAAGACGAAATTACACTCATAGACATTTTACATTTTCATACATCTTGCTTACATACATGATGGAACGCATACGACATCTCATGTTGAATATCATGACAACATGCATATCATACATCATGACATTGCATACAACTTACGTTTTTGCCTTTTCAGAAAAAAAAGACAATCCCAAAAAACAACTACCTTCAACTGTCGCAATTCCAGATCCGATACCTGTATCTAGCCAGGGCACATCTGAGAGTGATCAGTTTCCAGACTCGATTCCTGTATCTAGCCAGGGCACGTCTGAAGAGTTCGAAGATTCGATTCCTGTATCTAGCCAGGGCACGTCTGAAGAGTTCGAAGATTCGATTCCTGTATCCAGCCAGGGCACATCTCTCAACTACAGCATTTCCAGATTCGACTCCTGTATCCAGCCAGGGCACATCTATCAACTACAACATTTCCAGATTCGACTCCTGTATCCAGCCAGGGCATATCTGTTGACCATATTTCCAGACTCGATTCCTGTACCTAGCCAGGGCACGTCTGAAGAGTTCGAAGATTCGATTCCTGTATCTAGCCAGGGCACATCTATTAACGACTATTTCCAGATTTGACTCCTGTATCCAGCCAGGGCACATCTGCGAGCAAACCGATTGTAGATTCGATACCTGTATCTAGCCAGGGCATATCTGCATAAGGAGATTGAAGATCAAACACCTGTAACAAGCCAGGAAAACATCCGTCTTTCTCGAATACACAAGTTCTCGCTAAGGAATCTCTTATGCGATCGACACTTCCAAATGGCATCTATAAGCCCATTCCCGACAAGGTTCTGTCACATCTCCAGATGGCATCTATAAGCCCATCTCCCTATCCACCATCTCTCCAAATGGCATCTATAAGCCCATTCTCGACACCACATTGTTGAGACTCCAGCATGCGAGTGCAAATTTCCGGGCACTCTAGTGTCCAATCTCCTTTTACCCTCGAGTCACGAAAGGCAAACTTGCCAATCTAACTCTTCAGGTTCAAGAAGATTGAACAGGGGCAACTGTTGTACCCCAAAATTTGCCCTCCCATTTCCTCAACATTTTCTCATCACAGGACCTTTGAAGATCAAGATCCAGTTAGGGTTCCCTCTGCTCAAGACTGCTCCTCGCACTGTGGACTCAAATTAGGGTTTGTGTTTGCCCAAGGATGTTTTGACCTAGAATGCCTAAGATGACTTTCATGCTTCATGTTGGACTCCCAAGTTTACCTATACCAAGTTTCAAGTCTTGATTCCAAGTTTTGCCCAGTCAATTGGACAGTTGACCTAGAAATCAACTGTATTGGGGAAAAAGTCAACTGTGGCCAATTGACAGTCAAACCTCATGAAATTTGATCCACATCAACATTATGAACTTCTATGGACCATTTGATCAAGTTTGGATCACAATTCCACAAGAAATTTGATCAGATCACCAAAAGGGCAAAATGGTCATTTTTAGGGTTTTGACTGCACAAAGGCAATTTTTGACTGTTTGACCTAACCAATGGCAAACCAAGCTCACATATGGACTCAAGGACCCTATGGATTTATCTTGACATGTTCATCAAGCTCAAAAGATTCCAAGTACACAAGATTGACAGTTGAATTTCCCAGTCAATTGATCAATTTTGACTGTACGCTGAAAAGTCAAACTTTGGCTTTTTGGTCAAAATCAAGAGTCAAGATTCATTTTTCATTAAAACATGCCAAATCATGAAACTTGTTCACCAAGAAATCTCAAAATGCAAATTAGGGTTTGAAAATGGAATTTTTCATAACTTAGAATTTTTTCTAAGTTATGAAAAACCCTAATTTTTTCCCAACTTTGCCCCATCTTTTCACCATGATCCATTTGGATTCAAACAAAAGTCAAAACATGAAAGTTGTAGCTTGTTGCATAATCTACAACTTTGATTCACAAAGTTTTCTCATTTGAAGCTTGTATCTCAAGTTACAATTTTTTGAATAAGGGCACTAAACCATTTTTAACTTAGTGAAATTTTAACCTATTTTTGACAAGGTTTTCTACCCCACTTCAAGGCCACTTTTCATACCCTTCCACTTGGAATTTTAATTTTCATTTCAAAGATGGATTGTAGTACACATTCCAAGCTTTCCAAAATGTCCAAGAACTCATCAAACAACCTCATAACTTGAGAGATTCGAATTTCACAAGTTGGCAAGAATTCACTTTTGTTCTTCATCAAAACATGTTCATAAACTTTGCAAATTTGAACTCAGCATAGTTTGTGCTACTTTACAGGTCCTTAAACCAAATTACACTCCTTAATTTAATGCAAAACCATTGAACCAAGTTGTTATTCTAAGCCTTTGGTCATTACACAAGGAATTAAGCCTAAACTAGAAAAAGCACTATTTCCATTCTTGAAAAGAAGAACTTTATGTCAAGTTTGCAATCCAAGTGGTACAATCAAGATCTTCTTGGCACAAGTTTGTGAGCAAATTGCACTGATCAAGGCAAGGGATAGCAGCATAGTGGGAGGGCCTGTACTGACCTAGAGAGCCAAGTTGCATTTTGTAGCTTAAGTGTGAAGAAAGGTCCATAACTTATGCCAACTCTCTCTTCAGCAAAGAGACACAAGAACAAAGTTATCAAACATCTTCCATAGAACATACCTAAGCTTTTGCACGAGTCCTGAACCTCTCAAGCACCCTCCATCTCAAAATCACCTTGAAACTGCACAAACAGGGGAAGCCCTGCAGATTGAGTGCTATCTCTCAATCCCTTCGAGCATTCTTGTCCAAACTTGTTCCTCTACCTTCCTTACAACATATGCAAGCTAACCCTGTCCTTAAACCTGACCTGTAACACCTCCAAGCCACTTCACCATTTTTAAATTTCTGTTTTGCAGTTGGAGTTCACTAGCTCGATTCAGGGAGTTTCAAGATAAAGTAGGACTTGGAAAAGCATCCTTACACTTCAAGGAAGCTATACAAGTCATCATTTCACTCTGAAACATCCTCCATTGCCAAGCTCGATTCCAACTGAACAGGTATATTCATGGAGTTCTATCTCCCTTATTAGGCATTGTTAGCTTTAGGTTTTTGAAGAAAACATGTCACAATCATAGCCCTGAACACGCTCATATGATTAGATTTCATTTATGTTTCGTGTGCTTAGAGAATTTCATGTCTGAACATTGATGAAAAGTTAGGTCAGAAATTGGGGGAGGAGAAATTCTCCCTCATCTTCGAGAGATAGGTCAAGTTATTTATATGGTTGAAACCGTCTCTTAATGCTCTACATTTTTCATGTTATGAGTTTTGCTTGAAAGTCCAGGAATCCAGAGATAAAAAAACGCGTGTTTTGCTTGAAGGATGTTGTACAGAGGTTGAAGAAGAAGTGGTCTGGGCTGGGCCTGGATCTATTTTCTTTTCACACCCTATTTCCATGTTTACACCCCCTGAGCCCATTTGCTTCATTTTTGACTTTTTTTGACTTTTACTTTTTTGGTTGACTTTATTTATTTTTTCTCATGACATAAAAAAATTAAAAATATTTTTTCCATCATTTTTTTGTATTTATTGCATATTTATTTGTTTATTACCCTTATTTATACATAAATACATGTATATATTATTATCTAGAAAAAATAGAAAAAATATGTAAAAGCACTTCTATTTTTATTTTTTATTTCATATTATCCTCTGAAAATATTTTACATAAAAAATACTATTTTCAAAAAAAATTAATTATTATTATTATTTGTATATAATACATATTTAAGTTAATATAAATATACATATATATATATTAGTATACTTAGAGTAAAAATACCAAAATGTATATATTTTATTATTTTTAATATTTGATACAAAAATACTTTTTTTCATAATATACTTCATTTTATTTTTATTTTTATAAATAATGAATAAATAGTTATATTAAGTCAATTAATATCCATTTTCATTAAAATTAGGGTTTTTTCCCTAAAAGTTAAAAATACTCAAAATAATACCTTTTTTATTTTCTTATTTTATTTTACATAAATAATATTTTTCATACATATACAAAACATTTTTTGTGCATCTTGCATTCTTATTTAATTTTTGTACATTATTTAAATTGCAAATATTCAAATGATGTAATAATTTAGATTTAAATTCTTGTCAATATCCCCATTTGAACCTTTGTACCCCCCTTCCCATATTTGGTTTTGTAATAGCTTAGTAATTTTAATTTCGCACTTTATTGCTTTCTAATGATAACATGTTAGAATTAGGGTTTGTATGCGAAAAAACGATAAAAAAAAATAGTTTGACCTAATACAAGATAAACAAGCATGAAAATGGACACACAAATCACACTTGCACCCTCTAGGTTATTCCACTTGTTGCCTTCAAATAAAAGGGCCATATTGCATGTTGAACTTCTTTGGGCAAAGCAAACAGTTTAAATGATCATAGTCCCTCGACAAAACTTTTCAAAAACAAACAAAAAAACAAATGATCAAGTCCCTTAAAGAAAATTGCCCAAAGACATTTAACGCCGTTGCAATTATGGTCTAAACGATGACCCGCGCCTGTCCCTCTCACATCCTAACACAAGATTGTCCACCAAATACAATGGTGGAACAAACTTGTTAAAAGGGTTAAAACATAACAATAATCTTTTGAGAAATTTAGGAGTAGATAACCTCTTAGTTGCTTGAATCAAACTTGCAAAACAAAACACTTGCCTAATTTCAAAACCACACAACACTACACTTTCAAAACAACTTTCAAAAAACAAATGAAAACCTTTTCAAAAGACATACATCTTGGTATACATCCCCACATGGATCATTACAAAGGTTGCCACCACATTTGTATCTTTTCAAAATATTTTCAAAAACCCACACACAAAGCACCATTTAAAACAATTGAAAACAAAAGGCAAGTGATCTAAGCAAGTAACTAAGAGCCCATGGATAACCATGGATAGAAAGGGTGATAATACCTTCCCTTTCTATAATCTACTCCCTGAACCCAAGAAAACATCTCAAAAGGTTTTTGCTGTGCTTTTTAACCTTTCCTTAGGATAAAATAAAAAGTCGGTGGCGACTCTTGCTAACCGCAACATTTGCGAACACAAACGCAAAACCCTAGTCAGTTCTCCCACCGTATCACAAGAGCCGTTCGGTTTCAGGAAGTCCCCGTCCCCCCCCCCCCCGGGGCGGATGCCACCACACAAGCGCTGCTCGCAGCAATTAACCAAACGAACTATCTCATCTTCGCCCAAGGAGAGAGATTAAAGGCGCTTGAAGACGAGCGAAGACCCTCAAGGAGGCATCGGAGACCACATACTCCCCCTCCTCGGGTGACTGAAGTTCAACACCCTTCTCCCTCGCAGAGACACTACAGGGAGAACTCCAGAAGCCCCTCTCCCCGGCCAAAGCAGAGGCGCCCCTATTTGGAGAGACAGCCCGTCATCCCTGTCGGAGAACCCAGTCGCGACCCGGCAAGGCACGACAAGAGACACGCCGGGGACGGGCGTGTAACATTCGACCACCGAGCATCACGCTCGAGGGAGACTCAGCACGACCACCGTGCCAGACAATACTACAGGTCCCCATCTCTGTCTCCAGAGAGGAGCGACGAGGACGACCCCCGCGGTCCCCTGTCGCAGGCCATCATGGATGCACCCATCCCCCCGGGCATGGAGAAGCCCCCACATCTGAAGGAGTATGACGGAGTTGCAGACCCGGTCGACCACATTGACGGGTTCGAGGCCATGCTCCATTATCATAATGTCGGGGGGCCCATCAAGTGCCGTCTTTTCCCCACGACTCTCAGGAAGGCGGCCATGGACTGGTACAAAGGGCTCGCCCCGGGCTCAATCACCTTGTGGCGGAACCTGAAGAACCAGTTCATCAGTTCCTTCACCGCTTCTCGACGCCATCCAAAGACCGAGGCGGCGCTCGAGGCCATCATCCAAAGACAGGATGAGACCTTGAGGGAGTTCATCAACCGCTTCAACCGAGAAGCGATACAGGTCCCCTGCACGGACCACATGAAGAGATATCTGCTGGAGAGGGGGCTCCTCCCCGGCACAGAATTCAGAAAAGCTGTGGGAATCGAGCCGCCCAGGTCTTTCGACGCCCTCCTCGATAAAGCTCGAGCATACATGGATTACGAGGAGAGGGAAGCTGCCAACAGGGCCCGAGACTCCAGGGCTCGGGGACCCAACAACAGCAGCAGTTCACGCCAAGAGGCTCCTCCCCGACGAACCGGGGAGAAAAGGAAAGAAGACCGACCCCGGGAAGTCCGGGAACAAAGGGGCCCCTCGGGCCGTTTCACCGAGTACACTCCGCTCACAGCTTCCCGCGAGCGTATCCTGGCGGAGTATGCCAGTACAGACTTCAAGGACGGATGCGTCAAGCGTCCCTGACCTGCTCCCGCCAAGCCAGGGGCGGATAAAAATAAATACTGTCAATACCATAGGAGTCATGGTCATCTGACAGAGGACTGCGTCCACCTCAAGGACGCCATTGAAACCCTCATCAAGGGAGGGAGGCTCGTGAAGTACAGACGAAATGACGCTCCTCGTCGTGACGCCCATGAAGCTAAGGAGCCAGAAGAAGACGCCCGACGATCAGACGAGTCGGTGCCTATCCAGACCGCCTTCTCGGTAACCAGGCCCGAGGATTTCGACATTCCCGAGCACCTGCAGGAGCCGCTGACAACGCACAGCAGGTGGGAATACTTTCCCTCCGCCATGGTCATCAACGAGGGCGGGTTCAACGATCTCACCATCAATTCAGCTAAGAGGAAGTTGGACGAGCTGGTCGACGCGGCTCCCCCGCAAACAGTAACGTTCGAAAGGGTGAAGGGCAGGTCAGAGCCCATCACCTTCTACCTAGAAGAACTCCCCGGCGGAGCCCCGAACGCGGTCATCCCCTTACTGATAAGGGCGAGAATGGCCAATTTTGACGTGCATCGCATCCTGGTCGACGAAGGGAGTTCCGTCGACGTGATGTACAGTCAGCTGTTCCGAACCTTACAGCTGGACGACTCACATCTCTCTCCGTATGTAGGGTCGGATCTACAAGGCTTCAACGGCTCGACTTCCAAACCTTGGGGTTATGTCGAGCTCCTGGTTACGTTCGGCGAAGGAATGACTACGAGACAAGTTAAGGTCCGGTTCCTCGTCATTGACTGCCCGTCTCTATACAATTGCATCTTGGGGAGACCGACACTGGCAGAGCTAACAGCGGTGCCCTCGACCGTCCATCTGAAGATGAAGTTCTACACCATAAGGGCACGGGTAGCCACCATCCAAGGAGACCTAGCCGCTGCCCGTAGGTGCTTCAACGCTGCTTCTAAGGGACGGGATACCGTCGACATAGGGACCAGACCCGCTAAAAGGACAAAACAGGAGCCCGACAGGAAAGCATCCCCCGAGGAAGAAGTCCAGAAAGCTCCACCAAAGGTCGACTCCATAGCCCTGGACACCCGCTTCGATCAGGACGAGCCATCCAGCAGCGAGCAAATCCCACTCCGACCAATACCGGACGGGGATTTTGAACTCGTTCCCCTCGGAACAGACCCGACCAAGGGAGTGAAGATTGGCAAAGACCTCCCCGACTTGGCCAGGAAGCAAATCAAGGCCTGTCTGCGCGAGAATGCTGATCTCTTCGCCTGGAGCGTTGCGGAGATGCCCGGACTCGACCCTGAGGTCGCCTGTCACCACCTCGCCATTGATCCATCCGCCAAGGCCGTAGTACAACGTAGGCGTAGGCAGTCTCCAGAAAAAACGGAGGCTGCTGAAAAAGCTGTAAAAGACCTCCTAGAGGCAAATTTTATTTCTGAAGCCCGGTATTCCACCTGGCTGTCAAATGTTGTACTTGTGGAAAAGAATAATGGAAAATGGAGAATGTGCGTTGATTATACTGATCTCAACCGGGCTTGCCCGAAAGATGCTTTTCCCTTGCCTAACATAGATATGCTGGTCGACAATTCGGCCGGCTACAAAACTTTTTCGTTCATGGACGCCTATTCGGGATATAACTAAATCCCAATGGCCCTGGGCGACAAACACTGCACGGCATTCATGACCAGCTCGGGCAACTATTACTACAACGTAATGCCCTTCGGACTGAAAAATGCCGGAGCAACTTACCAACGCATGATGAACAAAGTTTTCAACAAACAGATCGGCGACATGCTCGAGGTATATATGGACGACATGATCGTCAAATCCCGAGCAGACACCGATCACGTAGCTCATCTCAAGACAGTCTTTGCCCAAGCAAGGCAATGTAAAATGAGTTTCAACCCCGAGAAATGTACGTTCGGGGTTAAGGCGGGAAAATTCCTTGGATTCTATCTAACAGAACGGGGAATCGAAGCCAACCCCGACAAATGTCGGGCATTCTCCGACCTCCCAACACCGACGTCGAAGAAGTCGATACAAATCATGAACGACATGCTCACGTCGCTGTCCCGCTTCGTCGCGAAATCCGCTCAGCACGCCCTTCCCTTCTTCAAACTCCTTCGAAAGGAAGCAGCCTTCGAATGGAATGAGGAATGCGAGCAGGCACTTCGCCACCTAAAGCAAAGCCTGTCTCAGCCGCTCGTGCTATCTCGACCCGACGACGGGGAACCGCTGTACTTATACTTGGCCGTTTCGAACGAAGCCATCAGCGCAGCCCTTGTCTGCGAAACCCCCGACGGGCAGAAACCCGTCTACTTCACGAGCAAAGCCTTACAGGGGCCCGAAAGCAGATACCAGCAGATAGAAAAGGTTGCTCTGGCCCTTGTCAACGCGGCGAGGAGGCTCAGACACTACTTTCTAGCCCACACCATCATCGTGCGAACCGATCAACCGGTGAGGCAACTCCTGGGTCGGCCAGATATGGCGGGCAGGATGCTGAAGTGGTCCTTGGAACTCTCCGAATTCGACATTCAGTACGAAAGCAGGAAAGCCCTGAAAGCGCAGGCCTTGGCCGACTTTGTCGCGGAAATGACCACTCACGACCCTCCCCCAGGGAAAGAACACAAGTGGACCATCTTCGTCGACAGAGCATCCAGCTCGTCCGGAAGCGGCGCAGGAATCCTCCTGGAAAACGAAGAAGGCGTAGTAATCGAGCACTCCTTAGCTCTCTCCTTCCCGACGTCAAACAACCAGGCAGAATATGAAGCCCTGCTCGCAGGACTGAGACTGGCCGAGGACCTGGGAGCCCGCGGGGTACAGATCTACACCGACTCCCAGCTCGTCGCCTCTCAAGTACAGGGGAGCTACCAGGCCAAAAACGACAACCTCATCGAGTATTTGAACTTAGTCAAAAAGTACATGACAAAGTTCGTACGAGCAGAAATTTCACATGTTCCCCGCGAGCAAAACACGAGGGCGGACATATTATCCAAACTTGCGAGCACACGAAAGAAGGGCGGGAACAAAACCGTCATCCAGGAATCTCTAGCGCATCCAAGTATCGAACGATCCTCGACTATAGTCGAGATCCATGCCATCGGGGATGCGGCCTCCTGGATGACCCCGGTTTATAATTTCCTGACAAAAGGCGAACTCCCATCAAACCAGGCCGAGGCTACCGTCACAAAGCGATGAGCATGTTCCTACGTGGTTCTCGAGCAGAAACTGTACCGAAGAGGATTCTCCATCCCCCTCCTGAAATGCATCGACGAGTCCACCGTCCCCGAAGTACTGCGGAAGATACACGAAGGGATCAATGCCCAGCACATGGGCGGTAAATCCTTAGCAAGGAAAGCCCTTCGAGCAGGATACTACTGGCCAACGATGCAGCAGGATGCCAAGGAACACGTCAAAAAATGTGATAAGTGCCAGAAACACGGGGACATGCACCTCGCCCCTCCGCACGAGCTGAGCATATTGTCATCCCCGTGGCCGTTCGCCTGGTGGGGTATGGACATCATCGGGCCTTTCGTGCAAGGAACCTACCAGAACAAATTTCTCATCGTCGCCGTAGATTACTTCACAAAATGGATCGAGGCCGAGGCCCTCGCAAAAATCACCTTGCACAATATCCTCCGTTTCTACAAAAGAAACATCCTCGCCATATTCGGAATTCTGCGGGCCCTGGTGACCGACAACGGTACCCAGTTCACCGACCACGGGTTCCAGGACTTCGTCACCAAACTAGGGACAAAACAACATTTCACGTCGGTCGAGCACCCTCAGACCAACGGGCAAGCCGAAGCCGCGAACAGAGTCATCCTCCGAGGACTCAAACGTCGACTCGGCGAAGCCAAAAGGGGATGGGTCGAGGAGCTCCACAACGTCTTGTGGGCATACCACACCACGCCCCACTCAACGACGGGCGAGACGCCATTTCGACTGACATATGGCACCGAGGCCGTCATCCCGGTCGAAATCATGGAACCATCCAGACGAACCGAGAACCCCCTTGATGAAGAAATGAACGACGAGGCACTAAGGGACGAACTCAACCTAGTCGAGGAAATCCGATTGGGTGCAGCCCTGCGCGAAGCCACCCTAAAACAACGAGTGGCTCTACGCCACAATGACAAGGTCATCAAGCGCGAGTTCGAAATCGGCAGCCTGGTATTACGTAGGAACCAGAAGGATTCCCGCGAGGGGAAGCTGGCCGCGAACTGGGAAGGGCCTTATCGCGTCCACGGCACCACTGGTACTGGGGCGTACTATCTCGAGCAATTAGACGGAGAGCCATTACCACGACCCTGGAACGCTGCTAAGCTAAAGCAGTACTACAGTTAAAAAAAACTACCAACACTTGGGACCCTCGACCAACGGCACCCGCGCTCGGTTAACGAGGAAAACGTACGACTTCGTATAAAGGCTGAGGTACAAGCCCGACATACGGCTAAATCGCACAACATCGCTCGGCGAACGAGGATAATCGATAGTGCCCGACGTGGACAGCTACACCGAGCACCACCGTCGTTGTACTCGTAAGGCAGAACACCCAGCTCGCGATGGGCAGTTCATGCCAAGGGCGAATAGTCCCTACCGGGCTTCGCGCCCGACTGAGCACCTTCGCTCCATATGCCCGACAAGTCGTCAAGAATGACGGGCCATCTAAAAGGGTCAAAGGGAAGTCTCTCCCCTCGAGCGCAACGCTTAGGCCAGCGAAAGGGGGCCGAGCACACATACAAACGGAAGACGGGCAGACTCGCTCGCTAAATCACAGCCACATACGGGCACTCCTCGGGCCCATGACTTAGGCTAAATTTTATGCAAATATATAAGATTTTAAACACGGGCAAAACATTCAAATGTCAAACAACATTCATTCAAATAAAAATGCCCAAAGGCGACAAAGCAAACAATTATAAACCGACCAAGAAGGCCGGCGATGTTCATAACGTACAACTGACGGGCACGCAGGCCCAAAAAATACAAATGTCAAAGGCACGCAGGCCCGCTATCCTACAATCAGGCTTCCCCAGAACCATCATTGTCGGCAACTGGAGAGTCGGGCGGGGCCACGATCACGCCATCCACGATCTGATGTGTGTGGCCCGTCCCCTCAGTGACCAAACCAGGGTTTAACAAGGAAAGCTGGCCGACTGCGGAGTCGAACCCCTCCTCCAAAGCACCGACGCAATCTGCCTCGAGTAGCCGGATATGGGCGACCAACTCCGATCGACTCTTCAAAGCCGCTATGTCCTCCGGCTCGTCCTTGGCAGGAAGCATGGCGACTCTCATGTCCTCGATTTGTTGGGTCAAGCGCCCGATGTCAGTCTCCAGACGACTCCTGTCCGCACGGAGAAACTCTCCCTCCTCGGCCAGCTTCCCCGACCTTTCCTTCTCCAGGACCAGCATCTCCCTCTCAGCATCCAGCAGCACTGTCTGCTCGCGGAACATCTCCTCGGAGCGTTCCAGGGCAGTCTTCAACTTCCGCGAGCTCGAGGTGAGAGCCGCTTTCTCCTGCTCAAGTTCTTCAATACGGACAAGATCCCCCCCTTCCTCGGACAACACCAGGGCCATTTCGGCCATTTTCACCAGCCCGTCCATGCTGGCGGCCAGATGCCTCTTCCGATCCTCTTTACTCATCCTTTTGATAGTCTCAGCCTCGTCGGCAACCACTGACAGAGGGAATCTCTCGAAGAAACCCTCCTCTTTGAAACAAGGGGGAAACCCAAAAGACCTGACGGTGCTGGTGTCCTCGCTGACAGCCGGACCGCTTTCCACCCGGGTCCTCTTTCTTTGTATCAGGTCGGCATTAGGATCGACCTCTTGAACCTCTGGGATCCCGTCCGACGCGGCCCCCGAGCTGGACGACAAATCCACCCTCACCACCTGAGGAGCGCCCGGACTATGTGGCGGGCCCATCCTCGTCGCCTGGGGAGCCTTCACGACCCTCCTGCCTCGCTTCTGGTTGCAAGACAGCTTCAAAAGTCTTTCCCTTCGACCGACCATCGAGCCTGCACAAAATAAAAGACGGGTTAGTGTCGAGCAAGTTCATAAATAAATGACGAACAAAGAAATTCAAGCAATAAACGACCTAGCAGACGAGCAGCCTGCCTGAACGTCTGACACTCCACGAGTGCCTTAGTATCAATCGGCCGGGACTCAAATGTCGGATAACACTCTGCATCCAAGACATCTTCCCCTTCCCTCGTAGCCCACCGGGCGGGGTGGAAGCTGTCGACGAACCGACAAAGAGTAGAGTACGCCTCCTCGTCCTCCGAACACATGTCCCCGACAGCAGTATGGTAGTATCCAGTCCCGTGCTCATAGTGCCTGAACATCCAATGCATAGGGAACTTGGCTGTACGGGCCATCACGGGATACCCATCGTTGCCTAAGACCGCCTCCCCGTCATCATCGCTTATGGGCGCCTCCTCCTCGTACAGGGATCCTAAAGCAGATGTGGTAACTGGCCGCACGATATACCACTTGTCTTTAAAACCCCTCACGGAGTCCATGTACATTTTGAATAGTCTCCTCGACTGTTTTAAGGAGACCCAGCTGTGTTTCCCTCCCCGGGACTGGCGCTGCAAATGAAAAATTCTAAAGAAGAGCGGTATGGTCGCCCCGATCCTCAGAAAGCGACATGTCAGCTCAAACGCCCAGATAAAGGCGAGTGAGTTCGAGTGCAGCTGCGACGGGGCCAACTCCAGATGGGTGAAGACCCCAGTCTGAAAGTCACTGAAGGGCAGCTGCAGCTCAAGATCTTTGAACGCGATCTCGTACATCGGGAAGCTATACTCTGGGTACACCGAGCAGATCCGGGCACGGGAGGTCGGACGCATGACAACGAAATTCTTTTGGAAGTCAGGCTGGCCCTGGCCCGCTTCGAGGACAACATATGGATTTCGGTCACGTCGGCTATATATCGACGCGATTCCTCGGGGCTCGGCGCCCACCCAATCCAGCAAAGGGTCGTCGACAGTATCAATCAAGCTGACCGCCTCATCGGCACTTTGTTCCTCATGTTCGTGGCGTCCAGAGGAGCACGACTCGTCCGCCATGGTTACCTGCAGAGCACGGGAAACCAGTCAATTGGGCACGAAACCATACGCTCGACAAACCGCGTCGTCCCATGCACGACCACAAAAGTCAGTTTACACAAGTAGTCGCCTCCCCGACATCCAGAAAACTCGATGTGTTCTTCTCCAAACCGACTACGCGGCCACTCTCCAACATGTCGACCCAAGGTATGAACATGGCGAGCAACATCATGAGACCTACGACCAGGACCATGAACATACCGGGCGCGATCATAAATCAGGCGCCCTGGATCATGAAGACCCCGGGCAGCGCTGTTGATTATTACCTAAAACTATGAATCTACCGGCCACGAGCATGTGTTTGCCGGTCCTAAGCATGAATATGTCGAGCTAAGCATGAGTTTACCGGGCTAGTCCCACGCGCACAGTCCCTAAAACGTCTACAAACGCTGAAAATCATGCATTACAACAGGAAAATGAAGAAGATAAGTCACTTACTTGAATCAAAAAGTGGATTCGGCTACGGAGGAAAAGAATCTGTAACAGAAGATCGCAGCTATGAAAAATCTGGAAGAACAGCAGCAGTAGGAGCGCAAAGAGTAGAAACGTGTTATGGGGCCCAAGGTTCCTATTTATAGTGATGACGTGGAATACCAAACGTCACCTCGGGCAACCACGGAGTTTCTCTCCTCGACGCACTGCTCCCAACGCAATGATGACCCTATCATCATAGGGTGGCGGCACAGTTCCCGAAAGATACCTCGTGTGCTCGACAGACACGCGCCGGTGAGGATCCTCCGAGCATCCACCGCGGAAGATGTCTCCGAGCACGGCACGGAGAGGCCCTCGAGGGCCTGCATCTCTGTCCCGGGCGCGAGACCCCGAAGCGGAAACGACCTGAGTTCAAGCCATGGCTCCTAACAAAGGAACCACGACTTGGGGGGCTCCTGTTCTGGACTGGGCCCGACAGGCCCAAAAGCATTGCTAAGGCCCAATCCAAATGGACTTGCTGAGGACCACGCCGACCAAAGGGTCACAGTTGTGCCCGACGTGCTCCCTGAGGTCACGTGCTCGACCTCTACACCTCCAGCTCGACATCCTGCTATCCAGCTCGACATCACCTCGAGTACTCCAACTAGGGCAGACTCAGTCCACTGCACTCCCAACGAGGCCCCGAAAAGACCGCGTCTCCGTCCGCCCGCACTTCACGCAGAACATCCAGGAAGGGGACCACGTGCGGGTCCCCACTACGCACGTAGAACCTGGCAGTTCCTCCATTGGGCCAAACCTGCCCGGCCCAATGAAGGAACCTTGGCCCAGCGCTGGGGGCTATAAATACCCTCTGTTTCCAGAGGGTCAGGTATTCATCATTCTACCCATACACTTAATTATTGTCTGCTCGTGCTTCTACTTACTTCAGCATCGGAGTGCCTTGCAGGTACCCCCACCTCGTTCAAAAAGCTTTCAGCTCGGAGTCAGCCGTGACGGTCCATTTCTGATCAGGTCAGATCACAAACCTTTCATTATGTTTTTGCATACAAATTTGTTAAAGAAAAGTAGCATTAACTGCTCCGAACATACAAAACCAAAGGAATTCAAATTTTTCCGTCATGTATTAATTATTAACATAGCTCATTTCTCATATATGCAGTGAGGTTAATAATGTTATTCTCAGAGAGTAAAAACATATTTCATAATCTGCTATTGAGACCGTAATGATGACACTCTTAGTCCTTCCTTAGTTTTTCAATATTGTTTGTATTGAAGTTATTCAGAAAATAATATGATTGTTGTGAATCAACAATTTCTCTCTATGTTTCTTGAGATAAAATGAAGAGTAGAATATTATTATGAAGTATGGATTATGGAAAAGTTTGACTATAAGTAAATAATGTTTTTATGGTAACTCAAATGGGAAGAAGCACTATGCTCATTGATGAGATGTTATGTGAATTGACAATCAAGGCTTAACAACACTGACACTGAAGGCTCACTTGTGAATTGTAATGAAAACTGTGGGTTGATAGAAACTGAATCAGATTGCAGTGAAAATAATTTATTGGTGTTGAATCAATAGTAAGAACACACAAATTTGAGAGATACAAACTCTCAAATTTACTAAAAAAATTGACTGATATTATTTAATTTAAAGGATTACTTTGATATTTCGTAAATTTGAGTTGTTAAATAGACCGAGCCTTACAATTTTTATGATTTTCATTCATTTGAGGATTATATGATAATCATAATGTAGAACAAAAGATCAATAGCAAAAAAATATGGGTGGAAAATTTTATTTGTTTTCTCTAACTTTAATTTTATCTTTTATTAAATGATATAACATTTTTTAAACAATAAATTATCATAGCTATTAAAACTCATCTTTTTAACTTTTCAATGCAAATTCAATTTTTCGTTGCAGATACGAAAACCAATTTTTTTAGCTTTCCATTCAAAGTTTTGATTTTCTTAAATCTTAAAGGCAATTAAATGATAATTACCATAATAATGTGAAATTATCATTTAACTTAGACTTCATGAAATTTTATTATTGAATCAAATCATTATTATTGAATTGAAAATTAAATAATTCATCATAATAATTATTTATTTTTTAATTTTATTTCTTAATTTTATATCTAACATCAAAGTTCAGTTTTAGTTTTTTTTTAAAGTAAATTTAGATTGGTGTAATATATATTTTTAAATTATGTATTTTATCATCATATAATTAATATAATTAAAAGTCGGGTATTATTAGTAAATTTGTATCTATATGTTTGAATTTTTATAAGAAATTAATAAACATGTATTAAGTTGTATATACAAAATAAATGTGAAATTATTATTTAATATTGTATTGATTTTTCGATATTCTTAAATCTCATTTTTGAATGATTTTTTATAAATGGTGATAAGTTACATGAAATAGATTCACGAGTAGATATAAACATATCTATGAGATATCAGCGGTAAGCGGTTCATTTTAATGTTCATTTTTCAAATTTTTCATTTGCTATTTCTCAATTTAATATTATTAGTCTATATTTTATAATTATATGAATATTAACTAATTGAAGTATGAATTCAAACTTTACAAATGATTATTTAGAATACGTGTAATATAAATCCAGACAAGACCGTACTATTAATTTCTAATTAAATTAAAATAGATCAATTATATTTTGGATTAGTTATTATTTAGTTTAATATATTTAAATTTTATATGCACATGTTTTATTATTTTTATTTTTTCTAAGAGATCGGATGAACAATGATGTTGGTTAACTAGTGACCTGTCGATGCAACCACTAATCCAATGACTCGGTCAATCACCAAACTCCGTCAGCTATTTCTCCATTGATTGTTGGAATAATATAGTAAATGTAAGTAAGTGGGGAAATAGTCTCATATTTGATAGGAATGTGGAGACTTAAGTATATATAAGTGAGAGAACCCACCCACCTATCACCTTAAAGTTTTAGGTGGATAAGTGATGTGTCTCTCGTAAATGTGCTTATTCCTACACTATGTATCAATGCTCCTAGTATCTAACAAATCTCAACATTGATTTTTCCTTTCCAACTCAATCTAACACATCCACTTTCAAGGTTTTTCCGATTGATTTTTTTTTCATTGTGCAGTTTAAAGAGACATTTGATTTAGGTTTTTTTTTCCTGATTGATTTTCCAATGCAGCTTATCAGAATATGATTTTGTGAGATATTGATTCATGTTTTTTCCTGATTGATTTTCCATTCCAATTTGTCAAATATGATTTTGAGAGATATTGATTCATGTTTTTTCCCTTATCAAGTACTTATCTGAATGCCTAATTCCGTGATGAAGAAAGTTAAACTTAGTGATAACTGAATGTCTAATTCCTTGAAGATGAAAGTTAGACTCAGAATGTCTAATAAGAAAGTTAAACTTTAGTAGGTTGGAAAGTTTGTTCATTTCCGAATGCATCGTGAAAGGTGCAGGAACCCTCTGCATATCAAGCACGACCCTCGTCAATTTTACTATGCACATTGAGCCATGCGAAGATGACTACTATAAAATTATTCTTTGCACTCCGAGTCTTTCTACATTTGCTTTTCGTGGATATTCTAATCAGGATATCTCTTGGAGCAATATTTCTTCTCTTCGACATGTACATATTGACACAGAAGTATTTCTAGATAGTTGTGGGCCTCCTTTATTTCTGTTCAAGTGGCTCTTAGAGTTTGCTAACATACAATCATTGACCGTCACTGCAGCTACTCTTCAGGTACATCAGCTTAACATCTTTTGAGGCTGTGTGTTTTTACTTTCTTCTTTACATACCTTTTTACTTTCTTCTAAATTTCATAAAAAAATATTTGACTTGCATTAGTCTAATCTGCTTGCATCCCTCATTGTGTAGGCTCTCTCCTTAATTCCTGGACTGTTGGAGTTTTAGAATCCTTCCTTGGGTAAATTGAAGTCATTGAAGGTGGAACTAGAGGAAATTCGATATCCATTTCGCATGTTGTTGTGCGATGAAAAGTTACTTAACATCAAGTAACTAAAAGAAGTTGCTAGGATATAGAAAGCATTTGATTTATGATTGGAACCATCTCCACTCGTACCTGATGGAATTGTGGACTTCTTGCTCCAAAATTCACCCTCAGCTGAAGTTGATTTTGTTGATGGCAGAAAAAAAAACCTCTTAGACGGGGACATTTATAATTGGTTTGTTTTAATTTTTCATTCCTTCTATGTTCATGTTCATAAAGATATCTTTGGTTATAACTAGTTATTATTAGTGGATAAATTACAAGTTTCTTGGCTAAAGAAAGAAGTTACATATATATTGACATGATTGTGTCTAGCCTCAACTTGAGTGGATGCTCTAAAATAAGGCTTGCATTGCTATGCCGGTACTCTATGTGTCAGCTTGCATTGCTTAATTATCTTTTAAATCATAGGAGGTTCAGATCCTTAGTCACACATAAAGCAATTTTGATTTAGTATCTAGCAGTTAACTTTGTTGTTGATCATATGATATACTTAAGAGTCATTTGACATATTTTTTCTACTTACATGACCTTATTTAACTTGCAGGAATCTGCATGGTTGTTATAATCCTTCAGAGTTTAGATGCAATACAAGTATGTCCATACTTGATAACTTCTATTAGAAGATATTAAGTGATCCATTATGTCAAGGGTTATATATAATAGAAGCAGTGAGTTGTTATTAATGATTGGAAAGTTGGGAGAAGCGTTGTTGTGCAGGTGTAACAATATTTACTCTGCAACATTGATACTAGTTGAAGTGCCAAACATTTTTTATGCATGTTTAAGTTATTTGTCAATTGAGTTTGTGGGCTGTTCATTGAGATCAAAGCCTTTATGTATGTTTATGTTATGGGAAATGCTTAATCCACCCTTGTGTGTTTTCCCACACCACCGTGAAATCTCAAATGTCCCATAGTTCAAATGTCCCATAGTGTCTTGACGCTAGGGCATTTTGGGGTTTTTCAAGTGTGAAGTGGACACACTAAGGGTGGACAGAGCATCCCTCTATTATTTGACGGTCTTTTGAGTTTGTGGACTGTTTGTTGACATCAAAGGCTCACTACATTACTATTTGAGATAAAACTTGAACTTGTTTTCTTAAAATATATATAATGTGATGTCATACTAGATGTATCATGCCTGTGTTTGGATGCATCTGTTGCAACAATGTGGACAATTTGGATGGTGAGATTTTAAGCCCTCACATATGTTGATTGACTTTGCATATTCAGAATGATGATTTCCAAAAAGTTGAAAGGCATAATCAGCCTTTCAAACAATCATTGATGATTTGCATAACCAGAACTCTAAAACCAAGTTAAAAAGAGTGTGGTATGTGTAATTCATCTGGTTGTTCATTTGCAATTGGAATTAGATTCGCAATGATCTTTATTATGATAATCAATACAAAAACATCAAATATTCTTGTTGTAAAATGCTTTGATCTAACAACCTGAACCTGCACAGGTCACGTTTAATTACGAGATAAAATTTCACAGTCAAGGGTTGCTAATCGTGCAACAAATATACCCCTTAATTTGGAAGTAAACATACAGCGGTGACAATTTGGGACCATCTGTCAGTTATCTCAACAATGATTCCTTGAAATCTTTTAGCATCCAATCAAAAGGTTCGACTTCTCTCTAAAATAGAAATGGTAAACACCTTTTCTTATTTGTATTAAAATTCAAACCCTAAATCACAAACATTTTCAAAATTACCATGCATAGCTACTCAAGAAACGGTCCATCGGAGTGGAAACTAGTAAGAAGCAGGAGACATATGAAGGCTAGGAAGCAGGATTGGGAAGCTGGAAGAAGGAAGAACTCCATAAAGGACAATAAAACGACGATGCATTTTTCGCAGAAATACTGGAGGATTTTGGTGCTAAGGAAATGTATGCTATCTTCAAAGAAAGTGGCGAGATCGATGAAATTATCATTCCTCCGAAAAGAGACAAGAGGGGAAATCGTTTCGGCTTTGTGCGGTTCTTCAATGTTGCAGATGAGAGACTGATGGCCATAAAACTTGATAACATTATCATAGGTTCAAGGAAAATACATGCAAATCTACCAATATTTAACCGAGAACGAGAATATGGAAGAGGCTTGGTCAAAGGAAAAGAGCAGAATGAGCAGGAGACCAAAGGGGTTGCAGCAGTAAACACAGAGCTACCTAGGAGGAATAATCAAAGAATACACTGTGGGATTACGAAAAATTATGCCCAGGTGGTGAACAACAATTATTCAAAAAGGTCGTGGGGAGTTATGGAGCAGGCAAAAAAGATTATGTTTGCACATTTAGAATACAACCTAGAAGATGCAGATATGGAGCGATTTCATAACGCATACATTGGGGTAGTGGAGAACCTGGGGGTTACTTATAACATGCAGGAATATTTTAATATGGAAGGTTTTTTCGGAGTGAAGGTTACGCCTATGGGGGAAATCTATGTCTTCTTGAGGAAAGCAATGAAGGAGAACTGGCAGCCTTGATTGCTGATGCATCAGACTGGATCAGTCAGTGGTTCCAAGAAATACGTCCATGGCGTCCACAAGACATGGATAATGAAAGACTTACCTGGTTGAGAGTATTTGGTTTACCTTGTCATGCGTGGAACCCAAAAGTTTTCGATTTCATGACAAAACCATTAGGGCACTATGTGTGTTCTGATGAAGAAACATCCAAACACAAAAATCTGGATGTGGCTAGAGTTCTTATCAGAATAAAGTACTGCTTAGTTTTGAATGAAACTTACAACATTTCTATCAATGAAAAAGTTTTTATAATCAAGTTTGTTGAGGATGTTCATGGCCCTATGAGAATTACGGTGAACATTCACGGAAATAAGAAAAAAGGAGAGGAGGATTTGCGGAAAGCTTGGATGATGATGACAGTGGAGAATAGATAGCTAACCACTCTGAAGAGTTATTGGAGGAATCTTTTGTCCAAGAGTACCAATCAAAAACTATAGAGAAAGAGCATTTGAAACGTGCAGAGGTTGAAGAAACTATATTTCGAATCATTCACCTATCTGGCTAAAATCTAGTGAGCTCAACTTGGGCCCTAAGCCCTTTAAAGTCAATAGTTGTTGGTTTGAACACAAGGAGTTTTTGCGTTATATGGAGGAGTCGTGGAAAAATATAACTATTGAAGACAAACAAGCTTTTATGTTGAAGGAGAAATTCAAACTTCTCAGGAACATTATGTGGAAGTGGAATAAGAATATTTTTGGCTGGCTGGATATTAAAGTGAAGGAGGCTTCTAGAATTATTAACAACGAAGAATTGATCCCAATTAGTGATGATGATCTCAACAACAACATGCATTTTAATACCAGGAAGTCGACTAAAGATGAGGTTTGGAAACACTTGTACCTAAAAGAGAATCTCTCAAGATAGAAATCTAGACAAAACTAGCTGAGGGAGGGTGATATGAATACAAAATATTTTCATGGGGTAATAAAAGATAGGAGGAGGAGAAATACCATTGTGTGGGTCCAAAATAATGAAGGTAGTAGAATTGAAGATGACTAGGGGATCCACAACGAGATCTTGGGGGTTTTTAGAAATCGCTTTGTGGAACCTATCAAAGAGCGACCTTTATTCAGTGGTTTGCAGGTTAGAGGCATAACTTCAGAAGATAATTCTTTTTTGGTTGCTGAATTCACCCGTGAGGAAATCAGGCGGCAACGTGGGAGTCAAATGGTGAGAATAGTCCCGGACCCGGTGGGTTCAATTTCAGGTTCCTACAGGAATGTTGGTGTTTCTTAGAGGATGACATCGTTAATTTTGTTTGGGAATTTCATAACTCAGCGATGCTGCCAAAAGTAATTACTGCGTCTTTCTTAGCCTTAATTCCCAAAAATTTCAACCCCCAGGGTCGTCTTAACGAGTATCGACCAATTTGTCTTGTGGGTTTTTTATACAAGATCCTCTCTAAAACATTGGCAAACAGATTAAAGAAGGTATTTCCAGAAATTATTTCTCCTTCTCAATCTGCTTTTGTTTCCGGAAGACAAATTTTGGACGGGGTTCTAGAATTGAATGAAATCATAGATCATGCAACGAAGGAAAAGAGGGAGTGTTTCATTTTCTAGGCGGATTTCCAACAGGCGTATGATTGTGTGAGTTGGGATTTTTTGAGAATTGTATTTCAAAAATTTGGTTTTGTTAGAATTTGGTGTAAGTGGACAGAAACATGTATTTTTAAAAGTTCTATGTCAATTCTCGTCAACGGGAGTCCAACCTCAGACTTCTGGGCGGAAATGGGTTTGGGTGATCCTTTGTTTCCCTTTCTTTTCACTTTGGTGGCGGAAATTTTGGTATGGTTGGTTAACAGAGTGGCTGAGTTGGGATGTTTTAAGGGGTACAATATCAACGAAAATGTGAATATCAAAATTCAGCAATTTGCAGATGATACGGTTATTGTAGGGAGCGGTTGTTGGAATAACTTAAGGAGCATTAAGGCAATTTTTAGGGGCTTTGAACTCATTTCAGGCTTGAAGGTCAATTTCTTCAAGAGTAAGATAGTTGGGGTCAATTTAAAGGAAGACTTCATGGATAGAGCTTCTCAATTTATGTGTTGCTGTAAGGAGGAGTTACCATTCAAATTTCTAGGCATTTTGGTAGGTTCCAATCCAAGAATGTGTGAGTCTTTGAACCCGATATTGAAAAGTCTCAAGAATAAATTGTCAAGCTGGAAGGCGCGATTTCTATCCATAGGGTGAAGGGTTTCGCTCTTAAATTCGGTACTATTAAGCATTCTAATTTATAATATGTCATTTTATAGAACTCCAGTTAAGGTGATCAAAGAGATTATCCAAATCCAGAGCAGATTCTTATAGAGTGGGAGCAAGGATAAAAAACGTATCAATTGGGTTAGTTGGAATAACACTTGTAAGCCGAAAGAGGAGGGTGGCCTTTGTAACACCCCGTTTTCAATTAATTGATTTATTTAAATTTGGGAATTTATTTTATTAGAATTAATAAAATAAAAAGAATTATTTATTTTGGAGTATTTGAGGAAAATAAAAGAAATAAGGAATATTGGGATTTTTATGTTATTGGGCTTAGATGTTGTTAGTAAAGAGTGGGGGTGCAGAGAAATAAAGTTATGTTTGGGACTTAGGCCATTTTCTCATTTTTGGTTTTCACGTAAGAACAGAAGTTGGAATTTGGGAAAATAGAGCTCTGAAGAACGGAGAACGAAGAACATCGCTCAGGAACTCAAAGCTGCTAATTGATAAGGTAAGGGGGGTTTATACTCGATTTATATTTGTTTATGGGTTTATGTACGGTTGATTCGGGTAATCGTAGGAAATCCCAATTGTTAGATGTTTCTAGGGATCGATAACCTTAGGATTGAACTTGTTAGAAAAGGTTTAGGTTCCCAATTTTATGAATCAATTAGGGAGTTTAGGTTCCTATGATGGATTGGATGTCTTTGTACTATATTGCACCGCCGTAGAGAGGTATTTTCGTGCAAAAAAATGGGTATATGAGTTGCTGCAAAAACAGAAAAATTGGGTTCGCACTCATCAACACGGGCGCGTTGATTTACGCGGGCACCCGTGTTGATTCACTGTAATGCTGATGAAAATGTGTTTTCTGGCCATAATTCAACACGGGCGTGTTGATTAACACGGGCGCCCGTGTTGATTCACTGTGTTGGCATAAAAATGGGTTTTCTGGGCACAATTCAACACGGGCCGTGTTGATTTACACGGGCGCCCGTGTTGATCCCCTGTTTTGTCAAAAAAACGTGTTTTCTGGACACATTTCCACACGGGCAGTGTTGTTTTACACGGGCACCCGTGTTAAACCTCCTGTGTTGGTTTTTAAACTATGTTTTCCGTGCATGTTGTTAAGTACGGATTGATCCGGTTTTGATGTGCAGTGTTTGACATGTTTTGAATATGTGTTTATTGAATTCCTAGTGTTGATTGATGTGTGTATCGAATAACGATTGTATGTTATGATACCAACACTATGTGGATCTTATTGTCATGCTTTTAGATGATGTTATCAAGCATGAATTATGATATAACTTGATATGATTGATGTTTAATAGTATGCTGAGTGGTTACATGCTATTCCTATCATGTTATGTTTGATATTGTTGATGTGCATGATATGTTGATTGATGTTCATAGTATGCTGAGTGTTACATACTTACATATCATGTTGCATTTGTTAATTCCCATTGTGTGGAATTAACATGGTGGCCAATATACGTGTCCGCGATATAATGGAACGTTGAGGTGGTAGCCGTGTCCGCGATATAATGGAACGGTGAGTTATCCGTGACCCGCGATTTAATGGGGCGGTGAAGTGGTACCACATGCATGGGTGTGTTGCATTACTCGAATATAACATGAATGGATGATTTTTCCAATGTTATATTTGATTGTTTGTATGCACGTATGAAATGATAAATGGTTGATGATGTTTGGTGAATATTTGCAAATATGAAAGGCAATATGTCATGGATATATGAATTGTAAAGGTTTTGTAAACTATGAAATATGCTAATTATTGGGTGATGCTTATGATTTCGTGAATTGATTGTTATGAATGTATAACCAAATGTATATTTGAGAAGCTCACCCTTACTGTTGAATATTTCAGATTGAGGAGCTTCGCTCAGGTGCTTGGCGAAGGCTTATCGTGTCTAGTTTAGTTTCGTTTTAGTATGTCCGGGTCATGCTCTGATAGTTGTAACTCCGGGAAACGTTTGGTTGTCGAGCTGCTTTAGTCAGACTCGTTTATTTTCTGTTAATTGTTATAATATGACGTTGACTTTTCCAGGTGTTAATCCTTGATGATTTTGGAAAGTATTATAACATTTGATTTATTAAATAAATTATTCCGCTGTGTAGACATGTATGAGTTACCACTAAAATTATGCATGACAGGAATTTATTTTATTAAAAGAGAATTGTAGCATTCCTCGATTATTACATGTACTCTGAGTTTATAATTTTTAATATTTGCGAAAATTATATGCGGGGTTTTAGAGGGTGTTACAGCCTTGGCATCAAATACATTGGTTTCTTCAACAAGGCTATCCTTTGTAAATGGAAGTGGAAGATACTAAACAAAGAGGGAACTATATGGAAACAAATTCTTAGTGCTAAATATGGTTATGTGAAAAAAGTTGTGATGTTAGGGTTTGAATCCAAGACAAATAAAAAGGCATCAACGAAAGGATTTTCTAATGATCACCAAGCTTAAAGCTAACACTTTCGACTGTTTTGCAGGTAGTATTAATTGTGGACTCGACAATGGTGACTCTATTTTGTTTTGGTTCAATAGGTGGATTGGTGGAGTCGCTTTTAAAGACATTCTCCGACCTTTTTAGGCTGTCCAAGAAGCCATTTGAGAAGGTGGCTGAGATGGGTTTTATGTATGATAACGAGTGGAGGTGGGAGCTATTCGTGACTGCAGACAATTCGGAGGCAACTGAGGAAGCTTTTGATCTGTTGGAACTTGTAACAGGATACAAACCATCAATTGATGTAGAGGACACTTACAGATGGTGGCCAAATGATAATGGTTTGTTTTCTGCTAAAAGTTGATATTCTTTATTGCGCGATAGAGACTCTGAAGATGTTTTGGATCTGTTTTCTTTATCGGTTTTGAAATCTCTTTGGCTCACAAAAGTGCCCTCGAAAGTCAAGATCTTTGGTTGGAGATCTATATTAAATAGACTACCAACCAAGGATCAGTTGGTGAAGAGAAATATAATACACTCCGACACGGAAAAATGGTGCCCCTTATGTCAAGAGCAGGCTGAACCAAGACCACTTCTTCTTTTTATGCAGACTTTCTAAGAAAATTTGGAGGATCATTAATGTTTGGCTAGGAGTGACAATGGTGGAGGGTGAGGATGGAAGTAATCACTTTGAAGCCTTCTGTATAGATATAGCATAGAGGTATAAAAAGAAGGATTTGGCACTATTTTGGGTGGCCACAATTTGGTCCATTTGGTTGGTAAGAAACAATTGCATTTTCAAAGGGATTTTTGTTGTTTTAGATGACATAAAACATGTTTCCTGGTATTGGCAGTAGTTGAACAACAAGGGGGTATATGTCCCTTGTGGTATATAACTGACTACATGCTTCTTTTAATTGTATTAAATTTAGATTTTTGTAGCGGGTTGAGTATCCTTGTACTCATTTTTATTGAATCTGTTTTGCTTATAAAAAAAAATCATTACAACATATTAAAAGGTGATACGTTCGTAGTGTTAATGAACAAAGTCGTCTTTGGGGGCGTGCAAGACGACCTATTGCACAAGATTTTAAAATTTTCAAGGTTTACTTATGACTAGTGGAGTCTCATAAAATATTTTTCAACTTAAATCATGATTATACAAGACCTCTATTTATTTTATCCTTGCTAAATTGAGATTAGCCTACACATGACTTTCAAAAATTTGAGACGGCTCTATCAATGAAAGTAGTGGACAGGTTTTGCTAGTAAAATTATTATTATTAATATTATTAAATTGAATCAAATTTAGTTCATCGAGTTATTATATGATTATCAATTTTAAAACGTAATTGAGATTACCGATACTTCTAAAATGTTGAGGAAAATTAAAAAATTATATTAGATATCCAATAATATATTTAAAAGGTTGTCTTTTATGGATAGAAAATGTATTCCGATTAAGTTTATTACAACGATCAACAAATTTGGTTTAATTTAAAAAAATATAGTATATTTATCTATGAAGTTAAATTTAATGTTTTTCATGATTGTGATAATCATTAAAATAAATTATTTATTAATAGGCCTAATAAATTTTTATGTATATTGAGTTTTTGTCACTATAATAATTTATTTTATAAGAATTCATAAAACTTTTCTTTAGTTTTAAAAATACATACAATTTTTTTCTCCATCAAACTAAACTTTTGAGTTTGTTACTATTGTATTCTCTTATCTATATCTATTAACTTTTATTATTAGGTGACATCTATTAAACACCTCACTTGAAAGGACTTTTTAGGAATGTGTTAACACTGAGTTTAAGAAAGTCGAAATAAGAAATTCATATTTGATCTGATATCCAACCAAGAGGATGTCATAAGTGGAACTAACAAAGGAAAGTAAAGATAACCTAGCTCCATGGAACAAATAAGTGGTTGCCTAAACCTCCTGGTTATGTTACCCATTAATTCCATTAATTTCTTTTTATTAAGCGGTGGCACGAACCACATAGTTGCGACGTTTGTTAATTCCTAATTAAATTCTTGTTATTAAGGAAGAAATATATTAAATGTACTCCACTATGCCCATGTTGAAATAAAATAAAAATATAGTCATTGGATTACTTCTGCTTCTTATCATGCAAGGTCAAGGTCGTCTCAAACAGTTTGGAGGCTTTGTTCTAATTTTAAAATTCGATCCTAATAAGTATTTGGAGGCCCTATTCTAAGGATGGTACGGTACTCTACGAGGGACATATATTGATTTGACTCATCAACAGAAATAGTTAGGAGAAAATTTTAAGTATGTGCTACTTGAAAACATCCAAAAACTAATTTCTATCTAATTGAAAGAAGAGTTTAAAATGAGTCTAATGGGGGAGTTAAAACTAATTTCTCAAACTTCAAATCAAACAATTTAAAGAAGGGACATTTATGTGTCAAACAAAGTATTGCCAAGAGTTGCTAAAATGCTTCGGAATGGTAGATGCAAAGTCATTTGACACTCTAATTCCCCCAAACAGAAACTTGGACAAAGATGTAAATGGTAAGGATGTGGATTTCAAAAAGTATATAGGTATGACTGGATCTCTCTTGTATCTTACTTCATCTAGGCCTGACATTATGTTTAGTGTGTGCATGTGCGCTAGATATTAATCCTCTCCTAAGGAATCTCATTTAAAAACTGTTAAACGCATTCTTAGATATCTTCATGGTATCTCTAAGTATGGGCTTTGTATCCCAAAGGATGCAGTTGTTCTTTGGTTGGTTACTTTGATTCTGATTTTTCCAGTTACAAATGGGATAAGAAGATCACTAGTGGAACTTGCCACTTATTTTCAAGTTCTTTAGTTAGTTGGCATAGTAAGAAACAAATATTTGTTGCCTTGTCAACTGCCGAGGCAGAATACATCGCAACAGGTAGTTGTTGTGCTCAAATTGTGTGGCTCAAACAACAATTGCTTGATTTCGACATTAAACTTCAACGTATTTCGATAATGTGTGACAATACTAGTGCTATTAACCTAACTGAAAATCCCGTGCTACACTCACATACTAAACATACTGAGGTAGATCATCATTTCATGTGCGATCATGTTGAAAATGAGGATGTCGTGTTTGAGTATGTTGATAGCAAAAATCAACTTGTCGATATTTTCACAACCGAACCATTTTTTAATATTCGTCGAGATTTGGGAATTCTCGTTATATCAAATTTTTCCTAAATATTTTGATGCAGTCACTCCCTTTATAATTGTTTTAACCTTTGTTCGAAAGTTCTAGTTCATGTGAGTGTATCCTTCGTTCTAATCCTATGAGGTAATATCGTTTCACTTATCTCTTTGTTCGTAAGTTTTTATTCCTTGTATCGCTTATCTATGTCTCTTGAAATTTGATTGTGTGTTTATGTGCCGAATGTATGCAATATATTTGATGTGTAATGCATTCCCCCCTGAATATTCACTTATAAAAAATTTATTTTTACCCATGAGTGTTTTCAATTCATATGCTTATAGTGACTTCATGTTTTAATCATTTGTATTTCTTCATCATTTGTATCTCATGGTATGAATTCTTGGCATTTGAAATATCATGTGATAGTATGCTTGGATATGTTATGTATCTATTGCATTTTTGTGCATTGTTGGTTATTTATGATTATAAATTTCTCACGTTAACATCATTCTATGTGAGTGTTGTCTTTGTTGATCAAAATTATCTTTACAACACTGTCGAATGGTTTATATGTGATTGTGTATTTACTTGATGCTTGTTACATTTTTGTGGACTTTTTTTCTTTTTGATGTTGTCAAAGAGGTGGAAGTTGTGCAAGAACAAAGAACATCGCCTAGTCTTGCAAACACTCAAGGTAAGATGCATAAATTTAGGGGGAGATATGATCAAAGCTACAAATATGTTATACGCTTTGCAATCATCAAAAAGAGGGAGTATGTGACTGTAATATCCTCTCTTAGATATTTTGAATAATGCTCAAACTAGTTAATATGTAGTATTTATATATTGAACCTTATCTATCTATGTCTAGGTTGCATATTCATCTTAGGACACTTAGGATTCAAGTCATAAGCTTTTGGACATGGCTAAAACTTAAAAAATATGCATTTTTATGAAAAATCATGTTTGGAGTCAACTCATTCGTGTTAGGATTCGACTCCCACTAAAATAAATTGAAAAGGAAACTCTCTTATCCAAAGGAGTCGACTCCCAGGGTCTTGGAGTTGATACATATCACGAAGGAGTCAACTCCCTCGAGTTGTGGGTCGATTCCCACTTAAAGTGTTTTCGAAAATGATTTCTCTGCCATAAAGGAGTCGACTACCATGCATTTGGAGTCAATACATAACAAAAAGGAGTTGACTCCCATTGTTATGTCTCGACTCCTACTGAAATTGTTTTTGAAAAGTTCCTTTATGTCCAAAAGGAGTAGACTCCCATATTATATGGGTCGACTCCCTTGCCCTTAGGAATCGACTCACACTTTGAATGAGTTGGCTCTCACTGATCAAAATATCAAATTTTGTAATTTTGCAACCCTATTTATTTTATTTCATTCTTTCACACTCTCACACATATATATACTCATTCATGCATCATTTCTCATCATTGAAACCACAAATATACACATAATTTTTCATCATCTTCATTCTCTTATTGCATACATTCAACAACTACACATGATTATTTTTGTTGTGTGATCTTGAAATAGTTTGATAAGGTCCAATTAGTATTTGGTGTAATCAATTAAGTTGGAAATTCTGTGGGGGTTTCAAGATAAATTCGTTTGAATTTTCTTCTAAGATCAATGATTGATTTGGGAGCTTCGCACAAGCAATTTGGATTCAACAGAGTAAAAGCTTTGAAGAACAGGGGTTTTTGTCGAAGGAGAAACAATAATCAGATGATTACTTTGGTAATATTGGATCACGATACGTTCACAATTTGGATTCAACTGAGGAAAGGCTTCTAAGAACTGGGGTTTTCGTCGAAGGAGTAGCGGTAACCGGAGGATAAAATTGGAAATATCGAGTTACTTGATTGAGCTCAAGATCAAGGGGAGAGAAAAGTTAGGATCAACATCAACCTAAGGTTTGGGTTGTTGGATTGATACTTGTTCTCTTGTAATCAACATTTTACAAAGGTTAATTTTCATTATCTTTATTCCGAGTGGAATTGGGGGAAGACGTACTCATAACAAGACCGATTGGGAAACTCCTTAAACAAATCCTTGTGTCTCTCTATTTTTCTCTTACTCAATTTTACTTTTACCTGTAATTTGTGAAAATGTGATTGTGCAATCGACACATCGAGATAATCTCTTTGTCTAATATTTCAAATTGTTTTTGTTGAGTTAATTACAATTTGTGATTGTAATTGGATTTATATATCAACAAAACCATAGAAAAATATGTTTCGAGTCGATTTTACATCAAGTGTTCGATAAGTTGTTAAGTCGATTATTTTTGTTATTATTTCATTGGAAATTGATTGTTATAGTTTGGTTTATATTCAAACTAAATTATTGAAAAATATATTGATTGTTTCTCTCATAGTATATTATTTGTTCTATCAATTTAACGCATATTCGATCTTTCTGATAATGGTTCGGATAGACGATTGTCGATCCGGATTGATTTCCACGCTCCATAGTTAAAAAGCTTTTAAAACATAATTTTAATTAGAAAATTTCATTTACGGTTTATTCAACCCCCTCTAGATCGTAGTCTATCGTCTAACAACATCAAAGTTAACTATGGTCATTATCATTACTAAAGAGAATATTTTGTTTTGATATTCCCCCTACCTTCTCACTCTCTCGAAATATAGGACGAGTTAATCCCTTGTTTCCTACTAACAGACAGTAACTTGACAATCTTTCTTTTGATTGTGCTCTTGGACGACATGTTGGACTTTGGAGCTCCCCCTGTTACGGAAGAAACGTATAGATGTTTGCCTTTATGCTCTTCTTCTATGCTTGCATCCTTACTCTTCCCTCTGACGACAACCTCGATTGTCGTATTGGGATAATACCCTTTCTTTGGCGACTCTATGATGATCCCCTTCCCATATTTCATATACTCATTTTGTCATCCATTCTTAATGAACCCTTCGGTAGTCATGGCTTTTATGAAAACCACAAAATTCACCTATCAGTTCAAGCGGGCTCTCATATCAAATACAAGTTTTTTATTTCAACTTTCTTGAACTCGATATTAACACATTCCAAAAAAATTATTTCATGTAAAGTGTTCATCGGATATCACCTAATAATAATAATTAATAGTTATGGGCTAAGAGAATAGAGCAGGACCCAAAAGTTTAATTTGATGAGAGCTAAAGAAATTCTATTTTAATTAAAGAAAACTTTTATAAATTTTTATAGAATAAATTATTATAATGACAAAAACTCAATATTTATAAAATTAATATAAATTTTTATATTTTAAAAATATTTTTTACTAACCCTATTAATAATTTATGTTAATGATTATCACAACCATGACAAAACTTTTAGTTAACTTTATAGATGAATTTTTTTTAAAATTAAATTAAATTTATTGATAGTTGTAATTAACTCAATTCGATCAATATACATTTTTTATTCATAAATTATTTTTTGTCTTTGATAGCCTTTTCTTTAATATATTATTGAATATATAATATATTTTTTAATTTTCATCAACATAGAAGTATCGGTGATCTCATTTACCATCTAAAATTGATAATCAGATAATAAATCGCATTCAATTAATAATCTTACTAACAAAACCTCTCCACCACTTTCATTGAGACTACCTTCGATACCATCGTTTTATATAATTAATTAAATTTTTGAAAATTTCAAAATGTTATTTGGAGATGTATTTTCGAATGTATTTTAATAAATTTTAAAGAGTTTTAAAAATACATCTCCTAAAATACTTATGTTTACACATTTTTATTATTTGAACGTTGTATTTAAATATTCAGTAGTATTTTCAGAGATGGATCTTCGAAAGCAGCTTAAAGACGTGAGAATAGGTGTTTCAGATATGCATATCCGAAATATTGGACATAATGGTTTTTAAAAAAAAAACATTAATGCAGGTATGTAATAAACAAAAAGATTTGATACGTAATTCGGTTAAAACGTTAATAAACACGCAAACGAAAAATAATACGAACATAACACTGAATTGTTCAAAAACACCGAAAAATAATACATAAATTGTTCAGAAACTACGGAACATAAAATGATTACATCGGTAAATATAAAAAACATAGCCTCATGTGTATGCTTAATCCTAACCCCTGACTCCTCCTCTTCCTCCTGTATCCCGTTGCACTCGATGCCTCCCTAACTATCCTCGCTACGATGTCCACCTCCTCATGACCACCCCTCTGATTCTTATGTCCAAAGTCTTTTGTCCAATCCGCTGACAGATCAGTAAGACATCAGTGGCATGGTCATCTTAGACCTGTTGGTTCTCCAAGATATCCTCATGAGCTGGTCTAGGTGGACGTTCAGGAGCATTCAGTGTCATGATATGGTGTGACAATGTATAGAACCATGTCACGTATCCCTCTACACAATGCCAGCTGGTCGATGCCTGCATCATCTGATACTCCTCTGGCACCATATGATTCTCTCAATCTTGAAACATACATCGAGTTCCCGGTGGACAATGGTGTCAGGAGCAGACTTAAAGGGAGATCTGGATACGCGCTACACATAACCAAATTATCGGATGCATTACTCCGAAAGATACATGAGCATAATATCAGTCCCACATGCCAACCATCCTGAGTATAATAATATGAGGTCGAAAGGGACAATCTCCATGTGGTCATCAAATGACGTCCAAATGATGTCATCATGAACAATCAGTTCAAGATACACCCGGAACAGCGACACAAAATGATTCTCTCTATGGAGGATATACATGGGAGCCCTCGAAATCTTCTCACTATACTGCATATCAAAATCGAAACCATGAATGCGGTGAAAATGAGAAAGGATTCATCCCTGAAAAACAAATAAGAGCTATGTAAGAACAAATTATTAATAGCAATTTAAATTTAATAGTTGGAATGAAGGGTACCATGAGCATTGTGCAAGAGCCTGTCAGCTGCTTTGTCCTCTAGTTAGAAGTTTCATTCAGCTTTTGGTATTTATATACCAAACAACCAACCCCCAGTTCCACTCCATAATTGTATCTAAATCTATGAAGTATTGGAGATATGTCACATCCACGTAGGTTTCACTTTTGTCAACAAAAATGGATGTGCCAACCAAGAACATGAAGTAACATCGAAAAGAACACTGGTGGTGGTATTGAACAAAGAATTCATTGTCATCGCTCTCGAAAGATGCTGACGCAACCAAGTGCTCAACATATAAGTCGCTCAGGAATGAGAACTTAGCATGAGCCCCATTAGTTAAGGAACATTGTTTAGTTATCTTTTTCGATTGAACTCCCAGATACTCGACCATCCATTCAACCGCTTCACCATGAGTGATTCGGGAGTGGTTAAGTAATCTCCCTCTGATAGGAATGTGTAGTAGGCATGTGACGTCGTCAAGTGTGATTATCATCTCCCCAACAAGAAAATGAAAAGATGACGTCTCCTTGTGTCATCTCTCGACAAATATCCCCTGCATGTCGTGGCTAAGAGTAACGTAATCAGAACAACAAAGTCTGGCAAGTCCAGAGCCAAAAATAGCCTCCTTGAACCAATCCTCATTAGGATGATGTAAATCAAATATTTTCTGTGCGTGGTTCACAGACTTTATGGGCAACCGTTCATGTAAAAATAAATATTATTCTCAATGTTAATCGTTAACATATTTGTGCGTAAATTATTTAAATAAAAAAGTATAATAAAAAATATACATCTCCATCTCAAACATGCCGAGTAGCATGATTATTGTAATATATCTAGAGGGAGGTGTAAGAGGGTCCTCCTGGATATCCCGGGTTTATCTTCCCCATTATTGCACGTAGTCGTGCAACTGGTGTATCATGGACAATCTGTGCTTGAACCTTAACCTCCTCGGATTCCTGTTCCTAAACATCAACCTCCTCGAGTTGCTGCTCATTATCCTGAGACAAGGACGTATGAGACAGGCGACTTCTCATAACAGAAGTGGATGCTCCTACCACTTCTTTCCACGGTACCTAACCCCATCTTCTACCCCTAGTAGACTACTTAGCTCACTCACGCCGAGTGGAGGAAGTCTGCTTGGCCTGCCAGGTCTCAATATGTTGTTTTGATTCTCATCCATTTTTCTGAAAAAATAATCATTACTCAAAGGGAAGGAACAAGTTTTAAAAAATTAAGAAAAAAAGACAACTCAGGCATAATTTCAGATGTGCTTATCTGAAAATACTCAGAGGGTTTTTCGGATAAGCACATCCGAAAACACATGCGACACCATTTTCAGACCTTCAACCTAAATCACCAAAAAACTTCATTTTCACACCCAAACAACCACACTTTACAAGTTATACTTCGACTTAATGAATTTAATTCTAAATAACCTATTATACACATGCAAATTTGAACAATAGATTCATAGAAACTTACTCAAAAGAGAGAATGAGGGATTTTGTTCTGAACCAAAACATAGTTAACATGTTTCTGATATGCATCTCTGAAAATCCTCTGAAATTAAATTATGAAGTCTATTCAGAGATGCACATGCAAAACCCCTTGATCTTGACCAAAAAATTGTTTCAGACAAACATATTCGAATAAGCCTCTCTAAATATATAATACGGTGAGTTCGAATATGTATATCAACATGTTGCAACGTTCAGAACTACCCGTTTAAAGCGATATGTAATGTTAATTTTCCAATTATAAATTATCTAGATAATATTGTGTTTTAATTTAATGTCAAATTGTTATGATTATCAATTATAAGTTTTTCCATACTATCTTTGTTTATGTTTTTCATTTGAAGTATTTACGAATATACATCTCTGAATCACATACATCTTTGAAACATAAGAGCATTTTTTATTTTTCATCGAAAGTTTGAGACAACCTACAAGGGGCAAAAAAGAAATTGTCAAGATTTCAAAGAACATTCATGAGAGAAAGATCCAAATATTATCCAATGGTCCCACATTGTCACCGCCTGTATGTTTACTTTCAAATACATATAATAAATTATAGTTCCTTGACTATGGAATTTTAAATTCGTTTTTCTTAATTTTTTTTAATGATTTGTATAATATTATATAATTTTGTATAAAAAAATTTATAAAGAAACTTTTCATAAAAATTTCAAATGAATTTGTTTAAATAGTTATTCTTAAAATGTTATTTTAGATATTTCATCTTCTTATTGAAATTTTATATTAAAATTTCAAAAAAATCACTTAATTTTGAAACTATTTCAAATAGATTATTATAAAAATCATTTTTGAAATACAACTTTTTAAAAAAAATTATGATTTTAATCATGTTTTAATATTCAATAATACATATTTATGTTATAAGATGTCAAAATTAATGTTTCAATTTAAAAAAAAAAGAACAAACATAAAATAAGTTGTAATATTTTGAAAAATAATTTTCTAAAATTTATTTTCAAAAATACAAAGAAAAAATTATTTTTTTAAAATTGAAACAAACGGACCCTTTATCTCTAAACATAACTTGCCATGGTTCAGGTAGGTAGTTAGATCAAGGCATTATACAACAACAGTATTTGATGTTTTTGTATTGATTAACGTAAAGACCATTGTGAATCTAATTCTAATTGCAAATGAACAGCCAGATGAATTACACATACCACTCTTTTTTATTTAACTTGGTTTTTGAGTTCTAGTTATCATCAAACTTTGGTTAAGCCAAATGAGAGGCCAAAAACAACTTATGGAAATCATCAATCTGAATATGCAAAGTCAATCAACATATGTGAGGGAATTATAAGCAATCACATATGTTGCATCAGATAGGTCCAATAAATCTAGTATAATCTCAATGAACAGCCACAAACTCCGAAGATTGACAAATAACTTAAACATACATAAATAATATTTGGCACTTCAACTAGTATCAATGTTGCAGACTAAATATTGTTACACCTGAACATCATAGCTTCTCCCAACTTTCCAAACATTAACAACAACTCCCTGCTTCTATTGTCTATGATGGATCACTAAATAGAAGCTATCAAGTATGAGCATACTTGTATTGTATCCGAACTCTGAAGAATTATAACAACCATGCAGATTCCTGCATGTTAAATAATGTAATGTGAGAAGCAAAAATATGTCAAACTGACACGACATTTGAATTTGCATCTACAAATATAACAATAAAGTTGACTGCTAGATACTAAATCAAAATGGCGAATGCAAACCGTCACATAGAGTACCAGCATAGCAATATAATCCTTACTTTAGAGCATCCACTCAGGTTGAGGCTAGACACAATCATGTCAATATACATGTACTTTTTTTTTCTTTAGCCAAGAAACTTGTAATTTATCCACTAATAATAACTAGTTATAACCAAATATATCTTTATAAACATAAAGATTAGAAGGAATGAAAAATTAAAACAAACCAATTATTAATGTCGCCATCTAAGAGGTTTTTGTTTTCTGCCATCAACAAAATCAACTTCAGCCGAGGGTGAATTTTGGAGCAAGAAGCCCACAATTCCATCGGGTACGAGCGGAGATGGTTCCAATCCTAAATCATATGCTTTCTGTATCCTACCGGCTTCTTCCTTTGACTTTATGTTCTGCAACTTGACATTGCATAACGCAAGGCGGAGTCCATACTTAATTTCGTCAATTTCCACTTTCAGTGACTTCAATTTACCCAAGGAAGGAATCTTAAACCCCAACAGTCCAGGAATTAAAGAGAGAGTCTACAGAATGAGGGATGCAAGCATATTAGTGTAATGCAAGTCAAATAATTTTTTATGAAATTTAGAAGAAAATAAAAACACAGCCTCAAAAGATGTTAAGTTAATGTACCTGAAGAGTAGATGCAGTGACTGTCAATGATTTTATATTAGCAAACTCGGAGAGCCATTTGAACAGAAAGAAAGGAGGCCCACGACTACTTAGAAATACTCCAACGTCAATATGTACATGTTGAAGAGAAGAAACATTGCTCCAAGAGATATCCTGATGAGGATATCCACTAAAAGCAAATGTAGAAAGACTGGGAGTGCAAAGAACAATTTTATAATAGTCGTCTTCATCTGACTCAATGTACATAGTAAAATTGACGAGGGTCAGGCTTGATATGCAGAGGGTTCCTGCACCTTTCACAGTGCATTGAGAAATGAACAAACTCTCCAACCTACTAAAGGTCGAAAATGGTTCGGCGCAACCATTGTGGTCAACATAAAATGTAAGATACTCTAGTTCCAAAGTAGATAATGCTGGCAAAGTGAGAGATTTTGGAAACGGGGTTACAACAGCAGCATGATGAATAGAAAGCTTAAGATATGTTAATGATGGCAAATTGAGAGAAGTATGGTGAAAGCCACCATTGAAATTGGAAATAGCAAGGGTGAGATGTTTTAAAGTCTTAGATGAAAATAATTGGAGAGGAATTTGTGCAATGCCACTAGCTGCACTAAGTCCGAACAGTTGAACATTGTGTGAAAGAGCATAATTGACCACAAATGTGAGTATGTGAGGCTCCAAGCGACAAATTCTATTATCAAAGTGGAGAGTGTGCAGTGAGGTAGAAGAATCGCGAAGAGATAAAACCTTAAACACAAACTCGTTGAATATATCAGCAGATCGAAAGTCTCGATAACCAAAACTAAGAGCAGGGAGACGTTTCCAGAGATCCTTCCATCTTGAGGATAAAATGAATGTTCTAACAGCGTGTTTGGTAGTCAAAAAAGAGAGTATATGAAGGATAAGGCAATCGGGTAAGTCGCTGAGCATGTCTTTGTGCTCGTTCTCACTGACTTCAACTTTCTTCGTCACAGTATTAGACATTCTACGGCTATCACTAAGTTTAACTTTCTTCATCATGGAATTAGACATTCGGATAAGTACCTGATAAAAAAGAAGAAAAAAACATGAATCAATATCTCCCAGAGTCATATTCAACAAAGTGCAGTTGAAAATGTAATGTAAAAACATGAATCAATATCTCCCAAAGTCATATTCAACAAACTGAAGTTGAAAATGTAAAAACATGAATCAATATCTCTCAAAATCATATTCAACAAAGTGCAGTTGAAAATGTAATGTAAAAACATGAATCAATATCTCCCAAAGTCATATTCAACAAACTGAAGTTGAAAATGTAAAAACATGAATCAATATCTCTCAAAATCATATTCGACAAACTGAAATGAAAAAACATGAATCAATACGTCTCGCGAAACTGCAATGAAAAATCAGAGATATAGGAAATACCATGCGAGATTGTTTATTTGAATTGCAGAAGCTGAGGAATGAATTTGGAGGAATGTTGCCAGAAAATACAAGAGATTTAAATATGGCTGTTGAGAACCTGAATTCGTCGATAAATAAAAGGGGGCGAAGCAGAGAGAAAACTCTAAGATCTGAATGGCATGTGACAAATGAGAGAAACCAAGGGTAAGGGTTTGTTTTTATAGCCAAAGTAACCGACTCTCACTACGCGGGTATTTCTCCTTCCTTTCGTCATATTACCATATTACCCTCTTCTATATTCTCGATTCTTTTTCTTAAGATCCAAATTACTACTACTAATAAACAAAAACATGTTAATTAATAATTAAAGCAACATTTTTTATATTTTTAAAAATATTAATATTCTTCGTATAGATTATCAAACTAAAATTATTGTTTTTATTTTTATTTTTATATTTTTATTATAAGTATATATATATTTAATTTGGTAACTAGTATTAAAGGTAATATACTGTTAATATAAATTACTATTCAATCATGTCATATCAGTATTTTAAAATTAAAAGTATAGTAATTTAGTAGACGGTCAATATATTTTTTCTCTAAATTTAATGTTTTAAAATATTAATATTCATTTTGTTATCAAAAAATATTGAATTTTTATTGTAAGTAGATACATTTATTTATAATTTTTTTTCTAAGTATTCAAATAATGTAACGGATGTAACTTTTTTTAGTTAAATAACTATAAAGTTTTGACTATTTTTATCAATGTTTTATTAAAGAAGACCAGGTGCATTGGTTCCATAATAACACTAATATATATAAAAGATAACATAAACTTTATTATATTTTTTCTTTAAATTTTACATTTTTTTCCTTTTATCTAAACTTGTTTATTTTCAATTATATTTTCTAAACAACAAAAAAATTAACCACAAAATTTAGTAATTATATTTTTTTTAAAACCTAATATTTTTAAAAAATTTCAAAAGTCAGTAAAGTATCTCAAGTAAACCACACCCTTGTCTAACAATTTTTCTCTGATCGGAAGATGTAGCAGGCATCAGACATCATACATTATGATGTATGTCTCACCTTGTGAAAGAAGAAAAAATTATATAAGTAAATTATAGAAAGTGAGTTGATTAATCTTGTTATGTTATTCATGATTAAGATGACAATCAAACTCAATACCTATTTATCCAGAATTTTGAGAGAACATTGTGTGTTCATTCTTCATTCACGTTCATCAAACCTTGACTAACACCTTTTGTTGTTTGAGTGGTTGTGAGATATTTCGGAACTGTTCATCATCTTCATCCTTAGTCTTTTTTCCTTGTTGAGGACCTTCACTTCTAAAGATTGAGTGTTGAGGGAGATCAGTGGTACATTAGAAATTTAATGTTTTTGTATGAAGTTTGTTGTTTGTTACAGGTGCGTGTATCATTTCTTGAATGCAATTTGGTATTTAATGTTATCTATCTAGATGGGAGTTTCATTATACTCTAAGGAAGACTTTGGTGAGATCAAGTATCAACTGCTTGTAAGGCGGAGATGAAATTTGTCCATCTTTGGTGGGGTTGGAGAAAGATTGCTCGTAGACAAAGTTGGGAGTTGTTCAATCAATGTTTGGCCATGACATTTACTCAATCAAGAAATTAGTGGGATCAGGTGGATTGCCACATACGAATACTTGGAGCAAGATTATTGTGGATATCAAGGTTAATGGATCAAGATCTTGTAGAGATATTGTTTTTGTCAGCAGTTGAGTGTCTGCATCAACATAGGGAAATATCGTTTGACAGTTCGTTGTAACTAAAATGGTTGTAATCAAACTTATCAAAGTAGTGGAAGATCATGATTATTTTCCAGTGGCTTTCAACACTATTGAATAGTGGAGTAGACAAAGCGAGGACGGACGATGAACCACTATATATCGCTGCGTATATTTTCCTTTTCCCTTATCTCCTTTAATTTTATATTATTCATTTTTTTTTATATTGCATTGATTGTATGCCATATAAGTTAGACTTTTCTTATAGAGATTTATCGCATAAGCTTAGGTTTGAGGTGTATCAGTCTTATTGAAGTATCATGAATTCAATTATGTTTTGTTTAGAACATCTATGTGAAGAGTTTTTGAAATAGCTTTGTTTAAAGCAGTTTTGTCTATCTTGTGATTGACTTGCATTAGAAATAATCAAGTGCTAAGTAAATATCATGTATTATTTCACTTGGTTTAATTCACTGAGATGCTTCCAAGCTCTCTTATTTTTGTGTTTTGCTTATATGCTTCTTAAAATCTTTGATTTCACATATATGACCTAAAATGTTTTTGAAAATTATCTTAAAGGGAAATGGCCTATTCAATCCCCCCCATATTCTAGACCTCTTTATGTCCATATTTTCACCCCATAATTGGTATCTGTGATACGGTGGGAGAACTGACTTGAGGTTTGCGTTTGTATTCGCAAATGTTGCGGTTAGCAAGAGTCGCCACTGACTTTTTATTTTATCCTAAGGAAAGGTTAAAAAGCACAGCAAAAACCTTTTGAGATGTTTTCTTGGGTTCGGGGAGTAGATTATAGAAAGGGAAGGTATTAGCACCCTTTCTATCCATGGTTATCCATGGGCTCTTAGTTACTTGCTTAGATCACTTGCCTTTTGTTTTCAATTGTTTTAAATGGTGCTTGAGTGTGTGGGTTTTGAAAATGTTTTTGAAAAGAGGCCAATGTGGTGGCAACCTTTGTAATGATCCATGTGGGGATGTATACAAAAATGTATGTATTTTGAAAAAGTTTTCATTTGTTTTTGAAAGTTGTTTTGAAAGTGTTGTGAGGTGTGATTTTGAAATTAGGCAAGTGTTTTGTTTTGCAAGTTGATTCAAGTAACTAAGAGGTTATCTACTCCTAAATTTCTCAAAAGATCATTGCTATACTTTAACCCTTTTAACAAGTTTGCTCCACCATTGTATTTGGTGGGCAACCTTGTGTTAGGATGTGAGAGGGACAGGCGCGGATCATCGTTTTAGACCATAATTGCAACGGCGTTAAATGTCCTTGGGCAATTTTCTTTAAGGGACTTGATCATTTGTTTTTGTTTGTTTTTGAAAAGTTTTGTCGAGAGACTATGATCATTCAAATTGCTTACTTTGCCCAAAGAAGTTTAACATGCAATATGGCCCATTTATTTGAAGGCAACAAGTGGAATACCCTAGGGGGTGCAAGTGTGATTTGTGTGTCCATTTTCATGCTTGTTTTATCTTGTATTAGGTCAAACTATTTTTTATCGTTTTTTCGCATACAAACCCTAATTCTAGCATGTTATCATTAGAAAGCAATAAAGTGCGAAATTAAAATTACTAAGCTATTACAAAACCAAATATGGGAAGGGGGGTACAAATGTTCAAATGGGGATATTGACAAGGATTTAAATCTAGATTATTACATCATTTTGAATATTTGCAAGGTAAATAAATTGCATAATTAAATGTAAATTAAATAAATATGTGAAATGCAGAAAGAAAGTTTTTTATGTGTATGAGAAAATATTATTTATGTAAAAGGGAAAGGAAAATAAAAATGTATTATTTTTTTGAGTATTTTGAATTTAGGGCAAAAACCCTAATTTTTAAAGAAAAAGGTATTATCTTCTAATTTAATACAACTATTTATTTATTATTTATAAAAATAAAATAAAAATGAAGTGTATTGTGAAAAAAGGTATTTTTATATCAAATATTAATAAAAATGAAAAAAATCAAGTATTTTTTTATATTTTTGTCTTAAATATATTAATAATCACATATATATATATATATATATATATATATATATATATATATATATATATATATATATATATATATATATATATATATATATATATATATATATATATATATATATATATATATATATATATATATATATATATATATATATATATATATATATATATATATATATATATATATATATATATATATATATATATATATATATATATATATATATATATATATATATATATATATATATATATATATATATATATATATATATATATATATATATATATATATATATATATATATATATATATATATATATATATATATATATATATATATATATTAAACCCTAAATATGCATTATACACAAAATAAGTATTTTAATATTTTAATAAAATAAATAAAAAAAGTATTTTTTGTGTGAAATATTTTCAGAAGGTAAATAAAATAAAAATGTATTTACACCTTTTTTCTATTTTATTATAATAATGGTATATATATATATATTAATGTACAAACAAAGAAAATAAACAAATAAATATGCAATAAATGCAAAAAATGATGGAAAAAATATTTTTAATTTTTAAATGGCATGAGAAAAAATAAACAAAGTCAGCCAAAAAAGAAAAAGTCAAAAATGTTAAAGAATGAACAAATGGGCTCAGGGGGGTGTAAACCAAAAAAGATGGTGTGAAAAGAAAGAACACAAAAGCCCAGCCCAATGAAACACTGTCTTCAACCTTTGGCCAAGACTGAGTTCAAAAACACGCGCCTCTTGCTTCAACATCAAGGTCCTGATTCTTTGATCCTTTGAACAAACTTCCAACACAAAACATGTAAAGCATAATCTCACGATTTCATACATATAAAGAACATGAACTATCTCTCTAAGATGAGGGAGAATTTCTCTCCCCCCCATTTCTGACCTAGTTTTTCTACCATTTTCAGAGCTCAAATTCTCTCTACTCAGACAAAAGAAATGAAAAGTAAAGCTATGTACATGTTCAGGGCTATGAGTAGGACCTTGTTTCTTCACAAACTTAAGACTAAAGATGCATAATAAGAGAGATACGAATTCAAACTTTTACCTGTGCAGTTGAACTTCTATGTGGAGAATGAGAGACTTTCAGTGCAATGTAATGATTGGAAAAGCTTCCTTGAGGTCCAGGGATGCTTTTTCAATGCTTACTTTGTCTTGAACCTTCTTGTATCAAGCTGTAGAACTTCACCTGCAAGTCAAAGATATGAAAATGGTGGAAGTGGTTAGAGCAACTACAGATCGTGCCTTAGCTTCTGGATAGTTTGCATATGTTGTAAGGAAGGTAGAGGAACAGGTTTTGATCAAAATGCTCGAAGGGATTGAGAGATAACACTCAATCTGCAGGGCTTGCTCTGTTTGAGCAGTTTTGTGGTGTTTCTGAGATGGAGAGTGTTTGAAAGACAAAAGGCTCGTGCAAAAGCTTGGTTGGGTGATTTTGAATGTGTTTGATATCTTTTGTGTTGTGTTTGTAAGCTGAGATTCAAGTTGTCACAAGTTATAGACTTTTCTTCTTTTCTAAGCAACAAAAGCAAGTTGGTGTTCTAGGTCAGTATAGGACCCCCTAATGTGCTGCATAAACATCTCTTGATCAGTGTGTTATGCACATAATCTTGTGCTAAGCAGATCTTCTATGTACTTGTTTGATTTACCAATTGACATAAAGCAAACTTTTGTAAAAATGGAAAGTTCACTTTATCCAAAAATGGATCAATCTTGTGTATAATGCTTGAATTCATGGAACAACACTTAGACACAATGAACAAGCATTAAATTAAGGAGTGTAATGTGGTTTAAGGACCTGCAAAGTAGCACAAACTATGCTGAGTTCAAATTTGCCAAGTTTATGAACATGTCTAGATGAAGAACAAAAGTGAATTTTTGCCAACTTGTGAAATTCGAATCTCTCAAGTTATGAGGTTGTTTGATGAGTTCTTGGACATTTTGGAAAGCTTGGAATGTGTACTACAATCCATCTTTGAAATACAAATCAAAATTCCAAGTGGAAGGGTATGAAAAGTGGCCTTGAAGTAGGGTAGAAAACCTTGTCAAAATAGGTCAAATTTCACTAAGTTAAAAGATGGTTTAGTGCCCTTATTCAAAAAATCATAACTTGAGATACAAGCTTCAAATGAGAAAACTTTGTGAATCAAAGTTGTAGACTATGCAACAAGCTACAACTTTCATGTTTTGACTTTTGTTTGAATCCCAATGGATCATGGTGAAAAGATGGGGTAAAGTTGGGAAAAAATTAGGGTTTTCCATAACTTAGAAAAATTCTAAGTTATGAAAAATTCCATTTTCTAACCCTAATTTGCATTTTGAGATTTCTTGGTGAACAAGTTTCATGATTTGGAATGTTTTGATGAAAAATGAATCTTGACTCTTGATTTTGACCAAAAAGTCAAAGTTTGACTTTTCAGTATACAGTCAAAATTGATCAATTGACTGGGAAATTCAACTGTCAATCTTGTGTACTTGGGATCTTTTGAGCTTGATGAACATGTCAAGATAATTCCATTGAGTCCTTGAGGCCATATGTGAGCTTGGTTTGCCATTGGCTAGGTCAAACAGTCAAAAATTGCCTTTGTGCAGTCAAAACCCTAAAAATGACTATTTTGCCCTTTTGATGATCTGATCAAATTTCTTGTGGAATTGTGATCCAAACTTGATCAAATGGTCCATGTGAGTTCATAATGTTGATGTGGATCAAATTTCATGAGGTTTGACTGTCAATTGGCCACAGTTGACTTTTTCCCCAATACAGCTGATTTCTAGGTCAACTGTCCAATTGACTGGGCAAAACTTGGAATCAAGACTTGAAACTTGGTATAGGTAAACTTGGGAGTCCAATATGAAGCATGAAAGTCATCTTAGGCATTTTAGGTCAAAACATCTTTAGGCAAACACAAACCCTAATTTGAGTCCACAGTGCAAGGAGAAGTCTTGAGCAGAGGAAACCATAACTGTATCTTGATCTTCAAAGGTCTTGTGATGAGAAAATGTTGAGGAAATGGGAGGGAAAATTTTGGGGTACAACAGTTGCCCCTGTTCAATCTTCTTGAACCTGAAGAGTTAGATTGGCAAGTTTGCCTTTCGTGACTCGAGGGTAAAAGAAGATTGGATACTAGAGTGCCCGGAAATTTGCACTCGCATGCTGGAGTCTCAACAATGTGGTGTCGGGAATGGGCTTATAGATTCCATTTGGAGAGATGACGGAACCTTGTCGGGAATGGGCTTATAGATGCCATTTGGAAGTGTCGGTCGCATAAGAGATTCCTTTGCGAGAAACTTGTGTATTTGAGGAAGGAGGATGTTTTCCTGGCTTGTTACAGGTGTTTGATCTTCAGTCTCCTTATGCAGATATGCCCTGGCTAGATACAGGTATCGAATCTACAATCGGTTGCTCACAGATGTGCCCTGGCTGGATACAGGAGTCGAATCTGGAAATAGTCGTTTAATAGATGTGCCCTGGCTGGATACAGGAATCGAATCTTCAAACTCTTCAGACGTGCCCTGGCTAGATACAGGAATCGAGTCTGGAAACGTGGTCAACAGATATGCCCTGGCTGGATACAGGAATCGAATCCGGAAATGTTGTAGTTGATAGATGTGCCCTGGCTGGATACAGGAATCGAATCTTTGAACTCTGCAAACGTGCCCTGGCTAGATACAGGAATCGAGTCTGGAAACTGGTCACTCTCAGATGTGCCCTGGCTAGATACAGGTATCGAATCTGGAATTGTGACAGTTGAAGGTAGTTGTTTTTTGGGATTGTCTTTTTTTTTCTGAAAAGGCAAAAAACGTAAGTTGTATGCAATGTCATGATGTATGATATGCATGATATCATGATGTTCAACATGAGAGGTTGTATGCGTTTCGTCATGTATGTAAGCAAGATGTATGAAAATGTGAAATGTTTATGAGTGTAATTTCATCTTAGGAAAATAAATCCTTGACGAACGGCCGGGAAGCTGCTCTGTTGGAAGAGATACTTGGCCGAAGTTTTGATGAGAGGCCTGCTGAGGACTTTAACGATGGATTCCGCTGAGAATAACGATAATAAACTCCGCTGGGGAACTCTAAAGATAAACTCTGCTTGGGAATACCAAAGATAGACTCCGCTGGGGATTGAAGGAACTTTGCCGAGAGCGGTCTTCCGTGGCTTTTAGCTGAGGATAACCCAGTTATAAGTCCTTGTGAGGAAATAACTCTAAATAAAACTCGGGAGAGACGTCCGCGCTCCGCAGGGGATAAGCTTCCAGAATCTACTGGGGATGAGTTTTAAGACCTGCCGGGGAATGTGGTGACTTTTCAGGGTTGACGGGGAGTCAACTCTGTTTGGGGAAAGTATTTGTCGCATCCTGTTTTACTCTGCGGGGAATTGAGATGATTTGGCCACATTCTTCAGTTGAACCTACCTTGGTACCTTGGCGGACAAAACAACCAGACTGCTTTAGACAACTCCACATTGCCCCTGTCTTTGATGTCACTTGTAATTAATCTCTTGTTTCATATGCGAATATTTATGAATCAGCAATTTAATGTCAAATGCATATATCAAAATGAACATTGGACGTTCTTCGCAAGACAAAACAGAAAAAAGGGAAAACAATGGTAATTTGTATGGACAAGTGAATTTGTATTGATTGCCTGTGAATAGGCGTTTTTTGTACAAGAGGCTGACATCCTCGTAAGAGGACATCGCCAAATAGTATAGAGTTTACATTTTGAAAAAGAAAACAAAACAGCTATGTGAACAATCCCACTGGGTTCCAACTCTGCTATTGCCTTTATGTCTTCGAACGTCTCATCGCTTTGCTGCCTGATTTGAAGATGAAGCTGATTGATTAATGCCGAAATCTGGAGTCAGATAGTTGATGCCGAATTCCGGATGCGAAGTGATCCAATGAGACATAGTGTTACGCTTTATCCCTAACTTTTGCCTGGACCGCCCTTTCGGGTTTTCAGTCCACCGGGATACCCATTTTTGCCCAAGCCGCCTTTTCAGGTTTTCGACTTGCCGGGTGTACAGATTTTTATTCATTTCATCCCTTATTTTTGCCCGAACCCTTTTGGTTCGCCGGGAAGCCCTTATTTTTGCCTAGGTATGTCAACCTAGCGGGTCTTTTATTTATGCGTAGTATTTTTTCACTATGTCTGCATTGGCGGGGTGAGGAAGGTCGTCACCATCCATGGTGGTTAGGATCATGGCTCCTCCTGAGAACACACGCTTAACCACAAATGGCCCTTCGTAAGTAGGGGTCCATTTGCCCCGGGGATCACTTTGAGGAAGGATGATGCGCTTGATTACCAGGTCCCCAACTTGATACTCTTGTGGTCTGACCTTCTTGTTAAATGCCCTGATCATTCGTTTTTGATACGTCTGACCATGACAGATAGCGGTGAGCCTCTTTTCGTCAATCAGATTTAATTGATCAAGTCGAGTCTGGATCCAATCATCTTCATTCAAGTCTGCATCCTTCATTATTCGGAGAGAGGGTATCTGGATTTCAATTGGCAAGACTGCCTCCATACCATAGACTAAGGAGAAAGGAGTTGCCCCGGTTGATGTCCTTGCTGAGGTGCGGTACCCATGAAGAGCGAACGGTAACATCTCGTGCCAATCTTTATAGGTCACTGTCATCTTCTGCACAATTTTCTTGATATTCTTATTGGCTGCCTCTACAGCCCCATTCATCTTCGGCCGGTAGGGAGAAGAATTGTGGTGCTGTATCTTGAATTGTTCACAGAGTTCAGTGATCATTTTGTTATTGAGATTGGTACCATTGTCCGTAATGATCCTTTCCGGGACTCCGTACCGACAGATCAGATTATGCCGGATGAAGCGTGCCACGACGCTCTTGGTTACTGTGGCGTAGGAAGCCGCCTCAACCCATTTCGTGAAGTAATCGATCGCCACCAAGATGAAGCGATGCCCGTTGGATGCCGTTGGTCGGATCTCACCGATCATATCGATGCCCCACATTGCGAAAGGCCAAGGTGCCGTTAGGACATTCAAAGGAACCGGAGGGATATGCACCTTGTCAGCATAGATCTGGCATTTATGACAAGTTCGGGAGTGTTGGTAACAATCGGCTTCCATTGTGGACCAGAAATATCCTGCCCGAAGGATTTTCTTAGCCATGGTGTGTCCACTGGAATGTGTTCCAAATGTACCTTCATGCAGTTCCATCATGATTTTCTCCGCTTCAGCCTTATCCACACAACGTAGCAGGGTTGAATCATGATTCCGTTTGTAGAGAATGCCGTTGCTGAGGAAGAATTTTGCAGCAAACCTCCTCATGAACTTCTTATCATTGACGGATGCGCCTTCAGGGTATTCCTGAGCTTCCAAGTACCTCTTCACCTCGTGATACCAGGGTTTTTCAGTCGCCTTCTCAGCCTCGAGCTCGCAGCAGTATGCCGGTTCATCCAACTTCCAGATTATGATTCGGGGAGCCTCATTGTCCCATTTAACTTTGAACATTGAAGACATCGTGGCTAGTGCGTCCGCTAGCTGATTCTCCTCTCTGGGGAAATGCTCAAAAGTTATCTCTTCAAAGTGGGGGAGCAAGGTCGACACATACTCCTTGTAAGGAATAAGATTCGGGTGTTTCGTATCCCACTCGCCTTTGATCTGATTGATCACGAGAGCGGAATCTCCGAAGACACTTAGAAATTTTATCCTTAAATCGATTGCAGCTTGTAAACCCATGATACATGCCTCGTATTCTGCCATATTGTTGGTGCAGCTGAAACATAATCGGGCGGTGAGGGGAGTATGAGTTCCTTTGGGAGATATGATTACAGCGCCGACGCCGTTACCCAAAGCATTAGAGGCTCCATCAAAATGCATAGACCATCGGGATCCTTCCTCAGGTCCTTCATCCGGCCCAGGTACTTCACAGTCAGTTACCACCATGATGTCTTCGTCCGGAAAATCAAAGTTCAATGATTGGTAATCGTCCACAGGTTGGTGTGCCAAATGATCAGCCAGTACACTTCCCTTAATTGCTTTCTGAGTTGTATACTGGATGTCATATTCTGTTAAGATCATTTGCCATCTCGCTATTCTTCCAGACAGAGCAGGCTTTTCAAATATGTACTTGATGGGATCCATCTTTGAAATCAATAAAGTAGTGTGAGTCAGCATATACTGTCTCAGCCGGCGAGCAGCCCATACAAGAGCGCAGCAAGTTTTCTCAAGCAGTGAGTAACGAGACTCACAGTCGGTAAACTTTTTGCTCAAGTAATAAATAGCGTGCTCTTTTCGGCCAGACTCGTCATGCTGCCCCAGCACACACCCCATTGAATTATCAAGCACTGTCAAGTAAAGTATCAGAGGTCTTCCTTCCACCGGTGGCATAAGAATGGGTGGCTCTTGGAGATATTCCTTTATCTTTTCAAAGGCGGCCTGACATTCATCATTCCAGCGTACCACTTGATCTTTCTTCAGTAATTTGAAGATTGGTTCACAAGTAGCGGTCAGATGTGAGATGAATCGGGCAATGTAATTCAGTCGTCCTAGGAAACCTCTGACTTCTTTCTCTGTTTTTGGAGTCGGCATCTCTTGTATGGCTTTTACCTTGGCAGGATCCACCTGAATACCTTTATCACTTACAATGAAACCTAACAACTTTCCGGATCTTACCCCAAAGGTGCATTTGTTGGGATTCAACCTCAGCTTGTATAACTTGAGTCGGTCAAATAACTTCCTCAGATGGTCAAGGTGCTCCTCCTCAGTTTGAGACCTTGCAATCATGTCATCTACGTATACTTCAATCTCATGATGGATCATATCATGAAACAAAGCAACCATGGCACGTTGATAGGTTGCCCCAGCATTTTTCAATCCGAAAGGCATGACCTTATAACAGAAGGTGCCCCACTGAGTCACGAAGGTAGTCTTCTCCATATCTTCAGGAGCCATCTTGATCTGATTATACCCTGAAAAACCATCCATGAAGGAGAACACCTTGTGTTGAGCTGTATTGTCAACCAGGACATCGATGTGAGGTAGGGGGAAGTCATCCTTGGGGCTGGCCCTGTTCAGATCCCTGTAGTCAACACACATTCTGACCTTACCGTCCTTTTTCGGCACTGGCACCACATTGGCAACCCACTGAGGGTAAGAAGTCACTGCAAGGAACCCGGCATCAAACTGCTTCATAACCTCGGCCTTGATCTTTTCAGACATATCTGGACGCATCCGTCGAACTTTTTGCTTTACTGGAGGGCAGTCTTCCTTGGTTGGCAGATGGTGAACTACAATGTCGGCATCCAAACCAGGCATATCTTCATAGGACCAAGCAAAAATCTCCATGTAGTCTCGTAGCATCTGGATCAATCGTTGCTTCACGCTGAGCTCTAGATTGGCACCAATCTTGACCTCTTTTCTATCCGTCTCAGTACCCAGGTTAATTGTCTCCACAGGCTCTTCGTGTGGTTGAATAGCCCTCTCTTCCTGGAGTAGCAGTCTTGCGAGTTCACCAGGCACTTCGCAATCATCTTCACCTTCGTCTTCGGCCAAGTTGATCGGATTTTCGAAGTCATAACTGGCGGTAGCAGAGCTGTTACCAGTGAGATCCAGAGTGGATTGAAACCTGTATAAGTGAGTGTGTGTAAATATAGCTGTTTTGCAATATGTATAACACAGAAAGAAAAAAGAGCACAAGATTTGAAATGCAACAAACGTCCAATGTTTTGATTGATGATATATGAAAATGTCATACAGAAAGCCCTCACAAATGGAGCTACGATGCCCCGGGTAGGACACCGAGCCAACAAAGTTTTAACATATTGTTTGTTACAAATTTGGAAATCAAAAGAAATCAATTACTGCGTGACAAATGTGATAGGGGTAAAATCCTTTGCTGTCCAGTTGCTTGGTCCGTCGCTGGTAGTCGGGTAGATCCAACTGTCGAACTCTGCTTCCTCCACATCTTCCTCAATAGCGTTCACCCTTGAGCTGGAAATAAACACCGGAGCCTTTCCGATCTTCTCTTTGCGCACTGCCTTCTGAGCCTCTGCAGTAAAGCCTAGCCCAAACTTGTCGTTCTTCTGAGTGAAGTTAGGAAGCTGACCCCAGTGTGCACAATTGCCTTTCTGAACCACAGCCCGGGCATCCCTTAGGGAAGCCATCTTCAAGGAATCATTCTCTTCGGCCATTGTCTCTGCAGCTGCTGAAATTGGATGTACCTCCTCGAAATGCTGGAAGGGGGTTTCAATGAACTCTCCGTCCATCTCGATGTACCTGAAGGAATTCAAATGGCTCACCATATACTCCTCTTCTCCTTGCACAGTGACGATCTTTCCCCTGACGGGATATTTCAACTTCTGGTGCAAGGTGGAGGTCACGGCCCCAGCTTTATGGATCCAAGGTCGACCCAACAGACAAGAGTATGATGGACGTATATCCATCACGTAAAAGGTAGAGTCGAACACTTGAGAGCCCACACGAATAGGGATGTTAACCTCTCCGTGAACCATCCTCTTGGAACCGTCAAAGGCCCTGACGATGATATTGCTGGGTTTCAACTCCAGGCCTTCATAATCCAGACGATCTAAAGCCTTTTTCGGAAGAACATTCAAGGAAGAACCAGTGTCCACCAATACATGTGCCAGAGTAGTGCCCCTGCATTCAATAGAGACATGCAGGGCATCATTGTGGTCTCTCCCTTTTGCGGTCAGGTCAGCATCTGAAAAACCCAAGCCGTTGTCCGCCGTCAGATTCGCTATGCAGTCAGTGAACTGGACTGCAGACGTCTCTTGCGGCACATGGGCCGTCTTGAGAAATGAGATCAAGGCCTTAGCATGGGCCTCGGAGCATAGCAATAGGGAGAGCAGGGAGATCTTGGAGGGCGTATGCCCCAACTGCTCGACAACATTAAAATCACTCTTCTTTATTATTTTCAGAATCTCCTCCATTTCTTGTCGGGAGGCCTCAGCATTTACGGGTATTGGTGCCTCCATCCGGGCAGGCTCTTCTTCAATCCCTTTGCCCCGAGCATTTGATGACTCGGCAGCAGGGGACACAATTTGATCAGCAACAGGACTAGGTAAACTTGCAGGTTTTATGAGGAGGGGTTTTCGAATAGCGGGCGGTGCAATGTCAGGCGAGAAGAGCCTGCCACTGCGGGTGACCTTGGCTGGACCAGTGATATCGCAGATACTAGCGTCGAATTCTTGCTTGATTCCATTTACATACACGTCTGCCCCATAATGCCAGGGGACAGCTTTATCAGACACGTAGGAGAGGGGCCCTGGAACAGTAATGATCACAGGCGCAATTGTCATGATTTGAATAGGCTTCTTCGGGGGAGCCTTGATTGGATTTTTGAAGATGGTAATCACAGAAATTTCTTTCATCGGAACCAAATGAACAGCAGTCTTTTTGAATAGAATTTCCTTGCTATCCATTAGTCCTTGGATGCCTAACCTCAGCAAGGGACAATCAGATGGGGAAATAGCACAGAATGGGCAACCTTCACCGCAACCCGGAAATACACCGGCCCACAGTAGGTTCTTCTTAACGGTCTTCAGAGGGGTAACAACTTCATCTACCGAAACAGCGTACACTTCTTCCTCAATGGCATTTACCCTATGCTGGGGCATAGGAGCCGTTACAACATTTGGTCTTTCCGGCGCTTCAAACTGAATTTCTTTTGCGTCGATCAGATCTTGCACTTTGTTTCTCAAGGCCCAGCAATCATCAGTAGTGTGCCCGGGACTATCAGAATGATAAGCACACCGGGCATTTGGGTTGTATTTAGGAGACGCAGTGTTGACGATCTTAGGAGCTTCTTTGAGGGCCACCAGGTTGGTGGATAACAGTTGGGGTAAAATTTGAGATAATGTCATACTCAATCGGGTATACTGCCTCTTGGGCCTTTCACTTCTTTGTTGATTGTACTGCTGAGGAGCAGCAACAGGTTTGGAGATGACCAAAGCATTGACGGCTTGGCGACTTTCGGGCTTGACTTGTCTTCTAGGACCATAGACGGCACTTGCTTCTTTCTTAAACGGCCTCTTCTCAGCACTTGTAGAGGCAGCCTTCTGTATCTTGCCTGACCTGATGCCAGCTTCAATTCTTTCTCCCGTTAATATCAAATCTGTGAACCCAGCGGAGGAGTTACCAACCAAATGATTGAAAAACGGACCAGACAAAGTCCCAAGGAACATATCAACCAGTTCTCGATCAGTCAATGGAGGCTGCACCCTTCCAGCCAAATCTCTCCATTTTTGAGCGTACTCTTTGAACCCTTCACCCGTCCCTAGAGACATACCCTGAAGTTGGGTACGCGTAGGAGCGAGATCAGAATTGTATTGGTATTGTCTGTAGAATGCGGTTGCCAAATCTTCCCAGTGTCGGATGCTAGTTCCATCTAATTGGTAGAACCATTCAAGTTGAGACTCCGAGAGGCTGTCTTGGAAGAAGTGAATCCAGAGGTTCTTATCCGCCATGTAAGGTTGGATTTTCCTTACATACGACCTCAGATGCAGCTTTGGGCAGGAGACCCCATCATACTTGGCGAAGGCAGGCGCCTTAAACTTGTGTGGAATGACTACCCCAGAAGATAACCCCAAATCTCCGAAATCCAGTCCTGGCACATTCTGAATTTCCATAGCGCTCAAGCGGTCCTCCAATTGCTTGTATCTGTCAGCAGCAGGTGGGTATTGTTCATCGTTATAGTCCGTCTCGTTGTCGGAGACTGCGGGACTAGGAGCTCCTCCCCCTTGGGGACTATTTTTCTCAGCAGAAGAAGTGGTTGGATCAGCTTCATTGTGGAGTATGTTCCCAAATCTGCGTCCGGTGTTGAACAATGCAGTCCTCTTTTTCTTCTTCTTCTTCAGGAGTAGAGTCTTCAACTCTTGCTGACCTTGGGCTAGGCTTAGGACCATCTCTTGAAACTGTGCACTTTGGGCCTGAAGGGCCTTGATTGCTTGCTCACTGGAGGACTCTGGATTCATGATGACTGTGCACATAAACAGCGAAGAAAATTAAGCAACCTGTGAAATAGGGTACCTGCTATGCATATGGTGCAATGGAATGCGTATGTATGCAATGCATTCAAGGATTTAGAATATTCAAAATTTGTTGTAGACAAAAAGGAACGCACATTATATTAATAAGGAGAAATTCGTTAGTACATAAATGCCTCATGGGCCAAATATTACAAAATAACTCCTTAAGATAAAAAAACATTGCGCATCCTCTTTGGCGCGATGTAGGTGTTGAGATTCCTTTCCTCGTGCAGCGGGCGGGTGAGTTCCAGGACCTTCTTTTCACTAGCATGTAGACTGGTTTCAAGAGAATTCCGTTCTTCCTTAAGTTGGATCCAGCTCTTCTGCATCTCTTCCCAGGAGATGGGCATGTCAGGATGTTGAATGGTGTAGGATGCCTCTCCTTCCAAGACTGGTTCTTTGATCACAGGTAGCATGTGAGGGTAAGGCATTACTAACTTCTGGGAGCGGGCTCGTACCCACTTGAGGTAAGGTTCCAACGGGATGGAGTTCCGGTGTCCCAATGTCTTGCTGTCTATCCTACTTGGCATCCTCCAAGCTCTGATAAATCTCTGACGAAGTCCTTGAGTATCGTTGTCGAAGTCAAAAACTATGTCGGGAATTAACATGTCATGAGGGCCATCCTTCCGAGCATAACCAAACTGTCTCCAAGCCAGGCATGGGTTGTAGGTAATACCTCCTTTGATTCCAAATAAAGGAACATTAGGGTACTCCCCACAACGATCAATGATAGTGACGTCTTCCCTGGACCTAGGACACCAATGTATATCTGCATGCGTGAGAGTCATTAACCGTTGTGACCATCTCAAACCCCGCTCGTTCTTCAAAACTGATTGTGGAAGGTGCGAAATAAACCACCTTCCCAAGAGAGGAGTGCAACACATAAGGACACCCCTTCTTCTCATGGTTCGAGTGTAACATGAGTGAAGGATGTCCCCCAGCAACGTAGGTATAGGATTCTTGGTCATGAAGATCTGGACAGCACTGATATCAATAAGCTGATCTGGATTAGGGAACAACACCAAACCATAGACAAGAAGGGCCATGACTTCTTCAAAAGCTCGTAGGTCAAGAGAGTTCCAACATTCTTGAGCCTTTTCAAACAGAAATCTAGCTAAGAATCCTTTGATACCACTTTTAACTTCCCAATGTCCCTTGAGGTCAGATGTCTGTAGGTGCAAGGCTTTAGCAATCTCTTCAAGCTTGGGTTCCTCTTCCGTACCGTTGTAGGGTAGTTGATCAAGGAGAGGGACCTTCAGAAGTCGGGAGAACTCTTCCAATGTAGGCACCAACTGATAATCCGGGAAGGTGAAGCAGTGATGCAGAGGGTCAAAGAATTGGAACAGGACCCTTATCAAGTCCTCCTCAATGTTGGTGTTAACCAAGTTGATGAGTCTTCCATGTCTCTCACTGAATGAAGAACCCTCGGGAATCCTGGACAGAAGTTCCTTAAGCTGAGGGGGGATCTTTACAAGGCCAATCTGAATTGTCTTTCTGCGAGCAGTTTCCATGTCCTATAAAACAAAGACAAATATGAAGATTCGAAACCCTTGAAATGGTTAGTCAATGCTCATGATGTTTGTATGATGTAATGATGTGATGATTAAATATACTATAAATATTCACAAAGGCAAACATGGTAAGGCACACAAGTCACACAAGCCCTTAGAGTTTAGGCCTGCATGGGGTCTGGGTATTACCCTCTTGAAGTTTGGTGGGCTCAACCTGTCCTATCAAAAGTAACCGGGTTCTAAGGGTCCCAATATCACTGGATTGCTTTCATTGTTCATCGTTTCGATTTAGCCACTGAACTGGCGACCGAAATATTCCAGGAAAGCAACCCTCAATTGAGTGTAGTATCGAGTATCAACCAACCTCGGACTGCACCAAAGTCAGTTATCTCACTACCCTAACAAGGCCAAGATGGTTCAATTAAGGTTCCTAAGGTCAGTTGATGCTTCATGACACCACGCGGCGGCCCCGTACTCTCCTTGACTGAACTCAAGGGTTACCGGTACACACCAAAGTGCCACATCAACGTAGCAGACTGCTTCAACCATGTCGGTATACCCCGCACAGTTCCCTCACAGCCTTGTTGCTACCTAAAAGGGTTTCCCAGATCCGGGTTAGGATCTATAAAACTCCGATACAAAGCCCACAAGATGTAAAAGCAAACAAAGCAAGCAATTGAAAACAAAGGTGATCTAAACCCTAAGGTTACTCCACTTTAAAAGAAACTCCCCAGCAGAGTCGCCAGTTCTGTGATACGGTGGGAGAACTGACTTGAGGTTTGCGTTTGTATTCGCAAATGTTGCGGTTAGCAAGAGTCGCCATCGACTTTTTATTTTATCCTAAGGAAAGGTTAAAAAGCACAGCAAAAACCTTTTGAGATGTTTTCTTGGGTTCGGGGAGTAGATTATAGAAAGGGAAGGTATTAGCACCCTTTCTATCCATGGTTATCCATGGGCTCTTAGTTACTTGCTTAGATCACTTGCCTTTTGTTTTCAATTGTTTTAAATGGTGCTTGAGTGTGTGGGTTTTGAAAATGTTTTTGAAAAGAGGCCAATGTGGTGGCAACCTTTGTAATGATCCATGTGGGGATGTATACAAAAATGTATGTCTTTTGAAAAAGTTTTCATTTGTTTTTGAAAGTTGTTTTGAAAGTGTTGTGAGGTGTGATTTTGAAATTAGGCAAGTGTTTTGTTTTGCAAGTTGATTCAAGTAACTAAGAGGTTATCTACTCCTAAATTTCTCAAAAGATCATTGCTATACTTTAACCCTTTTAACAAGTTTGCTCCACCATTGTATTTGGTGGGCAACCTTGTGTTAGGATGTGAGAGGGACAGGCGCGGATCATCGTTTTAGACCATAATTGCAACGGCGTTAAATGTCCTTGGGCAATTTTCTTTAAGGGACTTGATCATTTGTTTTTGTTTGTTTTTGAAAAGTTTTGTCGAGAGACTATGATCATTCAAATTGCTTACTTTGCCCAAAGAAGTTTAACATGCAATATGGCCCATTTATTTGAAGGCAACAAGTGGAATACCCTAGGGGGTGCAAGTGTGATTTGTGTGTCCATTTTCATGCTTGTTTTATCTTGTATTAGGTCAAACTATTTTTTATCGTTTTTTCGCATACAAACCCTAATTCTAGCATGTTATCATTAGAAAGCAATAAAGTGCGAAATTAAAATTACTAAGCTATTACAAAACCAAATATGGGAAGGGGGTACAAATGTTCAAATGGGGATATTGACAAGGATTTAAATCTAGATTATTACATCATTTTGAATATTTGCAAGGTAAATAAATTGCATAATTAAATGTAAATTAAATAAATATGTGAAATGCAGAAAGAAAGTTTTTTATGTGTATGAGAAAATATTATTTATGTAAAAGGGAAAGGAAAATAAAAATGTATTATTTTTTTGAGTATTTTGAATTTAGGGCAAAAACCCTAATTTTTAAAGAAAAAGGTATTATCTTCTAATTTAATACAACTATTTATTTATTATTTATAAAAATAAAATAAAAATGAAGTGTATTGTGAAAAAAGGTATTTTTATATCAAATATTAATAAAAATGAAAAAAATCAAGTATTTTTTTATATTTTTGTCTTAAATATATTAATAATCACATATATATATATATATATATATATATATATATATATATATATATATATATATATATATATATATATATATATATATATATATATATATATATATATATATATATATATATATATATATATATATATATATATATATATATATATATATATATATATATATATATATATATATATATATATATATATATATATATATATATATATATATATATATATATATATATATATATATATATATATATATATATATATATATATATATATATATATATATATATATATATATATATATATATATATATATATATTAAACCCTAAATATGCATTATACACAAAATAAGTATTTTAATATTTTAATAAAATAAATAAAAAAAGTATTTTTTGTGTGAAATATTTTCAGAAGGTAAATAAAATAAAAATGTATTTACACCTTTTTTCTATTTTATTATAATAATGGTATATATATATATTAATGTACAAACAAAGAAAATAAACAAATAAATATGCAATAAATGCAAAAAATGATGGAAAAAATATTTTTAATTTTTAAATGGCATGAGAAAAAATAAACAAAGTCAGCCAAAAAAGAAAAAGTCAAAAATGTTAAAGAATGAACAAATGGGCTCAGGGGGGTGTAAACCAAAAAAGATGGTGTGAAAAGAAAGAACACAAAAGCCCAGCCCAATGAAACACTGTCTTCAACCTTTGGCCAAGACTGAGTTCAAAAACGCGCGCCTCTTGCTTCAACATCAAGGTCCTGATTCTTTGATCCTTTGAACAAACTTCCAACACAAAACATGTAAAGCATAATCTCACGATTTCATACATATAAAGAACATGAACTATCTCTCTAAGATGAGGGAGAATTTCTCTCCCCCCCATTTCTGACCTAGTTTTTCTACCATTTTCAGAGCTCAAATTCTCTCTACTCAGACAAAAGAAATGAAAAGTAAAGCTATGTACATGTTCAGGGCTATGAGTAGGACCTTGTTTCTTCACAAACTTAAGACTAAAGATGCATAATAAGAGAGATACGAATTCAAACTTTTACCTGTGCAGTTGAACTTCTATGTGGAGAATGAGAGACTTTCAGTGCAATGTAATGATTGGAAAAGCTTCCTTGAGGTCCAGGGATGCTTTTTCAATGCTTACTTTGTCTTGAACCTTCTTGTATCAAGCTGTAGAACTTCACCTGCAAGTCAAAGATATGAAAATGGTGGAAGTGGTTAGAGCAACTACAGATCGTGCCTTAGCTTCTGGATAGTTTGCATATGTTGTAAGGAAGGTAGAGGAACAGGTTTTGATCAAAATGCTCGAAGGGATTGAGAGATATCACTCAATCTGCAGGGCTTGCTCTGTTTGAGCAGTTTTGTGGTGTTTCTGAGATGGAGAGTGTTTGAAAGACAAAAGGCTCGTGCAAAAGCTTGGTTGGGTGATTTTGAATGTGTTTGATATCTTTTGTGTTGTGTTTGTAAGCTGAGATTCAAGTTGTCACAAGTTATGGACTTTTCTTCTTTTCTAAGCAACAAAAGCAAGTTGGTGTTCTAGGTCAGTATAGGACCCCCTAATGTGCTGCATAAACATCTCTTGATCAGTGTGTTATGCACATAATCTTGTGCTAAGCAGATCTTCTATGTACTTGTTTGATTTACCAATTGACATAAAGCAAACTTTTGTAAAAATGGAAAGTTCACTTTATCCAAAAATGGATCAATCTTGTGTATAATGCTTGAATTCATGGAACAACACTTAGACACAATGAACAAGCATTAAATTAAGGAGTGTAATGTGGTTTAAGGACCTGCAAAGTAGCACAAACTATGCTGAGTTCAAATTTGCCAAGTTTATGAACATGTCTAGATGAAGAACAAAAGTGAATTTTTGCCAACTTGTGAAATTCGAATCTCTCAAGTTATGAGGTTGTTTGATGAGTTCTTGGACATTTTGGAAAGTTTGGAATGTGTACTACAATCCATCTTTGAAATGCAAATCAAAATTCCAAGTGGAAGGGTATGAAAAGTGGCCTTGAAGTAGGGTAGAAAACCTTGTCAAAATAGGTCAAATTTCACTAAGTTAAAAGATGGTTTAGTGCCCTTATTCAAAAAATCATAACTTGAGATACAAGCTTCAAATGAGAAAACTTTGTGAATCAAAGTTGTAGACTATGCAACAAGCTACAACTTTCATGTTTTGACTTTTGTTTGAATCCCAATGGATCATGGTGAAAAGATGGGGTAAAGTTGGGAAAAAATTAGGGTTTTCCATAACTTAGAAAAATTCTAAGTTATGAAAAATTCCATTTTCTAACCCTAATTTGCATTTTGAGATTTCTTGGTGAACAAGTTTCATGATTTGGAATGTTTTGATGAAAAATGAATCTTGACTCTTGATTTTGACCAAAAAGTCAAAGTTTGACTTTTCAGTATACAGTCAAAATTGATCAATTGACTGGGAAATTCAACTGTCAATCTTGTGTACTTGGGATCTTTTGAGCTTGATGAACATGTCAAGATAATTCCATTGAGTCCTTGAGGCCATATGTGAGCTTGGTTTGCCATTGGCTAGGTCAAACAGTCAAAAATTGCCTTTGTGCAGTCAAAACCCTAAAAATGACCATTTTGCCCTTTTGATGATCTGATCAAATTTCTTGTGGAATTGTGATCCAAACTTGATCAAATGGTCCATGTGAGTTCACAATGTTGATGTAGATCAAATTTCATGAGGTTTGACTGTCAATTGGCCACAGTTGACTTTTTCCCCAATACAGCTGATTTCTAGGTCAACTGTCCAATTGACTGGGCAAAACTTGGAATCAAGACTTGAAACTTGGTATAGGTAAACTTGGGAGTCCAATATGAAGCATGAAAGTCATCTTAGGCATTTTAGGTCAAAACATCTTTAGGCAAACACAAACCCTAATTTGAGTCCACAGTGCAAGGAGAAGTCTTGAGCAGAGGAAACCATAACTGTATCTTGATCTTCAAAGGTCTTGTGATGAGAAAATGTTGAGGAAATGGGAGGGCAAATTTTGGGGTACAACAGTATCAGAGCCTAATTTTTAATCAAAGTCTTACGACTCCAAAAGTTGAGGACATGGTTCCTTCAATCCTATAGGAGTTTTTCTAATTCTTTGAAAGCTTATGCAATTCAATGAATTTCAATGAAACTACATTTACTTACTAATGCATGATTATTAGTTGCAATATATTACATAGATTTGTTCAAAGTTTAGCATATGAGATATTCTCTAAGTTTTGATAATCCACGCAGATATTCTTTTTAACATATGCAATTGACATTCCTAAGTATATAAAAATATACCGTAAAATTTATTATATTTTTCCTTTAAATTTTATTTTTTTTCTTTTATTTAAACTCGTTTATTTTCAATTATATTATTCTAAACATAATCAAAAAAATTGATTTATTTCTGATTTTAAGTTTGTTCAAATTTTAACTTTAATTTTAAATCAAACCAAATCCTTTAAAATTAATCTTAAGTCACCACAAAATCTAACTAATCATGATACAATTTGAATTTAAAATATAGTAATTATATTTATTTAAACAAATAACATATTTTTGTTCAAAAAATTTAAGCCAAGTCAACAAAGTATCTCAGATAAACTACATCCACATAATTGGCACTCTTGTCCATAAATAATGGATGTGTCAACCAAGTACAAATATGCTCTTAATGTATATATGATGCATAACATGCTCATCATCACTAACGACTTTCTCTGCCACGTGCAACTACTATGTATACAACCTCTATAGGAATCGAAAACTAGCATGACACAATCGAGTGGCTTATATCTCCTGTTGAGCATCCCATGGGTCAACTCCTAGATAGTTCACCATCATCTTCACTGCCTCATTTATTATAATCTTGTTGTGTTCCCCTAATCAGAAGATGGAGAAGGCATAAAACACCATCTAGTGTGATGGAAATCTCACCATGTGAAGATAAAAAAGATGACATCCCAGAGTGTCATCTCTCTACAAACGCAGACAACATATCTCCATTATTTCAAGGGCTCGCCTCAAGGTCAATATTAATTGATATTGGATCATCCTAAGAAGCTTTATGATAAAATCTCCTAATACGGTTTAAGATTATTCTGGGTTGTTTTCATCGTCATCGTTTCACAAACTCTTCTGATTAAATAAATAATACTTGGCACTTCAACTAGTATCAATGTTGCAGATTAAATATTGTTACACCTGAACAACATAGCTTCTCCCAACCTTCCAAACATTAACAACTCCCTGCTTCTATTGTCTGTGTAGTTGTATTGTATCTGAACTCCGAAGAATTATAACAACCATGCAGATTCCTGCATGTTAAATAATGTAATGTGAGAAGCAAAAATATGTCAAACTGACACAACATTTGAATTTGCATCTATAAATATAACAATAAAGCTGACTGCTAGATACTAAATCAAAATGGCCCTATATGTGACTAAGGATGTGAACCTCCTATAAATTAAAAGATAATTAAGCAATGCAAACCGACACATAGAGTACCAGCATAGCAATATAATCCTTTTAGAGCATCCACTCAGGTTGAGGCTAGACACAATCATGTCAATATACATGTACATTTTTTTTCTTTAGCCAAGAAACTTGTAATTTATCCACTAACAATAACTAGTTATAACCAAATATATCTTTATAAACATAAAAATAGAAGGAATGAAAAATTAAAACAAACCAATTATAAATGTCCCCGTCTAAGAGGTTTTTGTTTTCTGCCATCAACAAAATCAACTTTAGCCGAGGGTGAATTTTGGAGCAAGAAGTCCACAATTCCATCAGGTACGAGCGGAGATGGTTCCAATCCTAAATCAAATTCTTTCTCTATCCCATCGGCTTCTTTCTTTGACATTATGTTCTGCAACTTGACATTGCATAACGCAAGGCGGAGTCCATACTTAATTTCGTCAATTTCCACTTTCAGTGACTTCAATTTACCCGAGGAACGAATCTTAAACTCCAACAGTCCAGGAATTAAAGAGAGAATCTTAAACTCCAACAGTCCAGGAATTAAAGAGAGAACCTACACAATGAGGGATGCAAGCATATTAGTGTAATGCAAGTCAAATAATTTTTTATGAAATTTAGAAGAAAATAAAAAAGCAACCTCAAAAGATGTTAAGTTAATGTACCTGAAGAGTAGATGCAGTGACTGTCAATGATTTTATATTAGCAAACTCGGAGAGCCATTTGAACAGAAAGAAAGGAGGCCCACAACTACTTAGAAATACTTCGGCATCAATATGTACATGTTGAAGAGAAGAAACATTGCTCCAAGAGATATCCTGATGAGGATATCCACTAAAAGCAAATGTAGAAAGACTGGGAGTGCAAAGAACAATTTTATAATAGTCGTTTTAGTCTGACTCAATGTACATAGTAAAACTGACGAGGGTCAGGCTTGATATGCAGAGGATTCCTGCACCTTTCACGGTGCATTCGAAAATGAACAAACTTTCCAACCTACTAAAGGTCGAAAATGGTTCAGCGCAACCATTGTCACCAACATAAAATGTAAGATACTCTAGTTCCAAAGTAGATAATGCTGGCAAAGTGAGAGATTTTGGAAACGGGGTTAAGGTATGTTAATGATGGCAAATTGAGAGAAATATGGTGAAAGTCACCATTGAAATTGGAAATAGCAAGGGTGAGATGTTTTAAAGTGTTAGATGAAAATAATTGGAGAGGAATTTGTGCAACGCCACTAGCTGCACAGAGTCGGAGCAGTTGAACATTGTGTGAAATAGCATAGTTGACCACAAATGTGAGTATGTGAGGCTCCAAGCAACAAATTCTATTATCAAAGTGGAGAGTGTGGAGTGAGATAGAAGAATCGCGAAGAGATAAAACCTTAAACACAAACTCGTTGAATATATCAGCAGATCGAAAGTCTCGACAACCAAAACTAAGAGCAGGGAGACGTTTCCAGAGATCCTTCCATCTCGAGGATAAAATGAACGTTCTAACAGCGTGTTTGGTACTCAAAAAAGAGAGTATGTGAAGGAGAATGCAATCGGGTAAGTCGCTGAGCATGTCTTTGTGCTCGGTTCTCACTGACTTCAACTTTCTTCGTCACAGTATTAGGCATTCTGAGTCTAATTTTCATCGTCACGGAACGAAAAATCACAGCAAGTTGAACACAAACACAAAATCGAAATTGGATCAACAAACCTTAATCGATTGAAGAGTAAATTGGAGAAGCAAGAAAATCCTAGGGTGGACCTATGCGGCGATAAAAGGGGGCAAAGCAGAGAGAAAACCCTAAGATATGAAAGTAACCGACTCTCAGCACCATCATCAATCGCGCGCGTATTTCTTCTTTCTTTTGTGATATTACCATATTACCCTCGTCTATATTCTCTAATATTTTTTGCCAAAATCCAAATTACTACTACTAATAAACTACTATCAATCAATTATATCCATGTTAAATGTTAAACTATATTATTATTTTTAAATTAATTATATAATATAAAATGATAAATTTTTATTGAATGATAATATAAAATTATTTTATATTTTCAGTGTACTATTTTTTAACTCTAATAAAAAATACATCTAAAATATAAAATAATTTTATATTATCATATTTTTATATTTTTAAAATTATTTAAAAAATATCGAAATATTATTAATTTATTATTAAACGTGTAAAATTATTTTACATCATTAAACTCTAAATCAAAACATGTTAATTAAAATTAATAATTAAAGCAACATTTTTTTATATTTTTAAAAAATATTAGTATTCTTCATTTTTATTTTTATATTTATTGTTTTATTTTTATATTTATATTTTTATTGTAAGTGTATATACATTAAATTTGATAACTAGTATAAATTCAATGTTTTAAAATATGAATTTTCATTTTGCTTTAGGAAACGTTTAGTTTTTATTGTAAATATATTTATTTATAATTTTTTTTTCTCTGTATTCAAACAATGTAACAGATGTAATATTTTTTAGTTAAATAACTTAACTTTTTTAAATAACAATAAAGTTATAATTTTGACTATTTTTATTAATATTTTATTAAAAAAATCCAGTACATTCATAATAACACCTTATTTTTTATCAAGACCGGGACTATCACAAATATATATTAGAAAAAAAAGATGAGAGACAAAAAATAAAGGGGATAAGACCAAAATAACTTAATGAGAAACTCTATAATAAAGAAGATCAATGGAACTCCTAGTAAAATCTATTAGAATATTCCTATGAACAAAATTCCACCAAGTGAAATCATGTACATGTAATTTTATATTTAGCTAATTTATTTGCACAATAATTACCTTCTCTAAATATATGAGTGACCAAAAAACGAATAGATCTAGTATGATATTGAGTATTTTCTCATATGTTTCGAAGATTTCTAAGGACCATTGATGGCTTATTGAACGCTAAAACCACCAACTTTAAATCTGATTCTTTTGCACGTTAAAACCACTAACTTTGAATTTGATTCTTTTGCAATCTCAATAGCCACCATAGCACATGTTAACTCACTCAAAAAAGCATTTCCCATCCCAATTTTTATTGAGAAGCTGCCAAGATGACTACCATTATGGTTCTTAAATATTCCATCGCAAGGTGTGTTACCCGACACACACACACTAATGTTCCATCAGTATTACATTTGACCCAGTTGAGAATAGAAGGACTCCATAGAAATTTTTTAACCACGTAAGACTTGGGAGGGTGCAAATTAACCTTGTAATTTTTTAGAATTTTGAAGTCCAGCATTGAGCTAGAGTCAGTTCTTGGAGTAGCATTACTTGTGTAAGAACCTCAGCATTAATGACATTGGTTGTTAATTTCCAGTGAGTATTAACGTTATTAAACCTGATTTTGTTCCTAGTCTTCCATATTTCGTTAATGGTGTTGATAATTGTTGCTAACACCACCAACTTTCCTTGGGCAGAAGAGGGCATGTTTGTAGCCTTCCAAAAATCATCTATCGAGTAAAAATCTTGTAACATAATAGTGGACGGTTCGCTCCAAAGATGAACAAAAAATCTATACCTAAAAAAATGTGATATGAGGTTTTCATATGGGCCTGGCATAGACTACACATAGAGGGAAATTGCAACCCTCGTGATTTTCATCAGATGGAATTTTATGGTGTAAAAATCTCCAAAACAACAAAGATCTAGAAGTTGGAATGTGGGAATTCCATATAACTCTGTCCCAACTCAGGATTTGTGATGGTTTTTGTATGAATTTGTAGGTTGCCATGATGGTGAGAAATATGTCTTCAACAGGACTCTAAACACAAAAATCATCGTTATCCTCAATGGAAACATGAATATTAGAAAGTAATTGAGAGGGTGAAGGGAATTTCAATTGAATGCTTTGAGGAACATTCAATTGATGGTTTGAAATATAAGTGGAAGAAAGTCATTAATAAATGGTTGGTTCCAATCAGTGATACCCAGAGAATCCAACCAAAACTTAATATTTCTGCCATAGCCAAAAAGCCAGCTATAATTAGATTTGACATTATCAAACGACCTTTTCATACTGCTCCACAACGATGAAAAAATGTGATATCTAATGTAATTTTTGGCCCTCATAACTCAGTCTTTGACTAAACTAGCCCATTGATCCTTAGAATTCAACATGTCCCAATACTGTTTCAAATTAGAGGCTTCATTTAAGGATAATAAAGATCGAATCCCCAGCCCACCATCCTCAAAAGTTCACAATATTTATGCCAAGAAACATTTACCAATTTCCTTCTATCCATCTCTCGTCCCCAGATAAAATTCCTTATCCATCTTTCAATTTTTATTATACAAAAAGATAACGTAAACTTTATTATATTTTTCCTTTAATTTTTTATTTAAATATCATTTATTTTCAATTATATTATTCTAAACATAATCAAAAAATTAATTTAATTCTGATTTTAAGTTTGTTCAAGTGTTAACTTAAATTTTAAATCAAACCAAATCTTTTAAATCAATCTTAATTGACCACCAAATCTAATTAATCATGATAAAATTTGAAATTAAAATATAGTAATTACATTTTTAAAAAATAACATATATTTTTTCAAAAAATTCAAGCAAAGTCACTAAAGTATCTCAACTTAATCACATCCACAAAGTGGCATTCTTGTCCACGAAAGATGGGCGTGTCAATCAAGTACAACAAGTATGCTCTTAATGTGTATATGTTGTATAACATGCTGATAATTACCAACGACCTGCTCTGCATCATGCAACTGCTATGTATACAATTTCTATAGGAATCAAAACCTAGCATGACGCCATCATGTGGCTTCTATCTTCTACAGGGCATCCCATGAGTCAACTCCCAAATAGGCCACCATCAGCTCCACTTCCTCATTTATGATAATCCTACTGTGGTCTAACAATCTTCCCCTGATCGGAAGATGGAGCATGCATCAAACATCATACATTGTGATGGATATCTCACCTTGTAAAAGATGAAAAAGATGATGTGAGTGAATTAGAGAGAGTGAGTTGATTAATCTTGTTGAGTTATTCATGATTAATCAAGCTCTTGATAACAATCAAACCTGAGACCCATTTATCTAGAAGTTTGAGAGAAACTTGTGTGTGTGTGTGTGTGTGTGTGTGTGTGATACGGTGGGAGAACTGACTTGAGGTTTTGCGTTTGTATTCGCAAATGTTGCGGTTAGCAAGAGTCGCCACCGACTTTTTATTTTATCCTAAGGAAAGGTTAAAAAGCACAGCAAAAACCTTTTGAGATGTTTTCTTGGGTTCGGGGAGTAGATTATAGAAAGGGAAGGTATTAGCACCCTTTTTATCCATGGTTATCCATGGGCTCTTAGTTACTTGCTTAGATCACTTGCCTTTTGTTTTCAATTGTTTTAAATGGTGCTTTGTGTGTGGGTTTTGAAAATGTTTTGAAAAGATGCCAATGTGGTGGCAACCTTTGTAATGATCCATGTGGGGATGTATACAAAGATGTACGTCTTTTGAAAAAGTTTTTCATTTGTTTTTGAAAGTTGTTTTGAAAGTGTTGTGGGGTGTGGTTTTTTGAAATTAGGCAAGTGTTTTGCAAGATTGGTTCAAGTAACTAAGAGGTTGTCTACTCCTAAATTTCTCAAAAGATCATTGCTATACTTTAACCCTTTTAACAAGTTTGCTCCACCATTGTATTTGGTGGGCAACCTTGTGTTAGGATGCGAAAGGGACAGGCGCGAGTCATCGTCTAGACCATAATTGCAACGACGTTAAAGGTCTTTGGGCAATTTCTTTAAGGGACTTGATCATTTTGTTTTTGTTTGTTTTGAAAAGTTTTTATCGAGGGACTATGATCATTCAAATTGTTTGCTTTGCCCAAAGAAGTTCAACATGCAATATGGCCCATTTATTTGAAAGGCAACAAGTGGAATACCCTAGGGGGTGCAAGTGTGATTTGTGTGTCCATTTTCATGCTTGTTTATCTTGTATTAGGTCAAACTATTTTTTTATCGTTTTTTCGCATACAAACCCTAATTCTAACATGTTATCATTGAAAGCAATAAAGTGCGAAATTAAAATTACTAAGCTATTACAAAACCAAATATGGGAAGGGGGGTAAAAATGTTCAAATGGGGATATTGACAAGAATTTAAATCTAAATTATTACATCATTTTGAATATTTGCAATTTAAATAATGTACAAAAATTAAATAAAAATGCAAGATGCACAAAAAATGTTTTGTATATGTATGAAAAAATATTATTTATGTAAAAGAGAAAAGAAAATAAAAATGTATTATTTCTGGAGTATTTTGAATTTAGGGCAAAAAAAAACCCTAATTTTAAGGAAAATGTATTATTATTTAATTAAATACAAATGTTTATTTATTATTTATGAAAATAAGATAAAATGAAGTATATTATGAAAAAAAAGTATTTTTGTATCAAATATTAATAAGAATGAAGAATTCAAGTATTTTTATATTTTTAACTTAAATATATTGATAAACATATATATATATATATATATATATATATATATATATTAAACCCTAAATATGTATTATACACAAAATAAATATTTAGTTAATATTTTAATAAAATAAATAAAGAGTATTTTCTATGTGAAATATTTTCAGAAAGTAAATAAAAATAAAAATTGCATTTACATTATTTTTATATTTATTCTAATAATAGTATATATATATTTATGTACAAACAAAGAAAATAAACAAATAAATATGCAATAAATGCAAAAAATGATGAAAAAAAAAATATTTTTAATTTTCTAATGTCATGAGAAAAAATAAACAAAGTCAACCAAAAAAGAAAAAAGTCAAAAAGAGTCAAAAATGAAGCAAATGGGCTCAGGGGGTGTAAACATGGAAATGGGGTGTGAAAAGAAAACAAATCCAGGCCCAGCCCAGACCACTTCTTCTTCAACCTCTGTACAACATCCTTCAAGCAAAACACGCGTTTTTTTATCTCTGGATTCCTGGACTTTCAAGCAAAACTCATAACATGAAAAGTGTAGAGCATTAAGAGACGGTTTCAACCATATAAAGAACATGACCTATATCTCTAAGATGAGGGAGAATTTCTCCTCCCCCCATTTCTGACCTAACTTTTCATCAATGTTCAGACATGAAATTCTCTAAGCACACGAAATATAAATGAAATCTAAACATATGAGCATGTTCAGGGCTATGATTGTGACATGTTTTCTTCAAAAATCTAAAGCTAACAATGCCTAATGAGGGAGATAGAACTCCATGAATGTACCTGTTCAGTTGGAGTCGAGCTTTGCAATGGAGGATGTTTCAGAGTGAAATGATGACTTGTACAGCTTCCTTGAAGTGTAAGGATGCTTTTCCAATTCCTACTTTGTCTTGAAACTCCCCGAATCGAGCTAGTGAACTCCAACTGCAAAACAGAAAATTAAAAATGGTGAAGTGGCTTGGAGGTGTTACAGGTCTGATTTTAGGACATGGTTAGCTTGTATATGTTGTAGGGAAGGTAGAGGAAAAGGTTTGGATCAAAATGCTCGAAGGGATTGGGAGTTTGCACTCAAACTGCAGGGGTTCCCCTGTTTGAGCAGTTTCAAGGTGATTTTGAGATGGAGGGTGCTTTAGATGTTTAGGACTCGTGCAAAAGCTTGGATGTGGTCTATGGAATGTGTTTGATAACTTCTCTCTTCTGTTCCTAAGCTGAGATGAGATATGGCACAAGTTATGGACTTTTCTTGAACTTGAAGCAAGCAAAAGCAAGTTGGCTTTCTAGGTCAGTAGAGGACCCCCTAATGTGCTGCATAATCCTCTCTTGATCAGTGTGTTATGCACATAATCTTGTGTCAAGCAGATTTTCCATGTACTTCCTTGATTTGCAATTGGACATAAAGTTAACCTTTTCAAAAATGGAAATTTCACTTTATCTAGTTTAGGATTAATCTTGCATACAATGCTTGCACTCAAAGAACAACACCTTAACACATTGAATATGCATTAAATTATTGAGTATGGAATGGTTCAAGGACCTGTAATCAAGCATAAAGCAAACTGATTTCAAATTGGCAAGATTATGAACATGTCTTGATGAAGAACAAAAAGTGAATTTTTGCCAACTTGTGAAATTCGAATCTCTCAAGTTATGAGGTTGTTTGATGAGTTCTTGGACATTTTGGAAAGCTTGGAATGTGTACTACAATCCATCTTTGAAATGCAAATCAAAATTCCACGTGGAAGGGTATGAAAAGTGGCCTTGAAGTAGGGTAGAAAACCTTGTCAAAATAGGTCAAATTTCACTAAGTTAAAAGATGGTTTAGTGCCCTTATTCAAAAAATTATAACTTGAGATACAAGCTTCAAATGAGAAAACTTTGTGAATCAAAGTTGTAGATTATGCAACAAGCTACAACTTTCATGTTTTGACTTTTGTTTGAATCCAAATGGATCTTGGTGAAAAGATGGGGCAAAGTTGGGAAAAAATTAGGGTTTTTCATAACTTAGAAAAATTTTAAGTTATGAAAAATTCCATTTTCAAACCCTAATTTGAATTTTGTGATTTCTTGGTGAACAAGTTTCAAGATTTGGCAAGTTTTGATGAAAAATGAATCTTGACTCTTGATTTTGACCAAAAAAGTCAAAGTTTGACTTTTCAGTATACAGTCAAAATTGATCAATTGACTGGGAAATTCAACTGTCAACCTTGTGTACTTGGGATCTTTTGAGCTTGATGAATGTGTCAAGACAATTCCATGGGGTCCTTGAGTCCATATGTTAGCTTGGTTTGCCATTGGCTAGGTCAAACAGTCAAAAATTTCCTTTGTGCAGTCAAAACCCTAAAAATGACCATTTTGCCCTTTTGGTGATCTGATCAAATTTCTTGTGGAATTGTGATCCAAACTTGATCAAATGGTCCATATGAGTTCAATATGTTGATGTGGATCAAATTTCATGAGGTTTGACTGTCAATTGGCCACAATTGACATTTTCCCCAATACAGCTGATTTTTTAGGTCAACTGTCCAATTGACTGGGCAAAACTTTGAATCAAGGCTTGAAACTTGGTATGGGTAAACTTGGGAGTCCAATATGAAGCATGAAAGTCATCTTAGGCATTTTAGGTCAAAACATCTTTGTTCAAACACAAACCCTAATTTGAGTCCACAGTGCAAGGAGAAGTCTTGAGCAGAGGAAAACCCTAACTGGATCTTGATCTTCAAAGGTCTTGTGATGAGAAAATGTTGAGGAAATGGGAGGGCAAATTTTGGGGTACAACAGTTGCCCCTGTTCAATCTTCTTGAACCTGGAGAGTTAGATTGGCAAGTTTGCCTTTCGTGACTCAAAGGTAAAAGGAGATTGGACACTAGAGTGCCCGGAAATTTGCACTCGCATGCTGGAGTCTCAACAGTGTGATGTCGGGAATGGGCTTATAGATGCCATTTGGAAAGATGGTGGATAGGGAGATGGGCTTATAGATGCCATCTGGAGATGTGACAGAACCTTGTCGGGAATGGGCTTATAGATGCCATTTGGAAGTGTCGACCGCATAAGAGATTCCTTAGTGAGAACTCATGTATTTGAGAAAGACAGATGTTTTCCTGGCTTGCTACAGGTGTTGAATCTACAATCGGTTGTTCACAGATGTGCCCTGGCTGGATACAGGTGTCGAATCTGGAAATAGTTGTCAATAGATGTGCCCTGGCTGGATACAGGAATCGAATCTTCGAACTCCTCAGACGTGCCCTGGCTGGATACAGGAATCGAGTCTGGAAACGTGGTCAACAGATATGCCCTGGCTGGATACAGGAATCGAATCTGGAAATGTTGTAGTTGATAGATGTGCCCTGGCTGGATACAGGAATCGAATCTTTGAACTCTTCAGACGTGCCCTGGCTGGATACAGGAATCGAGTCTGGAAATGTTGTCAACAGATATGCCCTGGCTAGATACAGGAATCGAATCTGGAGATAGTTGTCAATAGATGTGCCCTGGCTGGATACAGGAATCGAATCTTTGAACTCTTCAGACGTGCCCTGGCTGGATACAGGAATCGAGTCTGGAAACTGATCACTCTCAGATGTGCCCTGGCTAGATACAGGTATCGAATCTGGAATTGTGACAGTTGAAGGTAGTTGTCTTTGGGATTGTCTTTTTCCCTGAAAAGGCAAAAACATAAGTTGTATGCAATGTCATGATGTATGATATGCATGATGATGTTCAACATGAGACAGTGTTGTATGCACTTTATCATGTATGTAAGCAAGATGTATGAAAATGTGAAATGTTTATGGATGTAATTTCGCCTTAGGAAAATAAATCCTTGACGGTCGGCCGGAGAATTGCTCTGTGGAAGAGATACTTGGCCGAAGTTTTGATGCGAGGCCTGTTGAGGACTCCAATGATGGATTCCGCTGGGGATAATGACGATAAACTCCGTTGGGGATAATGACGATAAACTCCGCTGGGGATTGAAGGAATTTTGCCGAGGGCGGTTGTTGTACCCCAAAATTTTCCCTCCCATATTCTTCAATAAATTGCCAAGCCAAGTCACAAAATTCCCCAAGGGTTGTGCAGTGCAACAGTCTCTCATACAGTCAAAACTAGGGTTTGTGTTCTGATCAAAGAAAGGAAGTTTTCAAGGACCCAATCAAGTCTCATATGCTTACAAAGATGGTCAAGTATCCTCATGTCAAGTTTCAAGGCGTTCAGCACAAAATTGCACAGTCAAAACCCTAGATTGCACTACAGTCAACTGTAGGGGCAAAATGGTCATTTGACAGTCAAAAGTTCAAATTTTTGGTCAACATATCATTTTGAAGCCACAAACATCATTTGATCAATGCTTGATCATGATTCTCAAAATTTGGCTCAGAAATCATCAAAGATACAAAAGTTACTATATTTGGACAGTTGAAAAAGTCAACTGAAATTGACCAGGGAATAACTTTCACATGGATTATCAGAAAAATTCCATCCAAAGCTCATTTTGAAGAGAAAGACATTTCCTACAATTCATCTTCATATTCCAAGTCCAAGAAATGCTCTCACAAAAAGTTATCAATTTCAATATTATAGGTCATTTTCAAAAGTCAACAAAAAGGGACTTTAAGTCAAAGGCTATAACTTGAGATTGGTAAATCAAAATGACATGGGACCAAAGGAATTGGTTAGAGGACTCAAAGAACTTTCCAAAATGTCCAAGAACATGTGAAAAGCTTAAAAATTGAGCAAGTTATGCCTTGTGGAAGTTGGGAAATTTTTAGGAATTTTGAAAAGTCAACAATGGTTCAAATGACCTAAAAATGCAAATGGGCCTATTTTTCTTCCATGATTCATCATTCTAAGCCTATGCACGACCACTTGGCCCAAAGGGAAGTATTTTCTCAATTTTTAATTATTTATTTGAATTTATATTAATATTAATTCATTTAAATCATTTAAATATATAGAAAATATAAACATGACCTAAAAAAATCTTTTTGTACACATTCTAGGCTCAAGATTTCGTGCACAATTAAATATGGCAAGATTTGGTTGATTTGGCATGATTGAACAAAATTACACATGAAAAAAGATTCAAAAAAGATCTTATACAATCAAATATTGAAACCATTGAATTCATGAGATTTTGTTGAAATTTGTTAACCTAATATGCTCTATACATATTCAGAATCACAACCCTAAAGGAATGAGACTCTCAGCTGCGCTCAGAAGCCATACACAAACTTGAAAATTCTTGAAAAAAGTTCAAAACTGAAAAGCATTCTAGAGGACGATTCAAGCCCTAATCTTGATCCCATTAGCTTCCTTGGGTAACTCTGAACGTGTGCCAACCACAAACAACAAGCAAAGCTCCAAGAATTGGTAGATTATGTTCAAACTGAACCACGAAATTCTTGAAATCGTATAGCATAATTCAAGCATCTTTTTGCATTTTTCTTTATTGATTCATGCTCATAATGATGTTTCTAAGCTAACCAACGTATTCAATTGAGTTTTCATTGGCCATACGCGATTCTACCATGTTCATATTCTAGGGTTTTTCAGAGCTTGATTTAGGGCTTTTACAATACAGTAAAATTAGGGTTCCAGACTTATGCCATTCAAACCAGCTCATCAAGACGAGGAGATATGGACCCTCGCGATCAATTTATTGATGTCACAGCGCTAGTCGCAATTTTTCATAAACATGCCTAACACAACGCGTTGAAACCGTTGCCTCTGTGTTTTATATTTCAAGCACGCGAGGAAGATGAGTACATGGCACGCTGTGATTCGTCAGTTCAAAAATTGGCGCGTTGGTGCCCACTAGCTTTGCTTTTCCTTTATATTGATTAATTGTTATTATATATTAAAAGAAGTCAAAGTGGTTCAGTGGCAGGTGGATGCGTTTGCTATGTTCATGACCTGGGTTCGAACCCCAGGTCTATACAATTTCCACATTATTTTTCACTAACAATTCTTATGCAGCACGCCTATTGAGGATCACCATATTCCATCATCATCCCACCATACACGCGTCCAGTGAGAGCAGATCAAGGGCTCAAATTCAAAGAACACCATAAACGTAGTCAAACATGCCATACAAGATCTGGAAAAAGTCAACGAATTCAAAGTTAATTGGGCCAGGCTTTACCATCAAAACCTCCATATTGGGACTACACCCCCACCCTGGTTTGCCTTCACTATTTTTATTTATTTATTTTTTATCCTTGTTTTAATTGTTATGTTTATTTTAATTATTGTTTATTTACTTAATTATTTTTTAACAAAATACAAAAACATCATAAATTCAGAAAAAGACAAAAAGTTAATAATTATTTTATTTTAATTGTTTTTTTTTAAGATAAGTTAATATGTAATTATTTAGTATAATTAGGTTATAATTTTAATCCTTTTAATAACTAAAATCAAAAAATAGAATTAGGTTTAATTTTTATTCCTTTAATTTGTTTTTTATCACAATATTATTTATTTATTTATTTATTTTTATAATTAAATGCACATAAATTAATTTAGGGTTTAATTTAGGTTAATATAACATTTTCATGATAATTAAAAAAACATTAGAGTTAGGGTTTGACGTTTCATTTTAATTGTAATTAATTATTCTTTCTATTAAATCTTAAAAAATACAAAAAATACCAAAAACATTTAATTTTCATTTTTTATTTTAATTCCTTATTAAATTTAATCTTTTTGCAAAAAGGGTCCAACGCCCATTGTTTTTAATTATTTAATTTGCGCATTTATTTTATGTCATTTATTATAATTTTGTATCTCTCCCAAAGCATTGTAATTTAAATTTCTCGCACTTTTATTTATCGCTTTATTTATTTTCCGCTAAATCGGGTCCGGTTTAATTTTGGCGATGTGGACCCGCGCCTTTGTAATAGTTTAGGAACTTTAATTTCTGCAACTTTTTTAACTGTTAATAATTGCATGCAAGAATGAATGTCTAAATAAAAATAAACGCTAGATCACCAATAACATGACAAGACAAATATCTGAAAACGACACACGAATCGCACACACCACCCCTAGGGTACGCCTCACTGTTGCCTTTCGAAAGGTGGTCGTCGAGTAGAGGACGTCTTAGTAAGTCCTCATGATCCGGGAACCTGGCATGAGGGTAGCTTCTAAGGTGTCTTCCCATTGCTCTGGTGATCACCACGTCCCTACAAACTCGAATTGACCCGAACACCTCCAACGGTGGTGCTACCTACCTCTCAATGGTGGGATGGCATTACTCTTAAGGACATTTACACAGACGAATTCCTTAGGGTAGGTAGGTTCTCAAGGATACTTGCTCAAATTTCAAAAACAAACAAAATCTTTTCACACCAACACTTTTCAAAAGCTTTTAAAGCAAATTTTTCAAACACTCTGACGTATGAGTCGAACTGGAATTTTTCAAAGAAACTTTTTTAAACCCACATTGAAAAGCAAGCAAACATTTTGAAAACACATTGAGCAAGTATCTAAGAGCCCATGGATAACCATGGATAGAAAGGGTGCTAACACCTTCCCTTTCTATAACCTACCTCCCGAACCGAGAGCAATCTCTTTAAGGAATTTTTCTGTGCTTTTGTCCTTTCCATTTGGAGAAAATAAAAGACGGTGGCGACTCTTGCTTCCGCGACATTTCGCGAACCAGCGTTAAACAGTCAGTTCCAGATCCACCGATCACAGAACTGGCGACTCTGCTGGGGAGCATCTTTATAAAGTGAGGTGTACCTTAGGGCTAGCTTATAACTATGTTTTCAATTGTTTTCCTTGTGTGCTTTAAATTGTGGGTTGCTTGGGAGTTCTATAGATCCTAAACCCAGATCTGGGGATACCTTCTTAGAAAGTAGCAACAAGGCTGTGAGGGAACTGTGCGGGGTATACCGACATGTTTGAAACAGTCTGCTACGTTGATGTGGCACTTTGGTGTGTACCGGTAACCCTTGAGTTCAGTCAAGGAGAGTACGGGGCCTCCGCGTGGTGTCATGAAGCATCAACAGACCTTAGGAACCTTAATTGAACTATCTTGGCCTCTTTAGGGTAGTGAGATAACTGACTTTGGTGCAGTCCGAGGTTGGTTGATACTCGATACTACACTCAATTGAGGGTTGCTTTCCTGGAATATTTCGGTCGCCAGTTCAGTGGCTAAATCGAAACGATGAACAATGAAAGCAATCCCGTGATATTGGGAACCTTAGAACCCGGTTACTTTGATTAGGACAGGTTGAACCCACCAACTTCAAGAGGGTACTACCCAGACCCCATGCTGGCCTTAAACCTTAAGGGCTTGTCTTGTGTGCCTTGTGTGCCCTACATGTTTGTCTTTGTAAATATTTGTGGTGTGTTTAATCATAGCATCATGACATCATCCAGCATCATATGCATTGACTAACCATTTCAGGGGTTCGGATTTTCATCTTTGTTCTTGTTTTGTAGGACATGGAAACTGTTCGTAGAAAGACAATTCAGGTCAATCTTGTAAGGATCCCTCCTCAGCTTAAGGAGCTTATATCCAGGATTCCCGAGAACTCTTCATTCAGTGAAAGGCATGGAAGCCTCATCAGCTTGGTCAACACCAACATTGAGGAAGATATGATAAAGGTCTTGTTCCAGTTCTTTGACCCTCTGCATCACTGTTTTACCTTCTTGGACTATCAGTTGGTACCTACATTGGAGGAGTTCTCCCGGCTCCTGAAGATCCCTATCCTTGATCAGCTACCCTTCAACGGTACAGAAAAGGAACCGAAGCTGGAAGAGATTGCTAAAGCCTTGCACCTACAGTCATCTGACCTCAAGGGACATTGGGAAGTCAGAAGTGGTATCAAAGGGTTCTTAGCCAGGTTTCTGTTTGAAAAGGCCTTTGAATGTTGGAACTCCCTTGACTTGCAAGCTTTTGAAGAGGTTGTGGCCCTCCTTGTTTATGGTGTGGTGTTGTTCCCTAACCCAGATCAGCTCATTGATATCAGTGCTGTCCAGATCTTTATGTCCAGGAATCCTATACCTACATTGCTGGGGGACATCCTTCACTCATGTTACACTCGAACCATGAGAAAAAGAGGTGTCCTTATGTGTTGCACTCCTCTCCTGGGAAGGTGGTTTATTTCGCACCTTCCACAATCAGTCCTGAAGAATGAGCGGGGTTTGAGATGGTCACAACGGTTGATGACTCTTACACATGCAGATATACATTGGTGCCCTAGGTCCAGAGAAGATGTCACTATCATTGATCGTTGTGGGGAGTACCCTAATGTTCCTTTACTTGGAATCGGAGGAGGTATTACTTATAGCCCATGCCTGGCTTGGAGACAGTTTGGTTATGCTCGGAGGGACGGTCCTCATGACATGCTAATTCCCGACATAGTTTTTGACTTCGACAACGATACTCAAGGACTTCGTCAGAGATTTATCAGAGCCTGGAGGATGCCCAATAGGATAGACAGCAAGACACTGGGGCACAGGAACTCCATCCCTTTGGAGCCTTATCTCAAATGGGTACGCGCCCGCTCTCAGAAGTTAGTGATGCCTTATCCTCACATGCTCCCGGTAATCAAAGAACCAGTCTCGGAAGGGGAAGTGTCCTACACTATTCAGCACCCTGATATGCCCACGTCCTGGGAAGAGATGCAGAAGAGCTGGATCCAGCTTAAGGAAGAAAGGAGTTCTCTTGAGACAAGTCTGCATGCCAGTGAAAAGAAAGTCTTGGAGCTCACCCGTCTGTTGCATGAGGAGAGGAATCTCAACACCTACATAGCTCCGAAAAGGATGCGCAGTGTATTTTGGGATTGACTTGATTTTTGTACTTTTTGCCCACGAGGCCTTGATGTATTAAACAATGATTTCCTTAATGATAACGTGTGTTCTTTTTGTCTACAACAAATTTGAACTTTCGAACCCTTGAATGCATTGCATACGCATTTCATACATCATGTGCATAGCAGGTTTTTCCCCTTTTCAGGTTGCTTACAGTTCTTCGCTGTTTATTTCAGCATCATGAATCCCGGATCTGAATCAACAGAGACATCAATCAAGGCTCTTCAGGCGCAGAATGCGCAGTTTCAAGAACTAATCAAGGGTCTGGCTAAAGGCCAAGAAGAACTGAAGGCTATGCTCCTGAAGAAGGAGAAGAAGAAGAAGAGAAGAACTGTTCTGTTCAACTCAGGCCGAAGGTTCGGTAATACTCTGCAGCATGAAGAGGCTGTTTCTTCTGTTGGCAAGAGTCCTTCTCAGGCAGAAGTAAAGGTTCCTAGTCCGGTCGTCTCCGACAACGAGACAGATTTTGATGAAGAGCAATACCCTCCTTCAGATGACAGGTACAAACAACTGGAGGACAGGTTGAAGGCTATGGAGGTGCAACAGGCACCTGGGCTGGATTTCGGAGATCTGGGTTTGTCGACTGGTGTGATTATCCTGCATAAATTCAAAGCACCATCCTTCTCGAAGTATGACGGGGCGTCTTGTCCCAAGCTGCACTTAAGGTCCTATGTTCGGAAAATTCAGCCGTACTCTGCGGACAAGAATCTATGGATCCACTTCTTCCAGGAGAGTCTTTCAGGGACTCATCTCGAATGGTTCTATCAGCTGGATGGGACCAAAGTTCGTAACTGGGAGGAGCTGGCTACTGCTTTCTACAAGCAGTATCAGTATAATGCCGACCTTGCCCCCACACGTACCCAACTCCAGGGTATGGCGTTAGGTGCAAGCGAAGGTTTTAAGGAGTACGCTCAGAAGTGGAGAGACCTGGCTGGCAGGGTGCAGCCACCATTGACTGATCGGGAGTTGGTTGACATGTTCTTGGGGACCCTATCTGGGCCGTTTTTCAACCATCTCATTGGGAATTCTTCTGCTGGTTTCACTGATTTAATCTTGACTGGAGAGAGGATTGAAGCTGGGTTAAAATCTGGAAAAATTCCGAAGGGTGCATCATCCAGTACTGAGAAAAAACCCTTCAAGAAGGAGTCTAGCGCCGTATATGGTTCCAGGAGATCAGAGAGAAATGAACACCGCCAATCTGTCAGTGCGGTAATGATTGCTAAGCCTGCTGCCGCTCCCCGGCCAAACAATACTCAGAAGGTGGAAAGACCCCGGAGAGAATTCTCCCGTTTAAACATGACCTTGTCGCAGATCCTGCCACAGTTGCTCTCAACTAATTTAGTGACTGTCAGGGAGGCGCCGAAGTTTCCAAATACTGCATCCCCCAAGTACAACCCGAATGCTCGTTGTACTTATCATTCAGAAAGCCCGGGGCACTCTACTGATGACTGTTGGGCACTAAAGAACAAGCTGCAGGACCTCATTGACGCTAAGGAGGTACAGTTTGAGGCGTCTTACAAGCCTAATGTGGTGACAGCTCCCCTGCCTGCTCATGGGATAAATGCTATTGGAGATGAAGAGGAAGTTGACGAAGCTGAGTTTGATAGCTGGATCTATCCGGCAACTGACGGTGGACTTAACAATTGAAGCGCAAAGGACAATCTCCCTGTTTCTTTTGTTACTAAGTAATAAATTTCTTTGTTTCGTTATATTTTGTAATAAACAATAATAAACTCTATGGCCCGGTGTCTTACCCGAGGCACCGTGGTTCTATTTGTGAGGGCATACAAACTGTCATTTTATACATCATGAATGAAAATCTTGGACGTTTTTCGCATTGCAAATATTGTGTTCCTTTTCTGTCTTTCTTTTCCTTTACATAATTTTCAAAAAAACAGCTGTATTTACACACACACTCACTCATACAGGTTCCAATCCACTCTGGATCTCACTGATAACAACTCTGCTAATGCCAATTATGACTTCGAAAATCCGATCAACTTAGCCGAAGACGAAGGTGAAGATGATTGCGAAGTGCCTGGCGAGCTTGCTAGACTGTTGCTTCAGGAAGAGAGGGCAATTCAACCCCATGAAGAGCCAATGGAAACCATAAACCTGGGTACTGAGGCAGATAGAAAAGAGGTAAAGATTGGTGCCAACCTAGAGCTCAGCGTGAAGCAACGGTTAACCAAGATGTTACATGACTATATGGAGATCTTTGCCTGGTCCTACGAAGACATGCCCGGGTTGGATACCGATATTGTTGTCCATCATTTGCCGACTAGGGAAGACTGCCCTCCAGTTAAACAAAAGGTCCGTCGGATGCGTCCAGAGATGTCTGAGAAGATTAAAGCCGAGGTCATGAAACAGTTCGATGCCGGGTTTCTTGCAGTGACTTCTTACCCTCAGTGGGTTGCTAACGTGGTGCCGGTACCTAAAAAGGACGGTAAGGTCAGAATGTGTGTCGATTACAGGGATCTGAACAGGGCCAGCCCCAAGGATGACTTCCCCTTGCCTCACATTGATGTCCTTGTTGATAATACGGCTCAGCACAAGGTATTCTCTTTCATGGATGGCTTTTCAGGCTACAATCAGATCAAGATGGCACCTGAAGACATGGAAAAGACTACATTTGTTACTCAGTGGGGCACCTTCTGTTACAAGGTCATGCCTTTTGGATTAAAGAATGCTGGGGCAACCTACCAACGTGCCATGGTTGCCTTATTTCACGACATGATCCATCACGAGATAGAAGTGTATGTGGACGACATGATTGCTAGGTCCCAGACTGAAGAAGAGCACCTAGATCATCTGCAGAAGTTGTTTGACCGGTTGAAACTGTACAAGCTGAGATTGAACCCGAACAAGTGCACTTTCGGAGTAAGATCTGGGAAGTTGCTAGGCTTCATGGTCAGTGATAAAGGTATTCAAGTGGACCCTGCTAAGGTCAAAGCTATTCAAGAGATGCCAGTCCCCAAGACAGAAAAGGAAGTCAGAGGCTTTTTAGGGCGCCTGAATTACATTGCTCGATTCATCTCTCATCTGACTGCTACCTGTGAGCCAATCTTCAAGCTGCTGAAGAAAGATCAGGTAGTACGCTGGAACGATGAATGTCAGGCTGCTTTTGACAAAATCAAAGAGTATCTCCAAGAACCACCTATCCTTATGCCACCGGTTGAAGGGAGACCTCTGATACTATACCTGACAGTGCTGGACAACTCAATGGGGTGTGTGCTGGGGCAACATGACGAGTCTGGCCGAAAAGAGCACGCCATTTATTACCTTAGCAAAAAGTTTACCGACTGTGAGACCCGATACTCACTGCTTGAGAAAACTTGCTGCGCTTTGGTATGGGCTGCTCGCCGGCTGAGACAGTATATGCTGACTCACACTACCTTGTTGATCTCAAAGATGGATCCTATAAAGTACATATTCGAAAAGCCTGCTCTGTCTGGGAGGATTGCAAGATGGCAAATGATCTTGACGGAATACGACATTCAGTACACAACCCAGAAAGCCATCAAGGGGAGTGTATTGGCAGACCACTTAGCTCATCAAGCTGTAGATGACTACCAATCAATGAACTTCGAGTTTCCGGATGAAAGCATCATGACTGTAACTGATTGTGAAGTACCTGGACCGGATGAAGGACCTGAACCAGGATCCCGATGGTCTATGCACTTTGACGGAGCTTCCAATGCTTTGGGAAACGGTATCGGCGCCATCATCATATCTCCTCAAGGTACTCATACTCCACTCACTGCCCGGCTATGTTTCAACTGTACCAACAACATGGCGGAGTATGAGGCGTGTATCATGGGTCTTCAAGCTGCGATCGACCTAAGGATCAAATTTCTAAGTGTTTTCGGAGATTCCGCTCTTGTGATCAATCAGATCAAAGGAGAGTGGGATACGAAACATCCAAACTTGATTCCTTACAGAGAATGTGTATTGACCCTGATTCCCCACTTCACAGAGATAACCTTCGAGCACTTTCCAAGAGAAGAGAATCAGTTAGCGGACGCGTTAGCTACAATGTCTTCAATGTTCAAGGTTAAATGGGATAATGAGGCTCCCCGGATCATCATCTGGAAATTGGACGAACCGGCATACTGTTGTGATCTCGAAACTGAATTGGTAACTGAGAAGCCTTGGTACCACGAAGTGAAGAGATATCTGGAAGCTCAGGAATACCCTGAAGGTGCATCTGTCAACGATAAGAAATTCCTGAGGAGGTTTGCAGCCAAGTTCTTCCTAAGCAACGGCATCTTGTACAAGCGAAACCATGATTCAACCTTACTGCGTTGTGTGGATAAGACTGAAGCGGAAAGAATCATGGAAGAGCTACATGAAGGGACCTTTGGTACGCATTCCAATGGGCATACTATGGCTAAGAAAATCCTACGGGCAGGATATTACTGGTCCACAATGGAAGCTGACTGTTACCAACACTCCAGGACATGCCACAAGTGCCAGATCTATGCAGATAAGGTGCATGTTCCTCCGTTTCCCCTGAATGTTCTGACTGCGCCTTGGCCGTTTGCAATGTGGGGCATAGACATGATCGGCGAGATTAAACCTACGGCATCCAATGGACATCGCTTCATCCTAGTAGCGATCGACTATTTCACGAAGTGGGTTGAGGCAGCATCCTATGCTACGGTAACCAAGACTGTGGTGGCACGGTTTATTCGGCACAATCTGATCTGTCGGTACGGCGTCCCTGAGCGGATTATTACAGACAACGGTACCAATCTGAACAACAAGATGATTGCTGAGCTTTGCGAACAGTTCAAAATACAGCACCACAATTCTTCTCCTTACAGACCGAAGATGAATGGGGCTGTAGAAGCAGCAAATAAGAACATCAAGAAAATCGTGCAAAAGATGACAGTAACGTACAAGGACTGGCACGAGATGTTACCGTTCGCTCTGCATGGGTACCGTACCTCAGCAAGGACGTCAACCGGAGCAACTCCTTTCTCTCTGGTTTATGGCATGGAGGCAGTCTTGCCGATCGAAGTGCAAATTCCCTCTCTCCGGATAATGAAGGATGCAAATCTGAACGAAGATGATTGGATCCAGACACGACTTGACCAACTCAACCTCATTGACGAGAAGAGACTTGCTGCTATCTGTCATGGTCAGACATATCAAAAACGAATGATCAGGGCATTTAACAAAAAGGTCAGGCCGCAGGAATATCAAGTTGAGGATCTGGTTATCAAGAGAATCATCCTTCCTCAGAGTGATCCAAGGGGCAAATGGACCCCTACGTATGAAGGGCCATTTGTGGTTAAGCATGTGTTCTCAGGAGGAGCAATGATCTTAACCAATATGGATGGTGACGACCTTCCTCATCCCGCCAATGCAGACATAGTAAAAAGATACTACGCATGAAAAAAGACCCGCTAGGCTGACATGCCTAGGCAAAAATTAGGGCTTCCCGGCGAACCAAAAGGGTTCGGGCAAAATGAAGGGATGAAAATGAAAAAAAATCTGTACACCCGGCAAGTCGAAAACCTGAAAAGGCGGCTTGGGCAAAAATGGGTATCCCGGTGGACTGAAAACCCGAAAGGGCGGTCCAGGCAAAAATTAGGGATAAAAGCGTAATACTATGTCTCATCGGATCACTTTGTATCCAGAATCCGGTAGCTACATCAAGTTCAGACAGCATCAATCAGTCAGCTTCACCTTCAACCAAGGTCATCAAGTGATGAAACGCTCAGAGTTATAAAGGCGATAGCAGAGTTGAAACCCAGTGGGATCATTCATCTTTCACACAGCTGTTTTACTTTCTTTTGTACAAAACTTGTATAAACTCTTTTGATCGGCGGCGTACCTCTTACTAGGACGTCAGCCTCTTGTACACAAAACGCCTATTCAGGCCATTCAAAAATCAATACAAATATATTTTTCAGTTAAACGTGCCAAGTGTTTTTCTTTTTTCTGTTTTGTTTTACGAAGAACGTCCAAGGTTCAATTTGTGATATATGCATTGACAATAATTTGCTAACTCATAAATATTTGCATACGAAACAAAGGAATTAATGGCAGGTGACACTAGAAACAGGGGCAATAAAGAGTTGTCTAAACAATCCAAGTGTTCTATCCTCCAAGGTACCAAGGTAGGTTCAGCTAAAGAACACGACCAGTACATATTAGTTCCCCAGAGAGTAAAACAATACATTCTTCTCCAAGCAAATCATCAAATATCAAGGAAATTGAGTATCCTCCAGCCGATCTCAAACATTCCCCAGCAGCAATACATATATTCTTAACAAGCATCCCCGGCAGTCTTGGGCTAGAGATTGTTCCCCGGTGGTATATCAACATTCAAAAGAATCACTTCTTCCCCAGCATATTCAAAACTCCCCAGGAGAGTCCCATCCATTTTCCCCCAGGAAAGTTGGAATCATATCCCCAAGCAATAAGCTTATCCCCAGTATATTCTGGAAGCTTATCCCCTAGCAGAGCACGAACGCGTCGTCCGGCTTTATTTAAAGAGTTATTTCCTTAATAGGATATAACTGGGTTATCCTCAGCCAAAAGCCACAGAAAGAGCGTCGTCGGCAAAAGTCATCCTATTCCCAGCGAAGTCCTTCGACACTTCCAATAACAAGGATATCCTCAGCAAGTTATCAACAATTCAGCAAAGCATCTCTATCCCCACAGAGTACCGCTTCCCAGCATGGTCGCTAGAGTATCTTTTCTCCCCGCAGAATCCTCCATTTGCCAAGTTTATTCCGCAACGGAGTCATCTTCTCCTACCGGTATTCTTGCAGTTATCATCCCCAGCGGAAGCAAAATCTATTCTTCAACATCAGCCCAGGATATGACTTCCCGGCACCCGTCAAGGATTTACTTCCCTAGACGAAAACACACATTCATAAAACATCACATACATTATAGCATGCATATACGTATCATATCATACAAGTCTCATTTATATTGAGAACATCATTGCTTGATTCATGTCATGCATTGCATATGACTGACCTTTACCTTTCAGGAAAGAATCAGCTAAATTCTCAATCATCTTTCAAGACCTAGCCTGGTTCAGTTAAATCGACCCTAAGATTTTCCTGATGCTTATCCAGTCAAAGGCCTTCTCTGGTTCAGTCAGATCGACCCTAAGATCTCCCTGATGCTTATCCAGTTGAAGATATTCCAAGACCTTGTCCGGTTCAGTTAAATCGACCCTAAGATTTTCCTGATGCTTATCCAGTCAAAGGCCTTCTCTGGTTCAGTCAGATCGACCCTAAGATCTCCCTGATGCTTATCCAGTTGAAGATATTCCAAGACCTTGTCCGGTTCAGTTAAATCGACCCTAAGATTTTCCTGATGCTTATCCAGTCAAAGGCCTTCTCTGGTTCAGTCAGATCGACCCTAAGATCTCCCTGATGCTTATCCAGTTGAAGATATTCCAAGACCTTGTCCGGTTCAGTTAAATCGACCCTAAGATTTTCCTGATGCTTATCCAGTCAAAGGCCTTCTCTGGTTCAGTTAAATCGACCCTAAGATTTTCCTGATGCTTATCCAGTCAAAGGCTTTCTCTGGTTCAGTCAGATCGACCCTAAGATCTCCCTGATGTTTATCCAGTTGAAGATATTCCAAGACCTTGTCCGGTTCAGTTAAATCGACCCTAAGATTTTCCTGATGCTTATCCAGTCAAAGGCCTTCTCTGGTTCAGTCAGATCGACCCTAAGATCTCCCTGATGCTTATCCAGTTGAAGATATTTCAAGACCTTGTCCGGTTCAGTTAAATCGACCCTAAGATTTTCCTGATGCTTATCCAGTCAAAGGCCTTCTCTGGTTCAGTCAGATCGACCCTAAGATCTCTCTGATGCTTATCCAGTTGAAGATATTCCAAGACCTTGTCCGGTTCAGTTAAATCGACCCTAAGATTTTCCTGATTCTTATCCAGTCAAAGGCCTCCTCTGGTTCAGTCAGATCGACCCTAAGATCTCCCTGATTCTTATCCCAGTAGAAGACACCCAAGATTTTTCTCAACGAGCGTTGTTGAAGTTAAAATCGCCCAAGGTTCTCTTACCATCCATGCTAAGGCAATAACCATCCTTGGTTCATTCATCAGCGTTTGAAGCTCCATACTCAGCTCCTGTAACCAGTCAGGACACATCTATACCAAGCATCTAAAATCAGCTCCTGCAACGTGTCAGGTACTCGTTTTCTCTTTTGCAGGTATGCAGGTTCTCACTAAGGAATCTCCTACGCAATCGACATCCAGATGGCATCTATAAGCCCATCACCCTATCCAGCAATCTCTAAATGGCATCTGTAAGCCCATTCTCCCGTCACTGTTACTATGTGAGCGCAAATTTCTGGGCACTTTAGTGTCCAATCATCTTCTACCCTCGGATTACGAAAGGCACGCCAGCCAATCTGCATCCTCAGGTCTAAGAAGATTGAACAGGGGCAACTGTTGTACCCCAAAATTTGCCCTCCCATATTCTTCAATAAATTGCCAAGCCAAGTCACAAAATTCCCCAAGGGTTGTGCAGTGCAACAGTCTCTCATACAGTCAAAACTAGGGTTTGTGTTCTGATCAAAGAAAGGAAGTTTTCAAGGACCCAATCAAGTCTCATATGCTTACAAAGATGGTCAAGTATCCTCATGTCAAGTTTCAAGGCATTCAGCACAAAATTGCACAGTCAAAACCCTAGATTGCACTACAGTCAACTGTAGGGGCAAAATGGTCATTTGACAGTCAAAAGTTCAAATTTTTGGTCAACATATCATTTTGAAGCCACAAACATCATTTGATCAATGCTTGATCATGATTCTCAAAATTTGGCTCAGAAATCATCAAAGATACAAAAGTTACTATATTTGGACAGCTGAAAAAGTCAACTGAAATTGACCAGGGCATAACTTTCACATGGATTATCAGAAAAATTCCATCCAAAGCTCATTTTGAAGAGAAAGACATTTCCTACAATTCATCTTCATATTCCAAGTCCAAGAAATGCTCTCACAAAAAGTTATCAATTTCAATATTATAGGTCATTTTCAAAAGTCAACAAAAAGGGACTTTAAGTCAAAGGCCATAACTTGAGATTGGTAAATCAAAATGACATGGGACCAAAGGCATTGGTTAGAGGACTCAAAGAACTTTCCAAAATGTCCAAGAACATGTGAAAAGCTTAAAAATTGAGCAAGTTATGCCTTGTGGAAGTTGGGAAATTTTTAGGAATTTTGAAAAGTCAACAATGGTTCAAATGACCTAAAAATGCAAATGGGCCTATTTTTCTTCCATGATTCATCATTCTAAGCCTATGCACGACCACTTGGCCCAAAGGGAAGTATTTTCTCAATTTTTAATTATTTATTTGAATTTATATTAATATTAATTCATTTAAATCATTTAAATATATAGAAAATATAAACATGACCTAAAAAAATCTTTTTGTACACATTCTAGGCTCAAGATTTCGTGCACAATTAAATATGGCAAGATTTGGTTGATTTGGCATGATTGAACAAAATTACACATGAAAAAATATTCAAAAAAGATCTTATACAATCAAATATTGAAACCATTGAATTCATGAGATTTTGTTGAAATTTGTTAACCTAATATGCTCTATACATATTCAGAATCACAATCCTAAAGGAATGAGACTCTCAGCTGCGCTCAGAAGCCATACACAAACTTGAAAATTCTTGAAAAAAGTTCAAAACTGAAAAGCATTCTAGAGGACGATTCAAGCCCTAATCTTGATCCCATTAGCTTCCTTGGGTAACTCTGAACGTGTGCCAACCACAAACAACAAGCAAAGCTCCAAGAATTGGTAGATTATGTTCAAACTGAACCACGAAATTCTTGAAATCGTATAGCATAATTCAAGCATCTTTTTGCATTTTTCTTTATTGATTCATGCTCATAATGATGTTTCTAAGCTAACCAACATATTCAATTGAGTTTTCATTGGCCATACGCGATTCTACCATGTTCATATTCTAGGGTTTTTCAGAGCTTGATTTAGGGCTTTTACAATACAGTAAAATTAGGGTTCCAGACTTATGCCATTCAAACCAGCTCATCAAGACGAGGAGATATGGACCCTCGCGATCAATTTATTGATGTCACAGCGCTAGTCGCTATTTTTCATAAACATGCCTAACACAACGCGTTGAAACCGTTGCCTCTGTGTTTTATATTTCAGGCACGCGAGGAAGATGAGTACATGGCACGCTGTGATTCGTCAGTTCAAAAATTGGCGCGTTGGTGCCCACTAGCTTTGCTTTTCCTTTATATTGATTAATTGTTATTATATATTAAAAGAAGTCAAAGTGGTTCAGTGGCAGGTGGATGCGTTTGCTATGTTCATGACCTGGGTTCGAACCCCAGGTCTATACAATTTCCACATTATTTTTCACTAACAATTCTTATGCAGCACGCCTATTGAGGATCACCATATTCCATCATCATCCCACCATACACGCGTCCAGTGAGAGCAGATCAAGGGCTCAAATTCAAAGAACACCATAAACGCAGTCAAACATGCCATACAAGATCTGGAAAAAGTCAACGAATTCAAAGTTAATTGGGCCAGGCTTTACCATCAAAACCTCCATATTGGGACTACACCCCCACCCTGGTTTGCCTTCACTATTTTTATTTATTTATTTTTTATCCTTGTTTTAATTGTTATGTTTATTTTAATTATTGTTTATTTACTTAATTATTTTTTAACAAAATACAAAAACATCATAAATTCAGAAAAAGACAAAAAGTTAATAATTATTTTATTTTAATTGTTTTTTTTTAAGATAAGTTAATATGTAATTATTTAGTATAATTAGGTTATAATTTTAATCCTTTTAATAACTAAAATCAAAAAATAGAATTAGGTTTAATTTTTATTCCTTTAATTTGTTTTTTATCACAATATTATTTATTTATTTATTTATTTTTATAATTAAATGCACATAAATTAATTTAGGGTTTAATTTAGGTTAATATAACATTTTCATGATAATTAAAAAAACATTAGACTTAGGGTTTGACGTTTCATTTTAATTGTAATTAATTATTCTTTCTATTAAATCTTAAAAAATACAAAAAATACCAAAAACATTTAATTTTCATTTTTTATTTTAATTCCTTATTAAATTTAATCTTTTTGCAAAAAGGGTCCAACGCCCATTGTTTTTAATTATTTAATTTGCGCATTTATTTTATGTCATTTATTATAATTTTGTATCTCTCCCAAAGCATTGTAATTTAAATTTCTCGCACTTTTATTTATCGCTTTATTTATTTTCCGCTAAATCGGGTCCGGTTTAATTTTGGCGATGTGGACCCGCGCCTTTGTAATAGTTTAGGAACTTTAATTTCCGCAACTTTTTTAACTGTTAATAATTGCATGCAAGAATGAATGTCTAAATAAAAATAAACGCTAGATCACCAATAACATGACAAGACAAATATCTGAAAACGACACACGAATCGCACACACCACCCCTAGGGTACGCCTCACTGTTGCCTTTCGAAAGGTGGTCGTCGAGTAGAGGACGTCTTAGTAAGTCCTCATGATCCGGGAACCTGGCATGAGGGTAGCTTCTAAGGTGTCTTCCCATTGCTCTGGTGATCACCACGTCCCTACAAACTCGAATTGACCCGAACACCTCCAACGGTGGTGCTACCTACCTCTCAATGGTGGGATGGCATTACTCTTAAGGACATTTACACAGACGAATTCCTTAGGGTAGGTAGGTTCTCAAGGATACTTGCTCAAATTTCAAAAACAAACAAAATCTTTTCACACCAACACTTTTCAAAAGCTTTCAAAGCAAATTTTTCAAACACTCTGACGTATGAGTCGAACTGGAATTTTTCAAAGAAACTTTTTTAAACCCACATTGAAAAGCAAGAAAACATTTTGAAAACACATTGAGCAAGTATCTAAGAGCCCATGGATAACCATGGATAGAAAGGGTGCTAACACCTTCCCTTTCTATAACCTACCTCCCGAACCGAGAGCAATCTCTTTAAGGAATTTTTCTGTGCTTTTGTCCTTTCCATTTGGAGAAAATAAAAGACGGTGGCGACTCTTGCTTCCGCGACATTTCGCGAACCAGCGTTAAACAGTCAGTTCCAGATCCACCGATCACAGCGGTCTTCCGTGGTTTTTAGCTGAGGATAACCCAATTATAAGTCCTTGTGAGGAAATAACTCTAAACAAAACTCGGGAGAGACGTCCGTGCTTCGCAGGGGATAAGCTTCCAGAATCTACTGGGGATGAGCTTTAAGACCTGCCGGGGAATGCTGTATCCTTTCAGGATCGACGAGGAACCAACTCCGCTTGGGGAAAGTATCACTGAATCTTGTTTTACTCTGCGGGGAGCTGAGATGATTCGGCCACATTCTTCAGCTGAACCTACCTTGGTATCTTGGCGGATGAAAACAACCATACTGCATTAGACAACTTCACATTGCCCCTGTTTCTGATGTCGCCTGTAATCGATCTCTCGTTTTATATGCAAATATTTATGAATTAGCAATTTAATGTCAAATGCATATATCAAAAATGAACATTAGACGTTCTTCGCAAGACAAAACAAAAAAAGGAAAACAACGGTAATTTGTATGGACAAGTGAATTTGTATTGATTTAAACTTTGCCTGTGAATAGGCGTTTTTGTACAAGAGGCTGACATCCTAGTAAGAGGACGCCGCCAAATAGTATAGAGTTTACAATTTGAAAAAAGAAACAAAACAGCTATGTGAACAATCCCACTGGGTTCCAACTCTGCTATTGCCTTTATGTCTTCGAACATCTCATCGCTTTGCTGCCTAGTTGAAGATGAAGCTGATTGGTCGATGCCGAAACCTGGAGCCAGATAGTTGATGCCGAATTCCGGATGCGAAGTGATTTAATGAGACATAGTGTTACGCTTCCATCCCTAACTTTTGCCTGGACCGCCCTTTCGGGTTTTCAGTCCACCGGGATACCCATTTTTGCCCAAGCCGCCCTTTCGGGTTTTCCACTTGCCGGGTGTACAGATTTTTATTCATTTCATCCCTTATTTTTGCCCGAACCCTTTTGATTCGCCGGGAAGCCCTTATTTTTGCCTAGGTATGTCAACCTAGCGGGTCTCTTATTTACGCGTAGTATTTTTTCACTATGTCTGCATTGACAGGGTGAGGAAGGTCGTCACCATCCATGGTGGTTAGGATCATGGCTCCCCCTGAGAACACACGCTTAACCACAAATGGCCCTTCATACGTAGGGGTCCATTTGCCCCTGGGATCACTTTGAGGAAGGATGATGCGTTTGATTACCAGGTCCCCAACTTGATACTCTTGTGGTCTGACTTTCTTGTTAAATGCCCTGATCATCCGTTTTTGATACGTTTGACCATGACAGATAGCAGTGAGCCTCTTTTCGTCAATCAGATTTAGCTGATCAAGTCGAGTCTGGATCCAATCATCTTCATTCAAGTCTGCATCCTTCATTATCCGGAGAGAGGGTATCTGGATTTCAATTGGCAAGACTGCCTCCATACCATAGACTAAGGAGAAAGGAGTTGCCCCGGTTGACGTCCTTGCTGAGGTACGGTACCCATGAAGAGCGAACGGTAACATCTCGTGCCAATCCTTATAGGTCACTGTCATCTTCTGCACAATTTTCTTGATATTCTTATTGGCTGCCTCTACAGCCCCATTCATCTTCGGCCGGTAGGGAGAAGAATTGTGGTGCTGTATCTTGAACTGTTCACAGAGTTCAGTGATCATTTTGTTATTGAGATTGGTACCGTTGTCCGTAATGATTCTTTCCGGGACTCCGTACCGACAGATCAGATTATGCCGGATGAAACGTGCCACGACGCTCTTGGTTACTGTGGCATAGGAAGCTGCCTCAACCCATTTCGTGAAGTAATCGATTGCCACCAAGATGAAGCGATGCCCATTGGATGCCGTTGGTCGGATTTCACCGATCATATCGATGCCCCACATTGCGAAAGGCCAAGGTGCCGTCAGGACGTTCAGAGGAACCGGCGGGATATGCACCTTGTCAGCATAGATCTGGCATTTATGACAAGTTCGGGAGTGCTGGTAACAATCGGCTTCCATTGTGGACCAGAAATACCCTGCCCGAAGGATTTTCTTAGCCATGGTGTGTCCAGTGGAATGGGTTCCAAATGTACCTTCATGCAGTTCTATCATGATTTTCTCTGCTTCAGCCTTATCCACACAACGTAGCAGAGTTGAATCATGATTCCGTTTGTAGAGAATGTCGTTGCTGAGGAAGAATTTTGCAGCAAACCTCCTCATGAACTTCTTATCATTGACAGACGCACCTTCAGGGTATTCCTGAGCTTCCAAGTACCTCTTCACCTCATGATACCAGGGTTTTTCAGTAACCTTCTCAGCCTCGAGCTCGCAGCAGTATGCCGGTTCGTCCAACTTCCAGATAATGATTCGGGGAGCCTCATTGTCCCATTTAACTTTAAACATCGAAGACATCGTAGCTAGGGCGTCCGCTAGCTGATTCTCCTCTCTAGGGAAGTGTTCGAAAGTTATCTCTTCAAAGTGGGGGAGCAAGGTCAACACATACTCCTTGTAAGGAATAAGATTCGGGTGTTTCGTATCCCACTCGCCTTTGATCTGATTGATCACGAGAGCGGAATCTCCGAAGACACTTAGAAATTTTATCCTTAAGTCGATTGCGGCTTGTAAACCCATGATACATGCCTCATATTCCGCCATGTTGTTGGTGCAGCTGAAACATAATCGGGCGGTGAGTGGAGTATGAGTTCCTTTGGGAGATATGATTACAGCGCCGACGCCATTACCCAAAGCATTGGAGGCTCCATCAAAATGCATAGACCATCGGGATCCTTCCTCAGGTCCTTCATCCGGTCCAGGTACTTCACAGTCAGTTACCACCATGATGTCTTCGTCCGGAAAATCAAAGTTCAATGATTGGTAATCGTCCACAGGTTGGTGTGCCAAATGATCTGCCAGTACACTTCCCTTAATTGCTTTCTGAGTCGTATACTGGATATCATACTCTGTTAAGATCATTTGCCATCTTGCTATTCTTCCAGACAGAGCAGGCTTTTCGAATATGTACTTGATGGGATCCATCTTTGAAATCAATAAGGTAGTGTGAGTCAGCATATACTGTCTCAGCCGGCGAGCAGCCCATACAAGAGCGCAGCAAGTTTTCTCAAGCAGTGAGTAACGAGACTCACAGTCGGTAAACTTTTTGCTCAAGTAATAAATAGCGTGCTCTTTTCGGCCAGACTCGTCATGCTGCCCCAGCACACACCCCATTGAATTATCAAGTACCGTCAAGTATAGTATCAGAGGTCTTCCTTCCACTGGTGGCATAAGAATGGGTGGCTCTTGGAGATATTCCTTTATCCTTTCAAAGGCGGCCTGACATTCATCATTCCAGCGTACCACTTGATCTTTCTTCAGTAATTTGAAGATTGGCTCACAAGTAGCAGTTAGATGTGAGATGAATCGGGCAATGTAATTCAGTCGTCCCAGGAAACCTCTGACTTCTTTCTCTGTTTTTGGAGTTGGCATTTCTTGAATGGCTTTTACCTTGGCAGGGTCCACCTGAATACCCTTATCACTCACAATGAAACCTAGCAATTTTCTGGACCTTACCCCAAAGGTGCATTTGTTGGGATTCAATCTCAGCTTGTACAACTTGAGTCGGTCAAACAACTTCCTCAGATGGTCAAGGTGCTCCTCCTCAGTTTGAGACCTTGAAATCATGTCATCAACGTATACCTCAATCTCATGATGGATCATATCATGAAATAAAGCAACCATGGCACGTTGATAGGTTGCCCCAGCATTTTTCAATCCGAACGGCATGACCTTATAACAGAAGGTGCCCCACTGAGTCACAAATGTAGTCTTCTCCATATCCTCTGGAGCCATCTTGATCTGATTATACCCTGAAAAACCATCCATGAAGGAGAACACCTTGTGTTGAGCTGTATTGTCAACAAGGACATCAATGTGAGGTAGGGGAAGTCATCCTTGGGGCTGGCCCTGTTCAGATCCCTGTAGTCAACACACATTCTGACCTTACCGTCCTTCTTTGGTACCGGCACCACGTTGGCAACCCACTGAGGGTAAGAAGTTACTGCAAGGAACCCGGCATCAAACTGTTTCATAACCTCGGCCTTGATCTTTTCAGACATCTTTGGACGCATCCGTCGTACTTTTTGCTTTACCGGAGGGCAATCTTCATTGGTTGGCAGGTGGTGAACTACAATGTCGGCATCCAAACCAGGCATATCTTCATAGGACCAAGCAAAAATCTCCATGTAGTCTTGTAACATTTGGATCAATCGTTGCTTCACGCTGAGCTCTAGATTGGCACCAATCTTGATCTCTTTCCTATCCGTCTCGGTACCCAGGTTAATTGTCTCCACCGGCTCTTCATGCGGTTGAATAGCTCTCTCTTCCTGGAGTAGCAGTCTTGCGAGTTCACCAGGCACTTCGCAATCATCTTCACCTTCGTCTTCGGCCAAGTTGATCGGATTTTCGAAGTCATAACTGGCGGTAGCAGAGCTGTTACCAGTAAGATCCAGAGTGGATTGAAACCTGTATAAGTGAGTGTGTGTAAATATAGCTGTCTTGCAATATATAACACAGAAAGGAAAAAAAGAGCACAAGATTCGAAATGCAACAAACGTCCAATGTTTTGATTGATGATATATGAAAATGTCATACAAAAAGCCCTCACAAATGGAGCTACGATGCCCCGGGTAGGACACTGAGCCAACAAAGTTTTAACATATTGTTTGTTACAAATTTGGAAATCAAAAGAAATCAATTACTGCGTGACAAATGTGATAGGGGTAAAATCCTTTGCCGTCCAGTTGCTTGGTCCGTTGCTGGTAGTCGGGTAGATCCAACTGTCAAATTCTGCTTCCTCTGCATCCTCCTCGATAGCGTTCACCCTTGAGCTGGAAATAAACACCGGAGCCTTTCTGATTTTCTCTTTGCGCACAGCCCTCTGAGCCTCTGCAGTAAAGCCTAGCCCAAACTTGTCGTTCTTCTGAGTGAAGTCAGGAAGCTGACCCCAGTTTGCACAATTGCCTTTCTGAACCACAGCCCGGGCATCCCTTAGGGAAGCCATCTTCAAGGAAACATTCTCTTCAACCGTTGTTTCTGCTGCTGTTGAAATTGGATGTACTTCCTCGAAATGCTGAAAGGGGGTTTCAATAAACTCCCCATCCATCTCAATGTATCTGAAGGAATTCAAATGGCTCACCATGTACTCTTCTTCTCCTTGCACAGTGACGATCTTCCCCCTGACGGGATACTTCAGCTTCTGGTGCAAGGTGGAGGTCACTGCCCCAGCTTTATGGATCCAGGGTCGACCCAGCAGACAAGAGTACGATGGACGTATATCCATCACATAAAAAGTAGAGTCAAACACTTGAGAGCCCACACGAATAGGGATGTTAACCTCTCCATGAACCACTCTTTTGGAACCGTCAAAGGCCCTGACGATGATATTGCTGGGTTTCAACTCCAGGCCCTCATAACCCAGACGATCTAAAGCCTTTTTCGGTAGAACATTCAGAGAAGATCCAGTATCCACCAATACATGCGCCAGAGTAGTGCCCCTGCACTCGATAGAGACATGTAGGGCATCATTGTGGTCTCTTCCCTTCGCAGTCAGGTCAGCATCTGAAAAACCCAAGCCATTGTCTGCTGTCAGATTTGCTATGCAATCAGTGAACTGGACTGCAGACGTCTCCTGCGGCACATGGGCCGTCTTGAGAAATGAGATCAAGGCCTTAGCATGGGCCTCGGAGCATAGCAATAAGGAGAGCAGGGAGATCTTGGAGGGCGTATGCCCCAGCTGCTCGACAACATTAAAATCACTCTTCTTTATTATTTTCAGAATCTCCTCCATTTCTTGTCGGGAGGCCTCAGCATTTATGGGTATTGGTGCCTCCATCCGGGCAGGCTCTTCTTCAATCTCTTTGCCCCGAGCATTTGATGACTCGGCAGCAGGGGACACAACTTGATCAGCAACAGGAACGGGTATACTTGTAGGTTTTATAAGGAGGGGTCTTCGAATAGCGGGCGGTGCAATGTCAGGCGAGAAGAGCCTGCCACTGCGGGTAACCTTGGCTGGACCAGTGATATCGCAGATACTGGCGCCAGCGTCGAATTCTTGTTTGATTCCATTCACATACACGTCTGCCCCATAATGCCAGGGGACAGCTTTATCAGATACGTAGGGGAGAGGCCCCGGGACAGTAATAATCACAGGTGCAACAGTCATAATTTGAACAGGCTTCTTCGGGGGAGCCTTGATTGGATTTTTGAAGATGGTAATCACAGAAACTTCTTTCATCGGAACCAACTGAACAGCAGACTTTTTGAATAGAATTTCCTTGCTATCCATTAGGCCTTGGATGCCTAACCTCAGCAAGGGACAATCAAATAGGGAAATAGCACAGAACAGGCAACCTTCACCGCAACCCGGAAATAAACCGGCCCGCAGTAGGTTCTTCTTAACAGTCTTCAGAGGGGTGACAACTTCATTTATCGAAACAGCGTACATTTCTTCCTCAATGGCATTTACTCTATGCTGGGGCATAGGAGCAGTTACAACATTTGGTCTTTCCGGCGCTTCAAACTGAATTTCCTTTGCGTCGATCAGATCTTGCACTTTGTTTCTCAAGGCCCAGCAATCATCAGTAGTGTGCCCGGGACTATCAGAATGATAAGCACACCGGGCATTTGGGTTATACTTTGGAGACGCAGTGTTGACGACCTTAGGAGCTTCTTTGAGGGTCACTAGGTTGGTGGATAACAGTTGGGGTAAAATTTGAGATAAGGTCATACTCAGCCGAGTATACTGCCTCTTGGGCCTTTCACTTCTTTGTTGATTGTACTGCGGAGGAGCAGCAACAGGTTTAGAGATGACCAAAGCGTTGACGGCTTGGCGACTTTCGGGCTTGACTTGTCTCCTAGGACCATAGACGGCACTTGCTTCTTTCTTAAACGGCCTCTTCTCAGCACTTGTAGAGGCAGCCTTCTGTATCTTGCCTGACCTGATGCCAGCTTCAATTCTTTCTCCCGTCAATATCAAATCTGTAAACCCAGCGGAGGAGTTACCAACCAAATGATTGAAAAATGGACCAGACAAAGTCCCAAGGAACATATCAACCAGCTCTCGGTCAGTTAATGGAGGCTGCACCCTGCCAGCCAAATCTCTCCATTTTTGAGCGTACTCTTTGAACCCTTCACCCGTTCCTAGAGACATACCCTGAAGTTGGGTACGCGTGGGAGCGAGATCAGAATTGTATTGGTATTGTCTGTAGAATGCGGTTGCCAAATCTTCCCAGTGTCGGATGCTAGCTCCATCCAATTGGTAAAACCATTCAAGCTGTGACCCCGAGAGGCTATCTTGGAAGAAGTGAATCCAGAGGTTCTTATCCGCCGTGTAAGGTTGGATTTTCCTTACGTACGACCTCAGATGCAGCTTTGGGCAAGAGACCCCATCATACTTGGCGAAGGCAGGCGCCTTAAACTTGTGTGGAATTACTACTCCAGAAGATAACCCCAAATCTCCGAAATCCAGCCCCGGCACATTCTGAATCTCCATGGCGCTCAAGCGGTCCTCCAATTGCTTGTATCTGTCAGCAGCAGGTGGGTATTGTTCGTCATTATAGTTCGTCTCGTTGTCGGAGACTGCAGGACTAGGAGCTCCTCCCCCTTGGGGACTGTTTTTCTCAGCAGAAGAGGTGGTTGGATCAGCTTCATTATGGAGTGTGTTCCCAAATCTGCGTCCGGTGTTGAACAACGCAGTCCTCTTTTTCTTCTTCTTCTTTAGGAGTAGAGTCTTCAGCTCTTGCTGACCTTGGGCTAGGCTTAGGACCATCTCTTGAAACTGTGCACTTTGGGCCTGAAGGGCCTTGATTGCTTGCTCACTGGAGGAGTCTGGATTCATGATGACTGTTCACACAAACAGCGAAGAAAATTAAGCATCCTGCGAAATAGGGTACCTGCTATGCATATGGTGCAATGTAATGCGTATGTATGCAATGCATTCAAGGATTTAGAATATTCATATTTGTTGTAGACAAAAAGGAACGCACATTATATTAATAAGGAGAAATTTGTTAATACATAAATGCCCCATGGGCCAAATACTACAAAATGACTCCTTAAGGTAAAAAGACATTGCGCATCCTCTTTGGCGCGATGTAGGTGTTGAGATTCCTTTCCTCGTGCAGCAGGCGGGTGAGTTCCAGGACCTTCTTTTCACTAGCATGTAGACTGGTCTCAAGAGAATTCTGTTCTTCCTTAAGCTGGACCCAGCTCTTCTGCATTTCTTCCCAGGAGGTGGGCATGTCGGGATGTTGAATGGTGTAGGATGCCTCTCCTTCCAAGACTGGTTCTTTGATCACAGGGAGCATATGAGGATAAGGCATCACTAACTTCTGGGAGCGGGCTCGTATCCACTTGAGATAAGGTTCCAACGGGATGGAGTTCCTGTGCCCCAGTGTCTTGCTGTCTATCCTACTTGGCATCCTCCAAGCTCTGATAAATCTCTGGCGAAGTCCTTGAGTATCGTTGTCGAAGTCAAAAACTATGTTAGGAATTAACATGTCATGAGGGCCATCCCTCCGAGCATAACCAAACTGTCTCCAAGCCAGGCATGGGTTGTAAGTAATACCCCATTTGATTCCAAATAAAGGAACATTGGGGTACTCCCCACATCGATCAATGATAGTGATTTCTTCCCTAGACCTAGGGCACCAATGTATATCTGCATGCGTGAGAGTGATTAACCGTTGTGACCATCTCAAACCCCGCTCGTTCTTTAAAACTGTTTGTGGAAGGTGCGAAATAAACCACCTTCCCAAGAGAGGAGTGCAACACATAAGGACACCCCTTCTTCTCATGGTTCGAGTGTAACATGAGTGAAGGATGTCCCCCAGCAACGTAGGTATAGGATTCTTGGTCATGAAGATCTGGACCGCACTGATATCAATAAGTTGATCTGGATTAGGGAACAACACCAAACCATAGACAAGGAGGGCCATAACTTCTTCAAAAGCTCGTAGGTCAAGGGAGTTCCAACATTCTTGGGCCTTTTCAAACAGAAACCTGGCTAAGAACCCTTTGATACCACTTCTAACTTCCCAATGTCCCTTGAGGTCAGATGTCTGTAGGTGCAAGGCTTTAGCAATCTCTTCAAGCTTGGGTTCCTCTTCCGTACCGTTGTAGGGTAGTTGATCAAGGATAGGGACCTTCAGAAGTCGGGAGAACTCTTCCAATGTAGGCACCAACTGATAATCCGGGAAGGTGAAGCAGTGATGCAGAGGGTCAAAGAATTGGAACAGGACCTTTATCAAGTCCTCCTCAATGTTGGTGTTAACCAAGCTGATGAGTCTTCCATGTCTCTCACTGAATGAAGAACCCTCGGGAATCCTGGACAGAAGTTCCTTAAGCTGAGGAGGGATCTTTACAAGGCTAATCTGAATTGTCTTTCTGCGAGCAGTTTCCATGTCCTATAAAACAAGAACAAAGATGAAGATTCGAAACCCTTGAAATGGTTAGTCAATGCTCATGATGTTTGTATGATGTAATGATGTGATGATTAAATACACCATAAATATTCACAAAGGCAAACATGGTAAGGCACACAAGTCACACAAGCCCTTAGAGTTTAGGCCTGCCTGGGGTCTGGGTATTACCCTCTTGAAGTTTGGTGGGCTCAACCTGTCCTATCAAAAGTAACCGGGTTCTAAAGGTCCCAATATCACTGGATTGCTTTCATTGTTCATCGTTTCGATTTAGCCACTGAACTGGCGACCGAAATATTCCAGGAAAGCAACCCTCAATTGAGTGTAGTATCGAGTATCAACCAACCTCGGACTGCACCAAAGTCAGTTATCTCACTACCCTAAAAAGGCCAAGATGGTTCAATTAAGGTTCCTAAGGTCAGTTGATGCTTCACGACACCACGCGGCGGCCCCGTACTCTCCTTGACTGAACTCAAGGGTTACCGGTACACACCAAAGTGCCACATCAACGTAGCAGACTGCTTCAACCATGTCGGTATACCCCGCACAGTTCCCTCACAGCCTTGTTGCTACTTTCTAAGAAGGCATCCCCAGATCCGGATTAGGATCTATAAAACTCCGATACAAAGCCCACAAATGTAAAAGCAAACAAGACAATCAATTGAAAACAAAGGTGATCTAAACCCTAAGGTTACTCCACTTTTAAGTTCTCCCCAGCAGAGTCGCCAGTTCTGTGATACGGTGGGAGAACTGACTTGAGGTTTTGCGTTTGTATTCGCAAATGTTGCGGTTAGCAAGAGTCGCCACCGACTTTTTATTTTATCCTAAGGAAAGGTTAAAAAGCACAGCAAAAACCTTTTGAGATGTTTTCTTGGGTTCGGGGAGTAGATTATAGAAAGGGAAGGTATTAGCACCCTTTCTATCCATGGTTATCCATGGGCTCTTAGTTATTTGCTTAGATCACTTGCCTTTTGTTTTCAATTGTTTTAAATGGTGCTTTGTGTGTGGGTTTTGAAAATGTTTTGAAAAGATGCCAATGTGGTGGCAACCTTTGTAATGATCCTTGTGGGGATGTATACAAAGATGTACGTCTTTTGAAAAAGTTTTTCATTTGTTTTTGAAAGTTGTTTTGAAAGTGTTGTGGGGTGTGGTTTTTTGAAATTAGGCAAGTGTTTTGCAAGATTGGTTCAAGTAACTAAGAGGTTGTCTACTCCTAAATTTCTCAAAAGATCATTGCTATACTTTAACCCTTTTAACAAGTTTGCTCCACCATTGTATTTGGTGGGCAACCTTGTGTTAGGATGCGAAAGGGACAGGCGCGGGTCATCGTCTAGACCATAATTGCAACGGCGTTAAAGGTCTTTGGGCAATTTCTTTAAGGGACTTGATCATTTTGTTTTTGTTTGTTTTGAAAAGTTTTTATCGAGGGACTATGATCATTCAAATTGTTTGCTTTGCCCAAAGAAGTTCAACATGCAATATGGCCCATTTATTTGAAAGGCAACAAGTGGAATACCCTAGGGGGTGCAAGTGTGATTTGTGTGTCCATTTTCATGCTTGTTTATCTTGTATTAGGTCAAACTATTTTTTTATCGTTTTTTCGCATACAAACCCTAATTCTAACATGTTATCATTGAAAGCAATAAAGTGCGAAATTAAAATTACTAAGCTATTACAAAACCAAATATGGGAAGGGGGGTACAAATGTTCAAATGGAGATATTGACAAGAATTTAAATCTAAATTATTACATCATTTTGAATATTTGCAATTTAAATAATGTACAAAAATTAAATAAAAATGCAAGATGCACAAAAAATGTTTTGTATATGTATGAAAAAATATTATTTATGTAAAAGAGAAAAGAAAATAAAAATGTATTATTTCTGGAGTATTTTGAATTTAGGGCAAAAAAAACCCTAATTTTAAGGAAAATGTATTATTATTTAATTAAATACAAATGTTTATTTATTATTTATGAAAATAAGATAAAATGAAGTATATTATGAAAAAAAAGTATTTTTGTATCAAATATTAATAAGAATGAAGAATTCAAGTATTTTTATATTTTTAACTTAAATATATTGATAAACATATATATATATATATATATATATATATATATATATATATATATATATATATATATATATATATATATATATATATATATATATATATATATATATATATATATATATATATATATATATATATATATATATATATATATATATATATATATATATATATATATATATATATATATATATATATATTAAACCCTAAATATGTATTATACACAAAATAAATATTTAGTTAATATTTTAATAAAATAAATAAAGAGTATTTTCTATGTGAAATATTTTCAGAAAGTAAATAAAAATAAAAATTGCATTTACATTATTTTTATATTTATTCTAATAATAGTATATATATATTTATGTACAAACAAAGAAAATAAACAAATAAATATGCAATAAATGCAAAAAATGATGAAAAAAAAAATATTTTTAATTTTCTAATGTCATGAGAAAAAATAAACAAAGTCAACCAAAAAAGAAAAAAGTCAAAAAGAGTCAAAAATGAAGCAAATGGGCTCAGGGGGTGTAAACATGGAAATGGGGTGTGAAAAGAAAACAAATCCAGGCCCAGCCCAGACCACTTCTTCTTCAACCTCTGTACAACATCCTTCAAGCAAAACACGCGTTTTTTTATCTCTGGATTCCTGGAATTTCAAGCAAAACTCATAACATGAAAAGTGTAGAGCATTAAGAGACGGTTTCAACCATATAAAGAACATGACCTATATCTCTAAGATGAGGGAGAATTTCTCCTCCCCCCATTTCTGACCTAACTTTTCATCAATGTTCAGACATGAAATTCTCTAAGCACATGAAATATAAATGAAATCTAAACATATGAGCATGTTCAGGGCTATGATTGTGACATGTTTTCTTCAAAAATCTAAAGCTAACAATGCCTAATGAGGGAGATAGAACTCCATGAATGTACCTGTTCAGTTGGAGTCGAGCTTTGCAATGGAGGATGTTTCAGAGTGAAATGATGACTTGTACAGCTTCCTTGAAGTGTAAGGATGCTTTTCCAATTCCTACTTTGTCTTGAAACTCCCTGAATCGAGCTAGTGAACTCCAACTGCAAAACAGAAAATTAAAAATGGTGAAGTGGCTTGGAGGTGTTACAGGTCTGATTTTAGGACATGGTTAGCTTGTATATGTTGTAGGGAAGGTAGAGGAAAAGGTTTGGATCAAAATGCTCGAAGGGATTGGGAGTTTGCACTCAAACTGCAGGGGTTCCCCTGTTTGAGCAGTTTCAAGGTGATTTTGAGATGGAGGGTGCTTTAGATGTTTAGGACTCGTGCAAAAGCTTGGATGTGGTCTATGGAATGTGTTTGATAACTTCTCTCTTCTGTTCCTAAGCTGAGATGAGATATGGCACAAGTTATGGACTTTTCTTGAACTTGAAGCAAGCAAAAGTAAGTTGGCTTTCTAGGTCAGTAGAGGACCCCCTAATGTGCTGCATAATCCTCTCTTGATCAGTGTGTTATGCACATAATCTTGTGTCAAGCAGATTTTCCATGTACTTCCTTGATTTGCAATTGGACATAAAGTTAACCTTTTCAAAAATGGAAATTTCACTTTATCTAGTTTAGGATTAATCTTGCATACAATGCTTGCACTCAAAGAACAACACCTTAACACATTGAATATGCATTAAATTATTGAGTATGGAATGGTTCAAGGACCTGTAATCAAGCATAAAGCAAACTGATTTCAAATTGGCAAGATTATGAACATGTCTTGATGAAGAACAAAAAGTGAATTTTTGCCAACTTGTGAAATTCGAATCTCTCAAGTTATGAGGTTGTTTGATGAGTTCTTGGACATTTTGGAAAGCTTGGAATGTGTACTACAATCCATCTTTGAAATGCAAATCAAAATTCCACGTGGAAGGGTATGAAAAGTGGCCTTGAAGTAGGGTAGAAAACCTTGTCAAAATAGGTCAAATTTCACTAAGTTAAAAGATGGTTTAGTGCCCTTATTCAAAAAATTATAACTTGAGATACAAGCTTCAAATGAGAAAACTTTGTGAATCAAAGTTGTAGATTATGCAACAAGCTACAACTTTCATGTTTTGACTTTTGTTTGAATCCAAATGGATCTTGGTGAAAAGATGGGGCAAAGTTGGGAAAAAATTAGGGTTTTTCATAACTTAGAAAAATTCTAAGTTATGAAAAATTCCATTTTCAAACCCTAATTTGCATTTTGTGATTTCTTGGTGAACAAGTTTCAAGATTTGGCAAGTTTTGATGAAAAATGAATCTTGACTCTTGATTTTGACCAAAAAAGTCAAAGTTTGACTTTTCAGTATACAGTCAAAATTGATCAATTGATTGGGAAATTCAACTGTCAACCTTGTGTACTTGGGATCTTTTGAGCTTGATGAATGTGTCAAGACAATTCCATGGGATCCTTGAGTCCATATGTTAGCTTGGTTTGCCATTGGCTAGGTCAAACAGTCAAAAATTTCCTTTGTGCAGTCAAAACCCTAAAAATGACCATTTTGCCCTTTTGGTGATCTGATCAAATTTCTTGTGGAATTGTGATCCAAACTTGATCAAATGGTCCATATGAGTTCAATATGTTGATGTGGATCAAATTTCATGAGGTTTGACTGTCAATTGGCCACAATTGACATTTTCCCCAATACAACTGATTTTTTAGGTCAACTGTCCAATTGACTGGGCAAAACTTTGAATCAAGGCTTGAAACTTGGTATGGGTAAACTTGGGAGTCCAATATGAAGCATGAAAGTCATCTTAGGCATTTTAGGTCAAAACATCTTTGTTCAAACACAAACCCTAATTTGAGTCCACAGTGCAATGAGAAGTCTTGAGCAGAGGAAAACCCTAACTGGATCTTGATCTTCAAAGGTCTTGTGATGAGAAAATGTTGAGGAAATGGGAGGGCAAATTTTGGGGTACAACAGTGTGTGTGTGTGTGTGTGTGTGTGTGTGTGTGTGTGTGTGTGTGTGTGTGTGTGTGTGTGTTCTTTATTCACATTCATCAAAAACCTTGACTAACACCTTGTGTTGTTTGAGTGATTATGAGATATTTTGGAATTATTCATCATATTCATCCTTAGTCATTTTCTATTGTTAAGGACCTTTACTTCTAAAGATTGAGTGTTGAGGGAGACTAGTTGTACATTATGATATCTAATATTTTCTATGAAGTTTTATGTTTGTTACAGGTGCAAGTATCATTTCTTGAATGCAGTTTTGTATTTGTTGTTATTTATCAAGATGGGAGTTTCATTATAATCCAAGGAAGACTTTGGTGAGATCAAGTATTTGTTGTCCACAATTTCAAGGGCTCACCTCGAGGTCATCATTTATTGATACTGGCTCACCTTGAAGGTTATGGAATTTGAGCTTGAGGTGGATTAATGAGGCCATAACTTCATAGATATCATCAAATCTATGTACCCCCATGGGCGAATCTATGGTCTTACCATAAATTATCTTTCTTAAGGCCCTCCTTCTCGAATAACTTCAAATATATTGTATCGCAAGCATTATCACAGTCAATAAGTTTCTTGACACGTTTAAGTGTTTGACTGTGGTGGTGATGACTGTGGGGAAAGATTTCATTTGGGGTCTCGCCGACTTTCTCATAACTCAAGCATTAGCCTATCCAAAGCTTTGGTCGAAGCACTCCCCTTTTTTCTTATGGATGGCCATTTGTTCAACAATCTTCCTTTTCATCATCCCCTTTGATGATGCGTTCATTCAGAATGTTTCACCTGTGATGGATACAACGTGTTGACGTTTCTCCTTACTAGATTATTTCTCACCACTACTGGTCCGACCGTGGCAGTGATGATTAGAGGGAAGATTTCATTTAGGATTGCACCGACTTTCTTACTACCATGGAACCCAAGTGATACGTCGCAAGTATATGCCTTTATCAGTTTAGTATAAAAGATTGTCAAATCCCTCAGAGACCAATTTATCAAGTATCGATATTTGTTATTCCTATATGTAGCTAAGGTTGTGTGTATGGTTGGCTTTATGCAAAAATTTAAAATATTGGATTTAAATTAATATTAATAACGAGAGGCCAAAACAAGCCTCGTATTTACCTGTTCTATTCATGTAAATTACAACATTTAATTATAACAAGAATTTTGTTATCTATATAAAATATTAACTAGTGGTAACACCCACTTTCGCCGACGCGTTACCATACCTTAAACGCATAAAATATTGGTTATGGAAGTGTAAAAAATGAGTTAAAAAAAATCTTTTATAGCTTAAAAATAGTTTCTGGTTAGTATGCTTTCGTTATTTTTAAATAAATTTTTTGGAACAATAAGGCCGTATACCATTTTTTCCCTTTTGGTACGTAAACAATATATCTACATTCCTACTTTCGTAGTGAGTCTTTTCTTCTCAGCACATAAAATTTAAAATGGAAACTTATATATTTTCTCGATCAATTATGACCTTGCTTTTGAAAGTGCGGTTACGGTATCGTATGGTATCACTTATTTATTTTGATGTTTTTATCAATTTGATATTGTATTAGCATTTGCGTATTTGTAATTTGATTCATTAATTGTATGCTTGTATCCTTTTCGCATTTCATTTGTAATCGCTTTGGCAATTATGTTGTTGTATCACTAAGAACCCCATTACTCATTTTATAAGAGTGTTTGATCATTGATGACCTTTATTTTTTAATCTCATTACTGTTATTTTTTCGTTTCATTATGTGTAGCTTGAATCACAAGTTATAACTATTAAATCTATATTTTTAATTGATTTATTCGAATCACGTGTAAAAATTGATTTGAATCACAAGCTGTGTGAAACGTGGGAATTACCTCTGGACCATTTGATCTGAATCACAAAATGAACATGATTCGAATCATAAACTCATGCGATCTGAATCAAGTGTAAAAATTGATTCGAATCAACTGCCTCCGTGAAGACATATTTATGCTCTGTTCAAATTGATTTGAATCGTAGTTTTCACTTGATTTGAATCAATTCTTCAAGACCCATTTTTCATCTTTCATTTAAATAGTCATTTCTTTCATGAAAGAATCAAGTGTGAAAAACCTATGTGGGAAAACCATAGAGACAAATAATGATTTTTTCTTCATCTCAGCAGTTGGGACATGTTTCTTCCTTGCATTGATCATATCATTGACCTAAATTATCAATTAAGAGCCATAATCAATACTTGAATAAGATTTAAAAAGAAAACTATGTAACAGGCTATAACCAAACTTACTAGATCACTGAAAGTTGGTTTGACATCTCCATGACATTTCTTGACTTTTGGTGCAGACCTAGAAAATATTCTTGAACCAGATTTCTTTGAAGGGCTTTTGTTTACTGCAACCTGATTTTTTATAGGACTTATGTCAACATTGAATGGTGGAATGTTGAGGAAATTCTCCTCCTCATTGTTGATATCATTGAGAATTACCTCAAGTAAATCTGGATCTATTTCATCAAGATATCCCGTTCTATCTGGATTACCAGTTTACACTGTAGGATGAAATAGGTTCCCCACTATTAACTTTAGGTTGAACAAGATCAACAATTTGTACTGTAGGCTGAATAGATTCACCAATAATTACTTCATCTTGATCAGGTGCAGCAGTTTACACTGTAGGCTGCTCAGTATGCACGGATGCCTGACTTGGTTCCTGACATGGTGCCTTCTTAGGTGCCTCTTTGCCCATTTTATTAAGTGACCCCTTTGGTCTCCCCTAAAAAGTATTAAACAAACCAATTACAATATATAATATTCATCGTATAGTTTTACACATAAAATACAACAAAACACTATACTAACCTTTTTCGCCTTTGGTTTTTGAACATTTCCAGTATGACTTGCATGTGTGGGTAGTGTAGTTCTGGTGACATTTTGGTTACTATGTAGAATAATCTGTTTGTTCTTCTTACATGTCCTATTGTTGTGACCATATTCCATACATGTATTGCACCTATGAGTAGTGTTAGATCTTTTCCACTTGGTTGCATTTGATTCATCATGGTCCTTTCTTCTAAATTTTTTTTGGTATACTTGGGCCTCTTTTGAACATAGGAGGGGAAATGACTGGATCAGTAGTTTTGGGCCACTTGCGTTGGCCATTCAGAGGGGCGATACCTTCCTCATAACACTTGGCATAAGTTTATTTGTGATAGTACTTATGGATATAATTAATGGGATCATCTACTTTCCTATGAATTGCAGAAACTGCATAAACCAACTCCAAGTGTCTTTTGACTCAGTTTCTACCACTCCAAAAGCTAATGGTAAATACTGGTCATTTGGATCTCTTCTAACAGCTATTAACAAAATCCCACCATACTTGTGTTTTAGATGACATCCATCCAGTCCAATAAAAGGCCTACAAGCCAACTTCATAGCTTTCTTTGTTCCACCAAAGCACATATAACACCTTTCAAACCTTGGTAGTAAACCTGGTCCAGGAGTTTGTATGTTCAACTTGAATGTATTTCCTGGTGAAGCCCTCCTCAATTCAGCCTCATATGACCATAATAGACTGTATTGTTTGCTAGAATCCCCCTCCACTACCCTTTTGGAAATCTGTCTTGCCTTAAATGCCCTACAACCAGGAATTTCAGTAGCATACCTCACTCTTACATATGCAATTACATCATTCAATTTCATCTTGTTATTGTTTTTCATTTTATCAACAATTACTTTTGCAACCCATTCAGCTTTAGCACTCTTGTTAAAAAATTGTCTTCCACACTTGTGTTTAGCATACAATGTCTTGATTCTAAATGTGGTTGATGTTAACACTTTACTACACAACACAATGTAATTCATTGTGCCTTGTCCTTGCAAACAACCTTACATCTCACTGCATCATTTTTCTCAAATCTCACATCCCTCCCATTCAATATATTATGTTCCAAAATAGAACTCTTGAACTGCTCTAATGAAGAAAATTCCACACCCACCTTGAACTTAAAATCCTTAGATAATTCATTTTCCTCATTAAACCTAACAACCCTAGGCCTATCATCACCACTGTCATCTTCAACACCATTATCAATCTCATTAGTCAAATACTCATCTTCAATGACATGTTCCTTACCCTTTTCTTGTGTAATCAAACAAGTTTTCATAGCCTCACTAGAGCCTGCAACATCTGCACCATCTGTAGTAGGTTGATTTATGGGTTGACCTCCCAAAGCCTCTTCAAAACCCTCATCAAAACCTTCATCAAATTCATTCATCTTTTCTTCTTCATTGTCCTCAAACTGGATATCCTTCACATACTCATCACTTGAACCCTCATCACTAGTTGGTTCAACATCATCTTCAACCAATGTACCCTTGTTCCTCTTTCTTACATTCTTCGTAAATGTTGCATCCCATGTGTTTGGTTTGGGCTCAGCATATATTTCAATATCACCTGTTGGAATGGTATAAACAAAGGCAGCTAACTCAAATTCATCACTATCACCCTTAAATGGTTTTAGGCCAGTTTCCATACTTCCATCACCATGTTTCCACCACATCCTAACATTTTTTTAATCAAACCCAGGATTCATTCCCTTAATTAAATCACAGGCATAAAAAGATAACCAAGAACTAGAGTCATGACCAATAAAAGCATAAACTTTGCCACAGTCGTAGGTTAAAATTGGATCTTTTACAAAACGGCCCTTTGTATAAAATATTACCTTAAATAAAGCCATCCCTAGAAAATGGAGTGAAAAGGACAGTAAACATTGGACCCACAAATAACAATTGAATATGGAAAACCCTACTATGTCAATACACTACAAAGATAAATAAATAGACCACACCAAAATTTGATAAAATGAAATCTAATCTTAAACAACTGGACCTACCTCAAATTCAATGTCGAGGGACCACAAGCATGCACCTTTCAACTTGTTTTTGGGACCACAAAGCTACCACGATAATACTGTAAGTACGAGTCTGTAATCACAACAAAAATACACAATATGTGATGATTAGAATATTGAACCAACTTTAACACTTGAATGGACGAATAAAGATGGAAGTATGGAGCGAACATTCACCTCCTTCTAAGGACATACCTAACAGTGGAAGGAGATGGACTTTACTAGGGTTTCCTTCAACGAAAAACTCCTTTGTGTTGCTATCTTTACTCTAAGTGCATATAAGACTTTTTTTAATGTGCCAAAATGATGTTAATAATGTGGCATTCGATTACTCAACATAACAACTTTAAAAAAATTAAAAAAATGCTAACTCATCATCCACGTCAGCGTCCGTTAAATGAAATTGACGACATGAATGAAAAATAGGGACAAAAAACTTTATTGGGACGATTCTTTGAACAAAAATGTTTCAGAGCCTAAAACCGGATTTTGATATATTTACAGGGATTAAAAACATATTTAACCCTTACTAAAATAACAATAAATTTTAATAAAAATAAAAAAAGAAAAGAAATAATTGATAAAAATTAAAGAGGATAAAGAAGAAAAATTAAAAGGAGTTGTAAAGAAATAAAATATAATAAATAGAGAATTGATTCTACTAAATTCAAAAGCTAGAAATTGTAGTTTCTAAGAGAATTGTTTTTGGAAGAGGAGAATTTAATATGTCACCCCCAAAATTATACATGACATCCCCCAATTTTTTTATTCCACTTTTATCCTTAGATGAGTTGAACACAATTTCCGGACGAAGTTTTTGGTAGAAGGATTGAAATTTCGGGTACCACCTAAATTTTCGGTATATCCCTATAAAATTTGCGGTACCATAAATTTGCGATAGTGTATTTACAATTTTCGGTGTTCCTGGAATTTCAATTAATTTGAAATTTTTGGTAGTATTAAAAATATGGTTTTTTGAATGACTGAGATTATGCCGACATATTTGGATGGTTCTAATTGCACTGACACATTTGTGTGGTCTAGAATGCATCATCATTTATATAAATAAGGGTATTTGTTATAGAGAAAATACAACTCAAAAAACACCTCTTCCTCAATTTCAGATTAAAGCAGAAGTGTATTACAATGACAACAACCCTCATGTTGAATTCAAGCTTCTAGATGTCTCCGAATCCTTTGCCACCTTGAAAGAAACGTTAAATAATTTGTTGTCTGATTCCGATAACATAAGGGTGACAAAGGTAGAGTTTCAGGAGGATTGGATTGATACAAATGGAAGGGTGAAATATAACCTAATCGAGTTGAAGAATGATGAATATGTGAAGGCCATGTGGAAATAATTTCTTCGTAGGATAACTAAAGGACCGATCGAGTTGGATATGCATATCTGAAGATCCGTCGACGATGTAATGAAGTGTCTGAAACGTACAGAATTATCTGGTAGTGCCTAGGTTTTCTTGTTTAGTTGTTTTTGGTTTATGTTTGTTGTACTTTTTTAGGTTTTCACCAAAATATTATGCAACAAATAATAAGTTTGTTTGTCACAAAATATGCACATAATACAACCAAAATAAAATAGATCTACATGGGCCATCCACGGGCTACATCGATTAACCTAGCTAAACCTCTATAGATCTCACCATTTGGATTTATCAAACCCATGAGACTGCCAGCATGAACTGCAATAAATTGGAGGTGGTTGTCCTGATCTCCTGCAGGTGATGGTGGTGGTGGTGGTGGCTTGGTAGATGGGCTAGCACTAGAAGGCCTCAGAACATCAGATGTTGCAGTCGGTGGTATGACCCGAGGGTGTGACACACTGTGAAACTACTCCAGGTATACATCCTCGCACTGCCCAGGCTGCTGAACCTCAACGACTGTATCCATGATCTCACAAGGGGAGGTGAGAATGTGACTCTGAAACCATCTATCAATTCCACCAGTTGGAGACGCTGGAACTGAACGAGGGATGTCTTGTACATAACCATACTGGCATAGACACCTCTCAGGCAAGTGTCTAGCCACATGGATCTCTCATCCAATATACCTTGAATATAAAGTAGATATCTCAGATAGACGATGAGGGCGATGAGATGTATATGGTGTCCAGACAACATCATCCAAGGTCAGAGCGTCAAGCCTCCTCAAGTACTCCATTAAACCTTATGGAATGACTTGCTTGGCATTCCATCTCTTCGCACATGGCTCAGGTATCGTGACACGCTGGATCTTCTGCTCACAGATGTGAGAGAAGTGCGCGTATATCCAACACTGCATAAATAAAAACCAACAAATAAATACACACAAATAATTAATAAAAACCAACAAGTAAATTATAGTTTACCTAGAACAAGCTGAGGTAACCAGCAAGCTGTCTGGTCTCAGGACGAGAAGCAACGCCAAGTGTCATGTACAATATGGTCAATGACGCCACTCCCCAAGCCCAACATAGAGTGTCAAGTGCGCTGAAGAGAAACAAGTATCGAACATCAATATAAACTCCAGACTTGTCTGCAAGCAGCCTCGTACCTATGTGCCTCCACAAGATCTTTATACAAACTCCTTAGCCAAGACATTCGAAGGTGAAATCCCCGAGTCTCACCAAACTCCTTTAGCACCTCCGCCTCAGAACACTCCAAATCCTCCATAGCCATGCACGTGGCTATCGCCTGATCCCTATAAACATGTGTAAAAAATGTATCAGCAATCGGAATGTGAAAGAGGGTGTCTACATCATCTAAAGTCGGCGTCATTTCCCTAAATGAAAGATGGAAGGATGATGTCTCTGAGTGCCACCTCTCAACAAAAGTTGATAAAAGAGAGGCGTCCAACATGGTCAAGGAGAAACCAGCAAACTCTAGGAGATGGTACTCGCTAACGATCCTCTTCACCTCCTCAGACATGAGACTCTCAGGAAAGTTCTTCAACTTCGAATCATGAGAAGCGACCTTCAACACCAGACGCTCGTGTAAGAAGCAAAAACAAATTATTATACATCAAATCTTGTAAGGAAAAATAAAAATTCTGCAATTAAACAAAACAAAAAATATATACCTCGCCTTGCCATATCCTATAAGCGACATGGTCCACAAATCCTGTCAGCATGGACCTGTCTGAAGGTCCTCCAGGGAAACCTCCATCAGTGTGTACTGATGGCTCTGTAGACGCGCGAGTCGTGGCGTCTGTATCAGCGGGGGACACCTCATCAACTCGATCAACAACAATCTCCTGCTCAGGTTCCACACCACAGGCTCCACAATGTGCTCCTCAACTATCGACTCCACAATAGGAGCGGGAGCCTGTACCTCCTCAGTAGGAGCCTGTACCTCCGCAGTAGGAGCCTACACCTCCTCAGTAGGATCCAATACCTCCGCAGTGGATACTCTATGATCCCAACGGTAGGGTGCGCGAAACTGCACATTCTGCTCAGCCATCCGTTTCCGGTGAGAACTGATCGGAGGATGACGTCCAGCCTGTAGCTCTAAAGCTTGTGCTTCGTCAGCACGAGCTTCAACATTAGCTCTATTAGTGTTCTATCCCGCAATAGAACCATCTTTGTCTCTGGTCCTCACTGCAAAATAAGAAAATATCAAGAAATATATAAAATATCGAAAAAAATTTAAATTTCCGATAATTTTTCAAAAAAAATTGAACTACCAGAAATTTCAAAATTTCCGGTATTATGTGACACACCAAATTTTTTAAAATTTCTGGTATAAATGAAAATACCAGATATTTCGAAATTTCCGATATGAAAATACCAGATATTTTGAAATTTCCGGTACAAAGTATCGAAAATTTCACAAATCTACCATAAGTTCTCCCTTGTTCGCAAAATTTCTAGTATCGCCTTCGAAATTTTTGATATCACCCAAAAATTTGAAAAATTCAATTGTCAACGTGAATTTGAAATCTGTGTTGAATAATTTGAGTCTAGACAATTTAGTTTTTTCATACCATTTAGAGGGGGGTGTCATGTGTAATATGAGGGGTGATAAATTAATTTCTCTTGAAAGAGGAAAATTGATTTTGGAAAAATATCCAAACGAAAAAAAATTAATTTTCAAGTTGAAGTGAATTAGAAGTGTGCTTTTGAAATTTGTTGAAGCAATCCAAACAGACACATAGAAGCCATATCTAGTCATTGTCTTAACCATGTTTGTGTGTCTGTTTTTTTTATTATTTTTGTTTAATCTCTAAATGGTATAGACATCTATTGCATTTTTATTATTTCTTTTGTCTTCTTTGGATGAGGCGGTATCTAGTCATATTCAAAGCAAAAATAATATTAAAAAGGTGTAGAAATGGGTAAGTTTGGTGACCAAAAACCTGAAACACTTCATTCATGACATATTGATGTTAACATACAAGTCATTTGATTAAAGTAAACTCAATTATTAACTAGGCTAATGGAGACTCAGAAATGTTTTACTCTTCTTTTATGTAGGCTTAAAAGTTGACAAATTCTTTATAATACTTCGTATTGGACTCTTCCTTTTTCAAATTTTGGCATCCGGTTTTGCGACTGATCCAAGATAATCAATCTCACCGTCTATCTGTGAATGACCGTTTAAAACCAAAGCAAAAACTCTATATAGACGTGACTCAACTCATAAATTATTTGTACATGACGGAATTTGAACCTGATACCTAAACACACTCTTAAAACACAAGTCTTCGGAACGAACCCCGGGGGTTTAATTTGGACTCTTCCTTATCTCATTCACTTTTCAATATCAATTTCTCTGTTCCACGGTCCACCCCCAAACACGTTTTCTGATATGAATGAGACTCTTTCAATTTAAACAATAATACTAACTAAATAAATCACCACTTGCAAGGTTGTGTTAAACAATATTATTTTGATTAAGTCCAAGTTTAGCAATATTCTTCAATATTCTGGGTTTCATGGTCAGAAATTTTACACTGCATGGCAGCCATTTTATGATTATTTTAACATAAGAAAGTGTATGTTACATCCACATTAATTGTTTCATAAATCATATACTATCATGAAATCAATGCCTTTAAGGCACAAGTGTCATCACATATAAACTATAATGATCAGAAAAAGTGACTATAGTAGCAGAAGAATGTTTCATCTATGGTTATTTACCATCAAATTCATATACCTTTTCTATTTTGCTGTAGGCCAAACCAACACCAATTCACAAGAACTACTTGATTATAGATATGATTGTTTGGACCAATCTTCTACTCCTCCCTCTACAACATATCAAACCAACCTCAACAGTTTAATCTCTTCATTGTCATCAGATTCTGCAACAAGTAATGGTTTTGGAAATAAGACTTCAGGTAGTGATCAAAACAATATAGTTTACGGGCAATACCTGTGTCGCGGCGATGTTAATACAAGTCTTTGCCATTCATGTGTCCAAAACTCTAGCAGATTGCTGAAACAACACTGTCCTAATAATGCTTCAGCAATTTTGTGGTACCTTTTTGTCTTTTAAGGTACTCAAATCAGAATTTCTTTAGTAACCTTACTATAAGACCAAGGATTCCTATGTTTGATGCAACACAAAATTTAACTAGTGCCGGTGAATTTGATAGTGATGCAAGGATTTTGATGAATGGTTTGATACAGATGGGGTCACAGACACCTTTGATGTTTGGTACACATATGTTTAACATAAATGGTACTCAAAGAAGGTATGGTTGGGTACAGTGTAGTAGAGATATTACTAGTGAGGAATGTGGAACTTGTTTGAGTAATATGCTCGAGGATGTTGAGAATTGTTGCGAGGAGAAGAAAGTATGGAGAGTTTTTTCTCCAAGTTGTATTATGATGTATGAAACTCAGCCATTCTTTCTAAATGATTCTAATGCTCCTGCGCCTCAACAAGGTATGATTCTATTTCTCTTTCTAAGGCCTAAAATAATCTGGGGCAAACTCCATAACGAATTATCTACGTAAGCCCTAAAATGACAAGTGTTTCCACTCCATTTAACATTGTCCTGTCTTGTTATTGCAGCCAAAGAAAAGGACGGAACAAAGTCATGGATCATAATAGTCATTGTAGTAATCGGAACAGTAGTAGCAGCTCTACTCGCTTTGAGCGCATACTATTTATGCGGCTTAAAGCATAGAAAAAGTAAGCACTAAATCTCAACAGTTCTTAAATCTGAGACTTTCAACAATTAAAGGTGGCTTTTAGCATGGAAAAATGTCTCACATGGCCTATGTGAACCGATGCTTGAAAGTTATTTGAAACTCTAAGAATGATCAATGCTGATTTCCGCAAGTAGAAACTCATGGGATTATCCGTCTTTAGGATAAGAGGGTGATCCAAGCGGTGCAGGTTCAGCAAAAAACAAGGAAAACATCTTGATTTTGTGAATTAGCATCATCTGGTCACTCTCTTTCCTAATGACGTGGAGAACCCCGAACTTTAGTTTAAAGGTCTACGACGAAGTTTCAAGCATCAATTCACCGTAGGTTACATGTGACACTTCCCCATCCTAACAACTCCCTTATTCTTGTATGTATTCTAATAATTCCATCTTTTCAGATAGAAGAAACTATATGCAAAACCTTAGTCCAATCTTTTCTCAAGATCAGTCTGACATCGAGGAAACTGGAAATAGTGACCTATCTATGATGCCTTTGAGTACTATTCTGAAAAGTACGAACAATTTTAGTGATGAATATAAATTAGGGAAATGTGGATTTGGAACTGTTTACAAGGTAATAAACTAGATTAACATACATAACAGTTGATATATTTTATTTGTTAGATTTCTTCCCTTACAACTTTCTTACACAAAATTTGAAAAATGTTTTAGGGTGTTTTAGCTGATGGAAAGGAAATTGCTGTTAAAAGGTTTTCAAAAACATCAGTTCAAAGTGTGGAGGAATTAAAAAACGAAACAATATTGACTGCCAAACTGCAGCATCGGAACCTTGTGAGACTATTGGCTTGCTGCATTGAGCAAAATGAAAAGCTTCTTATCTATGAATACTTGCCTAATTCAAGCCTTGATTTCCACCTATTCGGTATGACTCCCCAACAATGAACATGCTTTCAATTACCTTTCTCGTCATTTTTTTAACTGTTTGAATATGTCCCGTATATATATTTTCATCAGATATGGTGAAGGGTGCACAACTAGATTGGAAACAACGATTAAGTATTATTAATGGGATTGCAAAAGGGCTTCTATATCTTCATGGAGACTCTAGGCTCAAAGTTATTCATAGAGACTTGAAGGCTAGCAATATACTGTTAGATCATGAAATGAATCCGAAAATCTCAAACTTTGGACTAGCAAGAATATTTGGAGGAGACCAGGATGAAGCAAGTACAATTAGAATCGTAGGAACTTAGTAAGTATAAACTAGTTTGCTTTCTTTTATTAGTTCGATAATGTATACTTCCTCACATGAAGTATAGCATCAAATTTTAATAGCATATTTCACATGGACTAATAAGAAAGGCAAGTTTTATCGAATGAAGTCATACAGTTAAAATATTACATCTTAACGAAAAACTATTTTCTCTTGCTAAAAGATGTTATGTTTTATCGGAAGGAAAGAAAAAAAAAGCGAAGGGTAATTTCAATTCTAGTCAGTTGAATTTTACTGATACATTGATTTTGAGCAGTGGATACATGGCTCCAGAATATGCTATGGAAGGATTATTTTCGGTGAAGTCAGATATTTTCAGCTTTGGTGTTCTTTTGCTAGAGATCATCAGTGGAAGAAAAAGCAGCAAATTCTATCTTTCAGAGGATGGACTGAGCCTTCTCGTATATGTAAGTTCATAATATATGCTTGCATTCACTTTTTTTCTAAAGAAAAAAATAGTTGCAACTTAAATCTAATGCATGTATAATTATAGGCATGGAACCTTTGGCATGAAAGAAAAGAAATAGAGTTGATGGATCCATTGATAGAAAAGACATGCGTACCTGGTGAATATCTGAAGTGTATACATATTGCACTATTGTGTGTACAAGAAGATGCAGCAGATAGACCTACAATGTCAAGTGTTGTTCACATGCTTGTAAGTGACACACTGACTCTCCCCGATCCTACACGCCCTGCATTTTCTGTTGGAAGAGCTGTCGTCGAACGGGCTGTTGTTGACCGAGAGTCTTCATCAAATACTTCTATCTCTGCCAATGAAGTAACCTTGTCTGAATTGAGTCCTAGATGAACAATGAAATTGTAGATATGTACTGACATGATTGTGACTAGTCTCAACTTGAGTGGATGTTCTGAACAAAGGATTATATTGCTAGTTGGTACTCTATGTGTTGGTTTGCATTCCTTAGTTATCATTTTAATTTATAGGAGGTTCACAACCATAGATAAGCAATAGCTCAGCTGCCAACATTTAAAAAAAGACTTGTGTGCATTTTGAGTCACATATAGGACCATTTTGATTTAGTATCTAGCAGTCAGCTTTATCGTTGATCATACGATTTATTTGTTAATGCAAATTCAAGAGCCGTATCAATAAAGTGAGTCTCTATAAGGGTCATTTGACATATTTTTGTTTCTTACATGACCTTATGTGACATGCAGGAATCTGCGTGGTTGTTATATTCCTTCAGAGTTCAGATACAATACAAGTATGTCCATACCGGAAAACTTCTAATAGAAGATATTAAGTGATCCATTATATCAAGGGCTATATATAGACATTGGTCCCTTTGGTGGAAACTATTCATGTAGCTCTAGAAGCAACGATACAATACAGTTGCGAAAGTTTGGTAATAAGTTGTTATTAATGGTCCCTTTGTTTTGTTATTGTCATCTGCATTGCATATATATTGCAGCTGTATTAAAAGAAAACTTGTTAGAATTTTGTAAGCTACCTTCGAGTTTCTTAGAACATATAATTACAATTATTTATCGTCAAACTATGATCTATTCCCTTAGCTAGCTATACCCTTAGCTCGCTAACTAATGACTATTATTATTATTTGGTGACAATATAATACAATTTTTGTCTTACTCCTTTATTTCTTAGAAAAAGGGCTCCAGGTAATTTGGAGATTGGAGAGTTGGAAGGTAGGTAAAGTTTGTAGGTTAAGCTATACTTGTTCTTTTGTTATAAGCTAAAATGATTTTAAAAGATCATATGCTAGAAAAGTGATGTCAATTTAATAAAAATCTGAATGATGTTTATAAAATTTAAATGAAAGGTTAATGTTATTATGGGTGAAATACAATCTGTCAAACCATTCCATCACTAGAACTTGTCTTATGTGTTGATTATTGCTGTTGATAAAAGATTCCCGCAGGATATTCGGTATTGTCAAGATTGGACGGTGATCATACTCGATGTATTGTGCCTGTATTTGTATGTATCTGTTGCAACTTGCAACAATTTGAATTATGAGCTTGTTGCCCAATATATAGTGTCGAAATATCACCATTTCTTCGGTTGTTTGTGTATAATTCCCTCACATATGTTGATTGTCTTTTCATATTCAGATTGATATTTTTTTGGAAAAAATAAGGTGCGCTTTGATCAGAACAACCCTAACACTAGAACCTGATACATCAGTTTTAAACATGAAAACCTGTGAAAAAGCCAATATTGGGGCCTATGTAATTGCATTTTGTAACCTGTAGAAGGAAACTGGCCTCATCATTCCAAACAAATTATCCTTCTTCTACAATATGGTGAGGGGAAAATAACTGTTTAAGGTTGGAAGAGATGCAACATACTGACATTGTCATAACCCCATAAATAAAAGCTATCACACCGTGATACTTCTAAAAATGGTTTATTCTACTAAGAACAATGAGGAACAAACAAACCTTCACAAATGCCAAAAGAATCCTCCTCAATACTAACAACTGCCATTCTGTTTTTAGTGAGATGCAAAATGGTACAACTGAACAATTCTGTTTTTAGTGTGAGATGCAAAATAGTACAACTGAACAATTTGGACATGATGACCATTTCCTCCGAAATTCAAAAACATTTGAGATGCAAACTTAGTGTTTTAAAATCTGGACCAATCAATCCAATCGGTTCAATCGCAAACTAGTAATCAAAGCAGTTTGGTCCTCTTACCAGACTAGATATGCACTTAATCCGTTATGACATCATCAAACTGATACTGAACCGATTATAACCAGACAAATCACGCAAATCACCAATGTTTTAAAATCTGGACCGGACCGGTCAATTCGATGGATTTAACCATAAACCAGTAGTCAAGGAGGTTCGTCTTAGATCAAGCACCTACTATTAAGCTAAAAGCAACTATTGTTAGTAAGAGGATAATTATATTTTTTTTTATAGTGTAGAGCTCTCAAGGGGTTGTACCTAGCACATTTTAGACGCCATGGATTGAGATGTTAATCCATCGCCATGGATTAAGATGTTAATCCATAAGTTTATCCATAATTTTGCTCTGATACCAAAGTAATTGATAAAACTGGAGAAAATAATTCTATTGTATGCAAAAAGAACTAGCAATAACTGGAATCTAAGACAAGTCCCTTGAATATGACAAATCGACTGTTGTCACTCAACTAATTAAAATTTTATGGCAAAGTCTTGAAAGGTGTTATAGTTATTATAATTTAAAAGGTGATTTATTTAAGATAAACATATATATTCTTATGTAATTTATTTTAAAATTTAAATTATATCACATCTTTTAATAAGAATAGAGTTAATAGTCATGCAATTCAACCAATGACTTATTGATTCGACCGATAATCTATTAATCCGTACCATGACTGAATATGACTTGTGCGAGTTTTAAAATATTGACTCAAGCTAAAGCATTCAAACCATAATTATCAAATCGAGACTCAAATCTTATATCAACGAACATTTTATCAATCATACATGTTCAATAAAAATATGACATTTTAAAATAAAAATAAGTGACATTTAGAGTGTTAATGTAGGAAAAAACTTAGGCACACCAAAACATAACACAATATCAATAACAACACACCATAACGGAATCGCGGTGTGGCAGCCATGGGAAGAGGTTTAGGAGTGCAAAATATTATAGCTGCCATTATAGGATATCAAAAATGCCATGCTCTAATTGACGCTTGGCCATCCAACCATTTGAAAGCGAGGATATCCAAGAGTTTCCTGATATGCTTCTCGAACCAATTTTTATTTCAGTAGTTAATTTTATCCTATGTTCTCAACACCCATCTAGTCTCCTTCTTTAAATGTTTATAATGGCGCTGAATTCCAAACCAAAAGTCACGAAATATCATGTAAGCTTAAATGTCAAGGCTTTATTAACAACATCTTCAATGTTCCTAATCTTCGCTGTAGATTTTATTAAGCCACGTAATCTTGAAGTAATTTATCCAATTTTCACTTCAATGATACAACTTTAAAGAATTAATATTAAGTTTTATAATTTTATTTTATATATTAATATTTTATTCATATTAAATAAAATAAAATTTAAAATAAAGTTTAAAATTATATAAACTAAAATTAATATAAAATAAAATAAATTCAAATTAAACTTAAAATTTTAAATAATAATTAAAGTTAATATCAAATATATGACATATAATTAAAAACAATAAAAATAAATAACATCACATAATTAATCAAATTTAAATTTCGTCATATTCATGTAAAAAACGTTCTCAAATATGCTCGACTAGATCTCCTTGAAGTTGACGATGAACTTGTTTTTCATGAAGGCTTGCTCTTTTTTGTAGTTTTCTTGCAAGATTCGGATGAAGATCGTTAAATATTTCAATTGTTGAGTTGTTGTTATCTATATTATCATAAGAGTAATCAAAATCACCTCCATATGTGTGTCGTTCGTCTTCAACAATCATATTGTGCAATATGATGCAAAAATATATGGTATGCTTGAGATTTCATGTGCCATGCGCGCGTTGGACCACCTACAATTGCAAATCGAGATTTAAGCACTCCAAATGTTCGTTCACATCTTTTCTAGCTGATTCTTGATGTTGTGCAAATAATTTTCTCTTTTCTCCCTGCGGCATTGAAATGGTCTTGACAAATGTAGCCCACTCAGGATATATATCATCTGCTAAATAATATCACATATTATAGTGTCCCATTAATGGTATATTGTACAAAATAAACGCGCCCTTCCAAAATATCGTTAAACACGTTGGATTGGTTTAGCACATTAATGTCATTGTTTGAACCTGCAAAACCAAAAAAATGCATGTCAGATCCATAAGTCTCGTGATGCCACATATTCAAGCATGACTGTGGGCTTTCCATGATCACCTCGACAAAATTGTCCTTTCCATGCAACATGACAGTTTTTCCATTCCCAGTGCATACAATCAACGGAACCCAACATACCTGGAAAGCCACTTGATTCTCCCATTTGTAAAAGATGTTCAACATCAGTGTTGTTTGACCTTCTTAGATATTCGGCCCCGAATACATCATCCACGCCCCTAACAAATCTTTCTAAGCACTCAACTGAAGTGCTTTCACTGATTCGAACATATTCGTCTACAATGTCAGCGGGAGACCCATATGCCAACATACAAATAACAGATGTGCATTTCTGCAATGGTGAAAGACCCATTTTACCAGCTGCATCGACTCTCCTTTGAAAATATGCATCATGATTTCCAAGGGCATCTACAATTCGAATAAAGACATACCTATGCATTCTAAACCTTTTACGAAATTGAACATCTGTGTATACTGAATTTTCTGAGAAGTAGTCATTGAATAATTGAATGTTCCCTTCACGACTTCGATCAATCACTGTTCTTCTTTTTCGCCTAGAGGAAATTCCAGATTGACGTTCCTTCTCGAGCATTGACATTAGTAGTTCTTCATCAGTATTATCCATAAATTCTTCTTCAATCAAGTCCCAAAAGAGATCATCCTATTAGTGTTGACAATATATATTATAATTACAATTCTTACCGCATTTCTGTATGATTCAATGAATTTCAAATAACCTAAATTGAATGTCCATGCGTTTTTTTTATTGCCACTGTTACAATTTCCCCATATTTTCTTCTGTTGATTCTCGTTTTTTCACAGGATTCAATTTAACCCAGCGATAAGGAAACATTACTCATCATGAATATATTCAGGTGAGGCTTGTTATTTAAAGATGTATCTTCTACAGACCCAACTCTAATGATAAATTTTACAGGTTGGTAAGGGAACAGATGTTGGCCTCAATCAAATTGCACTATTTGAGGGGAAGGTTTCAAGTGGTAATGGTGAACAAGTTCTCAGTCGGGATATATACAGACTTGGGCAACTTTTTTATTTCTTTCGAATGATGTCTTTTTTACTTCACAACAGTTGGATACTACTTTTGTACCATGGTATGTCATTCATGCATCACCTTTTTAATTTTTTTATCGATAGATGCACAAGGATCAAATTGAAATAACTTTGAATAAAAAATAAGGAAACAAGACTTTTGTAAAAATTGTTTAGACTTAAGAGTCGCATATATTATCGATCAAGTAATAAGAGTAAACTTGATAATATGTATCTTTGAGACTTAATCGAGGTGCTTGAGTGAGGCCAAATCTAATTTATGGACAAAGTGGTAAATTTGGCTAAAATTTTGGTTTAACTCAGACTACAACAATTTTACTCAATTAAACCCTTTAAATACTTTTAATGGTCATGATCATCCTTATTAAGTGTGGGTTGGACCTTATTCATCCTTATAAAACCGACTTGTAAGGTGAGGATTGCCTCCACTTATAAACACAACACATGTCATTTTGAACCTCAGCCATGATATCACTAACAAAATATCCTCCGTGATGGAAATCAACATAAAATTCATCCCCAACCAGTTGACCTATTAACATCAACAACAAACAGACCCAACATGCAAATAAGCAACAAACCCTAAGAAGAACACTACCCTTGCTACTATCACAGTTAATCCTAAACTAAAATCAATATATACAATTAAACATGACAAAACATACCTCAACTTCACAATTTTGTGACCTTCTATGTTATCGTCGTCTCTAATTGCGTATCCTTCTCCTTCAACGTCCACTGCGTTCACTGAAGGTTAATTAGGAATTAGGGTTGGAGCAAATTAATTGTGATTGAAATGTTATAACTGTAACACCCCAGTTTCTATTATTTGATTTATTTAAATTTGGGAAATTATTTTATTAGGATTAATAAAATAAAAAGGAATTATTTATTTTGAAATATGGAGAAAAATAAAAGAAATAAGAAAATGCTGAGTTTTAAGTTATTGGGCTTGGATGTTGTTAGTAAAGAGTGGGGGTGCAAAAGAAGTAAAGTTATGTTTTGGAACTCAAGTTAGTTTTCTCATTTTTCACGATAAACAGAAGTTGGAATTTGGGAAAATAGAGCTCTGAAGGTACGAGGAGCGGAGAACGAAGAACATCGCTCAAGAACTCAAAGCTGCTAATTGATAAGGTAAGGGGGGCTATAACTCGATTTACCTTTGTTTATGGGTTTATGTACGGTTGATTCGGGTAATTGTAGGGAAACCCCAATTGTTAGATGTTTCTAGGAATCGATACCCTTAGGATTGAACCTTGTTAGAAAAGGGTCAGGTTCCCAATTGTCATGAATCGATTAGGAATTTTAGGTCCCAAATGGTGAATTGGGAGTATATCTAATGATCGTGAATTTACCTTGGAAGTTATAGGGATAACCTCAGTGTCAGTAGATTTCCCCAAAGGGACGGTTAATCCCCGGTTAAGGTTACTATAATGATTGTTGGTATTTTGGATATGGTGGTGTTGTTGTGAGTTGTACAAACCTGATGTCGTTAGGTACCGAATTACGCGTTTGGCGGGCGTTTTCCCGCGTTTGGACTGCTGTTTCTGAGCTGCTGCAGGTTCAGGAAAATCCTGTTACGCGCTCAGCAACACGGGTCGTGTTGCACAACACGGGTGCCCGTGTTGCTCTTCTGTGTTGGGAGATGGTGTGCTCTGGTTGCACAACACGGGCCGTGTTGCACAACACGGGCACCCGTGTCAGATCCCCTGTACTGATAAAAAAATAAAATGTGCGTTTTTCTGGACGTGCTGCACAACACGGGCCGTGTTGCACAACACGGGCACCCGTGTTGCTCTGCTGTGATGATTTTTCTGAATTTTGGTTTCAGTGTTTTGATGTTGGAATTTTATTGCCATGCTTTTGGATAATGTTATCGAGCATGAACTATGATATAATTTGATGTGATTGATTGATGTTTAGATAGTATGCTGAGTGATTACATGCTATCCGTAACTTGATATGATTGATGTTTAAATAGTATGCTGAGTGGTTACATGCTATTCATATCATGTTATGTTTGATATTGTTGATGTGCATGATATGTTGATCGATGTTCATAGTATGCTGAGTGTTACATACTTCCATATCATGTTGCATTTGTTAATTCCCATTGTGTGGAATTAACATGGTGGCCAATATACGTGTCCGCGATTTAATGGAACGTTGAGGTGGTAGCCGTGTCCGCGATATAATGGAACGGTGAGTTATCCGTGACCCGAGATTTAATGGGGCAGTGAAGTGGTACCACATGCATGGGTGTGTTGCATTAGCTTAAATATAACATGAATGGATGATTCTCCCAATGTTGTATTTGATTGTTTGTATGTATGTATGATTGATAAATGGTTGACGATGTTTGATGATTACTTGCAAATATGAAAAGTAATATGTTATGGATATATGAATTGTGAAGGTTTTTGTAAACTATGAAATATGCTAATTATTGGGTGATGCTTATGATTTCATGAATTGATTGTTATGAACGTATAACCAAATGTATACTTGGGATGCTCACCCTTACTGTTGAATATTTCAGATTAAGGAGCTTCGTTCAGGTGATTGGCGAAGGCTTATCGTGTCTAGTTTAGTTTCGTTTTAGTATGTCCGGGTCATGCTCTGATAGTTGTAACTCCGGGAACGTTTGGTTGTCGAGCTGCTTTAGTCGGACTCGTTTATTCCCTTTTTATTTGTTATAATATGATGTTGACTTTCCAGGTGTTAATTCCTGATGATTTGGAAATTATTATAACATTTGATTTTATTAATTAAAGTATTCCGCTGTGTAAACATGTATGAGTTACTACTAAAATTATGCATGACAGGAATTTGTTTTATAAAAAAGAGAATTGTAGCATCCTCGATTATACATGTACTCTGAGTTTATAATTTTAATTAATTGCGAAAATTTTATTCGGGGTTTTTAGAGGGTGTTACAATAGTGGTATCAGAGCATAGTCGGTCGTTGCGACAGAGTCTTGAGTCAGTCATCCCTTTTGTATACGATTAGTGTAAAGTAACACTGTCGATACTGTATTCTAATGAAGAGTATGTTTTGATTCTCAGGAATATGGCTGGAGGAGGTAACGGACGAAATGATGCTGCACTCGCTGAGGCTTTGGGGATGTTAGCTGGTGTACTTGCTGGAAACCCAACTGGAGGCGTGATTGGTGCTGATAGGCAATTGGGAAATTTCCAAAGGAACAATCCTCCGTTGTTCAAAGGTACACATGACCCTGAAGGTGCTCAGAAGTGGCTGAAGGAAATCGAAAGGATTTTCCGTGTGATTGATTGTGCTGAAGATCTGAAAGTCAGATATGGTACGCATATGTTGGCAGAAGAGGCCGACGACTGGTGGGTTGCCACAAGGACCGAAATGGTTCAGGATGGAGAGGCACTGACTTGGGCTAACTTCAGAAGGACTTTTCTGAGGAGGTACTTTCCTGAAGATGTTCGGGGAAGAAAGGAAATTGAATTTTTGGAGCTTAAGCAGGGCAATCTGACTGTTAGTGAGTATGCTACTAAGTTCACTGAACTGGCAAAGTATTATGCGCACTACAACAATGATGAGGCTGGAGAATTCTCTAAATGTATCAAATTTGAGAATGGTCTCCGAGATGAAATTAAGCAGGGAATCAGGTACCAGCGTATTCGTAGATTTTTTGATCTGGTGGATTGTAGCAGAATCTTGGAAGAAGATATTACCAAGAATAGGTCGTCTCACTCTCGTGGGGCTGTTGACAAAAGAGGAAAGCAACATATGGACCGTGGCAAGCCATATGGTAGAGATAACCAGAGATCAGGCTGTTGGAAAAGGCCTAGTGGGGGAGATTCTAAGGCTCCTATCAGATGCTACCGGTGTGGTGAGTCTGGTCATCACATTCGAGATTGCAAGAGTGATGAGAAGAAGTGCTATAAATGTGGAAAGGCTGGTCATTTGTCCATTGATTGCAAAGGGAAGTCTGTTACTTGTTACAATTGTGGTGAAGAAGGTCACATTCGTCCGCAGTGTCCTAAGCCTAGGAAGGATCAGTCAGGTGGAAAAGTGTTCGCTTTGTCTGGATCTGAGACTACTCCAGAGGATCGATTGATTAAAGGTACGTGTTTTATTCATGGCACACCTTTAGTTGCAATTATTGATACTGGTGCAACTCATTCTTTCATTTCTTTGGATTGTGCTGAGAGGTTGAAACTGGACATATCTGGTATGCAAGGTAGCATGGTTGTTGATACTCCTGCATCGGGTTCAGTGACAACTTCACTTGTATGTAGGAATTGTCCTATTGAGATTTTTGATAGAGGTTTCGGTATGGATTTAGTGTGCCTACCGCTTGAACAAATTGATATTATCCTTGGGATGAACTGGTTGGAATTCAACCGGGTTCATCTGAACTGCTTTGCTAAGACGGTGATTTTTCCAGAAGCAGTTGGTGTCGAGAATTTGACTATGACTGCTAGGCAGGTGCAAGAAGCAATGGAAGACGGTGCTAATGTGTTTATGTTACTTGCTTCGTTAGATGCAACAGGAAAGGTCAGGAGTGTGGAATTGCCAGTGGTGTGTGATTTCCCAGAAGTCTTTCCGGATGATGTTGGTGAGCTACCTCCAGAGAGAGAAGTGGATTTCTCTATAGATTTGATTCCTGGTACGAGACCGGTGTCGATGGCGCCATATCGTATGTCTGCGTCTGAGTTGGCTGAATTGAAGAGTCAGTTGGAAGATTTACTGGAGAAGAAGTTTATTCGTCCAAGTGTTTCACCTTGGGGTGCTCCGGTATTGTTGGTTAAGAAGAAAGAAGGTTCTATGAGACTGTGTGTTGATTACAGGCAATTGAACAAGGTAACCATTAAGAATCGGTATCCATTACCGAGGATTGATGATTTAATGGATCAACTAATTGGAGCTAGTGTATTCAGTAAGATTGACTTGAGATCGGGATATCATCAGATTCGTGTGAAAGCGGAAGATATTCAAAAGACTGCTTTTCGAACGAGGTATGGGCATTATGAATATTCTGTTATGCCGTTCGGAGTTACTAATGCACCTGGTGTTTTCATGGAATATATGAACAGGATTTTTCATCCGTATCTGGATAAGTTTGTTGTGGTTTTTATTGATGACATTCTGATTTATTCCAAGAACGACAAAGAGCATGCAGAACATCTCAGAATTGTGTTAGAGTTGTTGAAAGATAGGAAGTTGTATGCAAAGTTGTCCAAATGTGAGTTCTGGCTGAATGAAGTTAGTTTTCTTGGACATGTGATTTCTAAGAATGGTATTGCAGTGGATCCTACAAAAGTAGAAGCGGTATCTCATTGGGAAGCGCCGAAGACTGTTTCTGAAATCAGAAGTTTTCTTGGTCTTGCAGGTTATTACAGAAAATTTATCGAAGGATTCTCAAAGTTAGCATTGCCGTTGACGAAATTGACTCGTAAAGGACAAGCGTTTATTTGGGATTCTGATTGTGAGAAAGGTTTCCAAGAATTGAAACGGAGATTGACTAGTGCTCCTATTCTGATTTTGCCGAATCCGGTGGAATCTTTTGTGGTCTATTGTGATGCATCTCTATTGGGTCTAGGTGGTGTTTTAATGCAGAATCAACAGGTAGTTGCGTATGCTTCGAGACAGTTGAAGGTTCATGAAAGGAACTATCCTACTCATGACTTAGAATTGGCAGCAGTTGTGTTTGTCTTGAAATTGTGGAGACATTATCTGTACGGTTCGAGATTTGAAGTGTATAGTGATCATAAGAGTTTGAAGTATCTTTTCGATCAGAAAGAGCTCAATATGAGGCAAAGAAGGTGGTTGGAATTTCTCAAAGATTATGATTTTGGTTTGAATTACCATCCTGGTAAGGCAAATGTGGTTGCGGATGCTTTGAGCAGGAAATCCTTGCATATGTCTATGATGATGGTTCGTGAATTGGATTTAATTGAACAATTCCGAGATTTGAGTTTAGTTTGTGAAAGTACTCCGAAGTGTGTTCGTTTGGGTATGTTGAAACTTACTAGTAGTATTCTGGAAGAGATCAGGATCGGGCAGAAATCTGATGTTAATTTAGTTGATAAATTGACATTGATCAACCAGGGTCAAGGTGGTGAATTTAAAATTGATGAGAACGATGTTATGAGATTTGGCGATAGAGTTTGTGTTCCTGATATTGCAGGAATCAAGAAGAGTATATTAGAGGAAGGACATCGCAGTGGGATGAGTATTCATCCGGGTGCCACGAAAATGTATCATGATTTGAAGAAATTGTTTTGGTGGCCGGGAATGAAAAAGGAAATAGCTGAATTTGTGTATGCATGTTTAATCTGTCAGAAATCGAAGATTGAGCATCAGAAGCCGTCTGGATTTATGCAACCAATGTTTATTCCAGAATGGAAGTGGGATAGTATTTCTATGGATTTTGTATCTGGGTTGCCGAGGACTCCTATGAATTGTGAAGCAATATGGGTCGTTGTGGATAGGTTGACTAAGTCTGCTCATTTTATACCGGTGCGAATGGATTACTCGATGGAGAGATTGGCACAGTTATATATTGAGAAAATAGTGAGTTTGCATGGAGTTCCTTCTAGTATTGTGTCAGATAGAGATCCGAGGTTCACTTCGAAATTTTGGGAAGGATTGCAGAAGGCTTTGGGTACTAAATTGAGGTTGAGTTCAGCTTACCATCCTCAGACTGATGGACAGACGGAGAGGACGATTCAATCATTAGAAGATTTATTGCGTGCTTGTGTTTTAGAGCAGGGTGGAGCTTGGGATAGCTATTTGCCATTGATTGAATTTACTTATAACAATAGTTACCATTCGAGTATTGGTATGGCTCCGTTTAAGGCATTGTATGGTAGACGGTGTAGAACACCTTTGTGTTGGTATGAATCTGGAGAGGGTTCGGTAGTTGGGCCAGAGATTGTTCAGCAGACTACTGAAAAGATCAAATTGATTCAAGAAAAGATGAGAGCTTCTCAGAGTCGTCAGAAAAGTTATCATGATAAGAGGAGAAAGAATTTAGAATTCAGTGCTGGAGATCATGTATTTATGAGAGTTACTCCGATGACGGGTATTGGTCGAGCGTTGAAATCTAAGAAGTTGACTCCGCGTTTTATTGGTCCGTTTCAGATTACGGAAAGAGTTGGAGAAGTTGCTTATCGTATTGCTTTACCTCCGAGACTTGCGAATTTGCACGATGTTTTTCATGTTTCTCAGCTGAGGAGATACATCCCAGACCCATCTCATGTAATCCAAATAGATGATGTACAGGTGAGAGATAACCTGACAGTAGAAACATTGCCTATGAGGATAGAAGATCGGGAAGTGAAACAGTTAAGAGGTAAAGAGATAGCATTAGTGAGGGTTGCTTGGGGAGGTCCAGCAGATGGAAATATCACTTGGGAGCTGGAGAGCCAGATGAAAGAGGCTTATCCTGAGCTGTTCGTCTAAGGTATGTTTTCGAGGACGAAAACTCTTTTAGTGGGGGAGAGTTGTAACACCCCAGTTTCTATTATTTGATTTATTTAAATTTGGGAAATTATTTTATTAGGATTAATAAAATAAAAAGGAATTATTTATTTTGAAATATGGAGAAAAATAAAAGAAATAAGAAAATGCTGAGTTTTAAGTTATTGGGCTTGGATGTTGTTAGTAAAGAGTGGGGGTGCAAAAGAAGTAAAGTTATGTTTTGGAACTCAAGTTAGTTTTCTCATTTTTCACGATAAGCAGAAGTTGGAATTTGGGAAAATAGAGCTCTGAAGGTACGAGGAGCGGAGAACGAAGAACATCGCTCAAGAACTCAAAGCTGCTAATTGATAAGGTAAGGGGGGCTATAACTCGATTTACCTTTGTTTATGGGTTTATGTACGGTTGATTCGGGTAATTGTAGGGAAACCCCAATTGTTAGATGTTTCTAGGAATCGATACCCTTAGGATTGAACCTTGTTAGAAAAGGGTCAGGTTCCCAATTGTCATGAATCGATTAGGAATTTTAGGTCCCAAATGGTGAATTGGGAGTATATCTAATGATCGTGAATTTACCTTGGAAGTTATAGGGATAACCTCAGTGTCAGTAGATTTCCCCAAAGGGACGGTTAATCCCCGGTTAAGGTTACTATAATGATTGTTGGTATTTTGGATATGGTGGTGTTGTTGTGAGTTGTACAAACCTGATGTCGTTAGGTACCGAATTACGCGTTTGGCGGGCGTTTTCTCGCGTTTGGACTGCTGTTTCTGAGCTGCTGCAGGTTCAGGAAAATCCTGTTACGCGCTCAGCAACACGGGCCGTGTTGCACAACACGGGTGCCCGTGTTGCTCTTCTGTGTTGGGAGATGGTGTGCTCTGGTTGCACAACACGGGCCGTGTTGCACAACACGGGCACCCGTGTCAGATCCCCTGTACTGATAAAAAAATAAAATGTGCGTTTTTCTGGACGTGCTGCACAACACGGGCCGTGTTGCACAACACGGGCACCCGTGTTGCTCTGCTGTGATGATTTTTCTGAATTTTGGTTTCAGTGTTTTGATGTTGGAATTTTATTGCCATGCTTTTGGATAATGTTATCGAGCATGAACTATGATATAATTTGATGTGATTGATTGATGTTTAGATAGTATGCTGAGTGATTACATGCTATCCGTAACTTGATATGATTGATGTTTAAATAGTATGCTGAGTGGTTACATGCTATTCATATCATGTTATGTTTGATATTGTTGATGTGCATGATATGTTGATCGATGTTCATAGTATGCTGAGTGTTACATACTTCCATATCATGTTGCATTTGTTAATTCCCATTGTGTGGAATTAACATGGTGGCCAATATACGTGTCCGCGATTTAATGGAACGTTGAGGTGGTAGCCGTGTCCGCGATATAATGGAACGGTGAGTTATCCGTGACCCGAGATTTAATGGGGCGGTGAAGTGGTACCACATGCATGGGTGTGTTGCATTAGCTTAAATATAACATGAATGGATGATTCTCCCAATGTTGTATTTGATTGTTTGTATGTATGTATGATTGATAAATGGTTGACGATGTTTGATGATTACTTGCAAATATGAAAAGTAATATGTTATGGATATATGAATTGTGAAGGTTTTTGTAAACTATGAAATATGCTAATTATTGGGTGATGCTTATGATTTCATGAATTGATTGTTATGAACGTATAACCAAATGTATACTTGGGATGCTCACCCTTACTGTTGAATATTTCAGATTAAGGAGCTTCGTTCAGATGCTTGGCGAAGGCTTATCGTGTCTAGTTTAGTTTCGTTTTAGTATGTCCGGGTCATGCTCTGATAGTTGTAACTCCGGGAACGTTTGGTTGTCGAGCTGCTTTAGTCGGACTCGTTTATTCCCTTTTTATTTGTTATAATATGATGTTGACTTTCCAGGTGTTAATTCCTGATGATTTGGAAATTATTATAACATTTGATTTTATTAATTAAAGTATTCCGCTGTGTAAACATGTATGAGTTACTACTAAAATTATGCATGACAGGAATTTGTTTTATAAAAAAGAGAATTGTAGCATCCTCGATTATACATGTACTCTGAGTTTATAATTTTAATTAATTGCGAAAATTTTATTCGGGGTTTTTAGAGGGTGTTACAATAACTATCCTATAATAAAACAAATACCCAATCAACACTGTTAAATGACACCTCAACATCGTTTGTGACACATCAACTTTTTTAGAATGGGGGTTGTGTAAAAGGACAACGATACAAACATTAGTTAACATAAACGACCTACTTGTAGCAAAAAAATATAAAAGGACCACATTGTTACAATTAAATAACTCAAAGGATCCGATAGATAATTTAGCCTATTTATAAATATATGTATTAAATTAAAAATATATTAAGATACTATATATGTATTATATTTATTTTTATATATTTTTGTTATAGTTATAAAGTAGAATATTAAATTTTGTTGACATGAATTAATGTGTATATTTAGGGCCGAATTCAAATTTAAAATCTATTATAAATTTATAAAAATTAAAGTACTTAGAAATGTATTAATTATCTCTCTAACTACAATTAACATGTAATTTAATTTCAATAACTGATTAGGTTTTTTGTATCACTACTATCACCACATTCTTTTGGCAATTAATATTGTTGTATCATAATATTTTAATACATTAATATTTATTTATTATTATTTTTTTTTTTACTTTAATTGCTCCATCAATGAGGCATTTTAAACATCAACCCTATCTCATTCTATCTACTACAGGTTCATGCATAACTTAGGAATTAGAAAAGACACTTTTCAAATGTACATAATCACAACTTTTCATATCTATTTAATTCTTCTAATTTTTCGTAAACCCTAAACTGATATAAAAGGACAATGACTATTCATTTCAATTTTGATCTTGATTTTGTTTTTCATTTTGTTTTTAGAGTAACAGTGGTCATTAAGTGAAGAATAACAACAGACGAGTGGTCGTTTGTTTTCATTACCTCTAACGTATTTGAAAAAGAGAAAAAAAAAGTGCTTTTTAACTCAGTGTCTCTAATCGTTCGCATGTTTATGTTTTTGTGTAGATTCTGAAAAATGTTTTACAAACCTTTCATTATGTTTTTGCATACAAATCTGTGAAGAATATTATTATGAAGTATGGATTATGGAAAAGTTTGACTATAAGTAAATAATGTTTTTATGGTAACTCAAATGGGAAGAAGCACTATGGTCATTGATGAGATGTTATGTGAATTGACAATCAAGGCTTAACAACACTGACACTGAAGGCTCACTTGTGAATTGTAATGAAAACTGTGGGTTGATAGAAACTGAATCAGATTGCAGTGAAAATAATTTATTGGTGTTGAATCAATAGTAAGAACACACAAATTTGAGAGATACAAACTCTCAAATTTACTAAAAAAATTGATTGATATTATTTAATTTAAAGGATTACTTTGATATTTCGTACATTTGACTTGTTAAATAGACCGAGCCTTACAATTTTTATGATTTTCATTCATTTGAGGATTATATGATAATGATAATGTAGAACAAAAGATCAATAGCAAAAAAATATGGGAGGAAAATTTTATTTGTTTTCTCTAACTTTAATTTTATCTTTTATTAAATGATATAACATTTTTTAAACAATAAAAATGCAAATTATCATAGCTATTAAAACTCATCTTTTTAACTTTTCAATGCAAATTCAATTTTTCGTTGCAGATACGAAAACCTATTTTTTTAGCTTTCCATTCAAAGTTTTGATTTTCTTAAATCTTAAAGGCAATTAAATGATAATTACCATAATAATGTGAAATTATCATTTAACTTAGACTTCATGAAATTTTATTATTGAATCAAATCATTATTATTGAATTGAAAATTAAATAATTCATCATAATAATTATGTATTTTTTAATTTTATTTCTTAATTTTATATCAACATCAAAGTTCAGTTTTAATTTTTTTTAAAGTCAATTTAGATTGGTGTAATAAATATTTTTAAATTATCTATTTTATTCATCATATAATTAATACAATTAAAAGTCGGGTATTATTAGTAAATTTGTATCTAAATGTTTGAATTTTTATAAGAAATTAATAAACATGTATTAAGTTGTATATACAAAATAAATGTGAAATTATTATTTAATATTGTATTGATTTTTCGATATTCTTAAATCTCATTTTTGAATGATTTTTTATAAATGGTGATAAGTTACATGAAATAGATTCACTAGTAGATATAAACATATCTATGAGATATCAGCGGTAGACTGTTAATTTTAATATCTATTTTTTAAATCTTTCTTTTGCTATTTCTCAATTTAATATTATTAATCTATATTTTATAATTATATGAATATTAACTAATTGAAGTGTGAATTCAAACTTTACAAATGATTATTTAGAATACGTGTAATATAAATCCAGGACCGTACTATTAATTTCTAATTAAATTAAAATAGATCAATTATATTTTGAATTAGTTATTATTTAGTTTAATATATTTAAATTTTATATGCACATGTTTTATTATTTTTATTTTTTCTAAGAGATCGGATGACTAGTGACATGTCGATGCAACCACTAATCCAATGACTCAGTCAATCACCAAACTCCGTCAGGTATTTCTCTATTGATTACTGGAATAATATAGTAAATGTAAGTAAGTGGGAAAATAGTCTCACATTTGATAGGAATGTGGAGACTTAAGCATATATATATATATATATATATATATATATATATATATATATATATATATATATATATATATATATATATATATATATATATATATATATATATATATATATATATATATATATATATATATATATACTCACCTATCACCTTAAAGTTTTAGGTGGATAAGTGGTGTGTCTCTCACAAATATGCTTATTCCTACACTATGTATCAATGCTCCTAGTATCTAACAAATCCCAACATTGATTTTTCCTTTCCAACTCAATCTAACAAATCCACTTTCAAGGTTTTTCCGATTGATTTTTTTTCATTGTGCAGTTTAGAGAGACATTTGATTTATGTTTTTTTTTCCTGATTGATTTTCCAATGCAGCTTATCAGAATATGATTTTGTGAGATATTGATTCATGTTTTTTCCTGATTGATTTTCCATTCCAATTTGTCAAATATGATTTTGAGAGATATTGATTCATGTTTTTTTTCCCTTATCAAGTACTTATCCGAATGCCTAATTCCGTGATGAAGAAAGTTAAACTTAGTGATAACTGAATGTCTAATTCCTTGAAGATGAAAGTTAGACTCAGAATGTCTAATAAGAAAGTTAAAGTTTAGTAGATTGAAAAGTTTGTTCATTTCCGAATGCACCGTGAAAGGTGCAGGAACCCTTTTACTATGCACATTGAGCCAGGCGAAGATGACTACTATAAAATTATTCTTTGCACTCCGAGTCTTTCTACATTTGCTTTTCGTGGATATTCTAATCAAGATATCTCTTGGAGCAATAATTCTTCTCTTCAACATGTACATATTGACGCAGAAGTATTTCTAGATAGTTGTGGGCCTCCTTTCTTTCTGTTCAAGTGGCTCTTAGAGTTTGCTAACATAAAATCATTGACTGTCAATGCAGCTACTCTTCAGGTACATCAACTTAACATCTTTTGAGGCTGTGTGTTTTTACTTTCTTCTTTACATACCTTTTTACTTTCTTTTAAATTTCATAAAAAATTATTTGACTTGCATTAGTCTAATCTGCTTGCATCCCTCATTGTGTAGGCTCTCTCCTTAATTCCTGGACTGTTGGAGTTTAAGAATCCTTCCTTGGGTAAATTGAAGTCATTGAAGGTGGAACTAGAGGAAATTCGATATCCATTTCGCATGTTGTTGTGCGATGAAAAGTTACTTAACATCAAGTAACTAAAATAAGTTGCTAGGATGTAGAAAACATTTGATTTAGGATTGGAACCATCTCCGCTCGTACACCTGATGGAATTGTGGACTTCTTGCTCCAAAATTCACCCTCGGTTGAAGTTGATTTTGTTGATGGCAGAAAAAAAACCTCTTAGACGGAGACATTTATAATTGGTTTGTTTTAATTTTTCATTCCTTCTATGTTCATGTTCATAAAGATATCTTTGGTTATAACTAGTTATTATTAGTGGATAAATTACAAGTTTCTTGGCTAAAGAAAGAAGTTACATATATATTGACATGATTGTGTCTAGCCTCAACTTGAGTGGATGCTCTAAAATAAGGCTTGCATTGTTATGTTGGTACTCTATGTGTCAGCTTGCATTGCTTAATTATCTTTTAAATCATAGGAGGTTCAGATCCTTAGTCACACATAAAGAAATTTTGATTTAGTATCTAGCAGTTAACTTTGTTGTTGATCATATGATATACTTAAGAGTCATTTGACATATTTTTTCTTCTTACATGACCTTATTTAACTTGCAGGAATCTGCATGGTTGTTATAATCCTTCAGAGTTTAGATGCAATACAAGTATGTCCATACTTGATAACTTCTATTAGAAGATATTAAGTGATCCATTATGTCAAGGGTTATATATAATAGAAGCAGTGAGTTGTTATTAATGATTGGAAAGTTGGGAGAAGCGCTGTTGTGCAGGTGTAACAATATTTACTCTGCAACATTGATACTAGTTGAAGTGCCAAACATTTTTTATGTATGTTTGAGTTATTTGTCAATTGAGTTTGAGGGCTGTTCATTGAGATCAAAGCCTTTATGTATGTTTATGTTATGGGAAATGCTTAATCCACCCTTGTGTGTTTTCCCACACCACCGTGAAATCTCAAATGTCCCATAGTGTCTTGACGCTAGGGCATTTTGGGGTTTTTCAAGTGTGAAGTGGACACACTAAGGGTGGACAGAGCATCCCTCTATTATTTGATGGTATTTTGAGTTTGTGGGCTGTTTGTTGACATCAAAGGCTCACTACATTACTATTTGAGATAAAACTTGAACTTGTTTTCTTAAAATATATATAATGTGATGTCATACTAGATGTATCGTGCCTGTGTTTGTATGCATCTGTTGCAACAATGTGGACAATTTGGATGGTGAGATTGTAAGCCCTCACATATGTTGATTGACTTTGCATATTCAGAATGATGATTTCCAAAAAGTTGAAAGGCATAATCAGCCTTTCAAACAATCATTGATGATTTCCATAACTAGAACTCTAAAACCAAGTTAAAAAGAGTGTGGTATGTGTAATTCATCTGGTTGTTCATTTGCAATTGGAATTAGATTCGCAATGATCTTTATTATGATAATCAATACAAAAACATCAAATATTCTTGTTGTAAAATGCTTTGATCTAACAACCTGAACCTGCACAGGTCACGTCTAATTACGAGATAAAATTTCACAGTCAAGGGTTGCTAATCGTGCAACAAATATACCCCTTAATTTGGAAGTAAACATACAGCGGTGACAATTTGGGACCATCTATCAGTTATCTCAACAATGATTCCTTGAAATCTTTTAGCAGCCAATCAAAAGGTTCGACTTCTCTCTAAAATAGAAACGGTAAACACCTTTTCTTATTTGTCTTAAAATTCAAACCCTAAATCACAAACATTTTCAAAATTACCATGCATAGCTACTCAAGAAACGGTCCATCGGAGTGGAAACAAGTAAGAAGCATGAGACATATGAAGGCTAGGAAGCAGGATTGGGAAGCTGGAAGAAGGAAGAACTCCATAAAGGACAATAAAACGATGATGCATTTTTCACAGAAATACTGGAGGATTTTGGTGCTAAGGAAATGTATGCTATCTTCAAAGAAAGTGGTGAGATCGATGAAATTATCATTCCTCCGAAAGAGACAAGAGGGGAAAACGTTTCGGCTTTGTGTGGTTCTTCAATGTTGCAGATGAGAGACTGATGGCCATAAAACTTGATAACATTATCATAGGTTCAAGGAAAATACATGCAAATCTACCAATATTTAACCGAGAACGAGAATATGGAAGAGGCTTGGTCAAAGGAAAAGAGCAGAATGAGCAGGAGACCAAAGGGGTTGCAGCAGTAAACACAGAGCTACCTGGGAGGAATAATCAAAGAATACACTGTGGGATTATGAAAAATTATGCCCAGGTGGTGAACAACAATTATTCAAAAAGGTCGTGGGGAGTTATGGAGCAGGCAAAAAAGATTATGTTTGCACATTTAGAATACAACCTAGAAGATGCAGATATGGAGCGATTTCATAACGCATACATTGGGGTAGTGGAGAACCTGGGGGTTACTTATAACATGCAGGAATATTTTAATATGGAAGGTTTTTTCGGAGTGAAGGTTACGCCTATGGGGGAAATCTATGTCTTCTTGAGGAAAGCAATGAAGGAGAACTGGCAGCCTTGATTGCTGATGCATCAGACTGGATCAGTCAGTGGTTCCAAGAAATACGTCCATGGCGTCCACAAGACATGGATAATGAAAGACTTACCTGGTTGAGAGTATTTGGTTTACCTTGTCATGCATGGAACCCAAAAGTTTTTGATTTCATGACAAAACCATTAGGGCACTATGTGTGTTCTGATGAAGAAACATCCAAACACAAAAATCTGGATGTGGCTAGAATTCTTATCAGAATAAAGTACTGCTTAGTTTTGAATGAAACTTACAACATTTCTATCAATGAAAAAGTTTTTATAATCAAGTTTGTTGAGGATGTTCGTGGCCCTATGAGAATTACGGTGAACATTCATGGAAATAAGAAAAAAGGAGAGGAGGATTTGCGGAAAGCTTGGATGATGATGACAGTGGAGAATAGATAGCTAACCACTCTGAAGAGTTATTGGAGGAATCTTTTGTCTAAGAGTACCAATCAAAAACTATAGAGAAAGAGCATTTGAAACGTGCAGAGGTTGAAGAAACTATATTTCGAATCATTCACCTATCTGGCTAAAATCTAGTGAGCTCAACTTGGGCACTAATCCCTTTAAAGTCAATAGTTGTTGGTTTGAACACAAGGAGTTTTTGCGTTATATGGAGGAGTCGTGGAAAAATATAACTATTGAAGGCAAACAAGCTTTTATGTTGAAGGAGAAATTCAAACTTCTCATGAACATTCTGTGGAAGTGGAATAAGGATATTTTTTGCTAGATGGATATTAAAGTGAAAGAGGCTTCTAGAATTATTAACAGCGAAGAATTGATCCCAATTAGTGATGATGATCTCAACAACAACATGCATTTTAGTACCTAAAAGAGAATCTCTCAAGATAGAAATCTAGACAAAACTAGCTGAGGGAGGGTGATATGAATACAAAATATTTTCATGGGGTAATAAAAGATAGGAGGAGGAGAAATACCATTGTGTCGGTCCAAAATAATGAAGGTAGTAGAATTGAAGATGACTAGGGGATCCACAACGAGATCTTGGGGGGTTTTTAGAAATCGCTTTGTGGAACCTATCAAAGAGCGACCTTTATTCAGTGGTTTGCAGGTTAGAGGCATAACTTCAGAAGATAATTCTTTTTTGGTTGCTGAATTCACCCGTGAGGAAATCAGGGCGGCAACGTGGGAGTCAAATGGTGAGAATAGTCCCGGACCCGGTGGGTTGTTGGAACATGTCCATGTTCCATATTGAATTAAAAAAAAAATTCATTTAGTCCCACATTGCTCATGTGAGAAATATTAACCATCTCACTTTATTATATAAGGAAGTCACTTGTTTCCTTACAAAACACACCAAAAATATTTTATTAGTTTTTCCTTCCTCACTCTCATAACTCTGCGTCTTTCGAATTGTCGAAGCGCCAACTTCTTCCCCTTTCTTTCTACTCGTTGAATTTTCCGAGTATTTTCTTGAATTCTCTTTATAGAGAATAATGTTAATTTCTCCTCGTTTGAGTTGAGAAATTTTCAAGTATAATTTTTTTATTCTCTTTAGAGAATTATTCGAATTTCTCTTTGTTTGAGAAATCTTTGAGTGATCAAAAATGATCATTATTGAATTCTCTTTGAAGAATTATTGAAATTTCTCTTGGTTTGAGAAATATTTATGACTGGTAAATATATCAGATACTACGGTGGTATTTATACCATATTTGAATGGTCTTAGTACCATTAGAGGGTGTATTTCTAGACCGATTATCTATCGTGCAAGTAGTAATCGTACAGTATAGAACTGGGCTGTTTTATCCTGGAGGCGGCGTGGTAGTTCGACTGCTTTGCATAATTTTGGGCAGTACCGCGAAACGTCTTAAAGAGAGCGAACTGATCCGCGACTCAATCCGGTAATTTCTTCAGTGGCAACATTTTTAAAATCATGAACCAACAATTTTAAGACGATTCAAACTGCCATGGCTATTGTAGAAATTATCGGTACTTCTAAAATTGTCTCGGACAAACCGTTCTAGTTTGAAGGAGTGCATTTCAAAAGTTGGCAACAAAAGTGAGGTTTTTCCAAACCATAAAGAAGTTTGTCAATATTTTGACCGATGACATTCCTACTGTTCCACTTGGATCAGTTGAACAAACGAATAGAAAGAAATCTATGAACTTAGATTGAATTATTAATTTCAATGAATCTGAATTTACAAACATAGATTAAAGAGAAGGATTTACAGCTAAAGGAAGAAATCTCCTTATAGAAAGAGAATGATTATAACATTCTAAATGGACTCGCAAATGATCTATATGATTATTACAATAATTGCGATACTCCAAAACAAGTTTACGAGGCTATGAAAAACAAGTATTGAAGAAGCTGGAGAACAAAAGAATGATTTTAGCAACTACGAAAAGTATCAGATGGTAGATGAAAGATCTGTGGATACTCAAAGTTATGAACTTCAAAAAGAATTCTCATGAGGTCATCACTAAAGGTATGTATTTAGATGTATTTTTTAGAATCTGATTATTCTCCTTGAGTTAAAAAAGGAGGAATCTTAGAGACAATATCAAGAAGAAAAGTCTTGGTTGTTTTAAACAACAAATAAAAATTCGGTGTACTTCTGAAGCCATTTGGAAAATGATTAAAGAATCAGAACTGCAAGGTTGTGATCCGAATTAAGAATGAGATCCTTTCTATGGTCTCAATTGCTCCAACTAGGCAACAATCACCACCTCAAAGAAATGATGTTGTTTTCCATTGTTTTAACCATGGAAAATCATGTCATAAGATTAAGAAATGTAGAAGAGGCTTGAACCTGGTGCTACCCCTAATGCATAGGTCAAACTGACTAATGGGAAATTTATTTCTATGATAATTGAAATCAACACAGTTGATGAATTTGATGATTGGTGGATAGACACTGGTGTTTCTCATCGTGTCTGTTATGATCGTGTTATGTTTAAAACATACACGAATACTAAAGATAAGAAAGTGTTGTTGGGATATGTCCACACCACTAATGTTGCTAGAATTGGAGAAATGGAGTTGAATTTCACCTCCAGAAAGACTTTAATCTCGAAGGACGTCATACATGTTCTTGAGATTAGGAAGAATTTTGTTTCTGGTTTTCTTTTATATAAGGCATAGTTTAGTCAGTCCATTGGGGTAGATTTGTACACCATTACAAAGAATGACATTTTTGTGAATGAAATTGATATGTTTAAAAACTTTGTAAAGAATTTAAAAATCAATTATTAAAGGATCTGATCCCCTAGACCTTATACACTATGGTATATGTGAATTACATGGAACTTTAACTAGAAATAGTAAATGTTATTTTATTGACTATTATTCTGATTATACTTATGTATATTTAATGAAGAATAAAAATGAAGCACTTCACATGTTTAAGATGTATGTAACTGAAACTGAGAATCAACTTAGTAAGAAGATTAAGAGACTTCGTAGTGATAGGAGAACTGAATATGATTCTAGTTTATTTGATGAATTTTATACATGGAATTGTACATGAAATGACTGCACCATACTCTTTTGAAATGAATGGTAAAGCAGAAAGAAAGAATATAACTCTTATTGAACTTGTTGTTGCAATTATATTAAATTTTGGTGTTGCTTCTCACTGGTGGGGGAAATTTTGTTGACTATTTGCTATGTCCTGAATCGAGTTCCCAAGTTAAAAAGTAATATCTCTCCTTATGAGATATTAAAGAAAAGACAACCAAAATTGTCTTATTTAAGAACTTGGGTTTGTCTGGCATATGTCAGAATTCAGGATACGAAGCGAGTTAAACTTGCTAATAGAGCCTATGAATGTGTGTTCATTAGGTGTGAAGCAAACAGTGAGGCATATAGGTTCTATGACCTAAATGCAAAAGTGATCATAGAATCAAATGATGTTGAATTCTATGAAGAAAAAAATTTCCTTTCAAATCGAGAAATAGTGGGGGCACTCAATCGAGTCACATTCATGTGATAAGAAGCACAAAAAGCAACGACGATGTAGAAACAGAACTTCGAAGAAGTAAAAGAGTAAGAGTTTCTAAAGACTATGGGAAGAATTATGCGACCTATAATGTAGAGGAAGATCCAATGAATCTTCAAGAAGCCTTGTCATCTCTGGATGCAGATATCTGGCAAGAAGCTATTAATGATGAGATAGATTCTCTAGAATCTAACAAGATCTGTCACTCAGTAGACTTGCCTCCTGGATGCAAACCAATCGGTTGTAAATGAGTTTTGAAAAAGAAACTAAAACCTGATGGAACTGTTGATAAATACAAGGCTCGCCTTGTAGCCAAGGGTTTTAGACAAAGAGAGAATATAGATTTCTTCGACACTTTTTCTCCGGTCACCAGAATGACATCCATTAGGGTACTTATCTCAATAGCTGCTATTTATAGTTTAATAGTACACCAAATGGATGTTAAGACAACTTTTTTCAATGGTGAATTAGAAGAAGAAATCTATATGGAACAACCGGAAGGCTTTGTGATCCATGGACCAGAAAACAAGGTCTGTAAGTTAGACAAGTCTTTGTATGAGCTGAAGCAAGCTCGGAAGCAATGACATGAAAAGTTTGACAACTTAATGATATCAAATGGGTATAAGATGAATGAAAGTGACAAATGTGTTTATTACAAATATGAGAATCACATTTGCACTATCATATGTCTCTATGTAGACGACCTATTCATATTTGGGTCACATTCAGACCATCAATGAAGTGAAATCATTGTTGTGCAACAACTTTGATATGAAAGATCTCGGTGAAGCAAGTGTGATCCTTGGTATCAAGATCACGAGATCAGAACAAGGCATCTCCTTGGATCAATCACACTATGTGGAAAAGATCTTAAAGAAGTATAATTACTTCGACTGTAAACTTGGGTGCACACCTTATGATCCAAGTGTGAAACTGTTTAAGAACACTGGTGAAAGTGTTAGACAAACAAAATATGCGAGCATCATTGGCAATCTTAGGTATGTCACTGATTATACTAGATCCGACATTGCATATGCAGTGGGATTATTGTGCAGGTTTACGAGTAAACCGAGTTACGAGCATTGACAAGCTATTAAGCGAGTCATGAGGTACCTTAAAAGGACCATATATCTCAGTTTACATTATCAGAAATTTCTGGCTGTACTTGAAGGGTACAGTGATGCAGATTGGAACATATTATTAGATGATTCCAAAGCAACTAGTGGCTATGTATTCCATAGCTAAAGGAGTTGTATCTTAGAAATCAAGGAAACGAAGTATCATGGCTCATTCCATAATGGAGTCTGATATGATAACGTTAGCGATTGCTAGTGAAGAAGAAAGTTAGTTAAAATATGCCTGCTAACTAAGATTTCCTTATGGGAAAAATCCATGCCAGTTGTGTTGATCCACTGCGATAGTACCGCGGCTATTGCAAAAACTGAGAACCATTATTATAATGGTAAAAGACGTCAAATTAGAAGAAAGAACAACACTGTTAGAGACTATATCTCTAAAGGAGTTGTAAGAGTGGATCATGTACACACCGATGAAAATTTAGCATATCCTTTGACGAAAGGATTAGCTAGAGAGAAAGTCTATAATATATCATGAGACTAATGCCTATATAGAAATGAGTTTCTCATGATGGTAACCCGACCTAAATGACTGGAGATCCCAAGAAATAGGTTCAATGGGTAATAACAAGTTATGAGTAATATGAGATTATCATGCAAGTAAAGCATGAATCCTGAAGTAATTAGAGGATGAGATAATAGAAACTCTTAATGAAATCTATACTCTGTATGAGGGAGTACCTAGGCTACAGGAGTACTCTTGATAGACTCACCTATGTGATTGTGGAACTTAGGCCGGTTCCTATGGAATTTCGAGGCAGGATTCCTAGAGCATTCACTAAACCGGGATACACGTGCAGGGCCATTAAAGTACGGGCTATTAGAATACACCTTAAGAAAAGGTTGTGTGTGGGTTTGATGTCTGAGATAGAGTTCAAGACATTTGTGTCACTCTTGTTGAATCGGAATCCTACTTGCTATGCAAAGGTTCAAGTCGTAGACACCTTTGTTTATGCACAATCTTAGAAACGTTTGACGTTACTTCCAAATTCACCTTTTTAAATTCAAGTGGGGGATTGTTGGAACATGTCCATGTTCCATATTGAATTAAAAAAAAAATTCATTTAGTCCCACATTGCTCATGTGAGAAATATTAACCATCTCACTTTATTATATAAGGAAGTCACTTGTTTCCTTACAAAACACACCAAAAACATTTTATTAGTTTTTCCTTCCTCACTCTCATAACTCTGCGTCTTTCGAATTGTCGAAGCGCCAACTTCTTCCCCTTTCTTTCTACTCGTTGAATTTTCCGAGTATTTTCTTGAATTCTCTTTATAGAGAATAATGTTAATTTCTCCTCGTTTGAGTTGAGAAATTTTCAAGTATAATTTTTTTATTCTCTTTAGAGAATTATTCGAATTTCTCTTTGTTTGAGAAATCTTTGAGTGATCAAAAATGATCATTATTGAATTCTCTTTGAAGAATTATTGAAATTTCTCTTGGTTTGAGAAATATTTATGACTGGTAAATATATCAGATACTACGGTGGTATTTATACCATATTTGAATGGTCTTAGTACCATTAGAGGGTGTATTTCTAGACCGATTATCTATCGTGCAAGTAGTAATCGTACAGTATAGAACTGGGCTGTTTTATCCTGGAGGCGGCGTGGTAGTTCGACTGCTTTGCATAATTTTGGGCAGTACCGCGAAACGTCTTAAAGAGAGCGAACTGATCCGCGACTCAACCCGGTAATTTCTTCAGTGGCAACATTTTTAAAATCATGAACCAACAGTTCAATTTCAGGTTCCTACAGGAATGTTGGTGTTTCTTAGAGGATGACATCGTTAATTTTGTTTGGGAATTTCATAACTCAGCGATGCTGCCAAAAGTAATTACTGCGTCTTTCTTAGCCTTAATTCCCAAAAATTTCAACCCCCAGGGTCTTAACGAGTATCGACCAATTTGTCTTGTGGGTTTTTTATACAAGATCCTCTCTAAAACATTGGCAAACAGATTAAAGAAGGTATTTCCAGAAATGATTTCTCCTTCTCAATCTGCTTTTGTTCCCGGAAGACAAATTTTGGACGGGGTTCTAGAATTGAATGAAATCATAGATCATGTAACGAAGGAAAAGAGGGAGTGTTTCATTTTCTAGGCGGATTTCCAACAGGCGTATGATTGTGTGAGTTGGGATTTTTTGAGAATTGTATTTCAAAAATTTGGTTTTGTTAGAATTTGGTGTAAGTGGACAAAAACATGTATTTTTAAAAGTTCTATGTCAATTCTCGTCAACAGGAGTCCAACCTCAGACTTCTGGGCGGAAATGGGTTTGCGTCAAGGTGATCCTTTCTTTTCACTTTGGTGGCGGAAATTTTGGTATGGTTGGTTAACAGAGTGGCTGAGTTGGGATGTTTTAACGGGTACAATATCAATGAAAATGTGAATATCAAAATTCAGCAATTCGCAGATGATACGGTTATTGTAGGGAGCGGTTGTTGGAATAACTTAAGGAGCATTAAGGCAATTTTTAGGGGCTTTGAACTCATTTCAGGCTTGAAGGTCAATTTCTTCAAGAGTAAGATAGTTGGGGTCAATTTAAAGGAAGACTTCATGGATAGAGCTTCTCAATTTATGTGTTGCTGTAAGGAGGAGTTACCATTCAAATTTCTAGGCATTTTGGTAGGTTCCAATCCAAGAATGTGTGAGTCTTTGAACCCGATATTGAAAAGTCTCAAGAATAAATTGTCAAGCTGGAAGGCGCGATTTCTAACCATAGGGTGAAGGGTTTCTCTCTTAAATTCGGTACTATTAAGCATTCTAATTTATAATATGTCATTTTATAGAACTCCAGTTAAGGTGATCAAAGAGATTATCCAAATCCAGAGCAGATTCTTATAGAGTGGGAGCAAGGATAAAAAACATATCAATTGGGTTAGTTGGAATAACACTTGTAAGCCGAAAGAGGAGGGTGGCCTTGGCATCAAATACATTGGTTTCTTCAACAAGGCTATCCTTTGTAAATGGAAGTGGAAGATACTAAACAAAGAGGGAACTATATGGAAACAAATTCTTAGTGCTAAATATGGTTATGTTAAACAAGTTGTGATGTTAGGGTTTGAATCCAAGACAAATAAAAAGGCATCAACGAAAGGATTTTCTAATGATCACCAAGCTTAAAGCTAACGCTTTCGACTGTTTTGCAGGTAGTATTAATTGTGGACTCGACAATGGTGACTCTATTTTGTTTTGGTTCAATAGGTGGATTGGTGGAGTCGCTTTTAAAGACATTCTCCGACCTTTTTAGGCTTTCCAAGAAGCCATTTGAGAAGGTGGCTGAGATGGGTTTTATGTATGATAACGAGTGGAGGTGGGAGCTATTCGTGACCGCAGACAATCCGGAGGCAACTGAGGAAGCTTTTGATCTGTTGGAACTTGTAACAGGATACAAACCATCAATTGATGTAGAGGACACTTACAGATGGTGGCCAAATGATAATGGTTTGTTTTCTGCTAAAAGTTGATATTCTTTATTGCGCGATAGGGACTCTGAAGATGTTTTGGATCTGTTTTCTTTATCGGTTTTGAAATCTCTTTGGCTCACAAAAGTGCCCTCGAAAGTCAAGATCTTTGGTTGGAGATCTATATTAAATAGACTACCAACCAAGGATCAGTTGGTGAAGAGAAATATAATACACTCCGACACGGAAAAATGGTGCCCCTTATGTCAAGAGCAGGCTGAACCAAGACCACTTATTCTTTTTATGCAGACTTTCTAAGAAAATTTGGAGGATCATTAATGTTTGGCTAGGAGTGACAATGGTGGAGGGTGAGGATGGAAGTAATCACTTTGAAGCCTTCTGTATAGATATAGCAGAGAGGTATAAAAAGAAGGATTTGGCACTATTTTGGGTGGCCACAATTTGGTCCATTTGGTTGGTAAGAAACAATTGCATTTTCAAAGGGATTTTTGTTGTTTTAGATGACATAAAACATGTTTCCTGGTATTGGCAGTAGTTGAACAACAAGGGGGTATATGTCCCTTGTGGTATAACTGACTACATGCTTCTTTTAATTGTATTAAATTCAGATTTTTGTAACGAGTTGAGTAGTACTCATTTTTATTGAATCTGTTTTGCTTATAAAAAAAATCATTACAACATATTAAAAGGTGATATGTTCATGGTTTCGAAGGTAGTGTTAATGAACAACATCGTCTTTGGAGGCGTGCAAGACGACCTATTGCATAAGATTTTAAAATTTTTAAGGTTTACTTATGACTAGTGGAGCCTCATAAAATATTTTTCAACTTAAATCATGATTATACAAAAACCTCTATTTATTTTATCCTTGCCAAATTGAGACTAGCCAACACATGACTTTCAAAACTTTAAATTTGAGACGACTCTATCAATGAAAGTAATGGACAGGTTTTGCAAGTAAAATTATTATTAATATTATTAAATTGAATCAAATTTAGTTCATCGAGTTGTTATATGATTATCAATTTTAAAACGTAATTGAGATTACCGATACTTCTAAAATGTTGAGGAAAATTAAAAAGTATATTAGATATCCAATAATATATTTAAAAGGTTGTCTGAGACAAAAATAATTTATGGATAGAAAATGTATCCCGATTGAGTTTATTACAACGATCAACAAATTTGATTTAATTTTAAAAAATATAGTATATTTATCTATGAAGTTAAATTTAATGTTTTTCATGGTTATGATAATTGATCTGACCTGATCAGAAGGTTTGGACCGTCACGGCTGCTCCGAGCTGAAGGCTTTTTGAACGAGGAGGGGGGGTACCTGCAAGGCACTTCGATGCTTAAGTCAGTGGGAGTACTAGCAGATAATAGAGTTGAGGTTAGAATTGATGATTACCTGACCCTCTGGAAGCAGAGGGTATTTATAGCCCCCAGCGCTGGGCCAAGGTTCCTTCACTGGGCCGGGCGGATTTGGCCCAATGGAGGAACTGCCAGGTCCTACGTGGGTAGTGGGGATCAGCACGTGGTCCCCTTCCTGGATGTGGTGCGTGAAGTGCGGGCGGACGGAGACGCGGTCTTTCCGGAGTGTCGTTGGGGCAATGGAGGACTAAGTCTGCCCTAGCAAGGTAGCTCGACGCCAAGTCCATGTCGAGCGGCGCCGCATGATGTCGAGCTCGACGCCAAGACCCCGAGCTGGACAGCGAAGGTCGAGCTGGAAGCCAGGGCATAGAGCTGGACGGCAGTCCGTCGAGCGTGACTTCGTCGCGTGGGGCTGGCACACTGAGATGTCGAGGTGGACATCAGGGTGTCGGGCATGGACGTTGTGGTCCTTAGTGAGTCCCATTGGATTGGGCCTTTGCCCATTGTGGTCCTTAGTGAGTCCCATTGGACTGGGCCTTGGTAATGCTTTTGGGCCTGTCGGGCCCAGTCCAGAACAGGAGCCCCCCAAGTCGTGGTTCCTTTGCGAGGAGCCATGACTTGAAACCAAGTTGTTCAGTTGCTGAGGTCTCGTGCCCGAAATGGAGGCGCGGGCCCTCGAGGGGCCTCCTCGTGTCGTGCTCGGGAACGTCCTCGGTGATGGATGCGTGGATGATCTGTACCGGGCACGTTGGTCGGGCACGCGAGGCATCTTTTGGGAATTGTGCCGCCACCCTAGGGGGGTAGGGCCATCATTGCGTTGGGTGCAGTGCGTCGAGGAGACGGTGTCCGTGGCTGAACGAGGTGACGTTTGGTATTCCACGTCACCACTATAAATAGGGTCCTTGGGCCCCATAATACGTTTTCCGTTCTTCGTGCTCTCTTCGTTGCAACTCTCAACACTCTCTCCAACCGTGACTTCCCGTCTCAGATTCTTCATTTCCTAGCCGAATCCCATCTTTGATCCAAGTAAGTGATCCACTTTCCTTATTTTCCTGTTTTAGAATGCATGATTCTTGGAAAATGTAGATGTTTTAGGATCGTTAATGTGGGATTAGCCCGGTAAACTCGTGTTTTGCCCGACAGATTCATGTCTAGGGCCGGCAAACGCGTATTGGTGGCCGTCACATTCATAGTTTTAGGCGAAGAACTTCGGAGCTGCCCGGGGTCTTCATGATCCTGGGCGCCTGATTCATGGCGGTGCCCGGTATGTTTATGGTCGTGGCCGTGGGCTTCATAATGCGGCTCGCCATGTTCATACCTCGGATCGACATGCTTGGAGAGTGGCCGCGCAGTTGGTTTGCGGACGAACACTGGATTCAGGAGAGTCGGGGAGGCATCCACTTGTGAAAATGGACTTGTGTGGTAGTGTATGGACGACATGATTATGTCGAGCATAGGACTTCATGCTCAATCTGATTGGTTTCCCGTGCTCTGCAGGTAACCATGGCGGATGAGCCGAGCTCTTCCGGTCGTCACGACAGCGAAGAACAAAGTGCCGACGAGTCGGCCAACCTTATAGACACTGTGACCGACCCATCGCTGGAATGGGTGGGCGCCGAACCTCGGGGGACGGCGTCGATATACAGTCGGGATGACCGACATCCGTTCATTGCTATCGAAGAGGGGCAGGATCAGCCCGACTTTCAGCATAACTTCGAGGTCATGGTGCCGTCGACCACCGCCAGAATTTGCTCGATGTACCCGGATTACAGCTTTGCGATGTACGAGATCGCGTTTAAAGACTTGGGGTTGCGGATGCCGTTCACAGACTTCGAGAGCGGGGTCTTCACGCATTTGGAGCTGGCCCCGTCCCAGCTACACCCAAACTCTCTCGCCTTCATCCGGGCGTTTGAGCTAACGTGTCGCTACTTAAGGATAGGGGCGACCATCCCTCTCTTCTTTCGTGTATTCCACCTACAGCGTCAGTCCCGAGGAGGGAAGCACAGCTGGGTGTCTCTGAAGCAGTCGAGGAGACTGTTTAGGATGTACATGGACTCTGTGAGGGGGTTCAAGGATAAGTGGTACGTGGTGCACCCCATCACCGACTCTGCTGTAGATTCCCTCTTCGAGGAGGAAGCGCCGGTCAGCGATGATGACGGGGAGATAATGTTGGGCGATGACGGGAGCCCCGTGCTAGGACGTCGGGCTAAGTTCCCGGTGTATTGGATGCCCCGACACTTCGAGCACGGAACAGGCTATTTTCATACCGCGGTCGGGGATATGTGCACGGAGGATCAGCGGGCGTACACGACCCTCTGCAACTTCGTCGACAGTTTTCATCCCGCCCAGTGGGTTACACGGGAAGGGAATGACATCCTCGACAAGGATGGTTACCCGACATTTGAGGCTCGCCCGATCGACACCAAGGCGTTGGTGGAATGTTCGACCTATAGGGAGGCAGCCCGCCTGTTAGGTTGTTTGTTTGCAATTCTTTACTCGTCATTTATTTACGCGTTTTGCTCGATACTGACTTTTGTTTTACTTTGTGCAGGTACGATGGCCAGCCGACACGAGAGGCTCCTAAAATTGTCAACCGGCCAGAGGCGAAACAAGAAGGTCGTGCCGGCCCCTCAGATGACGAGAATGGGTCCACCGACAAATCTGAACGCTTCTCAGCCTGTGAGGGTGGATTCGACGTCGAGCTCAGGGGCGGCGTCAGATCCAGATGTCGAGGTCATTGATGCCGACGCCGTTCTGACCCATAGGAAGAGGACCCGCGTGGAAGGCGGTTCCACTGTCGGGGAAGATACCGGTCCCGTTCAATCCTTTGCCTTTCCCCCTTGCATCGAGGAGGAGGGTTTTTTCGAGAGCGGTTTCCTCCGACCGTGGTCGCGCATGAAGCCGAGGCCATAAAGAGGATGACTAAAGAGGAGAGGCGGTCGCGGCTGGTTGCCAGTGTGGACGGGCTGGTTAAGATGGCTGAAATGGCTCTGGTATTGTCCGAAGATGCAGGGGATGCTGCTCGTGTTGAAGAGCTCGAGCGGGAGAAGGTGGCCTTGACTGCGAGCTCAAGGAAGTTGAAGGTCGCTTTGGAACGCTCCGAGGGGATGTTCCAAGAGCAGACCGCGATACTTGACGCCGAGCGGGAGATGCTGACCTTGGAAAAGGAGAAGTCTGGGCGGTTGACCGAGGAAGGGGAGTTGCTCCGGACGGACAGGGATCGTTTGGCTGCTGAAGTCGAACGCTTGGGCAAGAAGGTTGAGGAACTGAATGCTGTTCAGCAACCCGCCGAAGATGAGCCTGAGGATCTAATGGCTTTGAAGAGTCGGGCTGAGCTTATTGCACATATCCGGAGCCTCGAGGAGGACGCAGTCGGTGCCCTGGAAGACGGGTTCAATTCTGCCGTCGACCAGCTCTCATTGCTGAATCCCGGCCTGGTCACCGAGGGAATCGGGCACACCCATCGGGTTGTCGGTGGCGCGATCATTCCCCCGCCCGACTCTCCCGGCGTCGACAGTGGTGATAACGTGGAAGTTTGACTTGTATTTTTCGGATAGCGGGCCTGCGTGCCTTTGATATTTGAATTTGTATTCTTTGGGCCTGCGTGCCCGTTTATTGCTTGTATGAACATCGCCGGCCTTCTTGGTCGGTTTAATATTACTTTGTTGCCTTCGGGCGTTTATACCTTGTCTATTTTGGATTTTCTGCCCTTGTATGAACTCATATGCTTGTATGAATTTAGCTCGTCCAGGGCCCGTGGAGTGCCCGTAGGCGGCTTTGATTTGGCGAGCATCTATGCTCGACTCTGTTTGTGTGCAACCTCGGACCAACTTCGGTTGGCCGGGGTTGCTTGAGTTTTTCGCTCGAGGGGAGAGATTTTGTTTTGACCCTTGTAGATGTCCCGTTATTCTTGATGGAATGTCGGGTATTTCGGAGCGAGGTTGCTCAGTCGGGCGTGGAGCCCGTAGGGACGATTCGCCCTTGGCGGGAACTGCCCATCGCGAGCTGGGTGTTCTGCCTTATGGGTACGACGACGGTGGTGCTCGGTGTAGCTGTCCACGTCGGGCACTATAGATCGTCAACGTCTACCGCGCGATGCCGTGCCATTTGGTCGTGCGTCGGCCTGTACCTTAGCCTTGAACGAAGTTGGACGTTTTTCCTCGTTGCCCGAGTATGGTTGCTTTTGGTCGAGGGTCCTAAGTGTTGACAGTTTTTAACTGTAGTACTGCTTCAACTTAGCAGCATTCCAGGGTCTTGGTAATGGCTCTCCGTCTAACTGCTCGAGGTAGTACGCCCCGGTACCCGTGGTGCCGTGGACGCGGTAAGGTCCTTCCCAGTTCGCGGCCAACTTCCCTTCGCGGGAGTCTTTCTGGTTTCTGCATAGTACCAGACTGCCTATTTCGAACTCGCGCTTGATGACCTTGTCGTTGTGGCGTAGAGCCACTCGCTGTTTTAGGGTTGCTTCGCGCAGGGCAGCCCCCGAGCGGATTTCCTCGACTAGGTCGAGTTCATCCCTCAGTGCTTCGTCATTCATTTCTTCGTCGAGGGGTTCCTCCGTTCGTCGGGATGGTTCCATGATTTCGACTGGGATGACAGCTTCGGTGCCGTACGTTAGTCGGAATGGTGTTTCACCCGTCGTTGAATGGGGTGTGGTGCGATATGCCCATAGGACGCTGTGGAGCTCCTCGACCCATCCTCTTTTGGCTTCGCCGAGTCGACGTTTGAGCCCTCGGAGGATGACTCTGTTCGCAGCTTCGGCTTGCCCGTTGGTCTGAGGGTGCTCGACCGATGTGAAGTGATGTTTGGTCCCCAGTTTGGTGACGAAGTCTCGGAATCCGTGGTCGGTGAACTGGGTGCCGTTGTCGGTCACCAGTGCCTGTGGAATTCCGAACCTGGCGAGCACGTTTCTTTTGTAGAAACGGAGGATGTTATGTGAGGTGATTTTCGCGAGGGCCTCGGCCTCGATCCATTTTGTGAAGTAATCCACGGCGACGATTAGGAACTTGTTCTGATAGGTCCCTTGCACGAAGGGCCCGAGAATGTCCATGCCCCACCAGGCGAACGGCCATGGGGATGACAATGTGGTCAGCTCGTGTGGGGGAGCGAGGTGCATATCCCCGTGCTTCTGGCACTTGTCACATTTTTTTACGTGTTCCTTGGCGTCCTGTTGCATCGTCGGCCAGTAGTATCCTGCGCGGAGGGCTTTCCTCGCCAAGGATTTACCGCCCATGTGTTGGGCGTTGATGCCTTCGTGTATCTCCCGCAGTACGTCGGGGATGGATGACTCGTCAATGCATTTCAGGAGGGGAATGGAGAATCCCCTTCTGTACAGTTTCTGTTCGAGAACAACGTAAGAACATGCTCGCCGCTTTATTGTGGCTGCGTCGGCCTGGTTCGTCGGGAGTTCTCCCTTTGTAAGGAAATTGTAGACCGGGGTCATCCAAGACGTGGCGTCCCCGATAGCATGAACCTCGACAGTAGTCGAGGGTGATTCAATGCTCGGCCGTGCCAGAGATTCCTGGATGACGGATTTATTCCCGCCTTTCTTTCGTGTGCTCGCGAGTTTGGACAATATGTCCGCCCTCGTGTTCTGCTCGCGGGGAACATGAGAGATTTCTGCTCGTACGAACTTTGCCATGTGCTTTTTGACTAAGTTCAAGTACTCAATGAGGTTGTCATTCTTGGCCTGGTAGCTTCCTTGTACTTGGGAAGCGACGAGCTGGGAGTCGGTGTAAATTTGAACTTCGCGGGCTCCTAGGTCCTCGGCCAATCTCAGTCCCGCGAGCAGGGCTTCATATTCTGCCTGGTTATTTGATGTCGGGAAGGAGAGAACCAAGGAGTGCTCGATTACCACCCCCTCTTCGTTTTCCAGGAGGATCCCTGCGCCGCTTCCGGACGAGCTGGAGGCTCCGTCGACGAAGATGGTCCACTTGTGTTCCTTTCCCGGGGGAATGTCGCTGGAGGTCATCTCGGCGACGAAGTCGGCCAGGGCTTGTGCTTTCAGGGCCTTCCTGCTCTCGTACTGAATGTCGAATTCAGAGAGTTCCAGGGACCACTTAAGCATTCTGCCCGCCATATCTGGTCGACCCAGGAGTTGTCTCACCGGTTGATCAGTTCGCACGACAATGGTGTGTGCTAGAAAGTAGTGTCTGAGCCTCCTCGCCGCGTTGACGAGGGCCAGTGCCACCTTTTCTATCTGTTGATACCTGCTCTCGGGGCCTTGTAAGGCTTTGCTAGTGAAGTAGACAGGCTTCTGCCCGTCGGGAGTCTCGCGGACAAGAGCCGCACTGATGGCTTCGTTTGAAACTGCCAAGTATAGGTAAAGTGGCTCGTTGTCATCTGGTCGAGACAGCACGGGCGGTTGAGACAGGCTCTGTTTCAGATGGCGAAGTGCGTGTTCGCATTCCTCGGTCCATTCGAAGGCTGCTTCCTTTCGAAGGAGTTTGAAAAAGGGAAGGGCGTGCTGAGCGGACTTCGCGACGAAGCGCGAAAGCGACGTCAACATGCCGTTCATTATCTGTATCGACTTCTTCGACGTTGGAGTCGGGAGGTCGGCAAATGCTCGGCACTTGTCGGGGTTTGCTTCAATGCCTCGTTCTGTTAGGTAGAATCCGAGGAACTTTCCTGCCTTAACCCCGAATGTGCACTTCTCCGGGTTGAACCTCATTTTGCATTGTCTTGCTTGGGCGAAGACAGTCTTGAGATGAGCTGCGTGATCGGTGTCTGCTCGAGATTTGACGATCATGTCGTCCATGTATACCTCGAGCATGTCTCCGATCTGTTTGTTGAACACTTTGTTCATCATGCGTTGGTACGTCGCGCCGGCATTCTTTAATCCGAAGGGCATTACGTTGTAGTAATAGTTGCCCGAGCTGGTCATGAATGTCGTGCAGCGTTTGTCGCCCGGAGCCATTGGGATTTGATTGTATCCCGAGTAAGCGTCCATGAACGACAAAGTTTTGTAGCCGGCCGAGTTGTCGACCAGCATATCAATGTTCGGTAGAGGAAAAGCATCCTTCGGGCAAGCCCGATTGAGATCGGTATAATCAACACACATACGCCATTTTCCATTATTCTTTTTGACAAGTACAACATTTGACAGCCAGGTGGAATACCGGGCTTCAGAAATAAAATTTGCCTCTAAGAGGTCTTTTACAGCTTTTTCAGCAGCCTCCGTTTTTTCTGGAGACTGCCTACGCCTACGTTGTACTACTGCCTTGGCGGCTGGATCAATGGCGAGGTGATGACAGGCGACCTCAGGGTCGAGTCCGGGCATCTCTGCAGCGCTCCAGGCGAAGAGGTCAGCATTCTCGCGCAGACAGGCCTTGATTTGCTTCCTGGCCAAGTCGGGGAGGTCCTTGCCAATCTTCACTCCTTTGGTCGGGTCTGCTCCAAGGGGAACGAGTTCGAAATCACCGTCCGGAATAGGTCGGAGGGGGATTTGCTCGCTGCTGGCCGGTTCATCTTCGTCAAAACGGGCGTCGAGCGCAATGGAGTCGACCTTTGGTGGAGCCTTCTGAGCTTCTACCTCAGGAGATGCTGTGTCGGGCTCTTGCTTTGTCTTCTTGACGGGCCTAGTGCTGGGACCCACGTCGACAGTATCCCGACCCCTTGAAGCGGCGTTGAAGCACCGGCGGGCAGCAGCGAGGTCGCCCTGGATGGTGGCTGTGATACGGTGGGAGAACTGACTTGAGGTTTGCGTTTGTATTCGCAAATGTTGCGGTTAGCAAGAGTCGCCACCGACTTTTTATTTTATCCTAAGGAAAGGTTTAAAAAGCACAGCAAAAAACCTTTGAGATGTTTTCTTGGGTTCGGGGAGTAGATTATAGAAAGGGAAGGTATTAGCACCCTTTCTATCCATGGTTATCCATGGGCTCTTAGTTACTTGCTTAGATCACTTGCCTTTTGTTTTCAATTGTTTTAAATGGTGCTTGAGTGTGTGGTTTTTTTTTGAAAATGTTTTGTAAAGATGCCAATGTGGTGGCAACCTTTGTAATGATCCATGTGGGGATGTATACAAAGATGTATGTCTTTTGAAAAAGTTTTCATTTTGTTTTTTTTTTTTGAAAGTTGTTTTGAAAGTGTTGTGATGTGTGATTTTGAAATTAGGCAAGTGTTTTGTTTTGCAAGTTTGATTCAAGTAACTAAGAGGTTGTCTACTCCTAAATTTCTCAAAAGATTTATTGCTATGTTTTAATCCTTTTAACAAGTTCGTTCCACCATTGAATTTGGTGGACAATCTTGTGTTAGGATGTGAAAGGGACAGGCGCGGGTCATCGTTTAAACCACAATTGTAACGGCGTTAAATGTCTTTGGGCAATTTTCTTTAAGGGACTTGATCATGTGTTTGTTTTTGAAAAGTTTTATCGAGGGACTATGATCATTCAAATTGTCTGCTTTGCCCAAAGAAGTTCAACATACAATATGGTCCATTTATTTGAAGGCAACAAAGTGGAGTACCCTAGGGGTGTTGGTGTGTAAGTGTGTTTTATTGCATACAAGAGTTTTTCTTTGAATTAGGTTTTTCTATTTTCATTGAGTTTTATCTTGCCATACACGTCCTAATTACTAGCAATAAGAAGCGGGAATGTAAAATCCTACGCTATTACAATAGTTAGGGGAGGGGGATACACATTTGTACATGGGGGGTTCAACGAGAAAAAATAGACAAAAAAGAAAATAGCGAAAAACAAGATATAGAGAGAGAGAGAGGGAGGCCGCGCGCTGTTGGGAGGCCATCAGAAGTTCTGACCCAGATCCGCTGTCAGATGATCAACCTGTTGGTGAAACTGGATGAGTCAGAACTTCTGACTCTGGAACCTGCAAAACAGAATCTGGTTAGTGGGGAAACCAGAGGTTCTGATTTCCCTGCGCTGCAAGACAGAAGTTTGTTAGTGGAGAACCCAGAAGTTCAGATTCTGCTGAAAAGGCAACAATTCTCAGAGGTTCTGAGGTCATTGACAGCAAAACAGGCTTCAGATGTGCTAACGTCAAAGTCAGCACTGGGCTTTTTCCTGCACTAATCAGAACATCTGCAATCCTGTTGTTACTCCACAAAACAGAAAACATATTTGGAACAGATCCAGCAAAATAGCAAAATGTCCCAGAGGTCAGAATCACCAAGGTCACAGGCAAGTCCTAAACTGGCTCAGAACGTTCTGAGATATGAGAGTCCTCAGAACATAAACAGCGACAACGTGAATATTTACATTATGTTATTTGAATATGCACAGCTGATGATGCTTAACAGTGTGGTGAGGGTCAGCAGGTGCTTACCTGACTTTCTGGAAAATGGTGGGTGAAAGTTAGCTTTTGGTTCTGGTGGTGTTCTGGACAGATTTGGAAAATGGGAAGTGAAGGTGTAAACGTGTATAGGGTCAGAAGTTTGGAAAGAACGTTTTTGGTTTACAGAAAAGGGCTGGGTGTTTGATGAAGTTGAAGGTGAGAAACTTAAAGTTATGAAACAAGGTTGGAAATTTTGGCAGAGTTTCAGAATGTTGTGTTGCTTAGGAGTTTAGTTTCTCTCTTAGCAATTTTTCTGTTTCTTTTCTTGAACTTCTTGAACGTCTTTTGCAGTGGGGAAAGCCCTCTATTTATAGGCAAAGTTCTTGTGGATATCTTGAACATTTAAGGCGCCAACAGAGTTTGAAGTTGTTCTTTGACAGAAATTCCTGGGAAGTTGTGATAACAGCTATTTTTCAGCCTAGGTAGCAGCAGCAGGCGTAGATTGGGGGAAGTGACCTCTGAAATGGGCGGTGGCGTGAAGACCCATGCCAGAATCTGTGCAAAAGCATCTTCCAAGCCACACGTGAATGCTCAGGAGTGGTTGGAAGCATTAATGGGCATTAAATGGTGACAAGACCTGTCAATACCAACATTCTGGTTGTTGAATCAGCAGCATAAACCATGCTCTGGCCTTGGCTACCTGTTGTTTTAGCAAACTCTGGAGATTCTCCTAGTTTTCTGGTACGTTCCTTGGATCTACTTCTGGACTTAGAGATTCTGTATCAATGTGACACCTATCCCTCTGACCTTTCATCTTCTGACTTCAACCTGTTCTGAAGGTACCTTTGTACTTCCATATTTCTTTTGCATTCCTTTAGCAAGTTCTGACTGAGCTTGCGTAACTGCTGAAGGGGTATGTTCTGTTTGAGGCTTACACTCTGAACCATGTTTACAATTTCTGATTGAACTGATGTAGCTGCTGAAGAGACAACTTCTGACCACGCTGAGCCAAGCTTGCAACTTCTGATTGAACTGATGTAGCTGCTGAAGAGACAACTTCTGACCACGCTGAGCCAAGCTTGCAACTTCTGACCGTCTTCATCTGGAATGGGTCCAGAAGTTCTGAAGCGCTGATTTTCTTCTAAAAAACACTTATTTTAAAGAAACATTCTAAGCACTTTGATTTGATTTTCCTCAAGATGAAAGCATTGCTTTTTGGAGTTTGTGAGATCATCTTGCTCTTGTAAGTGACTGGCTTGGGCAAAAGGATAACCCAGGGCTTTGAATCTGTTTCAGGGGACTTTGAAAAATCTAAGATAGTTTCCTGAAGAAAGGGAGGGCAAATTTTGGGGTACAACAGTTGCCCCTGTTCAATCTTCTTGAACCTGAAGAGTTAGATTGGCGAGTTTGCCTTTCGCGACTCGAAGGTAAAAGAGGATTGGACACCAGAGTGCCCTGAAATTTGCACTCGCATGTTGAAGTATCAGCAATGTGATGTTAGGAATGGGCTTTCAGATGCCATTTGGAGAGGTGACAGATAGGGAGATGGGCTTGCAGATGCCATCCGGAGACGTGACAGAACCTTGTCGGGAATGGGCTTATAGATGCCATTTGGAAGTGTCGATCGCCTAAGAGATTCCTTAGCGAGAAACTTGTATATTTGAGAAAGACGGATGTTTTCCTGGCTTGTTACAGGTGTTTGATCTTCAGTCTCCTTATGCAGATATGCCCTGGCTGGATACAGGTATCGAATCTACAATCGGTTGCTCACAGATGTGCCCTGGCTGGATACAGGAGTCGAATCTGGAAATAGTCGTCAATAGATATGCCCTGGCTGGATACAGGAATCGAATCTGGAAATGTTGTCAACAGATATGCCCTGGCTGGATACAGGAGTCGAATCTTTGAACTCTTCAGACGTGCCCTGGCTAGATACAGGAGTCGAATCTGGAAATGTGGTCAACAGATATGCCCTGGCTGGATACAGGAGTCGAATCTTTGAACTCTTCAGACGTGCCCTGGCTAGATACAGGAGTCGAATCTGGAAATGTTGTAGTTTTTTTTTTTTTTTTTTTTTTTTTTGAGATTGTCTCTTTCCTGAAAAGGCAAAGACATAAGCTGTATGCAATGTCATGATGTATGATGTGTATGATGTCATGATGTTCAACATTTGATGTTGTATGTGTTTCATCATGTATGTAAGCAAGATGTGTGAACATGTGAAATGTTTATGAGTGTAATTTCTTCTTAGGAAAATAAATCCTTGACGAATGGCCGGGAAGCTGCTCTGCGGAAGAGATGCTTGACTGGAGTTTTGATGAGAGGCCTGCTGAGGATTTTAACGATGGATTCCGCTGAGGATAATGATGGTAAACTCCGCTGGGGAACTCCAAAGATAAACTCTGCTTGGGAATACCAAAGATAGACTTTGCTGGGGATTGAAGGAACTTTTGCCGAGAACGGTCTTCCGTGGCTTTTAGCTGAGGATAACCCAGTTATAGGTCCTTGTGAGGAAATAACTCTAAATGAAACTTGGGCGAGACGTTCGTACTTCGCCGGGGATAAGCTCGCAGAATCTACCGGGGATGAGCTTCTAAAACCTGCCGGGGAATGTTGCGCCTTTTTTTTTTTTTTTTTAGGATCGACGGGGAATCGACTCCTGCTTGGGGAAAGTGCTGCTGAACCTTGTTTTATTCTGCGGGGGGCTTAAGATGTTTTGACCAATATTTTCAGTTGAACCTACCTTGGTGCCTTGGCGGACAAAACGAACTAGACTGCACTAAACAACTCCACATTGTCCCTGTCTTTGATGTCACTTGTAATCAATCTTTTTTCATATGCGAACATTTATGAATCAGCAATTTAATGTCAAATGCATATATCAAAAAATGAACATTGGACGTTCTTCGCAAGACAAAACAGAAAAAGAAAAACAATGGCAATTTGTATGGACAAGTGAATTTGTATTGATTTAAACTTTGCCTGTGAATAGGCGTTTTTTGTACAAGAGGCTGACATCCTAGTAAGAGGACGCCGCTAGATAACATAGAGTTTACAATTTGAAAAAGAAAACAAAACAGCTATGTGAACAATCCCACTGGGTTCCAATTCTGCTATTGCCTTTATGTCTTCGAACGTCTCATTCGCTTTGCTGCCTGGTCGAAGATGAAGCTGATTGGTCGAGGCCGTAATCTGAGCCAGATAGTTGACGCCGAATTCCAGACGCGAAGTGATCCAATGAGACATAGTGTTACGCTTTTATCCCTAACTTTTGCCTGGACCGCCCTTTCGGGTTTTCGGTCCACCGGGATACCCATTTTTGCCCAAGCCGCCCTTTCAGGTTTTCGACTTGCCGGGTGTACAGATTTTTTTCATTTCATCCCTTATTTTTGCCCGAACCCTTTTGGTTCGCCGGGAAGCCCTTATTTTTGCCTAGGTATGTCAACCTAGCGGGTCTTTTATTTATGCGTAGTATTTTTTCACTATGTCTGCATTGGCGGGGTGAGGAAGGTCGTCACCATCCATGGTGGTTAGGATCATGGCTCCTCCTGAGAACACACGCTTAACCACAAATGGCCCTTCGTAAGTAGGGGTCCATTTACCCCGGGGATCACTTTGAGGAAGGATGATGCGTTTGATTACCAGGTCCCCAACTTGATACTCTTGCGGTCTGACTTTCTTGTTAAATGCCCTGATCATCCGTTTCTGATACGTTTGACCGTGACAGATAGCAGTGAGCCTCTTTTCGTCAATCAGATTTAGTTGATCAAGTCGAGTCTGGATCCAATCATCTTCATTCAAGTCTGCATCCTTTATTATCCGAAGAGAGGGTATCTGGATTTCAATCGGTAAGACCGCCTCCATGCCGTAGACCAAGGAGAAAGGAGTTGCCCCGGTTGACGTCCTTGCTGAGGTGCGGTACCCATGAAGAGCGAACGGTAACATCTCGTGCCAATCTTTATAGGTCACTGTCATCTTCTGCACAATTTTCTTGATATTTTTATTGGCTGCCTCTACAGCCCCATTCATCTTCGGCCGATAGGGGGAAGAATTGTGGTGCTGTATCTTGAATTGTTCACAGAGTTCAGTGATCATTTTGTTATTGAGATTGGTACCATTGTCCGTAATGATTCTTTCTGGGACTCCGTACCGACAAATCAGATTATGCCGGATGAAACGTGCTACGACGCTCTTGGTTACCGTTGCGTAGGAAGCTGCCTCGACCCATTTCGTGAAGTAATCGATTGCCACCAAGATGAAGCGGTGTCCATTGGATGCCGTCGGTCGGATCTCACCGATCATATCGATGCCCCACATTGCGAAAGGCCAAGGTGCCGTTAGGATATTCAAAGGAACCGGAGGGATATGCACCTTGTCAGCATAGATCTGGCACTTATGACAAGTCCGGGAGTGTTGGTAACAATCGGCTTCCATCGTGGACCAGAAATATCCTGCCCGAAGGATTTTCTTAGCCATGGTGTGTCCACTGGAATGGGTCCCAAATGTACCTTCGTGCAGTTCCGTCATGATTTTCTCTGCTTCAACCTTATCCACACAACGCAACAGAGTTGAATCATGATTCCGTTTGTAGAGAATGCCGTTGCTGAGGAAGAATTTTGCAGCAAATCTCCTCATGAACTTTTTATCATTGACAGATGCACCTTCAGGGTATTCCTGGGCTTCCAAGTACCTCTTCACCTCGTGATACCAGGGCTTTTCAGTCACCTTCTCAGCCTCGAGCTCGCAGCAGTATGCCGGTTCATCCAACTTCCAGATTATGATTTGGGGAGCCTCATTGTCCCATTTAACTTTGAACATTGAAGACATCGTGGCTAGTGCGTCCGCTAGCTGATTCTCCTCTCTGGGGAAATGCTCAAAAGTTATCTCTTCAAAGTGAGGGAGCAAGGTCGACACATACTCCTTGTAAGGAATGAGATTCGGGTGTTTCGTATCCCACTCGCCTTTGATCTGATTGATCACGAGAGCGGAATCTCCGAAGACACTTAGAAACTTGATCCTCAAATCAATCGCAGCTTGTAAACCCATGATACAGGCCTCATATTCTGCCATGTTGTTGGTGCAGCTGAAACATAATCGGGCGGTGAGTGGAGTATGAATCCCCTTGGGAGATATGATTACAGCGCCGACGCCGTTACCCAAAGCATTGGAGGCTCCATCAAAATGCATAGACCATCGGGATCCTTCCTCAGGTCCTTCATCCGGTCCAGGTACTTCACAGTCAGTTACCACCATGATGTCTTCGTCCGGAAAATCAAAGTTCAATGATTGATAATCGTCCACAGGTTGGTGTGCCAAATGATCAGCCAGTACACTCCCCTTAATTGCTTTCTGAGTTGTATACTGGATGTCATATTCTGTTAAGATCATTTGCCATCTCGCTATTCTCCCAGACAAAGCGGGCTTTTCAAATATGTACTTGATGGGATCCATCTTTGAAATCAATAAAGTAGTGTGAGTCAGCATATACTGTCTCAGCCGGCGAGCAGCCCATACAAGAGCGCAACAAGTTTTCTCAAGCAGTGAGTAACGAGACTCACAGTCGGTAAACTTTTTGCTCAAGTAATAAATAGCGTGCTCTTTTCGGCCAGACTCGTCATGCTGCCCCAACACACACCCCATTGAATTATCAAGCACTGTCAAGTATAGTATCAGAGGTCTTCCTTCCACTGGTGGCATAAGAATGGGTGGCTCTTGGAGGTATTCCTTTATTCTTTCAAATGCGGCCTGACATTCATCATTCCAGCGTACCACTTGATCTTTCTTCAGTAATTTGAAGATTGGCTCACAAGTAGCAGTCAGATGTGAGATGAATCGGGCAATGTAATTCAGTCGTCCTAGGAAACCTCTGACTTCTTTCTCTGTTTTTGGGGTCGGCATCTCTTGAATAGCTTTAACCTTGGCAGGGTCCACCTGGATACCTTTATCACTTACAATGAAACCTAGCAATTTTCCGGACCTCACCCCGAAGGTGCATTTGTTGGGATTCAACCTCAGCTTGTACAACTTGAGTCGGTCAAACAACTTCCTCAGATGATCAAGGTGTTCCTCCTCAGTTTGAGACCTTGCAATCATGTCATCAACGTATACTTCAATCTCATGATGGATCATATCATGAAATAAAGCAACCATGGCACGCTGATAGGTTGCCCCAGCATTTTTCAATCCGAATGGCATGACCTTATAACAGAAGGTCCCCCACTGAGTTACAAATGTAGTCTTCTCCATATCTTCAGGAGCCATCTTGATCTGATTATACCCTGAGAAACCATCCATGAAGGAGAACACCTTGTGTTGAGCTGTATTATCAACAAGGACATCGATGTGAGGTAGGGGGAAATCATCCTTGGGGCTGGCCCTATTCAGATCCCTGTAGTCAACACACATTCTGACTTTACCGTCTTTCTTCGGCACTGGCACAACATTGGCAACCCACCGAGGGTAAGAAGTTACTGCAAGGAAACCCGCATCAAACTGTTTCATCACCTCAGCTTTAATCTTTTCAGACATCTCTGGACGCATTCGTCGAACTTTTTGCTTTACTGGAGGGCAATCTTCCTTGGTTGGTAGATGGTGAACTACAATGTCGGCGTCCAAACCAGGCATATCCTCATAGGACCAAGCAAAAATCTCCATGTAGTCTTGTAGCATCTGGATCAATCGTTGCTTCACGCTGAGCTCCAGATTGGCACCAATCTTGGCCTCTTTCCTATCTGCCTCAGTACCTAGGTTAATTGTCTCCACAGGCTCTTCATGTGGTTGAATAGCCCTCTCTTCCTGTAGTAGCAGTCTTGCGAGTTCACCAGGCACTTCGCAATCCTCTTCACCTTCGTCTTCGGCCAAGTTGATCGGATTTTCGAAGTCATAACTGGCGGTAGCAGAGCTGTTACCAGTGAGATCCAGAGTGGATTGAAACCTGTATAAGTGAGTGTGTGTAAATATAGTTGTTTTTGCAATATATATAACACAGAAAGAAAAGGAGCACAAGATTTGAAATGCAACAAACGTCCAATGTTTTGATTGATGATATATGAAAATGTCATATAAAAAGCCCTCACAAATGGAGCTACGATGCCCCGGGCAGGACACCGAGCCAACAGAGTTTTAACATATTGTTTGTTACAAATTTGGAAATCAAAAGAAATCAATTACTGCGTGACAAATGTGATAGGGGTAAAATCCTTTGCTGTCCAGTTGCTTGGTCCGTCGCTGGCAGTCGGGTAGATCCAATTATCAAACTCAGCTTCCTCCACATCCTCCTCGATAGCATTCACCCTTGAGCTGGAAATAAACACCGGAGCCTTTCCAATCTTCTCTTTGCGCACTGCCTTCTGAGCCTCTGCAGTAAAGCCTAGCCCAGACTTGTCGTTTTTCTGAGTGAAGTCAGGAAGCTGACCCCAGTGTGCACAATTGCCTTTCTGAACCACAGCCCGGGCATCCCTTAGGGAAACCATCTTCAAGGAATCATTCTCTTCGGTCATTGTCTCCGCAGCTGCTGAAATTGGATGTACCTCCTCGAAATGTTGGAAGGGAGTTTCAATAAATTCTCCGTCCATCTCGATATACCTGAAGGAATTTAAATGGCTCACCATATACTCCTCTTCTCCTTGCACAGTGACAATTTTCCCCCTGACAGGATACTTCAGTTTTTGGTGTAAGGTGGAGGTCACTGCCCCAGCTTTGTGGATCCAAGGTCTACCCAACAGACAGGAGTACGATGGACGTATATCCATCACGTAAAAGGTAGAGTCGAACACTTGAGAGCCCACACGAATTGGGATGTTAACCTCTCCATGAACCATCCTCTTGGAGCCGTCAAAGGCTCTGACGATGATATTACTGGGTTTCAACTCCAAGCCCTCATAATCCAGACGATCCAAGGCCTTTTTCGGAAGAACATTCAAGGAAGAACCAGTGTCTACCAATACATGTGCCAGAGTAGTGCCCCTGCATTCAATAGAGACATGCAGGGCATCATTGTGGTTTCTTCCTTTTGCGGTCAGGTCGGCATCTGAAAAGCCCAAGCCGTTGTCCGCCGTCAGATTTGCTATGCAGTCAGTGAACTGAACTGCAGACGTCTCCTGCGGCACATGGGCCGTCTTGAGAAATGAGATCAAGGCTTTTGCATGGGCCTCGGAACATAGTAATAAGGAAAGCAGGGAGATCTTGGAGGGTGTATGCCCTAACTGTTCGACAACATTAAAATCACTTTTCTTTATTATTTTCAGAATCTCCTCCATTTCTTGTCGGGAGGCCTCAGCATTCACGGGTATTGGTGCCTCCATCCGGGCAGGCTCTTCTTCAATCCCTTTGCCCCGAGCATTTGATGACTCGGCAGCAGGGGACACAATTTGATCAGCAACAGGACTTGGTAAACTTGCAGGTTTTATGAGGAGGGGTTTTCGAATAGCGGGCGGCGCAATGTCAGGCGAGAAGAGCCTGCCACTGCGGGTGACTTTAGCTGGACCGGTGATATCGCAGATACTGGCACTAGCATCAAATTCTTGCTTGATTCCATTTACATATACGTCTGCCCCATAATGCCAGGGGACAGCCTTATCAGACACGTAGGAGAGGGGTCCTGGAACAGTAATGATCACAGGCGCAACTGTCAAGATTTGAATAGGCTTCTTTGGGGGAGCCTTGGTTGGATTTTTGAAGATGGTAATCACAGACACTTCTTTTGTCGGAACCAAATGAACAGCAGTCTTTTTGAATAGAATCTCCTTGCTATCCATTAGGCCTTGGATGCCTAACCTTAGCAAGGGACAATCAGATAGGGAAATAGCACAGAATGGGCAACCTTCGCCGCAACCCGGAAATAAACCGGCCTGCAGTAGGTTCTTCTTAACAGTCTTCAAAGGGGTAACAACCTCATCTATCGAAACAGCATACACTTCTTCCTCAATGGCATTTACCCTATGCTGGGGCATAGGAGCCGTTACAACATTCGGTCTTTCCGGCGCTTCGAACTGAATTTCTTTTGCGTCAATTAGATCTTGCACTTTGTTTCTCAAGGCCCAACAATCATCAGTAGTGTGCCCGGGACTATCAGAATGATAAGCACACCGGGCATTTGGGTTGTATTTAGGGGACGCAGTGTTGACGACCTTAGGAGCTTCTTTGAGGGTCACCAGGTTGGTGGATAACAGTTGGGGTAAAATTTGAGATAATGCCATACTCAAACGGGTATACTGCCTCTTGGGCCTTTCACTTCTTTGCTGATTGTACTGCTGAGGAGCAGCAACAGGTTTAGAGATGACCAAAGCATTAACGGCTTGGCGACTTTCGGGCTTGACTTGTCTTCTAGGGCCATAGACGGCGCTTGCTTCTTTCTTAAACGGCCTCTTCTCAGTACTTGTAGAGGCAGCTTTCTGTATCTTGCCTGACCTGATACCAGCCTCAATTCTCTCTCCCGTTAATATCAAATCTGTGAACCCAGCGGAGGAGTTACCAACCAAATGATTAAAAAACGGACCAGACAACGTTCCCAGAAACATATCAACCAGCTCTCGATCAGTTAATGGAGGTTGCACCCTGCCAGCCAAATCTCTCCATTTTTGAGCGTACTCTTTGAATCCTTCACCCGTCCCTAGAGACATACCTTGAAGTTGGGTACGCGTAGGAGCGAGATCAGAATTATATTGGTATTGTCTGTAGAAAGCAGTCGCCAAATCCTCCCAGTGCCGGATGCTAGCTCCGTCTAATTGGTAGAACCAATCAAGCTGAGACCCCGAGAGGCTGTCTTGGAAGAAGTGAATCCAGAGGTTTTTATCCGCCGTGTAAGGTTGGATTTTCCTTACATACGACCTCAGATGCAGCTTTGGGCAGGAGACCCCATCATACTTGGCGAAGGCAGGCGCCTTAAACTTGTGTGGAATTACTACTCCGGAAGATAATCCCAAATCCCCGAAATCCAGTCCCGGCACGTTCTGAATTTCCATAGCGCTCAAGCGGTCCTCCAATTGTTTGTACCTGTCAGCAGCAGGTGGGTATTGTTCCTCGTTATAGTCCGTCTCGTTGTCGGAGACTGCGGGACTAGGTGCTTCTCCCCCTTGGGGACTGTTTTTCTCAGCAGAAGAAGTGGTCGGATCAGCTTCATTGTGGAGTGTGTTCCCAAATCTGCGTCCGGTGTTGAACATTGCTGTCCTCTTTTTCTTCTTCTTCTTCAGGAGTAGAGTCTTCAACTCTTGCTGACCCTGGGCTAGGCTTAGGACCATCTCTTGAAACTGTGCACTTTGGGCCTGAAGGGCCTTGATTGCTTGCTCACTGGATGACTCTGAATTCATGATGACTGTGCACACAAACAGCGAAGAAAATTAAGCAACCTATGAATTAGGGTACCTGCTATGCATATGGTGCAATGGAATGCGTATGTATGCAATGCATTCAAGGATTTAGAACATTCAAACTTTGTTGTAGACAAAAAGGAACGCACATCATATTAATAAGGAGAAATTCGTTAGTACATAAATGCCTCATGGGCCAAATATTACAAAATAAACTCCTTAAGGTAAAAAGACATTGCGCATCCTTTTTGGCGCGATGTAAGTGTTGAGATTCCTTTCCTCGTGCAGCAGGCGGGTGAGTTCCAGGACCTTCTTTTCGCTAACATGTAGACTGGTCTCAAGAGAATTCCGCTCTTCCTTAAGTTGGATCCAGCTCTTCTGCATCTCTTCCCAGGAGGTGGGCATGTCGGGATGTTGAATGGTGTAGGATGCTTCTCCTTCCAAGACTGGCTCTTTGATTACAGGTAACATGTGAGGGTAAGGCATTACTAACTTCTGAGAGCGGGCTCGTACCCACTTGAGGTAAGGCTCCAACGGGATAGAGTTCCGGTGCCCCAGTGTTTTGCTGTCTATCCTACTCGGCATCCTCCAAGCTCTGATAAATCTCTGACGAAGCCCTTGAGTATCGTTGTCGAAGTCGAAGACTATGTCAGGAATTAACATGTCATGAGGGCCATCCTTCCGAGCATAACCAAACTGTCTCCAAGCCAGGCATGGGTTGTAGGTTATACCTCCTTTGATTCCAAATAAAGGAACATTAGGGTATTCCCCACAACGATCAATGATAGTGACGTCTTCCCGGGACCTAGGACACCAATGTATATCTGCATGCGTGAGAGTCATTAACCGTTGTGACCATCTCAAACCCCGCTCGTTCTTCAAAACTGTTTGTGGAAGATGCGAAATAAACCACCTTCCCAAGAGAGGAGTGCAACACAAAAGGACACCCCTTCTTCTCATGGTTCGAGTGTAACATGAGTGAAGGATGTCCCCCAACAGTGTAGGTATAGGATTCCTGGTCATAAAGATCTGGACAGCACTGACATCGATAAGCTGATCTGGGTTAGGGAACAACACCAAACCATAGACAAGGAGGGCTACAACTTCTTCAAAAGCTCGTAGGTCAAGAGAGTTCCAACATTCTTGGGCCTTATCAAACAGAAACCTAGCTAAGAATCCTTTGATACCACTTCTCGCTTCCCAATGTCTTTTGAGGTCGGATGTCTGTAGGTGCAAGGCTTTAGCAATCTCTTCAAGTCTGGGTTCCTTTTCCGTACCGTTGTAGGGTAGTTGATCGAGGATAGGGACCTTCAGAAGTCGGGAGAATTCTTCTAATGTAGGCACCAACTGATAATCCGGGAAGGTGAAACAGTGATGCAAAGGGTCAAAGAATTGGAACAGGACCTTTATCAAGTCCTCCTCAATGTTGGTGTTAACCAAGTTGATGAGTCTTCCATGTCTCTCACTGAATGGAGAACTCTCGGGAATTCTGGACAGAAGCTCCTTAAGCTGAGGAGGGATCTTTACAAGGCTGATCTGAATTGTCTTTCTGCGAGCAGTTTCCATGTCCTATAAAACAAGAACAAAGATGAAGATTCGAAACCCTTGAAACGGTTAGTCAATGCTCATGATGTTTGTATGATGTAATGATGTGATGATTAAATGCACTATAAACAAAGGCAAACATGGTAAGGCATACAAGTCACACAAACCCTTAGAGTTTAGGCCTGCATGGGGTCTGGGTATTACCCTCTTGAAGTTTTGTGGGTTCAACCTGTCCTATTAAAAGTAACCGGGTTCTAAAGGTCCCAATATCACTGGATTGCTTTCATTGTTCATCGTTTCGATTTAGCCACTGAACTGGCGACCGAAATATTCCAGGAAAGCAACCCTCAATTGAGTGTAGTATCGAGTATCAACCAACCTCGGACTGCACCAAAGTCAGTTATCTCACTACCCTAAGAAGGCCAAGATGGTTCAATTAAGGTTCCTAAGGTCAGTTGATGCTTCATGACACCACGCGGCGGCCCCGTACTCTCCTTGACTGAACTCAAGGGTTACCGGTACACACCAAAGTGCCACATCAACGTAGCAGACTGCTTCAACCATGTCGGTATACCCCGCACAGTTCCCTCACAGCCTTATTGCCACCTAAAAGGGTTTCCCCAGATCCGGGTTAGGATCCATAAAACTCCGATACAAAAGCCCACAATATGTAAAAGCAAACAAAGCAAGCAATTGAAAACAAAGGTGATCTAAACCCTAAGGTTACTCCACTTTTGAGCATTTCCCCAGCAGAGTCGCCAGTTCTGTGATACGGTGGGAGAACTGACTTGAGGTTTGCGTTTGTATTCGCAAATGTTGCGGTTAGCAAGAGTCGCCACCGACTTTTTATTTTATCCTAAGGAAAGGTTTAAAAAGCACAGCAAAAAACCTTTGAGATGTTTTCTTGGGTTCGGGGAGTAGATTATAGAAAGGGAAGGTATTAGCACCCTTTCTATCCATGGTTATCCATGGGCTCTTAGTTACTTGCTTAGATCACTTGCCTTTTGTTTTCAATTGTTTTAAATGGTGCTTGAGTGTGTGGTTTTTTTTTGAAAATGTTTTGTAAAGATGCCAATGTGGTGGCAACCTTTGTAATGATCCATGTGGGGATGTATACAAAGATGTATGTCTTTTGAAAAGGTTTTCATTTTGTTTTTTTTTTTGAAAGTTGTTTTGAAAGTGTTGTGATGTGTGATTTTGAAATTAGGCAAGTGTTTTGTTTTGCAAGTTTGATTCAAGTAACTAAGAGGTTGTCTACTCCTAAATTTCTCAAAAGATTTATTGCTATGTTTTAATCCTTTTAACAAGTTCGTTCCACCATTGAATTTGGTGGACAATCTTGTGTTAGGATGTGAAAGGGACAGGCGCGGGTCATCGTTTAAACCACAATTGTAACGGCGTTAAATGTCTTTGGGCAATTTTCTTTAAGGGACTTGATCATGTGTTTGTTTTTGAAAAGTTTTATCGAGGGACTATGATCATTCAAATTGTCTGCTTTGCCCAAAGAAGTTCAACATACAATATGGTCCATTTATTTGAAGGCAACAAAGTGGAGTACCCTAGGGGTGTTGGTGTGTAAGTGTGTTTTATTGCATACAAGAGTTTTTCTTTGAATTAGGTTTTTCTATTTTCATTGAGTTTTATCTTGCCATACACGTCCTAATTACTAGCAATAAGAAGCGGGAATGTAAAATCCTACGCTATTACAATAGTTAGGGGAGGGGGATACACATTTGTACATGGGGGGTTCAACGAGAAAAAATAGACAAAAAAGAAAATAGCGAAAAACAAGATATAGAGAGAGAGAGAGGGAGGCCGCGCGCTGTTGGGAGGCCATCAGAAGTTCTGACCCAGATCCGCTGTCAGATGATCAACCTGTTGGTGAAACTGGATGAGTCAGAACTTCTGACTCTGGAACCTGCAAAACAGAATCTGGTTAGTGGGGAAACCAGAGGTTCTGATTTCCCTGCGCTGCAAGACAGAAGTTTGTTAGTGGAGAACCCAGAAGTTCAGATTCTGCTGAAAAGGCAACAATTCTCAGAGGTTCTGAGGTCATTGACAGCAAAACAGGCTTCAGATGTGCTAACGTCAAAGTCAGCACTGGGCTTTTTCCTGCACTAATCAGAACATCTGCAATCCTGTTGTTACTCCACAAAACAGAAAACATATTTGGAACAGATCCAGCAAAATAGCAAAATGTCCCAGAGGTCAGAATCACCAAGGTCACAGGCAAGTCCTAAACTGGCTCAGAACGTTCTGAGATATGAGAGTCCTCAGAACATAAACAGCGACAACGTGAATATTTACATTATGTTATTTGAATATGCACAGCTGATGATGCTTAACAGTGTGGTGAGGGTCAGCAGGTGCTTACCTGACTTTCTGGAAAATGGTGGGTGAAAGTTAGCTTTTGGTTCTGGTGGTGTTCTGGACAGATTTGGAAAATGGGAAGTGAAGGTGTAAACGTGTATAGGGTCAGAAGTTTGGAAAGAACGTTTTTGGTTTACAGAAAAGGGCTGGGTGTTTGATGAAGTTGAAGGTGAGAAACTTAAAGTTATGAAACAAGGTTGGAAATTTTGGCAGAGTTTCAGAATGTTGTGTTGCTTAGGAGTTTGGTTTCTCTCTTAGCAATTTTTCTGTTTCTTTTCTTGAACTTCTTGAACGTCTTTTGCAGTGGGGAAAGCCCTCTATTTATAGGCAAAGTTCTTGTGGATATCTTGAACATTTAAGGCGCCAACAGAGTTTGAAGTTGTTCTTTGACAGAAATTCCTGGGAAGTTGTGATAACAGCTATTTTTCAGCCTAGGTAGCAGCAGCAGGCGTAGATTGGGGGAAGTGACCTCTGAAATGGGCGGTGGCGTGAAGACCCATGCCAGAATCTGTGCAAAAGCATCTTCCAAGCCACACGTGAATGCTCAGGAGTGGTTGGAAGCATTAATGGGCATTAAATGGTGACAAGACCTGTCAATACCAACATTCTGGTTGTTGAATCAGCAGCGTAAACCATGCTCTGGCCTTGGCTACCTGTTGTTTTAGCAAACTCTGGAGATTCTCCTAGTTTTCTGGTACGTTCCTTGGATCTACTTCTGGACTTAGAGATTCTGTATCAATGTGACACCTATCCCTCTGACCTTTCATCTTCTGACTTCAACCTGTTCTGAAGGTACCTTTGTACTTCCATATTTCTTTTGCATTCCTTTAGCAAGTTCTGACTGAGCTTGCGTAACTGCTGAAGGGGTATGTTCTGTTTGAGGCTTACACTCTGAACCATGTTTACAATTTCTGATTGAACTGATGTAGCTGCTGAAGAGACAACTTCTGACCACGCTGAGCCAAGCTTGCAACTTCTGATTGAACTGATGTAGCTGCTGAAGAGACAACTTCTGACCACGCTGAGCCAAGCTTGCAACTTCTGACCGTCTTCATCTGGAATGGGTCCAGAAGTTCTGAAGCGCTGATTTTCTTCTAAAAAACACTTATTTTAAAGAAACATTCTAAGCACTTTGATTTGATTTTCCTCAAGATGAAAGCATTGCTTTTTGGAGTTTGTGAGATCATCTTGCTCTTGTAAGTGACTGGCTTGGGCAAAAGGATAACCCAGGGCTTTGAATCTGTTTCAGGGGACTTTGAAAAATCTAAGATAGTTTCCTGAAGAAAGGGAGGGCAAATTTTGGGGTACAACAGTGGCTACCCTCCCCCTTTTGGTATAGAACTTCATCTTTAGGTGGACAGTTGAAGGGACCGCTGTCAGTTCCGCCAGTGTCGGCCTCCCCAGGATGCAATGGTACAGGGATGGGCAGTCAATGACGAGGAAGCGGACCTTCACCTGTCTTGTAGCAGTATCTTCCCCGAATGTCACGAGGAGCTCGACATATCCCCAAGGTTTGGACGTCGAGCCGTTGAAGCCTTGAAGGTCCGAACCTATGTATGGAGACAGATGGGATTCGTCCAGTTGTAAGGTCCGGAACAGCTGGGTGTACATCACGTCGACGGAACTCCCTTCGTCGACCAGGATGCGATGCACATCAAAATTAGCCATCTTCGCCCTTATCAGCAAGGGGATGACTGCGTTCGGTGCTCCGCCGGGGAGCTCTTCCAAGTAGAATGTGATGGGCTCTGACCTGCCCCTCACCATTTCAAAAGTCACAGTTTGAGGAGGAGCTTTGTCGACCAGTTCGTCCAACTTTCTCTTGGCTGAGTTGATGGTGAGGTCGCTGAACCCGCCCCCGTTGATGACCATGGCGGAGGGGAAGTATTCCCACCTGCTGTGAGTAGTCAGGGGCTCCTGCAGGAGCTCGGGAAGTTCGAAATCCTCGGGCCTGGTTATTGAGTAGGCGGTCTGGATTGGCACCGACTCGTCAGATGGTCGGGCATCTTCTTCAGGCTCTTTTGCCTCACGGGCTTCACGACGGGGAGCGTCGTTTTTCCTGTACTGCGCAAGTCTCCCTCCTTTGATGAGGGTTTCAATAGCATCCTTCAGGTGGACGCAGTCCTCTGTCAAGTGACCATGACTCCTATGGTACTGACAGTACTTGTTTTTATCTACTCCTGGCTTGGCAGGAGCTGGTCGGGGACGCTTGACGCCACCGTCCTTGAAATCTGTGCTTGCACACTCCGCCAGAATACGCTCGCGGGAAGCCGTGAGCGGAGTGTACTCAGTAAACCTGCCCGAGGGGCCCCTTTGTTCCCGGACCTCCCGGGGTCTGTCTTCCTTCCTCTTCTCTCCGGTGCGTCGGGGAGGAGGGTCTTGTCTCGAGCTGCTTCCATGGTTGCGGGCTCTGGAGTCCCGTGCCCTGTTGGCAGCTTCTCTCTCCTCGTAATCCATATATGCTCGAGCTTTGTCGAGGAGAGCATCAAAAGTTGCAGGTGGCTCGATGCCTACAGCTTTCCTGAATTCGGTGCCGGGGAGGAGGCCCCTCTCCAGCAAATACCTCTTCATGTGGTCCGCGCAGGGGACCTGGATTGCTTCCCGGTTGAAGCGGTTGATGAATTCCCTCAAGGTCTCATCATGTCTCTGGATGATGGCCTCGAGGGCTGCCTCTGTCTTTGGGTGGCGACGAGAGGCTGTAAAGGAACTGATGAACTGGTTCTTCAAGTTCCGCCACGAGGTGATGGAGCCCGGGGCAAGTCCTTTGTACCAGTCCATGGCCGCCTTCCTGAGAGTTGTTGGGAAGAGACGGCACTTGATTGGCCCCCCGACATTGTGATAGTGGAGCATGGCTTCAAACCCGTCAATATGGTCGACTGGGTCTGCCACCCCATCATACTCCTTTAGGTGTGGGGGCTTCTCCATGCCCGGGGGGATAGGTGCGTCCATGATTGCCTGCGACAGGGGACCGCGGGGGTCGTCCTCGTCGCTCCTTTCTGGAGAAAGAGAAAGGGTTCTGTAGTTGTGTCGGGCACGTTGCTCGTGCTGGGACTCCCTTGAACGTGATGTTCGGTGGGCGAAGGTCACATGTCCGTCTCTGTTGTGCCTCCGTTCGTGCCTTGAGGCGTCGCGGACGGGCTCTTCGGCAGGGATGACGGGCTGTCTTTCGTATTGGGGCCGCCTCTGCCTTGGTGCGGGAGAGGGGCTCCTAGAGATTTCCCTGTAATGTCTCCGCGGGGGAGTAGGGTGTCGAGCTTCTTCGACCCGAGGAAGTGGAGATGGTGGCCTTTGATGTCTCCTCGGGGGGCGTCGATCATTTTCCAGTGCCCTAAGTCTTTCTCCTTGTGCGAACAGGAGATAGTTCGTCTGGTTGATGGCCGCGAACAGTGCCTGAGCAGTGGCATCTGCTCCGACAGGGGCCTGGACTTCATAGAACCGGGCAGCCTGGCGATAGGCGAGAGCTTCCGGATCGTCTTCGAGTTCTGGGGGAGTTGTCGAGGAGGACGCAGTGTTACCGTCCCTGCGGGTGGAAGGTCCAGGGGCGGTTGTCAGGGGGGCGGCATTGTGGCCGGCACCACTGGGATTGTCCAGGTGCCCATTCTTGTCCGCGGGACCGTTGTTGGCGTCGACGACGCGAGTGTGTTGTTCTTCACGAGTTGGAGAGGCCATGACAGTGAATGGATTGAGCTTTGGTCTTTGAAAACTGTTCGTTAGACGGGGAAGCTGTTTCCCACAGACGGCGCCACTGATCTGACCTGATCAGAAGGTTTGGACCGTCACGGCTGCTCCGAGCTGAAGGCTTTTTGAACGAGGAGGGGGGGGTACCTGCAAGGCACTCCGATGCTTAAGTCAGTGGGAGTACTAGCAGATAATAGAGTTGAGGTTAGAATTGATGATTACCTGACCCTCTGGAAGCAGAGGGTATTTATAGCCCCCAGCGCTGGGCCAAGGTTCCTTCACTGGGCCGGGCGGATTTGGCCCAATGGAGGAACTGCCAGGTCCTACGTGGGTAGTGGGGATCAGCACGTGGTCCCCTTCCTGGATGTGGTGCGTGAAGTGCGGGCGGACGGAGACGCGGTCTTTCCGGAGTGTCGTTGGGGCAATGGAGGACTAAGTCTGCCCTAGCAAGGTAGCTCGACGCCAAGTCCATGTCGAGCGGCGCCGCATGATGTCGAGCTCGACGCCAAGACCCCGAGCTGGACAGCGAAGGTCGAGCTGGAAGCCAGGGCATAGAGCTGGACGGCAGTCCGTCGAGCGTGACTTCGTCGCGTGGGGCTGGCACACTGAGATGTCGAGGTGGACATCAGGGTGTCGGGCATGGACGTTGTGGTCCTTAGTGAGTCCCATTGGATTGGGCCTTTGCCCATTGTGGTCCTTAGTGAGTCCCATTGGACTGGGCCTTGGTAATGCTTTTGGGCCTGTCGGGCCCAGTCCAGAACAATAATCATTAAAATAAATTATTTATTAATAGGCCTAATAAATTTTTATGTATATTGAGTTTTTGTCACTATAATAATTTATTTTATAAAAATTCATAAAACTTTTCTTTAGTTTTAAAAATACATACAATTTTTTTCTCCATCAAACTAAACTTTTGAGTTTGTTACTATTGTATTCTCTTATCTATATCTATTAACTTTTATTATTAGGTGACATCTATTAAACACCTCACTTGAAAGGACTTTTTAGGAATGTGTTAACACTGAGTTTAAGAAAGTCAAAATAAGAAATTCATATTTGATCTGATATCCAACCAAGAGGATGTCATAAGTGGAACTAACAAAGGAAAGTAAAGATAACCTAGCTCCATGGAACAAATAAGTGGTTGCCTAAACCTCCTGGTTATGTTACCCATTAATTCCATTAATTTCTTTTTATTAAGCGGTGGCACGAACCACATAGTTGCGACGTTTGTTAATTCCTAATTAAATTCTTGTTATTAAGGAAGAAATATATTAAATGTACTCCACTATGCCCATGTTGAAATAAAATAAAAATATAGTCATTGGATTACTTCTGCTTCTTATCATGCAAGGTCAAGGTCGTCTCAAACAGTTTGAAGGCTTTGTTCTAATTTTAAAATTCGACCCTAATAAGTATTTGGAGGCCCTATTCTAAGGATGGTACGGTACTCTACGAGGGACATATATTGATTTGACTCATCAATAGAAATAGTTAGGAGAAAATTTTAAGTATGTGCTACTTGAAAACATCCAAAAACTAATTTCTATCTAATTGAAAGAAGAGTTTAAAATGAGTCTAATGGGGGAGTTAAAACTAATTTCTCAAACTTCAAATCAAACAATTAAAAGAAGGGACATTTATGTGTCAAACAAAGTATTGCCAAGAGTTGCTAAAATGCTTCGGAATGGTAGATGCAAAGTCATTTGACACTCTAATTCCCCCAAACAGAAACTTGGACAAAGATGTAAATGGTAAGGATGTGGATTTCAAAAAGTATATAGGTATGACTAGATCTCTCTTGTATCTTACTTCATCTAGGCCTGACATTATGTTTAGTGTGTGCATGTGCGCTAGATATTAATCCTCTCCTAAGGAATCTCATTTAAAAACTGTTAAACGCATTCTTAGATATCTTCATGGTATCTCTAAGTATGGGCTTTGTATCCCAAAGGATGCAGTTGTTCTTTGGTTGGTTACTTTGATTCTGATTTTTCCAGTTACAAATGGGATAAGAAGATCACTAGTGGAACTTGCCACTTATTTTCAAGTTCTTTAGTTAGTTGGCATAGTAAGAAACAAATATTTGTTGCCTTGTCAACTGCCGAGGCAGAATACATCGCAACGGGTAGTTGTTGTGCTCAAATTGTGTGGCTCAAACAACAATTGCTTGATTTCGACATTAAACTTTAACGTATTTCGATAATGTGTGACAATACTAGTGCTATTAACCTAACTGAAAATCCCGTGCTACACTCACATACTAAACATACTGAGGTAGATCATCATTTCATGTGCGATCATGTTGAAAATGAGGATGTCGTGTTTGAGTATGTTGATAGCAAAAATCAACTTGTCGATATTTTCACAACCGAACCATTTTTTAATATTCGTCGAGATTTGGGAATTCTCGTTATATCAAATTTTTCCTAAATATTTTGATGCAGTCACTCCCTTTATAATTGTTTTAACCTTTATTCGAAAGTTCTAGTTCATGTGAGTGTATCCTTCGTTCTAATCCTATGAGGTAATATCGTTTCACTTATCTCTTTGTTCGTAAGTTTTTATTCCTTGTATCGCTTATCTATGTCTCTTGAAATTTGATTGTGTGTTTATGTGCCGAATGTATGCAATATATTTGATGTGTAATGCATTCCCCCCTGAATATTCACTTATAAAAAATTTATTTTTACCCATGAGTGTTTTCAATTCATATGCTTATAGTGACTTCATGTTTTAATCATTTGTATTTCTTCATCATTTGTATCTCATGGTATGAATTCTTGGCATTTGAAATATCATGTGATAGTATGCTTGGACATGTTATGTATCTATTGCATTTTTGTGCATTGTTGGTTATTTATGATTATAAATTTCTCACGTTAACATCATTCTATGCGAGTGTTGTCTTTGTTGATCAAAATTATCTTTACAACACTGTCGAATGGTTTATATGTGATTGTGTATTTACTTGATGCTTGTTACATTTTTGTGGACTTTTTTTTCTTTTTGATGTTGTCAAAGAGGTGGAAGTTGTGCAAGAACAAAGAACATCGCCTAGTCTTGCAAACACTCAAGGTAAGATGCATAAATTTAGGGGGAGATATGATCAAAGCTACAAATATGTTATACGCTTTGCAATCATCAAAAAGAGGGAGTATGTGACTGTAATATCCTCTCTTAGATATTTTGAATAATGCTCAAACTAGTTAATATGTAGTATTTGTATATTGAACCTTATCTATCTATGTCTAGGTTGCATATTCATCTTAGGACACTTAGGATTCAAGTCATAAGCTTTTGGACATGGCTAAAACTTAAAAAATATGCATTTTTATGAAAAATCATGTTTGGAGTCAACTCATTCGTGTTAGGATTCGACTCCCACTAAAATAAATTGAAAAGGAAACTCTCTTATCCAAAGAAGTCGACTCCCAGGGTCTTGGAGTCGATACATATCACGAAGGAGTCAACTCCCTCGAGTTGTGGGTCGATTCCCACTTAAAGTGTTTTCGAAAATGATTTCTCTACCATAAAGGAGTCGACTACCATGCATTTGGAGTCAATACATAACAAAAAGGAGTTGACTCCCATTGTTATGTCTCGACTCCTACTGAAATTGTTTTTGAAAAGTTCCTTTATGTCCAAAAGGAGTAGACTCCCATATTATATGGGTCGACTCCCTTGCCCTTAGGAATCGACTCACACTTTGAATGAGTTGGCTCTCACTGATCAAAATATCAAATTTTGTAATTTTGCAACCCTATTTATTTTATTTCATTCTTTCACACTCTCACACATATATATACTCATTCATGCATCATTTCTCATCATTGAAACCACAAATATACACATAATTTTTCATCATCTTCATTCTCTTATTGCATACATTCAACAACTACACATGATTATTTTTGTTGTGTGATCTTGAAATAGTTTGATAAGGTCCAATTAGTATTTGGTGTAATCAATTAAGTTGGAAATTCTGTGGGGGTTTCAAGATAAATTCGTTTGAATTTTCTTCTAAGATCAATGATTGATTTGGGAGCTTCGCACAAGCAATTTGGATTCAACAGAGTGAAAGCTTTAAAGAACAAGGGTTTTTGTCGAAGGAGCAACAATAATCAGATGATTACTTTGGTAATATTGGATCATGATACGTTCACAATTTGGATTCAACTGAGGAAAGGCTTCTAAGAACCGGGGTTTTCGTCGAAGGAGTAGCGGTAACCGGAGGATAAAATTGGAAATATCGAGTTACTTGATTGAACTCAAGATCAAGGGGAGAGAAAAGTTAAGATCAACATCAACCTAAGGTTTGGGTTGTTGGATTGATACTTGTTCTCTTGTAATCAACATTTTACAAAGGTTAATTTTCATTATCTTTATTCCGAGTGGAATTGGGGGAAGACGTACTCATAACAAGACCGATTGGGAAACTCCTTAAACAAATCCTTGTGTCTCTCTATTTCTCTCTTACTCAATTTTACTTTTACCTGTAATTTGTGAAAATGTGATTGTGCAATCGACACATCGAGATAATCTCTTTGTCTAATATTTCAAATTGTTTTTGTTGAGTTAATTACAATTTGTGATTGTAATTGGATTTATATATCAACAAAACCATAGAAAAATATGTTTCGAGTCGATTTTACATCAAGTGTTCGATAAGTTGTTAAGTCGATTATTTTTGTTATTATTTCATTGGAAATTGATTGTTATAGTTTGGTTTATATTCAAACTAAGTTATTGAAAAATATATTGATTGTTTCTCTCATAGTATATTATTCGTTCTATCAATTTAACGCATATTCGATCTTTCTGATAATGGTTCGGATAGACGATTGTCGATCCGGATTGATTTCCACGCTCCATAGTTAAAAAGCTTTTAAAACATAATTTTAATTAGAAAATTTCATTTACGGTTTATTCAACCCCCTCCAGATCGTAGTCTATCGTCTAACAACATCAAAGTTAACTATGGTCATTATCATTACTAAAGAGAATATTTTGTTTTGATATTCCCCCTACCTTCTCACTCTCTCGAAATATAGGACGAGTTAATCCCTTGTTTCCTACTAACAGACAGTAACTTGACAATCTTTCTTTTGATTGTGCTCTTGGACGACATGTTGGACTTTGGAGCTCCCCCTGTTACGGAAGAAACGTATAGATGCTTGCCTTTATGCTCTTCTTCTATGCTTGCATCCTTACTCTTCCCTCTGACGACAACCTCGATTGTCGTATTGGGATAATACCCTTTCTTTGGAGACTCTATGATGATCCCCTTCCCATATTTCATATACTCATTTTGTCATCCATTCTTAATGAACCCTTTGGTAGTCATGGCTTTTATGAAAACCACAAAATTCACCTATCAGTTCAAGCGGGCTCTCATATCAAATACAAGTTTTTTATTTCAACTTTCTTGAACTCGATAATAACACATTCCAAAAAAATTATTTCATGTAAAGTGTTCATCGGATAACACCTAATAATAATAATTAATAGTTATGGGCTAAGAGAATAGAGCAGGACCCAAAAGTTTAATTTGATGAGAGCTAAAGAAATTCTATTTTAATTAAAGAAAACTTTTATAAATTTTTATAGAATAAATTATTATAATGACAAAAACTCAATATTTATAAAATTAATATAAATTTTTATATTTTAAAAATATTTTTTACTAACCCTATTAATAATTTATGTTAATGATTATCACAACCATGACAAAACTTTTAGTTAACTTTATAGATGATTTTTTTTTTAAATTAAATTAAATTTATTGATAGTTGTAATTAACTCAATTCGGTCAATATACATTTTTTATTCATAAATTATTTTTTGTTTTTGATAGCCTTTTCTTTAATATATTATTGAATATATAATATACTTTTTAATTTTCATCAACATAGAAGTATCGGTGATCTCATTTATCATCTAAAATTGATAATCAGATAATAAATCGCATTCAATTAATAATCTTACTAACAAAACCTCTCCACCACTTCCATTGAGACTACCTTCGATACCATCGTTTTATATAATTAATTAAATTTTTGAAAATTTCAAAATGTTATTTGGAGATGTATTTTCGAATGTATTTTAATAAATTTTAAAGAGTTTTAAAAACACATCTCCTAAAATACTTATGTTTACACATTTTTATTATTTGAACGTTGTATTTAAATATTCAGTAGTATTTTCAGAGATGGATCTTCGGAAGCAGCTTAAAGACGTGAGAATAGGTGTTTCAGATATGCATATCCAAAATATTGGACATAATGGTTTTTAAAAAAAACATTAATGCAGGTATGTAATAAACAAAAAGATTTGATACGTAATTCGGTTAAAACGTTAATAAACACGCAAACGAAAAATAATACGAACATAACACTGAATTGTTCAAAAACACCGAAAAATAATACATAAATTGTTCAGAAACTACGGAACATAAAATGATTACATCGATAAATATAAAAAACATAGCCTCATGTGTATGCTTAATCCTAACCCCTGACTCCTCCTCTTCCTCCTGTATCCCGTTGCACTCGATGCCTCCCTAACTATCCTCGCTACGATGGCCACCTCCTCATGACCACCCCTCTGATTCTTATGTCCAAAGTCTTTTGTCCAATCCGCTGACAGATCAGTAAGACATCAGTGGCATGGTCATCTTAGACCTGCTGGTTCTCCAAGATATCCTCATGAGCTGGTCTAGGTGGACGTTCAGGAGCATTCAGTGTCATGATATGGTGTGACAATGTATAGAACCATGTCACGTATCCCTCTACACAATGTCAGCTGGTCGATGCCTGCATCATCTGATACTCCTCTGGCACCATATGATTCTCTCAATCTTGAAACATACATCGAGTTCCCGGCGGACAATGGTGTCAGGAGCAGACTTAAAGGGAGATCTGGATACGCGCTACACATAACCAAACTGTCGGATGCATTACTCCGAAAGATACATGAGCATAATATCAGTCCCACATGCCAACCATCCTGAGTATAATAATATGAGGTCGAAAGGGACAATCTCCATGTGGTCATCAAATGACGTCCAAATGATGTCATCATGAACAATCAGTTCAAGATACACCCGGAACAGCGACACAAAATGATTCTCTCTATGGAGGATATACATGGGAGCCCTCGAAATCTTCTCACTATACTGCATATCAAAATCGAAACCATGAATGCGGTGAAAATGAGAAAGGATTCATCCCTGAAAAACAAATAAGAGCTATGTAAGAACAAATTATTAATAGCAATTTAAATTTAATAGTTGGAATGAAGGGTACCATGAGCATTGTGCAAGAGCCTGTCAGCTGCTTTGTCCTCTAGTTAGAAGTTTCATTCAGCTAACCAACCCCCAGTTCCACTCCATAATTGTATCTAAATCTATGAAGTATTGGAGATATGTCACATCCACGTAGGTTTCACTTTTGTCAACAAAAATGGATGTGCCAACCAAGAACATGAAGTAACATCGAAAAGAACACTGGTGGTGGTATTGAACAAAGAATTCATTGTCATCGCTCTCGACAGATGCTGACGCAACCAAGTGCTCAACATATAAGTCGCTCAGGAATGAGAACTTAGCATGAGCCCCATTAGTTGAGGAACATTGTTTAGTTATCTTTTTCGATTGAACTCCCAGATACTCGACCATCCATTCAACCGCTTCACCATGAGTGATTCGGGAGTGGTTAAGTAATCTCCCTCTGATAGGAATGTGTAGTAGGCATGTGACGTCGTCAAGTGTGATTATCATCTCCCCAACAAGAAAATGAAAAGATGACGTCTCCTTGTGTCATCTCTCGACAAATATCCCCTGCATGTCGTGGCTAAGAGTAACGTAATCAGAACAACAAAGTCTGGCAAGTCCAGAGCCAAAAATAGCCTCCTTGAACCAATCCTCATTAGGATGATGTAGATCAAATATTTTCTGTGCGTGGTTCACAGACTTTACGGGCAACCGTTCATGTAAAAATAAATATTATTCTCAATGTTAATCGTTAACATATTTGTGCGTAAATTATTTAAATAAAAAAGTATAATAAAAAATATACATCTCCATCTCAAACATGCCGAGTAGCATGATTATTGTAATATATCTAGAGGGAGGTGTAAGAGGGTCCTCCTGGATATCCCGGGTTTGTCTTCCCCATTATTGCACGTAGTCGTGCAACTGGTGTATCATGGACAATCTGTGCTTGAACCTTAACCTCCTCGGATTCCTGTTCCTAAACATCAACCTCCTCGAGTTGCTGCTCATTATCCTGAGACAAGGATGTATGAGACAGGCGACTTCTCATAACAGAAGTGGATGCTCCCACCACTTCTTTCCACGGTACCTAACCCCGTCTTCTACCCCTAGTAGACTACTTAGCTCACTCACGCCGAGTGGAGGAAGTCTGCTTGGCCTGCCAGGTCTCAATATGTTGTTTGGATTCTCATCCATTTTTCTGAAAAAATAATCATTACTCAAAGGGAAGGAACAAGTTTTAAAAAATTAAGAAAAAAAGATAACTCAGGCATAATTTCAGATGTGCTTATCTGAAAATACTCAGAGGGTTTTTCGGATAAGCACATCCGAAAACACATGCGACACCATTTTCAGACCTTCAACCTAAATCACCAAAAAACTTCATTTTCACACCCAAACAACCACACTTTACAAGTTATACTTCGACTTAATGAATTTAATTCTAAATAACCTATTATACACATGCAAATTTGAACAATAGATTCATAGAAACTTACTCAAAAGAGAGAATGAGGGATTTTGTTCTGAACCAAAACATAGTTAACATGTTTCTGATATGCATCTCTGAAAATCCTCTGAAATTAAATTATGAAGTCTATTCAGAGATGCACATGCAAAACCCCTTGATCTTGACCAAAAAATTGTTTCAGACAAACATATTCGAATAAGCCTCTCTAAATATATAATACGGTGAGTTCGAATATGTATATCAACATGTTGCAACGTTCAGAACTACCCGTTTAAAGCGATATGTAATGTTAATTTTCCAATTATAAATTATCTAGATAATATTGTGTTTTAATTTAATGTCAAATTGTTATTGTGGGATTTTGGATCGAACTCTAGTATGGTCGAAGTACATGCTGTAGTCGAAGAAGGGTCTAGCATGTATTTGTCAAAAATGCTTGTTAAATTAGGTTTTAGTGTTTAAACCCTAATTTGTTAAGTTAGCTTGTTTATTAAGTTAGCTTGTATAATGGGCCTTGTGGAAAAAGCCCGTTAGTTAGTATGTTAGGTTTTATTATAAATAGCATACTAGTCTCTCATCATTGCAATACACAGCAAATCCTAATTTAGGGTGAGAGGGTTATTTGTTATTCTTGTAAACTTGTAATCTTGTTTTCTAAGAGAAAGTAAAGAATAGCAGTTATAACCAATTCTTGTGTTCTTCTTCTTCCTTGTTCCTTATTCCTCCCTTATTCTATACTTTGTTATTGGCATTGAATTCACAACAAATTGGTGCGGTGAGCGTGGAGAAGATGCCTTCAACAAAGTATGAGATTGAAAAGTTCACCGGAGTGAATGATTTCGGTCTATGGCGCTTAAAGATGAAAGCCCTACTGGTTCAGCAGGGTTGTTTGGAAGCGTTGAAGGGAGCGACGGCGATGGACGCTGCGTTAACAGAAAGAGAGAAGACGGCCATGATCGAGAAAGCACACAGCGCAATTTTGTTGAGCCTTGGTGATAAGGTTCTTCGACAGGTATCAAAGGAGACGACGGCATCAGGGTTATGGGTGAAACTTGAAAGTTTGTATATGACCAAATCTCTGGTAAATCGACTCTACCTGAAGCAAGCTTTGTATTCGTTCAAGATGATTGAAGACAAAGTGTTGGCTGAGCAGTTGGATATGTTCAACAAGCTGATTCTTGATCTTGAAAATATTGATGTAAAGATTGATGATGAAGATCAAGCGCTGTTATTATTGTGCGCTTTGCCCAGATCACATGCTCACTTCAAAGAAACCCTCTTGTATGGAAGAGAGTCCCTGACCTTTGAAGAAGTTCAATCAGCCTTGTACTCTAAGGACTTGAACGAACGCAAGGAGCATAAACCTTCGACGGTTGGTGAAGGTTTGGCTGTTAAAGGAAAATTCGACAAGAGGAAAGGTAAAAATCAGTCGAAGTCTTATAGTGGTGACACATCTGGTATTAGATGCTATCACTGTAAGAAAGTAGGTCACACAAGAAAGGTGTGCCCTGAACGCCTGAAAGATCATGGAGGTAAGGATAATGGCAATGCAGCTATTGTCCAAGATGATTTCGAATCATCTGATGTTCTTGTGGTTTCAAGCAACAACTCGTCGAAGGAGTGGATTATGGATTCTGGATGCACTTGGCACATGACTCCAAACAAAGACTTGTTCGAGGAATTATGTGATCAAGATGGTGGATCTGTATTGCTGGGAAACAACAAAGCTTGCAAGATTGCAGGCGTTGGATCTGTGAGATTCAAGCTCCATGATGAGTCAATAAGATTGTTGACTGAAGTCAGGTATGTACCTGATTTGAAGAGAAATTTGATTTCTCTTGGTGAATTCGACAAGAAAGGATATGTGTTTCAAGGAGAGAAAAGTATCCTGAGAGTCATGAAAGGGTCGAAGGAAGTCTTGAGAGGCGTGAAGAAACAAGGCTTGTATACCCTTGAGGCTGAAGTTGTAAGTGGTTCGACAAATGTTGCATCCACGAAACCTTTGTCGAAGACAGAAATTTGGCACATGAGATTGGGCCATGTCAGTGAAAGGGGTCTGGTCGAATTAGGGAAACAAAATCTGCTTGGTGGAGATAAAGTCGAAAAGCTGAAGTTTTGTGAACCCTGTGTACTTGGAAAGTCCTGTAGAATGAAGTTCAACAAAGGCAAACAAAGAACACATGGATCCCTTGATTACATCCATGCTGACCTTTGGGGGCCTGCAAGGTGTCCATCACATTCAGGAGCAAAGTATTTTCTATCCATAGTAGATGACTATTCCAGAAAGTTATGGGTATTCATCCAGAAGACTAAAGATGAAACTTTTGAAAATTTCAAAAGTTGGAAGACTCTTGTCGAAAATCAAACTGGCAGAAAGGTAAAGAGGTTGAGAACCGACAATGGCCTTGAGTTTTGCAATGAGGCGTTCGACAGTTTTTGTGTTGCCTCTGGTATTGCAAGGCACAGAACGACCGCAGGTACTCCACAACAAAATGGTTTGGCTGAAAGGTTTAATCGAACTATTTTGGAGAGAGTTAGATGCATGTTGACTAGTGCTGGATTAAAGAAGGTGTTTTGGGCTGAGGCTGTTTCGACAGCAGCATATCTGATAAACAGATGTCCTTCGACAGCGTTAGATATGAAGACACCCGAAGAAGTTTGGTCGGGACATCCACCAGATCTCGACAAACTAAGAGTATTTGGCTGTGTAGCCTATGCTCACATTAGGCAAGACAAGGTCGAACCTAGAGCTCTGAAATGCATGTTTATGGGATACCCTGAAGGAGTGAAAGCTTATAGGCTATGGTGCCTAGAGCCAGGTCACAGGAGGTGTGTCATCAGTCGAGATGTAGTTTTCAATGAAACTGAAATGGCTTTCAAGAAAACTGATGATGTTGACGAAGAGCTGGAACAGGTAGAGATTCCTGTTGAGGTGGAGCATGTTGATGCTGAAATACGTATCCCAGATGAAGTCGAAGAAGAAACAGAAGATTCTGATGATGTTGAGGAAACTGTTGATGACTACCTATTGTCGAGAGATAGGCAAAGAAGAGTCATAAAACCACCTCAGAGACTTGGATATGCAGATCTTGTAGCTTATGCCTTAATCTCTGCAAGTGAAGTTCTAGACGAAGAACCTAGAGATTATAAGGAAGCTATAAGGAGTCGAATGAAGACTGAATGGCTAAAGGCCATGCATGATGAGATGAAATCTCTTCATGATAATCACACTTGGGAACTGATCAAGAAACCTACTGGGGCAAGGTTAGTCAGCTGTAAGTGGATTTTCAAAGTTAAGGAAGGAATTGAAGGAGTAATGTCGAAGAGGTACAAGGCAAGATTAGTCGCAAGGGGTTTCACTCAGAAAGAAGGTGTCGACTTCAATGATGTATTTTCCCCTGTTGTGAAGCACAGATCCATTCGAATGTTGCTTGCCATGGTGGCTCAGTTCGACCTTGAACTGGAACAAATGGATGTGAAGACTGCGTTCTTGTATGGTGACTTAGACGAAACAATCCTGATGAGGCAACCTGAAGGGTATGTCGAAAAGGGGAAAGAAGATTATGTGTGCAAACTGAAGAAATCTTTATATGGACTTAAACAATCTCCTCGACAGTGGAATAAGAGATTCGACAAGTTCATGGAACACATAAGTTTCATTAGAAGTCAGTTCGACCATTGTGTTTACTCCAGATTTCGACCTGAAAATTCATTTGTTATTTTGTTGCTCTATGTTGATGATATTCTGATAGCAAGCAACAATGTCGAAGATGTAATGAGGGTGAAGGCTGAACTCAATAAGGAGTTCGACATGAAGGATCTGGGAGCTGCATCTAGGATTCTTGGAATTGACATTCGAAGAGATAGAAAGCAGTCGAAATTATGCTTATCTCAAGAGGCATACCTACGAAAGATTCTTGACAAGTTTGGTATGTCGAATTCAAAGCCTGTTGTGACTCCAACAAACCCTCAATTCAAGCTGAGCATTGATCAATGTCCCAGTACTGATGTCGAAAGAACCTATATGAACAGCATCCCATATGCTAATATAGTTGGTTCTTTGATGTATGCTATGGTCTGTACTAGACCCGACATAGCATATGCAGTAAGTCTTGTAAGCAGGTACATGGCGAATCCTGGAAAGGCTCACTGGCAAGCGTTAAAGTGGATTCTAAGGTACATAAATGGGTCTCTGAACAGAGTCTTAATTTATGGTGGAGCCTTGGGTGAAGATAGTAAAGCAGCTGTCGAAGGCTATGTTGACTCTGATTATGCAGGCTGTATGGATTCCAGAAAATCTATTTCTGGATATGTTTTCACTATGTTTGGTACAGCAATTAGTTGGAAAGCAACTCTTCAAAAGGTTGTTGCCTTATCAACTACTGAAGCAGAATATATTGCCCTAACTGAAGCTGTGAAAGAAGCATTGTGGCTTGAAGGTTTTGCAAAGGAACTGAAACTTCAAGGTCAAGGTATCACTGTTAAATGTGATAGTCAAAGTGCAATACACCTGTCGAAGAACTCAGCCTATCATGAGCGAACCAAGCACATAGATGTGAGGCTGCATTTCGTCAGAGGGGTAATCGAGCGTGGAGAAGTCCAAGTGCTGAAGGTTTCGACAGATCACAATGCCGCTGATATGATCACCAAAACATTGCCAAGTTGCAAGTTTTTCCACTGTATGCAGTTGATAAAGCTGCATGAAGAAAGCTAGTTAATGTCTCTTGATGCTGTAGAGTTAGGTCCAAGGTGGAGATTTGTGGGATTTTGGATCGAACTCTAGTATGGTCGAAGTACATGCTGTAGTCGAAGAAGGGTCTAGCATGTATTTGTCAAAAATGCTTGTTAAATTAGGTTTTAGTGTTTAAACCCTAATTTGTTAAGTTAGCTTGTTTATTAAGTTAGCTTGTATAATGGGCCTTGTGGAAAAAGCCCGTTAGTTAGTATGTTAGGTTTTATTATAAATAGCATACTAGTCTCTCATCATTGCAATACACAGCAAATCCTAATTTAGGGTGAGAGGGTTATTTGTTATTCTTGTAAACTTGTAATCTTGTTTTCTAAGAGAAAGTAAAGAATAGCAGTTATAACCAATTCTTGTGTTCTTCTTCTTCCTTGTTCCTTATTCCTCCCTTATTCTATACTTTGTTATTGGCATTGAATTCACAACAGTTATGTATCAATTATAAGTTTTTCCATACTATCTTTGTTTCTGTTTTTCATTTGAAGTATTTACGTATATACATCTCTGAATCACATACATCTTTGAAACATAAGAGCATTTTTTATTTTTCATCGAAAGTTTGAGACAACCTACAAGGGGCAAAAAAGAAATTGTCAAGATTTCAAAGAACATTCATGAGAGAAAGATCCAAATATTATCCGATGGTCCCACATTGTCACCGCCGGTATGTTTACTTTCAAATACATATAATAAATTATAGTTCCTTGACTATGAAATTTTAAATTCGTTTTTCTTAATTTTTTTTAATGATTTGTATAATATTATATAATTTTGTATAAAAAAATTTATAAAGAAACTTTTCATAAAAATTTCAAATGAATTTATTTAAATAGTTATTCTTAAAATGTTATTTTAGATATTTCATCTTCTTATTGAAATTTTATATTAAAATTTCAAAAAAATCACTTAATTTTGAAACTATTTCAAATAGATTATTATAAAAATCATTTTTGAAATACAACTTTTTAAAAAAAATTATGATTTTAATCATGTTTTAATATTCAATAATACATATTTATGTTATAAGATGTCAAAATTAATGTTTCAATTTAAAAAAAAAAGAACAAACATAAAATAAGTTGTAATATTTTGAAAAATAATTTTCTAAAATTTATTTTCAAAAATACAAAGAAAAAATTATTTTTTTAAAATTGAAACAAACGGACCCTTTATCTCTAAACATAACTTGCCATGGTTCAGGTAGGTAGTTAGATCAAGGCATTATACAACAACAGTATTTGATGTTTTTGTATTGATTAACGTAAAGACCATTGTGAATCTAATTCTAATTGCAAATGAACAGCCAGATGAATTACACATACCACTCTTTTTTATTTAACTTGGTTTTTGAGTTCTAGTTATCATCAAACTTTGGTTAAGCCAAATGAGAGGCCAAAAACAACTTATGGAAATCATCAATCTGAATATGCAAAGTCAATCAACATATGTGAGGGAATTATAAGCAATCACATATGTTGCATCAGATAGGTCCAATAAATCTAGTATAATCTCAATGAACAGCCACAAACTCCGAAGATTGACAAATAACTTAAACATACATAAATAATATTTGGCACTTCAACTAGTATCAATGTTGCAGACTAAATATTGTTACACCTGAACATCATAGCTTCTCCCAACTTTCCAAACATTAACAACAACTCCCTGCTTCTATTGTCTATGATGGATCACTAAATAGAAGCTATCAAGTATGAGCATACTTGTATTGTATCCGAACTCTGAAGAATTATAACAACCATGCAGATTCCTGCATGTTAAATAATGTAATGTGAGAAGCAAAAATATGTCAAACTGACACGACATTTGAATTTGCATCTACAAATATAACAATAAAGTTGACTGCTAGATACTAAATCAAAATGGCCCTATACGTGACTAAGGATGTGAACCTCCTATAAATTAAAAGATAATTAAGCAATGCAAACCGACATAGAGTACCAGCATAGCAATATAATCCTTACTTTAGAGCATCCACTCAGGTTGAGGCTAGACACAATCATGTCAATATACATGTACATTTTTTTCTTTAGCCAAGAAACTTGTAATTTATCCACTAATAATAACTAGTTATAACCAAATATATCTTTATAAACATAAAGATTAGAAGGAATGAAAAATTAAAACAAACCAATTATTAATGTCGCCATCTAAGAGGTTTTTGTTTTCTGCCATCAACAAAATCAACTTCAGCCGAGGGTGAATTTTGGAGCAAGAAGCCCACAATTCCATCGGGTACGAGCGGAGATGGTTCCAATCCTAAATCATATGCTTTCTGTATCCTACCGGCTTCTTCCTTTGACTTTATGTTCTGCAACTTGACATTGCATAACGCAAGGCGGAGTCCATACTTAATTTCGTCAATTTCCACTTTCAGTGACTTCAATTTACCCAAGGAAGGAATCTTAAACCCCAACAGTCCAGGAATTAAAGAGAGAGTCTACAGAATGAGGGATGCAAGCATATTAGTGTAATGCAAGTCAAATAATTTTTTATGAAATTTAGAAGAAAATAAAAACACAGCCTCAAAAGATGTTAAGTTAATGTACCTGAAGAGTAGATGCAGTGACTGTCAATGATTTTATATTAGCAAACTCGGAGAGCCATTTGAACAGAAAGAGAGGAGGCCCACGACTACTTAGAAATACTCCAACGTCAATATGTACATGTTGAAGAGAAGAAACATTGCTCCAAGAGATATCCTGATGAGGATATCCACTAAAAGCAAATGTAGAAAGACTGGGAGTGCAAAGAACAATTTTATAATAGTCGTCTTCGTCTGACTCAATGTACATAGTAAAATTGACGAGGGTCAGGCTTGATATGCAGAGGGTTCCTGCACCTTTCACAGTGCATTGAGAAATGAACAAACTCTCCAACCTACTAAAGGTCGAAAATGGTTCGGCGCAACCATTGTGGTCAACATAAAATGTAAGATACTCTAGTTCCAAAGTAGATAATGCTGGCAAAGTGAGAGATTTTGGAAACGGGGTTACAACAGCATGATGAATAGAAAGCTTAAGATATGTTAATGATGGCAAATTGAGAGAAGTATGGTGAAAGCCACCATTGAAATTGGAAATAGCAAGGGTGAGATGTTTTAAGGTCTTAGATGAAAATAATTGGAGAGGAATTTGTGCAATGCCACTAGCTGCACTAAGTCCGAACAGTTGAACATTGTGTGAAATAGCATAATTGACCACAAATGTGAGTATGTGAGGCTCCAAGCGACAAATTCTATTATCAAAGTGGAGAGTGTGCAGTGAGGTAGAAGAATCGCGAAGAGATAAAACCTTAAACACAAATTCGTTGAATATATCAGCAGATCGAAAGTCTCGATAACCAAAACTAAGAGCAGGGAGACGTTTCCAGAGATCCTTCCATCTTGAGGATAAAATGAATGTTCTAACAGCGTGTTTGGTAGTCAAAAAAGAGAGTATATGAAGGATAAGGCAATCGGGTAAGTCGCTGAGCATGTCTTTGTGCTCGTTCTCACTGACTTCAACTTTCTTCGTCACAGTATTAGACATTCTACGGCTATCACTAAGTTTAACTTTCTTCATCATGGAATTAGACATTCGGATAAGTACCTGATAAAAAAGAAGAAAAAAACATGAATCAATATCTCCCAGAGTCATATTCAACAAAGTGCAGTTGAAAATGTAATGTAAAAACATGAATCAATATCTCCCAAAGTCATATTCAACAAACTGAAGTTGAAAATGTAAAAAGATGAATCAATATCTCTCAAAATCATATTCGACAAACTGAAATGAAAAAACATGAATCAATACGTTTCGCGAAACTGCAATGAAAAATCAGAGATATGGGAAATACCATGCGAGATTGTTGACTTGAATTGCAGAAGCTGAGGAATGAATTTGGAGGAATGTTGCCAGAAAATACAAGAGATTTAAATATGGCTGTTGAGAACCTGAATTCGGCGATAAATAAAAGGGGGCGAAGCAGAGAGAAAACTCTAAGATCTGAATGGCATGTGACAAATGAGAGAAACCAAGGGTAAGGGTTTGTTTTTATAGCCAAAGTAACCGACTCTCACTACGCGGGTATTTCTCCTTCCTTTCGTCATATTACCATATTACCCTCGTCTATATTCTCGATTCTTTTTCTTAAGATCCAAATTACTACTACTAATAAACTAAAACATGTTAATTAATAATTAAAGCAACATTTTTTATATTTTTAAAAATATTAATATTCTTCGTATAGATTATCAAACTAAAATTATTGTTTTTATTTTTATTTTTATATTTTTATTATAAGTATATATATATTTAATTTGGTAATTAGTATTAAAAGTAATATACTGTTAATATAAACTACTATTCAATCATGTCATATCAGTATTTTAAAATTAAAAATATAATTTAGTAGACGGTTAATATATTTTTTCTCAAAATTTAATGTTTTAAAATATTAATATTCATTTTGTTATCAAGAAATATTGAATTTTTATTGTAAGTAGATACATTTATTTATAATTTTTTTCCTAAGTATTCAAATAATGTAACGGATGTAACTTTTTTTTAGTTAAATAACTATAAAGTTTTGACTATTTTTATCAATGTTTTATTAAAGAAGACCAGGTGCATTGGTTCCATAATAACACTAATATATATAAAAGATAACATAAACTTTATTATATTTTTTCTTTAAATTTTACATTTTTTTTTCCTTTTATCGAAACTTGTTTATTTTCAATTATATTTTTCTAAACAACAAAAAAATTAACCACAAAATTTAGTAATTATATTTTTTTTTAAAACTTAATATTTTTAAAAAATTTCAAAAGTCAGTAAAGTATCTCAAATAAACAACACCCTTGTCTAACAATCTTTCCCTGATCGGAAGATGTAGCCGACATCAGACATCATATATTATGATGTATGTCTCACCTTGTGAAAGAAGAAAAAATTATAGAGAGCGAGTTGATTAATCTTGTTATGTTATTCATGATTAAGATGACAATCAAACTCAATACCTATTTATCCAGAATTTTGAGAGAACATTGTGTGTTCATTCTTCATTCACATTCATCAAACCTTGACTAACACCTTTTGTTGTTTGAGTGGTTGTGAGATATTTCGGAACTGTTCATCATCTACATCCTTAGTCTTTTTTCCTTGTTGAGGACCTTCACTTCTAAAGATTGAGTGTTGAGGGAGATCAGTGGTACATTAGAAATTTAATGTTTTTGTATGAAGTTTGTTGTTTGTTACAGGTGCATGTATCATTTCTTGAATGCAATTTGGTATTTAATGTTATCTATCTAGATGGGAGTTTCATTATACTCTAAGGAAGACTTTGGTGAGATCAAGTATCAACTGCTTGTAAGGCGGAGATGAAATGTGTCCATCTTTGGTGGGGTTGGAGAAAGATTGCTCGTAGACAAAGTTGGGAGTTGTTCAATCAATGTTTGGCCATGACATTTACTCAATCAAGAAATTAGTGGGATCAGGTGGATTGCCACATACGAATACTTGGAGCAAGATTATTGTGGATATCAAGGTTAATGGATCAAGATCTTGTAGAGATCTTGTTTTTGTCAGCAGTTGAGTGTTTGCATCAACATAGGGAATTATCGTTTGACAGTTCGTTGTAACTAAAATGCTTGTAATCAAACTTATCAAAGTAGTGGAAGATCGTGATTATTTTCCAGTGGCTTTCAACACTATTGAATAGTGGAGTAGACAAAGCGAGGACGGGCGATGAACCACTATATATCGCTGCGTATATTTTCCTTTTCCCTTATCTCCTTTAATTTTATATTATTCATTTTTTTATATTGCATTTGTGTATTATTGCATTGATTGTATGCCATATAAGTTAGACTTTTCTTATAGAGATTTATCGCATAAGCTTAGGTTTGAGGTGTATCAGTCTTATTGAAGTATCATGAATTCAATTATGTTTTGTTTAGAACATTTATGTGAAGAGTTTTTGAAATAGCTTTGTTTAAAGCAGTTTTGTCTATCTTGTGATTGACTTGCATTAGAAGTAATCAAGTGCTAAGTAAATATCATGTATTATTTCACTTGGTTTAATTCATTGAGATGCTTCCAAGCTCTCTTATTTTTGTGTTTTGCTTATATGCTTCTTAAAATCTTTGATTTCACATATATGACCTAAAATGTTTTTGAAAATTATCTTAAAGGGAAATGGGAAATGACCTAATTTTTAATCAAAGTCTTACGACTCCAAAAGTTGAGGACATGGTTCCTTCAATCCTATAGGAGTTTTTCTAATTCTTTGAAAGCTTATGCAATTCAATGAATTGCAATGAAACTACATTTACTTACTAATGCATGATTATTAGTTGCAATGTATTACATAGATTTGTTCAAAGTTTAGCATATTCTTCAAACATTAATTGTATTTGAGATATTCTCTAAGTTTTGATAATCCACGCAGATATCCTTTTTAACATATGCAATTGACATTCCTAAGTATATAAAAATATACCGTAAAATTTATTATATTTTTCCTTTAAATTTTTTTTATTTTTTATTTAAACTCGTTTATTTTCAATTATATTATTCTAAACATAATCAAAAAAATTGATTTATTTCTGATTTTAAGTTTGTTCAAATTTTAACTTTAATTTTAAATCAAACCAAATCCTTTAAAATTAATCTTAAGTCACCACAAAATCTAACTAATCATGATACAATTTGAATTTAAAATATAGTAATTATATTTATTTAAACAAATAACATATTTTTGTTCAAAAAATTTAAGCCAAGTCAACAAAGTATCTCAGATAAACTACATCCACATAAGTGGCACTCTTGTCCATAAATAATGGATGTGTCAACCAAGTACAAATATGCTCTTAATGTATATATGATGCATAACATGCTCATCATCACTAACGACTTTCTCTGCCACGTGCAACTACTATGTATACAACCTCTATAGGAATTGAAAACTAGCATGACACAATCGAGTGGCTTATATCTCCTGTTGAGCATCCCCTGGGTCAACTCCTAGATAGTTCACCATCATCTTCACTGCCTCATTTATTATAATCTTGTTGTGTTCCCCTAATCAGAAGATGGAGAAGGCATAAAACACCATCTAGTGTGATGGAAATCTCACCATGTGAAGATAAAAAAGATGACATCCCAGAGTGTCATCTCTCTACAAACGCAGACAACATATCTCCATTATTTCAAGGGCTCGCCTCAAGGTCAATATTAATTGATATTGGATCATCCTAAGAAGCTTTATGATAAAATCTCATAATACGGTTTAAGATTATTCTGGGTTGTTTTCATCGTCATCGTTTCACAAACTCTTCTGATTACATAAATAATACTTGGCACTTCAACTAGTATCAATGTTGCAGATTAAATATTGTTACACCTGAACAACATAGCTTCTCCCAACCTTCCAAACATTAACACTCCCCGCTTCTATTGTCTGTGTACTTGTATTGTATCTGAACTCCGAAGGATTATAACAACCATGCAGATTCCTGCATGTTAAATAATGTAATGTGAGAAGCAAAAATATGTCAAACTGACACGACATTTGAATTTGCATCTATAAATATAACAATAAAGCTGACTGCTAGATACTAAATCAAAATGGCCCTATATGTGACTAAGGATGTGAACCTCCTATAAATTAAAAGATAATTAAGCAATGCAAACCGACACATAGAGTACCAGCATAGCAATATAATCCTTTTAGAGCATCCACTCAGGTTGAGGCTAGACACAATCATGTCAATATACATGTACTTTTTTTTTCTTTAGCCAAGAAACTTGTAATTTATCCACTAACAATAACTAGTTATAACCAAATATATCTTTATAAACATAAAGATAGAAGGAATGAAAAATTAAAACAAACCAATTATAAATGTCCCCGTCTAAGAGGTTTTTGTTTTCTGCCATCAACAAAATCAACTTTAGCCGAGGGTGAATTTTGGAGCAAGAAGTCCACAATTCCTTCAGGTACGAGCGGAGATGGTTCCAATCCTAAATCAAATTCTTTCTCTATCCCATCGGCTTCTTTCTTTGACATTATGTTCTGCAACTTGACATTGCATAACGCAAGGCGGAGTCCATACTTAATTTCGTCAATTCCCACTTTCAGTGACTTCAATTTACCCAAGGAACGAATCTTAAACTCCAACAGTCCAGGAATTAAAGAGAGAATCTTAAACTCCAACAGTCCAGGAATTAAAGAGAGAACCTACACAATGAGGGATGCAAGCATATTAGTGTAATGCAAGTCAAATAATTTTTTATGAAATTTAGAAGAAAATAAAAAAGCAACCTCAAAAGATGTTAAGTTAATGTACCTGAAGAGTAGATGCAGTGACGGTCAATGATTTTATATTAGCAAACTCTGAGAGCCATTTGAACAGAAAGAAAGGAGGCCCATAACTACTTAGAAATACTTCGGCATCAATATGTACATGTTGAAGAGAAGAAACATTGCTCCAAGAGATATCCTGATGAGGATATCCACTAAAAGCAAATGTAGAAAGACTGGGAGTGCAAAGAACAATTTTATAATAGTCGTTTTAGTCTGACTCAATGTACATAGTAAAACTGACGAGGGTCAGGCTTGATATGCAGAGGATTCCTGCACCTTTCACGGGGCATTCGAAAATGAACAAACTTTCCAACCTACTAAAGGTCGAAAATGGTTCAGCGCAACCATTGTCACCAACATAAAATGTAAGATACTCTAGTTCCAAAGTAGATAATGCTGGCAAAGTGAGAGGTTTTGGAAACGGGGTTACAACAGCATGATGAATAGAAAGCTTAAGATATGTTAATGATGGCAAATTGAGAGAAATTTGCTGAAAGTCACCATTGAAATTGGAAATAGCAAGGGTGAGATGTTTTAAAGTGTTAGATGAAAATAATTGGAGAGGAATTTGTGCAACGCCACTAGCTGCACAGAGTCGGAGCAGTTGAACATTGTGTGAAATAGCATAGTTGACCACAAATGTGAGTATGTGAGGCTCCAAGCAACAAATTCTATTATCAAAGTGGAGAGTGTGGAGTGAGATAGAAGAATCGCGAAGAGATAAAACCCTAAACACAAACTCGTTGAATATATCAACAGATCGAAAGTCTCGATAACTAAAACTAAGAGCAGGAAGACGTTTCCAGAGATCCTTCCATCTCGAGGATAAAATGAATGTTCTAACGGCGTGTTTGGTACTCAAAAAAGAGAGTATGTGAAGGAGAATGCAATCGGGTAAGTCGCTGAGCATGTATTTGTGCTCGTTCTCACTGACTTCAACTTTCTTCGTCACAGTATTAGGCATTCTGAGTCTAATTTTCATCGTCACGGAACGAAAAATCACAGCAAGTTGAACACAAACACAAAATCGAAATTGGATCAACAAACCTTAATCGATTGAAGAGTAAATTGGAGAAGCAAGAAAATCCTAGGGTGGACCTGTGCGGCGATAAAAGGGGGCAAAGCAGAGAGAAAACCCTAAGATATGAAAGTAACCGACTCTCAGCACCATCATCAATCGCGCGCGTATTTCTTCTTTCTTTTGTGATATTACCATATTACCCTCGTCTATATTCTCTAATATTTTTTGCCAAAATCCAAATTACTACTACTAATAAACTACTATCAATCAATTATATCCATGTTAAATGTTAAACTATATTATTATTTTTAAATTAATTATATAATATAAAATGATAAATTTTTATTGAATGATAATATAAAATTATTTTATATTTTCAGTGTACTATTTTTTAACTCTAATAAAAAATACATCTAAAATATAAAATAATTTTATATTATCATATTTTTATATTTTTAAAATTATTTAAAAAATATTGAAAAATTATTAATTTATTATTAAACGTGTAAAATTATTTTACATCATTAAACTCTAAATCAAAACATGTTAATTAAAATTAATAATTAAAGCAACATTTTTTTAGATTTTTTTAAAATATTAGTATTCTTCATTTTTATTTTTATATTTATTGTTTTATTTTTATATTTATATTTTTATTGTAAGTGTATATACATTAAATTTGATAACTAGTATAAATTCAATGTTTTAAAATATGAATTTTCATTTTGCTTTAGAAAACGTTTAGTTTTTATTGTAAATGTATTTATTTATAATTTTTTTTCTCTGTATTCAAACAATGTAACAGATGTAATATTTTTTAGTTAAATAACTTAACTTTTTTAAATAACAATAAAGTTACAATTTTGACTATTTTTATCAACATTTTATTAAAAAAATCCGGTACATTCATAATAACACCTTATTTTTTATCAAGACCGGGACTACCACAAATATATATTAGAAAAAAAAGATGAGAGACAAAAATAAAGGGGATAAGACCAAAATAACTTAATGAGAAACTCTATAATAAAGAAGATCAATGGAACTCCTAGTAAAATCTATTAGAATATTCCTATGAACAAAATTCCACCAAGTGAAATCATGTACATGTAATCTTATATTTAGCTAATTTATTTGCACAATAATTACCTTCTCTAAATATATGAGTGACCAAAAAACGAATAGATCTAGTATGATATTGGACATTTTCTCATATGTTTCGAAGATTTCTAAGGACCATTGATGGCTTATTGAACGCTAAAACCACCAACTTTAAATCTGATTCTTTTGCACGCTAAAACCACTAACTTTGAATTTGATTCTTTTGCCATCTCAATAGCCACCATAGCACATGTTAACTCACTCAAAAAAGCATTTCCCATCCCAATTTTTATTGAGAAGCTGCCAAGATGACTACCATTATGGTCCTTAAATATTCCATCGCAAGGTGTGTTACCCGACACACACACACACACACTAATGTTCCATCAGTATTACATTTGACCCAGTTGAGAATAGAAGGACTCCATAGAAATTCTTTAACCACGTAAGACTTGGGAGGGTGCAAATTAACCTTGTAATTTTTTAGAATTTTGAAGTCCAGCATTGAGCTAGAGTCAGTTCTTGGAGTAGCATTACCTGTGTAAGAACCTCAGCATTAATGACATTGGTTGTTGATTTCCAGTGAGTATTAACGTTATTAAACCTGATTTTGTTCCTAGTCTTCCATATTTCGTTAATGGTGTTGATAATTGTTGCTAACACCACCAACTTTCCTTGGGCATAAGAGGGCATGTTTGTAGCCTTCCAAAAATCATCTATCGAGTAAAAATCTTGTAACATAATAGTGGACGGTTCGCTCCAAAGCTGAACAAAAAATCTATACCTAAAAAAATGTGATATGAGGTTTTCATATGGGTCTGGCATAGACTACACATAGAGGGAAATTGCAACCCTCGTGATTTTCATCAGATGGAATTTTATGGTGTAAAAATCTCCAAAACAACAAAGATCTAGAAGTTGGAATGTGGGAATTCCATATAACTCTGTCCCAACTCAGGATTTATGATGGTTTTTGTATGAATTTGTAGGTTGCCATGATGGTGAGAAATATGTCTTCAACAAGACTCCAAACACAAAAATCATCGTTATCCTCAACGGAAACATGAATATTAGAAAGTAATTGAGAGGGTGAAGGGAATTTCAATTGAATGCTTTGAGGAACATTCAATTGATGGTTTGAAATATAAGTGGAAGAAAGTCATTAATAAATGGTTGGTTCCAATCAGTGATACCCAGAGAATCCAACCAAAACTTAATATTTCTGCCATAGCCAAAAAGCCAACTATAATTAGATTTGACATTATCAAACGACCTTTTCATACTGCTCCACAACGATGAAAAAATGTGATATCTAATGTAATTTTTGGCCCTCATAACTCAGTCTTTGACTAAACTAGCCCATTGATCCTTAGAATTCAACATGTCCCAATACTGTTTCAAATTAGAGGCTTCATTTAAGGATAATAAAGATCGAATCCCCAACCCACCATCCTCAAAAGTTCACAATATTTATGCCAAGCAACATTTACCAATTTCCTTCTATCCATCTCTCGTCCCCAGATAAAATTCCTTATCCATCTTTCAATGTTTATTATACAAAAAGATAACGTAAACTTTATTATATTCTTCCTTTAATTTTTTATTTAAATATCATTTATTTTCAATTATATTATTCTAAACATAATCAAAAAATTAATTTAATTCTGATTTTAAGTTTGTTCAAGTGTTAACTTAAATTTTAAATCAAACCAAATCTTTTAAATCAATCTTAATTGACCACCAAATCTAATTAATCATGATAAAATTTGAAATTAAAATATAGTAATTACATTTTTTAAAAATAACATATATTTGTTCAAAAAATTCAAGCAAAGTCACTAAAGTATCTCAACTTAATCACATCCACAAAGTGGCATTCTTGTCCACGAAAGATGGGCGTGTCAATCAAGTACAACAAGTATGCTCTTAATGTGTATATGTTGTATAACATGCTGATAATTACCAACGACCTGCTCTGCATCATGCAACTGCTATGTATACAATTTCTATAGGAATCAAAACCTAGCATGACACCATCATGTGGCTTCTATCTTCTACAGGGCATCCCATGAGTCAACTCCCAGATAGGCCACCATCAGCTCCACTTCCTCATTTATGATAATCCTACCGTGGTCTAACAATCTTTCCCTGATCGGAAGATGGAGCATGCATCAAACATCATACACTGTGATGGATATCTCACCTTGTAAAAGATGAAAAAGATGATGTGAGTGAATTAGAGAGAGTGAGTTGATTAATCTTGTTGAGTTATTCATGATTAATCAAGCTCTTGATAACAATCAAACCCGAGACCCATTTATCTAGAAGTTTGAGAGAAACTTGTGTGTGCGTGTGTGTGTGTGTGTGTGTGTGTGTGTGTGTGTGTGTGTGTGTGTGTGTGTGTGTGTGTGTGTGTGTGTGTGTTCTTTATTCACATTCATCAAAAACCTTAACTAACACCTTGTGTTGTTTGAGTGATTAAGAGATATTCTGGAATTATTCATCATATTCATCCTTAGTCATTTTCTATTGTTAAGGACCTTTACTTCTAAAGATTGAGTGTTGAGGGAGACTAGTTGTACATTATGATATCTAATATTTTCTATGAAGTTTTATGTTTGTTACAGGTGCAAGTATCATTTCTTGAATGCAGTTTTGTATTTGTTGTTATCTATCAAGATGGAAGTTTCATTATAATCCAAGGAAGACTTTGGTGAGATCAAGTATTTGCTGTCCACAATTTCAAGGGCTCACCTCGAGGTCATCATTTATTGATACTGGCTCACCTTGAAGGTTGTGGAATTTGAGCTTGAGGTGGATTAATGAGGCCATAACTTCATAGATATCATCAAATCTATGTACCCCCATGGGCGAATCTATGGTCTTACCATAAATTATCTTTCTTAAGGCCCTCCTTCTCGAATAACTTTAAATATATTGTATCGCAAGCATTATCACAGTCAATAAGTTTCTTGACATGTTTAAGTGTTTGATTGTGGTGGTGATGACTGTGAGGAAAGATTTCATTTGGGGTCTCGCCGACTTTCTCATAACTCAAGCATTAGCCTATCCAAAGCTTTGGTCGAAGCACTCCCCTTTTTTCTTATGGATGGCCATTTGTTCAACAATCTTCCTTTTCATCATCCCCTTTGATGATGCATTCATTCAGAATGTTTCACCTGTGATGGATACAACGTGTTGACGTTTCTCCTTACTAGATTATTTCCCACCACTACTGGTCCGACCGTGGCAGTGATGACTAGGGGGAAGATTTCATTTAGGATTGCACCGACTTTCTTACTACCATGGAACCCAAGTGATACGTCGCAAGTATATGCCTTTATCAGTTTAGTATAAAAGATTGTCAAATCCCTCAGAGACCAATTTATCAAGTATCGATATTTGTTATTCCTATATGTAGCTAAGGTTGTGTGTATGGTTGGCTTTATGCGAAAATTTAAAATATTGGATTTAAATTAATATTAATAACGAGAGGCCAAAACAAGACTCTTATTTACCTGTTCTATTAATGTAAATTACAACATTTAATTATAACAAGAATTTTTTTATCTATATAAAATATTAACTAGTGGTAACGCCCACTTTCGCCGACGCGTTACCATACCTTAAACGCATAAAATATTGGTTATGGAAGTGTAAAAAATGAGTTAAAAAAATCTTTTATAGCTTAAAAATAGTTTCTAGTTAGTATGCTTTCGTTATTTTTAAATAAAATTTTTGGAACAATAAGGCCGTATACCATTTTTGCCCTTTTGGTACGTAAACAATATATCTACATTCCTACTTTCGTAGTGAGTCTTTTCTTCTCAACACATAAAATTTAAAATGGAAACTTATATATTTTCTCGATCAATTATGACCTTCCTTTTGAAAGTGTGGTTACGGTATCGTATGGTATCACTTATTTATTTTGATGTTTTTATCAATTTGATATTGTATTAGCATTTGCGTATTTGTAATTTGATTCATTAATTGTGTGCTTGTATCCTTTTCGCATTTCATTTGTAATTGCTTTGGCAATTATGTTGTTGTATCACTAAGAACCCCATTACTCATTTTATAAGAGTGTTTGATCATTGATGACCTTTATTTTTTAATCTCATTACTGTTATTTTGTCGTTTCATTATGTGTAGCTTGAATCACAAGTTATAACTATTAAATCTATATTTTTAATTGATTTATTCGAATCACGTGTAAAAATTGATTTGAATCACAAGCTGTGTGAAACGTGGGAATTACCTCTGGACCATTTAATCTGAATCACAAAACGAACATGATTCGAATCATAAACTCATGTGATTTGAATCAAGTGTAAAAATTGATTCGAATCAACTGCCTCCGTGAAGACAAATTTATGCTATGTTCAAATTGATTTGAATCAATTCTTCAAGACCCATTTTTCATCTTTGATTTAAATAGTCATTTCTTTTATGAAAGAATCAAGTGTGAAAAATTTATGTGGGAAAACCATAGAGACAAATAATGATTTTTTCTTCATCTCAGCAGTTGGGACATGTTTCTTCCTTGCATTGATCATAGCATTGACCTAAATTATCAATTAAGAGCCATAATCAATACTTGAATAAGATTGAAAAAGAAAACTATGTAACAGGCTATAACCAAACTTACTAGATCACTGAAAGTTGGTTTGACATCTCCATGACATTTCTTGACTTTTGGTGCAGACCCAGAAAATATTCTTGAACCAGATTTCTTTGAAGGGCTTTTGTTTACTGCAACCTGATTTTTTATAGGACTTATGTCAACATTGAGTGGTGGAATGTTGAGGAAATTCTCCTCCTCATTGTTGATATCATTGAGAATTACCTCAAGTAAATCTGGATCTATTTCATCAAGATATCCCGTTCTATCTGGATTACCAGTTTACACTGTAGGATGAAATAGGTTCCCCACTATTAACTTTAGGTTGAACAAGATCAACAATTTGTACTGTAGGCTGAATAGATTCACCAATAATTACTTCATGTTGATCAGGTGCATCAGTTTACACTGTAGGCTGCTCAGTATGCACGGATGCCTGACTTGGTTCCTGACATGGTGCCTTCTTAGGTGCCTCTTTGCCCATTTTATTAAGTGACCCCTTTGGTCTCCCCTAAAAAGTATTAAACAAACCAATTACAATCTATAATATTCATCGTATAGTTTTACACATAAAATACAACAAAACACTATACTAACCTTTTTTGCCTTTGGTTTTTGAACATTTCCAGTATGACTTGCATGTGTGGGTAGTGTAGTTCTGGTGATATTTTGTTTACTATGTAGAATAATCTGTTTGTTCTTCTTACATGTCCTAGTGTTGTGACCATATTCCATACATGTATTGCACCTATGAGTAGTGTTAGATCTTTTCCACTTGGTTGCATTTGATTCATCATGGTCCTTTCTTCTAAATTTTATTTGGTATACTTGGGCCTCTTTTGAACATAGGAGGGGAAATGACTGGATCAGTAGTTTTGGGCCACTTGCGTTGGCCATTCAGAGGGGCGATACCTTCCTCATAACACTTGGCATAAGTTTATTTGTGATAGTACTTATGGATATAATTAATGGGATCATCTACTTTCCTATGAATTGCAGAAACTGCATAAACCAACTCCAAGTGTCTTTTGACTCAGTTTCTACCACTCCAAAAGCTAATGGTAAATACTGGTCATTTGGATCTCTTCTAACAGCTATTAACAAAATCCCACCATACTTGTGTTTTAGATGACATCCATCCAGTCCAATAAAAGGCCTACAAGCCAACTTCATAGCTTTCTTTGTTCCACCAAAGCACATATAACACTTTTCAAACCTTGGTAGTAAACCTGGTCCAGGAGTTTGTATGTTCAACTTGAATGTATTTCCTGGTGAAGCCCTCCTCAATTCAGCCTCATATGACCATAATAGACTGTATTGTTTGCTAGAATCCCCCTCCACTATCCTTTTGGAAATCTGTCTTGCCTTAAATGCCCTACAACCAGGAATTTTAGTAGCATACCTCACTCTTACATATGCAATTACATCATTCAATTTCATCTTGTTATTGTTTTTCATTTTATCAACAATTACTTTTGCAACCCATTCAGCTTTAGCACTCTTGTTAAAAAATTGTCTTCCACACTTGTGTTTAGCATACAATGTCTTGATTCTAAATGTGGTTGATGTTAACACTTTACTACACAACACAATGTAATTCATTGTGCCTTGTCCTTGCAAACAACCCTACATCTCACTGCATCATTTTTCTCAAATCTCACATCCCTCCCATTCAATATATTATGTTCCAAAATAGAACTCTTGAACTGCTCTAATGAAGAAAATTCCACACCCACCTTGAACTTAAAATCCTTAGATAATTCATTTTCCTCATTAAACCTAACAACCCTAGGCCTATCATCACCACTGTCATCTTTAACACCATTATCAATCTCATTAGTCAAATACTCATCTTCAATGACATGTTCCTTACCCTTTTCTTGTGTAATCAAACAAGTTTTCATAGCCTCACTAGAGCCTGCAACATATGCACCATCTGTAGTAGGTTGATTTATGGGATGACCTCCCAAAGCCTCTTCAAAACCCTCATCAAAACCTTCATCAAATTCATTCACCCTTTCTTATTCATTGTCCTCAAACTGGATATCCTTCACATACTCATCACTTGAACCCTCATCACTAGTTGGTTAAACATCATCTTCAACCAATGTACCCTTGTTCCTCTTTCTTACATTCTTCGTAAATGTTGCATCCCCTGTGCTTGGTTTGGGCTCAGCATATATTTCAATATCACCTGTTGGAATGGTATAAACAAAGGCAGCTAACTCAAATGCATCACTACCACCCTTAAATGGTTTTAGGCCAGTTTCCATACTTCCATCACCATGTTTCCACCACATCTTAACATTTTTTTAATCAAACCCATGATTCATTCCCTTAATTAAATCACAGGCATAAAAAGATGACCAAGAACTAGAGTCATGACCAATAAAAGCATAAACTTTGCCACAGTCGTAGGTTAAAATTGGATCTTTTACAAAACGGCCCTTTGTATAAAATATTACCTTAAATAAAGCCATCCCTAGAAAATGGAGTGAAAAGGACAGTAAACATTGGACCCACAAATAACAATTGAATATGGAAAACCCTACTATGTCAATACACTACAAAGATAAATAAATAGACCACACCAAAATTCGATAAAATGAAATCTAATCTTAAACAACTGGACCTACCTCAAATTCAATGTCGAGGGACCACAAACATGCACCTTTCAACTTGTTTCTGGGACCACAAAGCTACCACGATAATACTGTAAGTACGAGTCTAATCACAACAAAAATACACAATATGTGATGATTAGAATATTGAACCAACTGTAACACTTGAATGGACGAATAAAGATGGAAGTATGGAGCGAGCATTCACCTCCTTCTAAGGACATACCTAACAGTGGAAGGAGATGGACTTTACTAGGGTTTCCTTCAACGAAAAACTCCTTTGTGTTGCTATCTTTACTCTAAATGCATATAAGACTTTTTTTAATGTGCCAAAATGATGTTAATAATGTGGCATTCGATTACTCAACATAACAACTTAAAAAAAATAAAAAAATGCTAACTCATCATCCACGTCAGTGTCCGTTAAATGAAATTGACGACATGAATGAAAAATAGGGACAAAATACTTTATAGGGACGATTCTTTGAACAAAAATGTTTCAGAGTCTAAAACCGAATTTTGATATATTTACAGGGATTAAAAACATATTTAACCCTTACTAAAATAACAATAAATTTTAATAAAAAAAAAGAAAAAAAAAAGAAATAATTGATAAAAATTAAAGAGGATAAAGAAGAAAAATTAAAAGGAGTTGTAAACAAATAAAATATAATAAATAGAGAATTGATTCTACTAAATTCAAAAGCTAGAAATTGTAGTTTCTAAGAGAATTGTTTTTGGAAGAGGAGAATTTAATATGCCACCCCCAAAATTATACATGACATCCCCCAATTTTTTTATTTCACTTTTATCCTTGGATGAGTTGAACACAATTTCCGGACGAAGTTTTTGGTAGAAGGATTGAAATTTCGGGTACCACCTAAATTTTCGGTATATCCCTATAAAATTTGCGATAGTGTACTTACAATTTTCGGTGTTCCTGGAATTTCAATTAATTTGAAATTTTTGGTAGTATTAAAAATATGGTTTTTTGAATGACTGAGATTATGCCGACATATTTGGATGGTTCTAATTGCACTGACACATTTATGTGGTCTAGAATGCATCATCATTTATATAAATAAGGGCATTTGTTATAGAGAAAATACAACTCAAAAAACACCTCTTCCTCAATTTCAGATTAAAGCAGAAGTGTATTACAACGACAACAACCCTCTTGTTGAATTCAAACTTCTAGATGTCTCCGAATCCTTTGCCACCTTAAAAGAAACGTTAAATAATTTGTTGTCTGATTCCGATAACAGAAGGGTGACAAAGGTAGAGTTTCAGGAGGATTGGATTGATACAAATGGAAGGGTGAAATATAACCTAATCGAGTTGAAGAATGATGAATATGTGAAGGCCATGTGGAAATAATTTCTTCGTAGGATAACTAAAGGACCGATCGAGTTAGATATGCATATCTGAAGATCCGTCGACGACGTAATGAAGTGTCTGAAACGTACAGAATTATCTGGTAGTGCCTAGGTTTTCTTGTTTAGTTGTTTTTGGTTTATGTTTGTTGTACTTTTTTAGGTTTTCACCAAAATATTATGCAACAAATAATAAGTTTGTTTGTCACAAAATATGCACATAATACAACCAAAATAAAATAGATCTACATGGGCCATCCACGAGCTACGTCGATTAACCTAGCTAAACCTCTATAGATCTCACCATTTAGGTTTATCAAACCCATGAGACTGCCAGCATGAACTTCAATAAATTGGAGGTGGTTGTCCTGATCTCCTGCCGGTGATAGTGGTGGTGGTGGTGGCTTGGTAGATGGGCTAGCACTAGAAGGCCTCAGAACATCAGATATTGCAGTCGGTGGTATGACCCGAGGGTGTCACACTGTGAAACTACTCCAGGTATACATCCTCGCACTGCCCAGGCTGCTGAACCTCGACGACTGTATCCATGATCTCACAAGGGGAGGTGAGAATGTGACTCTGAAACCATCTATCAATTCCACCAGCTGGAGACGCTGGAACTGAACGAGGGATGTCTTGTACATAACCATACTGGCATAGACACCTCTCAGGCAAGTGTCTAGCCACATGGATCTGCCATCCAATATACCCTGAATATAAAGTAGATATCTCAGATATACGATGAGGGCGATGAGATGTATAGGGTGTCCAGACAACATCATCCAAGGTCAGAGCGTCAAGCCTCCTCAAGTACTCCATTAAACCTTATGGAATGACTTGCTTGGCATTCCATCTCCTCGCACATGGCTCAGGTATCGTGACACGCTGGATCTTCTGCTCACAGATGTGAGAGAAGTGCTCGTATATCCAACACTGCATAAATAAAAACCAACAAATAAATACACACAAATAATTAATAAAAACCAACAAGTAAATTATAGTTTACTTGGAACAAGCTGAGGTAACCAGCAAGCTGTCTGGTCTCAGGACGAGAAGCAACGGCAAGTGTCATGTATAACATGGTCAATGACGCCACTCCCCAAGCCCAACATAGAGTGTCAAGTGCGCTGAAGAGAAACAAGTATCGAACATCAATATAAACTCCAGACTTGTCCGCAAGCAGCCTCGTACCTATGTGCCTCCACAAGATCTTTATACAAACTCCTTAGCCAAGACATTCGAAGGTGAAATCCCCGAGTCTCACCAAACTCCTTTAGCACCTCCGCCTCAGAACACTCAAAATCCTCCATAGCCATGCACGTGGCTATCGCCTGATCCCTATAAACATGTGTAAAAAATGTATCAGCAATCGGAATATAAATGAGGGTGTCTACATCATCTAAAGTCGGCGTCATCTCCCTAAATGAAAGATGGAATGATGATGTCTCTGAGTGCCACCTCTCAACAAAAGTTGATAAAAGAGAGGCGTCCAATATGGTCAAGGAGAAACCAGCAAACTCTAGGAGATGGTACTCGCTAACGATCCTCTTCACCTCCTCAGACATGAGACTCTCAGGGAAGTTCTTCAACTTCGAATCATGAGAAGCGACCTTCAACACCAGGCGCTCGTGTAAGAAGCAAAAACAAATTATTATACATCAAATCTTGTAAGGAAAAATAAAATTTTTGCAATTAAACAAAACAAAAAATATATACCTCGCCTTGCCATATCCTATAAGCGACATGGTCCACAAATCCTGTCAGCATGGACCTGTCTGAAGGTCCTCCAGGGAAACCTCCATCAGTGTGTACTAATGGCTCTGTAGACGCGCGAGTCGTGGCGTCTGTATCAGCGGGGGACACCTCATCAACTCGATCAACAACAACCTCCTGCTCAGGTTCCACACCACAGACTCCACAATGTGCTCCTCAACTATCGACTCCACAATAGGAGCGGGAGCCTGTACCTCCTCAGTAGGAGCCTGTACCTCCGGAGTAGGAGCCTACACCTCCTCAGTAGGATCCAATACCTCCGCAGTGGATACTCTATGATCCCAACGACAGGGTGCGCGAAACTGCACATTCTGCTCAGTCATCCGTTTCCGGTGAGAACTGGTCGAAGGATGACGTCCAGCCTGTAGCTCTAAAGCTTGTGCTTCGTCAGCACGAGCTTCAACATTAGCTCTATTAGTGTTCTATCCCGCAATAGAACCATCTTTGTCTCTGGTCCTCACTGCAAAATAAGAAAATATCAAGAAAATATAAAATATCGGGAAAAAATTTAAATTTCTAATAATTTTTCAAAAAAAATTGAACTACCAGAAATTTCAAAATTTCCGGTATTATGTGACGCACCAAAAAATTTAAAATTTCCGGTATAAATGAAAATACCAGATATTTCAAAATTTCCGGTATGAAAATACCAGATATTTTGAAAATTCCGGTACAAAGTATCGAAAATTTCACAAATCTACCGTAAATTCTCCCTTGTTCGCAAAATTTCTAGTATCGCCTTCGAAATTTTCGATATCACCCAAAAATTTTAAAAATTCAATTGTCAACGTGAATTTGAAATCAATGTTGAATAATTTGAGTCTAGACAATTTAGTTTTTTCATACCATTTAGAGGGGGGTGCCATGTGTAATATGAGGGGTGGTAAATTAATTTCTCTTGAAAGAGGAAAATTGATTTTGGAAAAAAATCCAAACGAAAAAAAATTAATTTTCAAGTTGAAGTGAATTAGAAGTGTGCTTTTGAAATTTGTAGAAGCAATCCAAACAAACACATAGAAGCCATATCTAGTCATTGTCTTAACCATGTTTGTGTGTCTGTTTTTTTTATTATTTTTGTTTAATCTCTAAATGGTATAGACATCTATTGTATTTTTATTATTTCTTTTGTCTTCTTTGGATGAGGCGGTAGCTAGTCATATTCAAAGCAAAAATAATATTAAAAAGGTGTAGAAATGGGTAAGTTTGGTGACCAAAAACCTGAAACACTTCATTCATGACATATTGATGTTAACATACAAGTCATTTGATTAAAGTAAACTCAATTATTAACTAGGCTAATGGAGACTCAGAAATGTTTTACTCTTCTTTTATGTAGGCTTAAAAGTTGACAAATTCTTTATAATACTTCGAATTGGACTCTTCCTTTTTCAAATCTTGGCATCCGGTTTTGCGACTGATCCAAGATAATCAATTTCACCGTCTATCTATGAATGACCGTTTAAAACCAAAGCAAAAACTCTATATAGACGTGACTCAACTCATAAATTATTTGTACATGACGGAATTTGAACCTGATACCTAAACACACTCTTAAAACACAAGTCTTCGGAACGAACCCCTGGGGTTTAATTTGGACTCTTCCTTATCTCATTCACTTTTCAATATCAATTTCTCAGTTCCACGGTCCACCCCCAAACACGTTTTCTGATATGAATGAGACTCTTTCAATTTAAACAATAATACAAACTAAATAAATCACCACTTGCAAGGTTGTGTTAAACAATATTATTTTGATTAAGTCCAAGTTTAGCAATATTCTTCAATATTCTGGGTTTCATGGTCAGAAATTTTACACTGCATGGCAGCCATTTTATGATTATTTTAACATAAGAAAGTGTATGTTACATCCACATTAATTGTTTCATAAATCATATACTATCATGAAATCAATGCCTTTAAGGCACATGTGTCATCACATATAAACTATAATGATCAGAAAAAGTGACTATAGTAGCAGAAGAATGTTTCATCTATGGTTATTTACCATCAAATTCATATACCTTTTCTATTTTGCTGTAGGCCAAACCAACACCAATTCACAAGAACTACTTGATTATAGATATGATTGTTTGGACCAATCTTCTACTCCTCCCTCTACAACATATCAAACCAACCTCAACAGTTTAATCTCTTCATTGTCATCAGATTCTGCAACAAGTAATGGTTTTGGAAATAAGACTTCAGGTAGTGATCAAAACAATATAGTTTACGGGCAATACCTGTGTCGCGGCGATGTTAATACAAGTCTTTGCCATTCATGTGTCCAAAACTCTAGCAGATTGCTGAAACAACACTGTCCTAATAATGCTTCAGCAATTTTGTGGTACCCTTTTTGTCTTTTAAGGTACTCAAATCAGAATTTCTTTAGTAACCTTACTATAAGACCAAGGATTCCTATGTTTGATGCAACACAAAATTTAACTAGTGCCGGTGAATTTGATAGTGATGCAAGGATTTTGATGAATGGTTTGATACAGATGGGGTCACAGACACCTTTGATGTTTGGTACACATATGTTTAACATAAATGGTACTCAAAGAAGGTATGGTTGGGTACAGTGTAGTAGAGATATTACTAGTGAGGAATGTGGAACTTGTTTGAGTAATATGCTCGAGGATGTTGAGAATTGTTGCGAGGAGAAGAAAGTGTGGAGAGTTTTTTCTCCAAGTTGTATTATGATGTATGAAACTCAGCCATTCTTTCTAAATGATTCTAATGCTCCTGCGCCTCAACAAGGTATGATTCTATTTCTCTTTCTAAGGCCTAAAATAATCTGGGGCAAACTCCATAACGAATTATCTACGTAAGCCCTAAAATGACAAGTGTTTCCACTCCATTTAACATTGTCCTGTCTTGTTATTGCAGCCAAAGAAAAGGACGGAACGAAGTCATGGATCATAATAGTCATTGTAGTAATCGGAACAGTAGTAGCAGCTCTACTCGCTTTGAGCGCATACTATTTATGCGGCTTAAAGCATAGAAAAAGTAAGCACTAAATCTCAACAGTTCTTAAATCTGAGACTTTCAACAATTAAAGGTGGCTTTTAGCATGGAAAAATGTCTCACATGGCCTATGTGAACCGATGCTTGAAAGTTATTTGAAACTCTAAGAATGATCAATGCTGATTTCCGCAAGTAGAAACTCATGGGATTATCCGTCTTTAGGATAAGAGGGTGATCCAAGCGGTGCAGGTTCAGCAAAAAACAAGGAAAACATCTTGATTTTGTGAATTAGCATCATCTGGTCACTCTCTTTCCTAATGACGTGGAGAACCCCGAACTTTAGTTTAAAGGTCTACGACGAAGTTTCAAGCATCAATTCACCGTAGGTTACATGTGACACTTCCCCATCCTAACAACTCCCTTATTCTTGTATGTATTCTAATAATTCCATCTTTTCAGATAGAAGAAACTATATGCAAAACCTTAGTCCAATCTTTTCTCAAGATCAGTCTGACATCGAGGAAACTGGAAATAGTGACCTATCTATGATGCCTTTGAGTACTATTCTGAAAAGTACGAACAATTTTAGTGATGAATATAAATTAGGGAAATGTGGATTTGGAACTGTTTACAAGGTAATAAACTAGATTAACATACATAACAGTTGATATATTTTATTTGTTAGATTTCTTCCCTTACAACTTTCTTACACAAAATTTGAAAAATGTTTTAGGGTGTTTTAGCTGATGGAAAGGAAATTGCTGTTAAAAGGTTTTCAAAAACATCAGTTCAAAGTGTGGAGGAATTAAAAAATGAAACAATATTGACTGCCAAACTGCAGCATCGGAACCTTGTGAGACTATTGGCTTGCTGCATTGAGCAAAATGAAAAGCTTCTTATCTATGAATACTTGCCTAATTCAAGCCTTGATTTCCACCTATTCGGTATGACTCCCCAACAATGAACATGCTTTCAATTACCTTTCTCGTCATTTTTTTAACTGTTTGAATATGTCCCGTATATATATTTTCATCAGATATGGTGAAGGGTGCACAACTAGATTGGAAACAACGATTAAGTATTATTAATGGGATTGCAAAAGGGCTTCTATATCTTCATAGAGACTCTAGGCTCAAAGTTATTCATAGAGACTTGAAGGCTAGCAATATACTGTTAGATCATGAAATGAATCCGAAAATCTCAAACTTTGGACTAGCAAGAATATTTGGAGGAGACCAGGATGAAGCAAGTACAATTAGAATCGTAGGAACTTAGTAAGTATAAACTAGTTTGCTTTCTTTTATTAGTTCGATAATGTATACTTCCTCACATGAAGTATAGCATCAAATTTTAATAGCATATTTCACATGGACTAATAAGAAAGGCAAGTTTTATCGAATGAAGTCATACAGTTAAAATCTTACATCTTTAACGAAAAACTATTTTCTCTTGCTAAAAGATGTTATGTTTTATCGGAAGGAAAGAAAAAAAAAGTGAAGGGTAATTTCAATTCTAGTCAGTTGAATTTTACTGATACATTGATTTTGAGCAGTGGATACATGGCTCCAGAATATGCTATGGAAGGATTATTTTCGGTGAAGTCAGATGTTTTCAGCTTTGGTGTTCTTTTGCTAGAGATCATCAGTGGAAGAAAAAGCAGCAAATTCTATCTTTCAGAGGATGGACTGAGCCTTCTCGTATATGTAAGTTCATAATATATGCTTGCATTCACTTTTTTTCTAAAGAAAAAAATAGTTGCAACTTAAATCTAATGCATGTATAATTATAGGCATGGAACCTTTGGCGTGAAAGAAAAGAAATAGAGTTGATGGATCCATTGATAGAAAAGACATGCGTACCTGGTGAATATCTGAAGTGTATACATATTGCACTATTGTGTGTACAAGAAGATGCAGCAGATAGACCTACAATGTCAAGTGTTGTTCACATGCTTGTAAGTGACACACTGACTCTCCCCGATCCTACACGCCCTGCATTTTCTGTTGGAAGAGCTGTCGTCGAACGGGCTGTTGTTGACCGAGAGTCTTCATCAAATACTTCTATCTCTGCCAATGAAGTAACCTTGTCTGAATTGAGTCCTAGATGAACAATGAAACTAGACATGTTTTTTATCTTAGCTTGTGTAGGATTCATAAAACTTGTAGGGAACTGTTAGTTACTCAAAACACAGAACATCATGTTTAGGAAGATTGCATAAACTTTGTGTGTAAAAATGATTGAGTCTTGAAGGTATATACATTAGGAATTTGCTATGGTTTATGTTATTTGTACAGCACACTCTTCTATTTTTCAGACAAAAGCTTTGGGCTGTTGCCATTTAAGAACTGCGCACAACTCAAATAAGATATTTTTTATGAAACGGAGGGAGTATCAAATAAAACTATGCTCATTACTTATACAGCACTGAAATCAAAATAATTGTTGAGCCAATCAGAACTCTCATTTTCTCTTAAATGCACAAAGAAAATGCTTAGGATCACATAAATTTCATCATTTTTATTATGATTCTCGTCTGCTTTAAGAAAGGCGTGAACTTTGCCGCTGACTTCAATCCAACTGCTACCTGGAATCCTTGCCATCCCTTTTTCCTTCATCTCTGTCCTTAATCTTGACACATCTGACCACCTACCTGCTGCAGAATAAGCATTCGACAACATTACATATGACGATATATCGTCAGGATCCAACGCCAAAATACTTCTTGCTGCAAGCCCCCCTAACTCCAGGTTATGGTGGATTTGACATCCCCCAAGTATTGCCTTCCAAAATCCGATTCCTGGATTGAAAGGCATACGATGAATGAAGCCCTGAGCTTCTGTAAAACGTCCAGAGCGAGCAAGCATGTCAACCATGCAAGCATAATGCTCAGGTTTTAACAAATCGGGACTCTCAATCCTAGCTTTATTGAAATACGAGTAACCCTCGTCAACAAGTCCGGCATGATTACAAGCCAATAGTAGTCCTAATAGGGATACCCTATTCGGCTTGATGCCTACAGAACACATTCTTTCGAACAAGCTTATTGCCTCAATGCCTCTTCCATTATGCGCATAACCACATATCAAAGCATTCCATGACACTACATTCCTTTTATAAATCTTGTCAAACACTAAGAGGCTTTCTTCCATGCTTCCACACTTTGCATAAAAGCTAATAAGCGAATTCCCAACAAATTCATTAAGCTTACCCAAAAACTTGATTGCACACGCATGAAAACTTCTCCCAATTCCAAGTGAAGCTATATTCGAAGCTGCAGAAATCACACAAGGAAACGTAGATTCATTAGGAACAAACCCTTCTCTAAGCATGTCAATAAAAAATCTCACAGCCTCTTCGTTATGTCCCGTTTTACTAAACCCACCAACCATCGCATTCCACGAGACAACATTCCTCTCTGGCATCTCATGGAAAATCGTTAAAGCATCATCAAACTTATGTGTCTTCAAATAACCACCAATCAACGTCGTATAAGACACTACATTAGGATATTTAGTATCCTCAAAAGCCATTTGTGCTTCTTCTATAGCACTCAACTTTACGTACAAATCAACAAGTGCACTACCAACAAACACATTACTGACAAAACCAGTTTTAACAGCACAGCCATGAATCTGTTTTCCAACAACAACATTTCCAAGCCGGGTCGAAGAGTGAAGCACAGTTCCAAAAGTGAACTCATTTGGTCTAATCTTTGGTGCAAACATTCGCGAAAAAAGATAAATAGCATCTTCATGGAAATGCCGCCTGGAGAAACCACAAATTATATTGGTAGCTGATTGAACGGTTAAGTCAGACATTTCATCAAACATGTTGCAGGCAACATCGAAAGTGGTTGAATCAAACCCGTCTGGTTGAAACTGTGTGTGTAAAATATTGATTTTATCATGGACATGAAGGGTTTTAGTTGTATAGCTACGAGAAAGAAAATGGCGTGTGATCCATGGAGGTATGGAGAATCTAGGAACTATGTTTTTCATGTGAGTTTTTGTTCGGTGTTTTCTTGTCACTGTTGTGTTAATGTTAATGTTTGACAAAAAATGAGTTGAAGTGAAATTTGGTGAAATGGAATATGAGGTAAAATATAATTTAAAAAAAAGTTTAAATGTAATTTTTGTCTAATGTGTCTCTCAACATACAACTTTAGTCAAAATAAAACATCAGTATAATTTTACATAACTACCTTTACATTGCTTTCACAAAATATAACCATATATTACTACTTAGACCTAAAATACACTACTCTCGAGTAGGTTGAAGAGCTTGTGAACTTTGACTAATTTCTATTTGCTTCTCCTTAATCTTCACTTTCTTAGCCTTAGCCTTCACTTTCTTAGCCTTCTTTGGTTTATTGCCACCCTTTGAAATTACTATATCTGCAACCCTTTTTACCTTTGCAGCTCCTATTGTTATGTTTCATAGCACCACACTTTACACATATGACAGTGGAAATCCTCCTTGGCAATATGTAAGGATTCCTTAGTTCATCATTTGTTTTGTTCCTTTGTTTTTTTTGGCCTTCTTATTGCTCTTCTCATAACGGGTGATTCAACTTGATTCTGATCACCCACATGCCATAATTATGGTCCATTGGTTGGATACACAATATGGGAGTAAGTCTCCATAAAAGTAGATTTCATGTTTCAACCATAACAGTTAACAATTCACACAATAACAATCAATAATTGTATGCAATACTTATAACAATCAATAATTGTATTCAATACTTATGACAGTCATACCTATAACATGCAACAACATAATCCTCAGGCTTTTTCTTGATGTTCCAAATGCATGCAATTACATGGTTGCAAGGTATACCAGTCAGTTCCCACTTCCTACATGAGCAAGTTTCCTTCTTAAGATAAACATAATAAGTATCATTGCCATTGGTGACACCAAATATGGATAGGTCATTATCACTATGTCATGTAGGACTCCACCCTTATGCTTGCTTCTTATGCTTCTCAATAACTAGCTAGATTTTAGGACATATTAACTTTGTTGTTGTACTCCAAAATTTGCCCTCTCAATTCTCAAGGCCTTTCTTACAAGGATTTTCAAGGTTCAAGCTTGAACAAGTGCATTTGGATTTTCCAATACCAAAATTAAAAGGAAACTGTCAAAAATGGAGAAAACAGATAAAAATAACATTTTGACAAATTTGGAGGAAAACAGGTCTCTTTCGATTCAATACCCTTCGATTGACTCTTGGCCTCTTTCGAATGCAACTTGGATTACATCCTTCATTTTGAACTTAAAGCCTCCTTCGAATGCCAGTTTAGGTACATCCTTCGTTTGGATTTGAAACCTCCTTCGAATGCAACTTAGGTACATCCTTCGTTTGAATTTGAAACCTCCTTCGATTCAGCCTTTTGCTTGGACAAGTGTGCTGCCTACATGGTTGTAATCAAAGGCCATGACATGTTGGCCACACATGCCCCCTGTAAGGAAACCTTTTCGATTCACCAAGCGTGCTTCCTGCAAAGCCTACTTCGATTTGGACAAGTTTACTGCCTACAAGCCTGCTTCGACTGGACAAGTTTGCTGCCTGCATGCATGCTTGCTTCATTTGGACAAGTTTCGATGGGACAAAGTAACCATCTTCTGCACCCCAACTGCCAAGAGGCCCCTCACATGTACTTTCACGTTACATTATTTTATCATTTATTTGCAAGGTTGGCTTTGGACAACATGTCCATTCTTTCTCTATAAATAGAGGAACATTTATAAAACTAGGGGAGGATCTTTGGACCAGAGGAACGAATCTCCCAAATTTTCTCAAACACAACAAAACTCTCAAGTTCATCAACACTTGAGAAATCAAAACCCAGAATCCCAAACACTCGCCTCTTTCGATTCTGAAGAACACCCCACACATAGAAGTTTGTTCAAACTCAAAGACAACCTTCTATGACAACTCTTCGAACCAAAAGCAAACTCCCTGTGACTATTTTCAAATTCCAGAAACGTCCAGGTAGCAGTTCAAGTTCGAATCCCACATCCATTCAAGGCCTGAAGCAAGGTAAGTTATTCTTACCTTTGAACTTTTCGTTTCATGGCATAATAATTTTCCCTTTCGTTTGAAACATGTACATACCATTGTTCCTTTCGTTTCCACCCTTTTAACATATTTTTCAGAGCTAACCCTTTCGTTTTTGCTTTCTGTTTACCTGAACTTGCTTTAACTGTTAAACTTTTTACCAAACAAATACTAGCATGGCCTCAGGCCATGTTGCCATTTAATGCTTTAAATGAAAGAAACAGGAAACAGGAAATAGGAAACGAAGCTTCTGGCTTTTATCCTCTTTCTCCAGATCGAACGAAAGAGACAACCAGGAGGAAAACCATACACTGGCTTCCAGGCTCAGTCGAAAGGCATTCCCTCACTGCTTTCAACCTCCAGTCAAAGAAGACAATAAGGCAGAACCAGAAGGCTTCGCCATACACTGACTTCCAAGCCAGTCGAAGGACAGAACCTCACTGGTGCTGGTCCCAATCGAAGGAGGCCAGCAGAATGAAAATCGAAGGTTGCTCCTGCCCAAATTGAAGGAGCTCATTTTTTCTTCTTTTTATCTTATTTTTTCCTTTATATTCTTCTGCACTTCAATATGGTTGTAATAGTGTAGGATATTTATTTGCTACATTTTTATTGCTTTATACAAATGCTAGTAAATAGGTGTGTATGGAAAGATAAAACCAACAAGTAGGAAACCCCTAATCAAGACAAAATGCATGCAAATCAAACACACTATTCACACATGCACCCTTAGGGTAATCTCGCTTGTTGCCTCGGAAAATGAAATCATGTCCCTCGAGTATGAGACACTCTAGAAAATTTCCCTTCGATAAACAAATATCGTTAGTCCCTCGATGACCCTCGATGTTGCCTTCGATAAAACAATCTCGTCCCTTACAAAATTGCTAGAGCGTCTCACAAGTTGCCTTCAATGATTGCACACGATGACCCGCGCCTGTCCCGTTAACATCCTAACACAAGGTTGTTCACCAAATACAATGGTGAAGCAACACTGTTAAAAGGGTTAAAAACATAAGAAAGGTCTTTGAGTAAAATAGGGTAGATAGCTCTTAGTTGCTTGATCAAACTTGTAAAACATCCTTTCCATTTTTCAAACACACTTCACAACACAACTTCAAAAACAACTTCAAAAACAATTTCAAAACAACTTTCAAAACATTGAATTATCTTTTCCAAAAGACACACACCTTTGTATATATTCAAACAAGAATCATTACAAAGGTTGCCTAGACAAGGCATCTTTTTCAAAACATTTTCAAAACCACACATACAAATCACCATTTCAAACAATTGAAAAGCAAAGGCAAGTGATCTAAAACAAATAACTAAGAGCCCATGGATAACCATGGATGAATAGGGTGCTAGCACCTTCCCTTTTCATAATCTACCCCCCGAACCCACAAAAACATCTCAAAGGTCTTTCCTGTGCTTTTTGACCTTTCCTTAGGATAAAATAAAAAGTCGGTGGCGACTCTTGCTAAACCGAACAAGTGCGAAAACAAACGTAAATCCCAAGTCAGTTCTCCCACCGTATCACAGAACTGGCGACTCTGCTGGGGAAATTTCTAAAAGTGGGGTTACCTTAGGGTTTTAGATCACCTTTACTTGCTTACCTTGATTGCTTTGTTTGCTTTACTTTTTGGGTTCCTTGTTTGGGTTTGTTTAAATCCTACACCCGGATTTGGGGGAACCTTTTAGGTAAGTAGCAATAAATTGTGAGGGAACTGTGTGGGGTATACCGACATGGTTGAAGTAGTGGCTACGTTGATGTGGCACTTTGGTTGGTACTGGTAACCCTTGAGTTGAATCAAGGAGAGTACGGGGCCGCTGCGTGGTGTCGTGAAGCATCAATTGACTTTAGAACCTTACTTGACCATTTTGGCCTTTTTAGGGGTAGTGAGATGACCGACTTTGGTGCAGTCTGAAGTTGGTAGATACTCGATACTACACTCATTGAGGATTGTTTTCTTGGAATATTTTGGTCGCCAGTTAAGTGGCTAAACCAAAACAATGAACATAGAAAATAATCCAGTGATATTGAGCTCCTTAGAACCCGGTTTCTATTTTAGGACAGATTGAGCCAACTAACTTCAAGAGGGTACTTACCTACAAACCCCATGCAAGCCTAAACCTAAGGACTTGTTTGTTTTGTGTGAATATGACTACCTGTATATACACTTGCTTACTTCTGCATACATGTACATAACATCATAACATTATACCATAGCATTTTCAATAACTATTTCAAGGATCTCGAGGGTCTTTTGATACAGGGACACGTTGAACCAGACATCTACCAAAGGGCAAGAGGTTTCATTTTTCTCTAAACAAACGTCGTCAAAGATCAAGTGCAACAACTTGAATCGGGGGTTATGACCCACTCGACATGGTGAGCTTGATTCTCGTGGAAAGACATCCACCGATACAAGGTTCTCCAATCAAAGTTTTTGTCTAATGTGTCTCTCAAGATACAACTTGAGTCAAAATAAAACATCAGTATAATTCTACATAACTATCTTTACATTGCTTTCACAAAATATAACCATATATTACTACTTAGACCTAAAATACACTACTCTTGAGTAGGTTGAGGAGCTTGTGAACTTTGACTAATTTCTATTTGCTTCTCCTTAATCTTCACTTTCTTAGCCTTAGCCTTCACTTTCTTAGCCTTCTTTGGTTTATTGCCACCCTTTGGAGTTACTATATCTACAACCCTTTTTACCTTTACAGCTCCTATTGTTATGTTTCATAGCACCACACTTTACACATATGACAGTGGAAATCCTCCTTGGCAATATGTAAGGATTCCTTAGTTCATCATTTGTTTTGTTCCTTTGTTTTTTTTTGCCTTCTTATTGCTCTTCTCATAACAGGTGATTCAACTTGATTCTGATCACCCACATGCCATAATTATGGTCCATTGGTTGGATACACAATATGGGAGTAAGTCTCCATAAAAGTAGATTTCATGTTTCAACCATAACAGTTAACAATTCACACAATAACAGTCAATAATTGTATGCAATACTTATAACAATCAATAATTGTATTCAATACTTATGACAGTCATACCTATAACATGAAACAACATAATCCTCAGGCTTTTTCTTGATGTTCCAAATGCATGCAATTACATGGCTGCAAGGTATACCAGTCAGTTCCCACTTCCTACATGAGCAAGTTTCCTTCTTAAGATAAACATAATAAGTATCATTGCCATTGGTGACACCAAATATGGATAGGTCATTATCACTATGCCATGTAGGACTCCACCCTTGTGCTTGCTTCTTATGCTTCTCAATAACTAGCTAGATTTTAGGACATATTAACCTTGTGTACCCCTGAAGCAACTCCTTCTGACTTGCAATCCTCTTGGTGATGTAGTGTTTGTTTTCCCTCTGAGAGTAGTGTCAAACCTTTTGGAAAGTCACTACGACACGTGTGTTCTTCAATCAAACTCACTATTTGCCAAAATTGGTGCCCAATTCTCTTACTGAACCTCATGTAGAACTTATAACCATCAGTGCACTTCACCACAATCCTTTTGGAATCATTTTTCTTAGAATACATTCTTTTGATTTCCCATGCTATAGTCCTTGACTGCATCCCTAATCACTTCTTTGTTAGTAAACATCATCCCTAGTTGAAATTTCATCCCCTCGCCTGATTTATAAGTAGGAAACTTCAGACCCTCTTCATCCTCATCATCACTCCCAGAGGTGTATATAAATGGTCTGAGTCCTCACTTTCCCCATTGACCATGTCAGTATGATCTTTCTTGTTTTGGCAGTTGAAACCTCTCCTAATGTCTCTTGGGGGAGAACCTTAGTCCAGTTTATCTCACTAACATCAGAGTCTTCACTAAATTGGAATTCACAATCCTCAAAACTACTCTCACTTGCCACATAATCCTCATTAATGTTGTCTTCTTAATCATCATTACCTACTCCATCGCCAACATTGTTAGCATCATCAATGTTAGCATCATCAGTTTCATTACCTACTCCAGCCTCAACATTGTTTAACATCGTCATTGTTACTATCACCAACTTCATTACCTACTCCAACCTCAACATTGTTAGCATCATCAATGTTACCATCATCAACTTCATTACCTACTTCAGCCTCAATATTGTTAGCATCATCAATGTTACTATCATCAACTTCATTACCTACTTCAGCCTCACTATTTTCATTTTTGAAACCAGTACATTGTACATCATCATCATTCTCAATTTTAGCATCTAATTCACTTTCATCAACAATATCTGGAATTTCAACTTCATGCTCCACATATAAGTCAACTACATCATATCATACCACATATTTTGAAAATTGCAGAACATCTTTATCATTGTTCAAGGGTCTAAGACCACAAGGAAAAATATATGCAAGGTTCCAATATCACAGGCACTTAATATTTGCATAACCCTCAGTTTGAATCATACCTTGTATCTCCATATGTATGACAGTATGACATATAATCTACATCCCAACCCCATTTCATATCAGTAACTAGCCCATTAAATTACCACTTAACAGGTTCCTCAACTAGTTGTCCCATATGGTGTATCCTCAACTTAACCTTATTAGTCTTAGGTGGCCTGACAAAGATTAGACAAAAACAGTTTTAAATTAACACAAACAAACACGCGAGACCTCAAATATACATAAACAATACTCAACAACGGGACCACAAACAAATAAACAAACCAGACACATAAGGGGGCCCACTGACAATAGCAAAAGGGACAAACAAACATACCTAACACAATAGTTGACCTCTTTGTTTCTCTTTTATTGATGTTCTGCATTCATCATCTTCGTTGAAGCACAATCTCGATTTACATATATGAAAGTGAACTTGCAGACGAACTTGAACATGATGGTGAATGGAAACGAAAATTAGGGCATAGGTGAACTTGAAGTGAACTTGAAGGTGAAGAAGGTGTATACGAAAATTAGGGCACGGGAAAGCATGAAATGGGATTAGGGTTGTTTATAAAATAAGCTGAAACGTTAATAGTTTCAAAATAATTAAAATAATGTTATAATTAATTAAGATATCATTTCAGATTTTTATAAATTAAAATATTTAACTTATTAATAAAATAAACTCAATTGATGACATGGATTGACTAAAATAATGCCACCTCATTAACAAACATGACACATCGGCTAAAATGGATAGGGGACCATGTAAATCTAGAGGCATGCTAAATCGAGGGACAAGAATCACTGATTTTGTAATAGGGGGATCAGTTATTTAAAAAGTACAAACTAGGGGGGGACCAAAAGTGCATTTAAGCTTAAAAAAATGTTTATATTCGTGAATACAATTTAAAATACCGACACATCTAATATTTTCCAAAAATGTCTCTAGTTTCCGGAGATACAATTTCGAACACATCTATCTTCTACAAAATTGAACGCAAATGAGCGATTCACTCCTATTATACTTAATTTAGAAGATGCATAATCGGATAAACCCTATTTTTTTACGAAAGATTATATTTTCAGATATGCATATCAGAAAAATTCCTGTTGTTTTTTTAAAACTTAGTACTGAGTGTATCTCGATAAGCAAACCTAGTGTTCATGCATCATTCATGCAACAAATATGTAAATACCAAAAATGTTCATATTAAGAAAAATAATTGAAAAATAGAAAAATAATTAAAAAATTCTAAAAATCTGAAAATACAAAAAATTTCAGATTTTTTCGAAAACATGAAAACAAAAAATATATCAAATAAAATAGAAAAACAAGGAATTTGAGATCTTTAAGATGCTGTCGCGTAATTAGTCCCTAAATACGGGACTTTGATCCCTAATTTTTCTGATGAAATGACACGGTAAAATTTTGATTCAGAGTCGATTTTCCATAAAATCGAGTTTTTTACGCTAAATCGCACAAAGGCAAAAAATGCAGCAACACAAGGGCCAAAACGCGAGCATATAATTCCTATGATTCTAATATTTGTTAAAACCGATAGAGAGTCTCCGACAACAGTATCATTTTCATTGAAAAACGTGTAGCAAATGAAGTCATGAGTGTTTTTAGAGACGCACCTCAAAATTTACCCTAGAAAATTTCAGAGATGTCTCTCCAAACCAATTTTTGATAAAAATGGAATGAATGCTAATTTACAATGGATAAAGTGATTTAAGATGCATCTGGAGATGTATCTCCAAAAATTTCCGATAACATTTTCAAATTAAAAAAAGGTATAAAGGTGAGAAAATAAATTACCAACAAAATGTAGAGGTATCTATTATATTTCACTCTATCTTTATCAATTATCATCACTTCTTTTACTCTACTATTGGATAAAAAGTAAGAGCTTATAACACAAGTGTTTATTAAAATAAATAAATTTTAAAAAATTTATGTAAGTTATTTTTTAATAAAAAATAAAATAAATTTAAATTATTTTTAGACGGTTATAAATTATTTTTATAAGTTATCTTTGAGAATTTACAAAAAAAAAATTCTAATTTATTTATGAATAATGCAATAAACTGTTTTAATAAATTCTTTTTAATGGTGTCACAAATTTTTTGACATAAGATAAACTCAAATAAGTCAATCAAAACATATTCAAAAAAATGTTTGTCATAAATTTTTTTTATCTCATATGTTAATTTCGAAATTTATTTTAGTTTTTTAATTTAGAAAAGTCCATATTAATTCTTAAACTTTTAAAAATGTGTTATGTTAGTCCTTTTTTTACTAATTAGTAATAAAAATTCTTAGAAATCGATTGTTGAATTCTTCGTTCATTATACAAAAAGGTCTAATATAATATTTAAATAGTTAAAAAACCAATATAATTAAAAAAAAAAAAATAAGAAATCAAGATTAACCTGAAATTTAATATGTAAGACAAAAAAAATGTTAAACCAAATTATTTTGTTTTTTGTGATAACATATTAAAATATTATTAATTAAATCTACTATTACAATTTTGACCTATAATATCATTAATTTAATAGCACTTTTTTACAAAATGCTATTAAAATTTTCATGCAAAAACTTATGATAGCGCTTTCCCGTATTAAAAGAAAAAGATAATGATGTTTAATAGCGTTTTTGTGATACACATGCTAATAAAATAGTATCCATGTCTTGAAAGCAATAATATATACTTTATCAAATAAAAAAAAAGTTAATTTTTTATTTTACCAATTTCAATAATAAAAACTCACTGTCTTTCAATTAAAAAATAGTCTCATCAATTCTCTTTCCCCCTCAAAGAGTCTCACCTCAGAACAAACTCACTTTCATCTGTATCGAATGTTCACTCTAATAAATCTTAGAAACTCTCTCTATCACTTTCACCGAAGCAACCTCTATTATTCTCTCAACTTCGAGCTTCGATCGTCAAAACCTTCTCTTTGAAACCCTGACCTTGTTTGCGAGAAACCCCATGACTATTGTGTTTCCACAAGTTTACCACTGTGAGAGCCGATACACAACTTAAGATCTATGTTATTCCTTCAACACATATCTAACACTCATTCGCCTTGTTACTTCCTTGAGTCAATAGGTCTTTTAACCCTTTCAAATGATTTTAATTATTTAAAATGAATGTGATCTTCTTTCATTGATGTAGCTTGAGAAAGACGATTTGTGATTGCTAGCTTTGAGAGATGTAATTGATTATTTAAAATGACTGTGATCTTTTTTCATTTGATGGACACTAACTTTGAAAGTTAATAGATTCGTTGCAATTAAAATAATATATCCGTTGAGGGGTACTCTTGGGATTTTCAGAATCTTTGACGGCTTGAATCACATAGGGGACAAGATCGTACGCAGTGTCCGTCCTTCATGGTAGTGGAATAAAACATTTTGATTGTACTATGTACTTTTTGTTCCACATTAACGTTATCTTCTTTCCTTCTGTACTTCATAGGCATCAACAAGCATGAGCTTAGAAGAGAGAACATAACACTAAGGTCATCAGAACTTTAAATCTTCAGAGTCTTCAGCACTTGGTCTTAAGAATATTTTATCGAACCTTGGGTCTTCAGAACTTCAAGTATTCAGAGTCTTAAGAACTTCGTCTTTAGAATCTTCAGGACTTGGTCTTGAGAACCTTTTCTAGAACCTTGGGTCTTTAGAACTTCAAGTCTTCAGAGTCTTAAGAATTTCGTCTTCAGAATCTTCAACACTTGGTCTTGAGAACCTTTTTTAGAACCTTGGGTCTTCAAAACTTCAAGTCTTCAGAGTATTCATAATTGCATCTTCAGAATCTTCACCATTTGGTTATTAAAACTCTTTGTCTTCATAAATGAGTCTTTAGCATCTAGACTTCAGTAGAATTTTCTGTCTTCAGATCTTCTGACTGATTTCTTTAGAACACGTTGTCTTCAGAAACACGAGTCTTTAGCATCTGGACTTCAGTAGAAATTTATGTCTTCAGATCTTTTGACCGGTTTCTTTAGAACACGTTGTCTTTTAAAAACACGAGTCTTTAGCATCTGAATTTCAGTAGAACTTCTGTCTTCAGATCTTATGACTGGTTTCTTTAGACTTCATATCATAGCCTACACTCCAGAGTCTTTTGGAGCGTCTTGCTATTGTTCATATGAATTTGTGTAGCGCAGAAGCGGAACTTGTCTCTTCTAATGTCTTGGTCACGCCATTCATCCGAAGCATAACTTGTTTATTAGATACTCACAAGTAACACACATTAGAGTATTAAAATTGTTCATACAAACATACTCTTTGTTATCATCAAAACTCAGAGATAAAATTGCAGAACCAAATTTTATTCTAACAATTTCTTTATTTTTAGATCTTGCATGTTAGTTGTTTTTGAAATGTTCAAGATGATTATTCCTAATTAAGGAGAGGGATCTAATATTACATGACATGTGTTTTGTAGAATTTTATGTGTATCATGCTCTTAAATGGTTATTTTTCACTGTTTGAACTTAAATGACTATAACAAACAGCCTCCAATGGTTTTTACGATAGTAGAGGTTAGTAAAATGAAGTTGGATTTATGGGACTTAATTTTAGGTCTATACTAGTATGAAATTCCAAAGTACTTAAGTTGGCTTTTGTTAAAGAGTGTTTTTCCCACTCTTAGATTTTGTATGTGAATGATCAATGTTGATGCTTGTGTGATTATTAATAGATAATAGACAGTAGGCATTCATGTGATTATCATCCATCAATTGTAAAAATGTCAAAGATAACACTTAGTATGGATTCAGTAATTAGGGTTGGGGAAGAACAATGTAAAAATTTGGTGTGGGTATTGTAATGGAACGTGTAAGAAGAGTTAGATAGAGGTCTTACTATCAAAACAATAAAAGATGCACCAATTGATATGAGATTTGGGCAAAGAAGAGAAACACTGTCCAAATTTTATGAATTGTCCTAAGAAGGTGTGAGACATACTTGGAGATGCTTCAAGTGGGATTATAAATTTATAATCTTGTCTACACTCTATAACTAAGAAAATGTTTTAAGAATGTTTGTATATTTTAGATATAAGTCTTACTGAGATTTTATTTCATTAGTTTAAGGTTATATTTCATTTTAATAGGACAAAGAGATCCTAGATGGTTCTCACATATTTAAGTCATTGAGTTATTAGTTTATCATTTGGTATTTTAACCATGTAGTATGTAAAGTAACATATGTTTAATTCTTTTTTCAAAAAACATATTTAAATTAGTGTAGAAGGTAATATACATTTGGGTTAGGTGTTTCATTTTCTACATTAGATTCATCTACATTCACATGTTCATTTCAATAATTAAGGATTTTTAACATGGTTTTTTTGGCAATTACTCACTTTACTAAGTACTATCTTATAAAGGAATTTTACGTTGTCAATTTGAAGGTTTGTTAAATGAGTAAGTTGAAACGCCTGTTTGAATGATGGATATTTAAGATCTTTGTGGAAATTTCAGGTTGATGAAGGCTTGCTCAAAACTTGTGAGTTCAGTGGGAGAGAATATGTCGGTTGATGTTCCACCAAGGAAGCCTTAGATTTTACTTGCTATACATTCTCATATTATCTTTCATTCTAACTCATTGTAATCCATCGGAAGCAGCTTCTCAAACATTGACATTGTGGAAGACACCTATTTTCATTGTCTCTCAGTATTGTGTTACTTTTTGCACTATTAGTGGAGATGAGGATGTTGCAGTGGATGTGTGGTAAGATTCGACATGATAAAATTAAAAATAAAATTATTAGAGAGAGTGTTGGAGTAACACCTATTATAGAGAAGATGGTGGAAAATAGACTTAGGTGGTTTGGGCATCACTACGCCAAAAGTGAATTTTAACAGCGCACATTAGACAACACTTTTGTACAAAAGCGCTGCTATAAGTGAATTAAAAAAAAACACGGAAACCATATAAAATAATTAGTAAAAGCGCTGCTAAACATATGACCTTAGACAACACTTTTAAAAAGCGTTGCTAAAGGGTTGCTTTAGAAAGCGCTTTATCATAAGCGCTGGTAAAGGGCCACTTTAGACAGCGCTTTAAGAAAGCATGTCTAAAGTCATAAAAAATTTAAAAAAATATAGAAAAACATTGCTAAAGGACACTATTAGTCAGCGCTTTTCAAAAGCGCTGTCTAAGGTCCATATTAGCCAGCGCTTTTAAAAAGCGCTGTCTAAACCCTTATAAGTGAAAATTAAAAAATAGAATCTTTGTATTCACAGTATCACGAAAACAGAAGCTTAAGCTAGAAACCTTTTCCCTCACGAAACCCATTTTCTTCTCTGTCTCAAATCGTTCGCCGTCCTCCACCGTCTCGCTCCGTTTTCCTCCACCCACACGGCCGGTTCTCAAGGTATTTTCTTTATTGAAAATGTGTTTAACTCCATTGATGTCCAAACTGAGTTATCCTCCTTGAAAATGTGTTAATATCCATTGATGTCTAAATGTGTTTATCTCCTATTGATGTCTAAACTGGGTTATATGTATGCATTTTAATTTTTGGATTCTTGGTAGGGCTTGATATATAACAGCAACATTTTTTGGATTCTTGGGTTTATGTTTATGTTTATTACACGTTAGATGGCTACTAACGACAATCACCCACCCAATGATTCTGTGCATGATGGAGATAAGGCCGTTAATAAAACAGAAATGGAATATAGAAGATGAATAACAATAATGAAGAGAATAATACGGGATAGAGACCAAGGCATAAAGTATGATGTGCATTGGAGCCAAGAAGGCCAACTCATTGAGCCTAACGGTTCAATGTTGACAAGTTATCTCGGTTTCGTGGTAAGAAGAGAAATTCCAATCACATGGAGAGCAAAAGTGTTGGACGACGCTAAAGATAAAATATGGAGTGAGATACAGGTACCATATGTGATGTTAATTGTTTTTAATGACGATTATGTCTCTAAATTACTTATACTAACACACTTTGTTTATGATTTTCGTAGAGGTCGTTCATCATTGAGGATACAAGGAGAGATTATATTCTTAAATTGACCGAGAAACTACATAGAGGGTTTAGAGCTTTCTTGTCAAACAAGTTTCTAAGGGATGCGGATAAATTTTTTGTTGATGCATAGCTTCCAAGGAAATATGCTGATTTGATTACAACTGAAGAATGAGAAACTTTTAAATCGAAAAGAAGTACCCAAAAATTTGAGAGCTTAAGTGTCGTAAATTGACAACGAGCATCAAGTCCAGCATATCCATACAGAAAAGGCCGTATGGGATATGCACGCTTACAACAATCTATTGTAAGTATCTATAAATTGCAAAGTATCTATAATATATACACGCTTATATTTAATCATGTTTTTTGGCTTAATGTGTAGCTAACAAAAGAGAATAGTTCTGAAACATCTCTTCCGGAATACATTTTATGGAAGGAAGCCCGTGTGTGTAAGGATGGAGCTGTTGAAGAAAAAGTTCAACAAATTTTCAAGAGATGTGTAAGTATAACATTATTTATTTAATTACATCATACTTTTATTTATTTAATTACATCATTCTTTTATTAACATATCATTCTTTAATTACAATATTTATATGAATTTCAGGAGAGTCTTTCCCAGTCTATACTTCCAGACGAAGATAATGATTGCAGGAGAATACTCTCACGAGTATTAGATATTCGTGAGTATTCTGGTCGGGTGAGGGGTAAGGGATTTGGGATCACTCCAACATCCTTGAAAAAAAAAACAAAGACCAAATCTCGAAGAAATAAAGAACTGCAGGAGAAGTTGGAAAAGTTACAACAAGAAGTCTATGAGCTGAGAAAGGAAAAGGAAATTGATCAAGCTACAGGCTTTAAAGATACTAGTGACAAAGCTAGTATCAATGGTAACTTTGGACAAAATATTCCCGAGGTAATTATATACCATCTTTATAAATTATAAAACCATGTTTATCAATTATATAACTGTTGTACCCCAAAATTTGTCCTCTCATTTTATCAAGATTTCCCCTCACAAGACTCTTTGGACTCCAGACAGGATTATGGTTTGCTCTGCTCAAGACATCTCATTGCCCTATTGACCTGAAATTAGGGTTTGAGTTTGCACAGGGATTTTTGGACTTCCAATGCTCAATGTTACTTTCATACTTCATGTTGGACCTCTAAGATTGCTCATACCAAGTTTCAAGCCTTGAATCAAATTTTTGCCCAGTCAATTGGACAATTGACCTAAAAGTCAGCTGTATTGGGGAAAAAGTCAATTGTGGCCAATTTACAGTCAAACCTCATAATTTTTTATCCACATCAACATTATAGGCTCATATGAACCATTTGATTAAGTTTGGACCACAACTCCTCAAGAAATTTGATCAGATCATCAAAAGGGCAAAATGGTCATTTTTAGGGTTTTGACTGTAAAATGGCAATTTCTGATTTTTCACCTAGCCAATGGCAAATTGGGTTCAAGCATGGATTTAAGGACTCAATGGCATCATCTTGACCTAATCACAAGGTTCAAAAGATCTCAAAAGTATTAGATTGACAAATGAATTTTCCAGTCAACTGATAAAAATCAACTGTACACTAAAAAGTCAAACTTTGACTTTTTGGTCAAAATCAAGTACCAAGGGTCATTTTTCATCAAGATGTGTCAAAACATAAAACTTGTTCACCGAGAAACCTAATTTTAGAAATTAGGGTTTAAGATTGAAAAATTTCATAACTTAGAAATTTTCTAAGTTATGAAATTTTCTTGTTTTTTTCCCAACTTTGCCCAACATTTTCACCATGATGCAATTGGATTCAAAGAAAACTTCCAAAATGAAAGTTGTATTCCTCCACAAAATCTACAACTTTTATTCACAAAGTTTTCCCAAAAGAAGCTTGGATCTCAAGTTATGATTTTATGAACAAGGGTCCATGAAACTTTTAACTTAGTGAAATTTTGCCCTAGTTTAGGCAGGATTTTGACCTATCTTCATGGAAATTTTTCACATAGTTCCAATTGGAATCTCAAAATCCATTTCAAATATGGATTTTAGAGCATGTTACAAGATTTCCAAAATGTCCAAGAACTCTCCAAAATCATTTATGGTTAGGGAGAATCGAAGGTTTGAATTTGGCAAAATATCACTTTGATCCATAGCATTTTTCATGATGATACAAGTTGCAATTTCTGTCCAGCCTTACTTGTACTTGTTTACAGGTCCTTAAACCCTTACACACTCAAAAATTGAATGCAAACTCAATGGATTAAGTCATTTTTCTGATCAATGGAAGATTACACAAAGGATTAATCTAAAAATGGCAAAAAGTTAACAATGCCATTTTGATAAAGTTCACTTTATGCATTTTTGTTTCCCTTGAGCCTTGAACCCATCCCTTTGCAGAAAACCAACTCCATAAACTTAGGCAAAGGTACAAAAACTGTGTGCATGCTTGGAGCTAGCCAGTACATGCCTGGCCTTGGTAACTTCACACTTTTCTTCAAAACCAAGTCAACTTGCAAAAAGGACATAACTTTGCAATCTGATATAACCAAGCTTTGTAAACATTTGAACCAAGTTTTGCATATCACATTAAGTCAGAAGCACGAGCTAACCACTTCTCAAACCTTCCAAAACACCAAAATCACATTTTTTTGCAAAACAGGGCAAGTTCTACAGTTTCACTTCCATCTTCCAATTGCCTCGTGCGTTTTGCCTCAAACCTCTTCCAACACACTCCATACAATCTACCTAAACTATCCCAACCATTCCCAAGTCACTGTAACTCCATTTACACACTTCACCATTTTTGAATTCTGACTGTGCAGGTTGACTTCTACAAGCTTATTCAGGCAAGTTCAAAGCTAGCTAGGCATTGGGAAAGCTCAAAGGAACTTCAAGCAAGCTCACAAACATCTCAGGCCTCACTGAAAACCACTACATTGCCATACTCGAGCTTGCTGAAATAGGTAAAGTTCAAACTTCTATCTCTCTATTTAGGAAACATTAGGCTTAGGTTTGTGAATAAAAATATAGTACTCATTGCCCTTGAGCTGTACATACGCATAGATTTCATTTAAGTTAACTGAGTTGGGAGAATTTGAATGATGAACTTTCTGAAAAATCTAGGTTAGAAATTAGGGCCAGAGAAATTCTCTCTAGTCTTTGAGAGTTAGATTAAGTTTTTTATATGGTTAGAATCGTATGATCATGCTCTATAACTTTCATGTTGCAAGTTTTTGTTTTTAAGCACAAATACAGGAGTTAGCAGTTTGAACTATGGCGCGTGTTATTTGGTTCAGAGGTTGAAGATGAAGGCCATCTGGGCTGGGCCTATTTGTTCCATGCTATTTGCACCCCCTAGGCTTGCTGTTCACACCCCCTTGGCCCATTTGATTTTATTTTGTATATTTTTCTATTTCTTTTTCATTTCTGACTTTATTTTATTTTTCTAAACATTAAAAATTATCAAAAATATTTTCTTAAATTTTCATATTTTATTTTATTATTTTTTCTAGCATAAAAATAGTTTCTTAAATAATATACTTTTATTTTCTTAAATAAAAACTTGTAAATAATACAAAAAAATATCATATATTTTTATTTTTATTATTTATACACTCAAATACTATTTTCTCATTTATTTTTATTTTTTCTAAACATTTGTATATATTTTTATTTATTTTATTGTACATAAATAAATAATATATATATATATATATATATATATATATATATATATATATATATATATATATATATATATATATTTTCTTAAAACAAATTAGGGTTTCCACCCTTAATAAAAATAATCAATAATATTTTTCTTATTTTTGATACATTAAATAATTTATTTTTACATACATAAAAATAATACAAAAACATTTTTTTGCATATTTACAATATATTGCATATTTATTTAATTGTCCATTTAAATATTTGCTTATTTATTATTTGAACAAAGAACTCAATATGGTTGTAATAATTTTAGGGTTTCAATTTCTTGCAAATATCCCCTATTCAAATTTGTATCCCCCTCCCCATATCAATGTTGTAATAACTTAGATTACTTTTACGCATTTATTGCTTCCAAATATGCCATGATAGAAAGATTAGGGTTTGTATGCAAAAATTCAAAATCAACAAATAGCTTGACTAATACAAGACAAAAATGCATGAAAATGAAAACACAATGCACACAAGCACCTCTAAGGTTTCATCCACTTGTTGCCTTGAAAACATGGCCATGGTATGCATGCTAGGTATCTTGGCAAAACAAAATCAAAACAAAAGATCATAGTCCCTCGATGACGCTATCTTGGTTGCCTATACAAAAATGATCTAGTCCCTCAAAAAAAAACTTGCTAAGATACTTGGCACTATTGCTATCATGGTCAATACGATGACCCGCGCATGTCCCGTTTAACATCCAAACACAAGGTTGTTTACCAAATACAATGGTAAAACAACAATGTGAAAGGTTAAAAATGTGTAGGAAAGATCTTTGAGTAGGTAGGTAGATGCTCCTAGTTACTTGATCAAACTTGCAAACATCCTTGCTATTTTCAAAAACACACAACACAATTTCAAAACATTTCCCAAAACAAACTTTCAAACATTGAAACATCTTTTCAAAAGACAAACACCTTTGTATACATTCAAACAAGAATCATTACAAAGGTTGCCTAAACAAAGGCCTCTTTTCAAAATACTTTCAAAACCACACACAAAGCACCATTTCAAACAATTGAAAAGCAAAAGCAAGCGATCTAAATAAGTAACTAAGAGCCCATGGAAAACCATGGATGAAAAGGGTGTTAGCACCTTCCCTTTTCATAATCTACCCCCCGAACCCAAGAAAACATCTCAAAGGTCTTTCCTGTGCTTTTTGACCTTTCCTTTGGATAAAATAAAAAGTCGGTGGCGACTCTTGCTAAACCGAAACATTTGTGAACACAAACGCAAAACCTCAAGTCAGTTCTCCCACCGTATCACAGAACTGGCGACTCTGCTGGGGACATATTCTAAAAGTGGGGTTACCTTTGGGTTTTAGATCACCTTTTAATGCTTATCTTGGTTGCTTTGATTGCTTTACATTTGGTTCTATTGTTTGGGTTTGAAATCCTCTACCCAGATTTGGGAAACATTCATAGGTAAATAGCAATACATTGTGGAAACTGTGCGGGGTATACCGACATGGTTGAAGCAATAGCTATATTAGTGCGACATATTTGTGGGTACTGGTAGCCTTTGAGTTAATCAAAGAGAATACGGGGCTGCTGAGTGATGTCATAAAGCACTAATGGACTTTTAAAACCTTTACTTGACCATCTTGACCTTTTTAGGGGTAGTGAGATGACCGGCTTTGGTGCAGTCTGAAGTTGGTAGATACTCGATACTACACTCATTAAGGGTTATTTTCTTGGAATATTTCGGTCGCCAGTAAAGTGGATAAACTGAAACAATGAACACATAAAATAATCCAGTGATATTGAGCTCCTTAGAACCCGGTTACTATTTATAGGACAGGTTGAGCCAACTAAACTTCAAGAGGGTACTTACCTATGAAACCCCATGCAAGCCTGAAATTAGGAACTTGTGTGATTTGTTTGTACATATACTTGTGCATACATCATGAGCATCATGAAGCATCATATGCATCCACTAACCATTTCAAGGGTTTAGATCTTCATCTTTGTTCCTGTTTTGTAGGTAATGGATTCACTCCGCCGGAAAACAATTCAGGTCAACCTTGTGAGAATCCCTCCTCAACTCAAGGAGCTAGATTCAAGGATTCCCGAGAATTCTCCGTTCACTGAGAGGCATGGTCGTCTTCTCAACTTAGTCAATACCAACACTGAGGAGGATATGGTGAAAGTTCTCTTCCAGTTCTTTGACCCCCTACACCACTGCTTCACATTTCCTGATTACCAGCTTGTGCCTACTTTGGAGGAGTTTTCTCAACTCTTGAGGATTCCTATTCTCCATCAACTACCCTACAACGGTACGGAAATAGATCCAAAGCATGAAGATGTTGCCCAAGCCTTACACTTGCAACCATCTGATATCATAGGCCATTGGGAAACTAGAAGTGGTGTCAAAGGTTTCTTGTCAAAGTTCCTGTTTGAGAAAGCCCAAAGCTGCTGAAATTCATTGGACTTACAAGCTTTTGAGGAGATTGTGGCTCTTCTCATCTATGGGTTGGTCTTGTTCCCAAACCCTAACCAGCTTATAGATGTCAATGCTGTCAAAATTTTCATGGCTCGCAACCCGGTGCGTGCATTGCTTAGGGATATCCTCCACTCATTTCACACACGAACAATGAGGAAAAGAGGTGTTCTCATGTGTTGTACTCCTCTTCTATCAAGGTGGTTTATTTCTCACCTTCCCCAATCAGTTTTGAAGAATGAGCAAGGCTTGAGGTGGTCACAACGATTGATGACTCTTACACATTCAGATGTTCATTGGTGTTCTCGATCCAGAGAAAATGTTATCATCATTGATCATTATGGGGAATTCCCTAATGTCCCACTACTTGGAATTAGGGGAGGCATCACCTACAACCCCTTCTTGGCTCTGAGACAGTTTGGGTATGCCCGAAGGGATGGCCCATATGACATGCTGATTCCAGACTTGGTTTTTGACTTTGACAACGACGATCAAGGACTTTGACAAAGGTTCATCCGAGCTTGGAGGATGCCCAACAAGGTGGACAGTAAGACCTTGGGACACAAGAATTCCATCCCCCTTGACCCTTACCTCAAGTGGGTACGAACCCGCGTCCAAAGTCTTATGATGCCTTACCCCTACATACTTCCTGTGATCAAAGAGCCTGTTTTGGAAGGAGAAGTTCCATACACCCTCCTACATCCTGACATGCCAACATCATTAGAAGATTTGCAAAGGAGTTGGATACAGCTCAAGGGAGAACGTGATACTTTTAAAGCCCAATTCTACGCTAGTGAGAAGAAGGTTTTGGAACTTACTCGTCAACTTCATGAAGAGCAGACTCTCAACACCTACATTGCACCAAAAAGGATGCGCAACGTCTTTTTACATTAGAATTTTGTATTATTTTTCCCATGGGGCATTTTATGTACTAACAAATTCTATCTTATTAATACGACGTGTGTTCTTTGTGTTTACAACAAATTTTAATTTCCGAATCCTTGAATTCATTACATGAATACATATCATTCATCATATTCATAAACAGGTCTTCACACCAGGTTTCCTTATCTCTATGCTGTTTATTTCAGCAAGATGGATATAGAGCAGACGGTCAAAGACTTACAGGCGTAAAATTCACAGTTCCAGCAACTAATCATGACCTTGGCAAAGGGGCAGGAGGATCTCAAAACATTGCTGGAAAAGGAAAAAGAGAAAAAGAAAAAGAAAAGAGTTGGTGTGGCTACTTTGGGTAGAAGATTTGAAGGTTAAACTAGAAGGGTCATGGATTTCCCCTCAACATCTGATGAAGGGGTAGGAAAAGGGAAAGGAGCTGCAGTGCCATCTGAGTCTGAGGAAGAAGAAGAAGAAGAGGACGAAGACTATTCTGAACAACAGTACCCTCCTGCAGATGACAAGTACAAGAATCTGGAAGAACGTCTGGCAGCTATGGAGGTGCAGAGGGTGCCTGGGCTGGATTTCGAAGAGTTAGGGTTGGTTTCTGGGATTGTCATTCCCCCAAGTTTAAAGTGCCTCTTTTTGCAAAATACGATGGGTTGTCTTGCCCAAAGATGCACCTACGGTCTTACGTCAGAAAAATTCAACCTCATTCTTCTGACAAGGATCTGTGGGTTCATTTCTTCCAGGACAGTCTGGCGGGGACGCAATTAGATTGGTTTTACCAGCTAGAGAGGTCTGATGTGCATAATTGGGAGGATTTGGCTGCTTCCTTTTACAGACAGTATCAATATAATACGGACTTAGCACCAACCCGTACTCAATTATAGAGTATGGGCATGGTCTCTAATGAAGGCTTTAAGGAGTATGCCCAGAAATGGAGAGATTTGGCTGGAAGGGTGCAACCACCTTTGTCTGAGAGAGAGCTTGTGGATATGTTTTTGGGGACCCTGTCAGGTCCATTCTTTAATCACTTGATCGGAAGTTCGTCTACGGGGTTCACCGAGTTAATTCTGACTGGTGAAAGAGTTGAAGCCGACATTAAGAGCGGAAAAATTCAAAAAGATGCATCTACTTCCGCTTCCATCAAGAAGACCTTTCCAGCAAAGAAAGAAGTGTCACCTGTTTACTCCCAAAGAGGTCGAGGAAAAGTTGAGCGCCAGCCAACGGTGGGGGCCGTAATGATTCAGAAGTCTGCAGCTGATCAGCCCAGAAACAATCAACCCAGAACTAACCAACAAAGGGCGGTGTGATCGGTGGAAATAAAACTGACTGTTTTGAAATGCTGGTTCGCGAAATGTCGCGGTAAGCAAGAGTCGCCACCGTCTTTTATTTTCTCCAACAAGGAAAGGACAAAAGCACAGCAAAATTCCTTTTCGAGATGTTTCTCGGTTCGGGAGGTAGATTATAGAAAGGGAAGGTGTTAGCACCCTTTCTATCTGTGGTTATCCACGGGCTCTTAGGTACTTGCTCACTATGTTTTCAAAATGTTTTGCTTTTCTTGTGTTTGTGGGTTTTGAAAAAGTTTCGTTTTGAAAACTTCTAGGTAACTCTTGTATCAGTCCTCAAGAGTGTATGAAGTGTTTGTTTGAAAACTTTTTAAAAGTGTAGGTGCGAAAAGTTGTTTTTGTTTTTGAAAGAGCAAGTACCCAGGAGAAATCTACCTACTCTAAGGAATTAAGCTGTGTAAATGTCCTTTAGATAGTACTATCCCACTATTGAGAAGTAGGTAGCACCGTCGTTGGAGTTATTCGAGTCAATTCGATTATAGGGACATGTGTGGTCACCAAAGCAATAGTAGGACGCCTTAGCGGTAACCCTAATGTCCTAGATCCTTTTTATCCGAGGCAACCGTTTCGAGGCGACTTGGATCTTTAGACAAGAGGGCGACCTCTAAAACACCCTATACTCAATGACCACCTCGAGGCAACCAAGGGAGGCGTACCCTAGGAGTGGCATGTGCAAGTGTGTCAGGTTTCATGTTAAATTGTCTTTGCACATTTTATGGTGAGCTACGTTTTGATTTTATTTTTCAGGCAAGTCTTGTCATGCATAGTTAACAGTTAATAATTGTGCGGAAAATAAATTGCGGGAAATTAAATCTAAACTATTACAAGGCGTCGGGTATTTACATCGCCAAAAACAAACCCTTTAATTTAAATTGCGGAAAGTAAAATAAAGCAATAAATAAATAAAGTCCTAATTAAAGTTATTACATTCCGGAAGCAGATACACAAATATGATCAAAATAGGAATAATGCGCGAAAAGAAATTGAATCGGAGAAGTCTTAGGGTTTTGACCCTTTTTGAGAAAAGAATGGATTTTGGTCCTTTTTTGCAATTAATTCAAATTAAACCTAATAACTAATTAATTAATTAATTAAAAGAAAAAAAGTAGTTTTTATGTTTTTTATATTTTAATGAAAATAAAAATAAAAGAAATTAAAAGTTGTCAAAACCCTAATTCTACATGCTTTTTATTTATTGTGGAAAAAAGTCAAATTTACCCTAATTAAACTAAATTAGTTATATTAGTATTTATTCACAAAACTAATTAAATTAAGGTGAAAATAATAATAATAATTATTATTATATTTCTGATTTTTTTATGAAAATAATTAATTATGTTAATTTAAGTAATAAAAATAATTATAGCAAATAATTAGAATAAAGAAATAATAAAAAAATATAAAGAAAGAAAGAAAAAGAACCCAGGGGGGTGTGTTGGCCCATTAGGAGGTGAGTCCTGGAATTTCTGGCCCATTATCTCAAGCCTGGTTTGACTATTGGGAATCGTCCACAGTGCGTGTTGACTGGGAGCATGGTGTTCCTTCTCTTGTAGCCATTAGATCTGTGCATAAGGCCACTTGGCGCGTTGTTGGTTGGAGTGCATGGTGGAATGCTTTTAGGATGCCTGCATATGATTATGTTATGAAAAATATTATAGAGTTTTTGGTGGACCTGGGAATCGAACCCAGGTCCCAATGATTCTTGGACAACGCACTATCCACTAGGCCATTATGCTGCAATTGATATTATGATAATGAACAAATATTATATTGGATAATTAACACTTATGCTGTAAACAAACAAAAATGCGCGTAGTTTTGAACGCTCCAACCACACGCTTACACGTCTTCATCTTCTTCGCTGATGCCTGTAAATAACAAATAGATAGCGGGGGTTTTTAACCCCCACAACCTGCAAGCACGAAAAATAGCGGCTAGGCCTGTGAGCAATATAAATATTTCGCGATGGTCTCCTTAGATTCGTCTGGATGCAACGGTTTCAACCATGGGTCTTAAAGGCTCCAATTTTTCCTGGATAATAAAGCCCCAAAATCAAAGCTTAGGAACCCTAGAATTTGTCAATGGTATCTTTTGATTTAGGGCTCTATAATTCAATTAACCTGTACCATTAGCTTTGTATAGATTCAAGCAATGCAAAACGATGATTAGAACATGTTAATTATGCATGAAATATGAGTTTCGATTCTGAAAAAATCAAGCAAACCGTGGTTCTGTTCTTGAGGATTTCTGTAGCTTTAAGGCTTGGTTTGGATTGCAATATGTCCCTGAGAGTTCCAGCAATGTATTAGAATCCACCAATTGCTTTGAATCGTGCTGGAACCTGGAAAATAATTTTTGACTTTTCTTTGATTTTTTTCAATGTTGTTATGGCCTCTTCTGCAGCAAATTCATGTCCAGTGCATTAGGGTTGACTTGTATACTTATAGTGGAAGAGAATTAGGTTAAATCCTTGGGCAAAGATCCATGAAATAATGGTTTGAATATTTGATTTGCAATCATATATTTTTGAATCTTTTTGATTGGAAAAACTTGCCAAACTTGGAGATTCTTGTCCCTTTGATTTGCACACGAATTTGCCAGCTTGATTAGGTCATTCTTGCTTCAAAAAAAGATTGAAAAACCATATCTTTGAATTTCCTACAATTTAAATTAATTAAATGAATTAAAATCAATTAAAAATCCAAATAATTAATAAAAATAAGAAAAATAAATTCAAATAGGCTTGATGGGTCGTTCATAGGCCTTGGATAAAGTTTCAAGAAGGAATTTGAGGCCCATTAGCAAAAACAAAGTGTTTTGAGCAAAGTTGACTTTTGCAAATTCACAAAAATTTCCCAACTTCTCCAATGCATATCTTGCTCAATTTTGATCATATGAACATGTTCTTGGACATTTTGGAAAGGTATTGAAGTCCTCTAACCAATGCCTTTGGTCCCATATCATTTGGATTTACCAATCTCAAGTTATGGTCTTTGACCTAAAATGCCTTTTTGTTGACTTTTGAAATTAACCTATAATGTAGAAATTGATAACTTTTTGTGAGGGCATTTCTTGGACTTGGAATGTGAATATGAGTTGTAGGAAATGTCATCGCCTTCAAAATGAGCATTGGGTGGGATTTTTCTGATGAACCATGAAAAAGTTTGCCTTGGTCAAGATACAGTTGACTTTTCTGCTGTCCAAAAATAGTAACTTTTGCATCTTGATGATTTTTGAGCCATTCTTGTGGAATCATGATCAAGACTTGATCAAATGATGATTGTGTGCTCAAAATAAGATGTTGACCAAAAATTCTGATTTTTGACTGTAAAATGACCATTTTGCCCCTGCAATTGACTGTGAAGCAAATGAAGCCTTTGACTGTGCAAATTGGCATTGTGAGCCTTGAGACTTGACATGTAGATGCTTGACAATGTATATAGGCATATGAGACTTGATTGAGCCATTGAAAACCCCAAATTCCTTGAGATAAATAAAACCCTAATTTTGACTGCCTTATGAGGCATTTGGACTGTGCAACCCTTGAGAAATCTTGAACCATTTGAAGATGATTCTTGACAAACCTTGAAGAATATGGGAGGGCAAATTTTGGGGTACAACAGTTGCCCCTGTTCAATCTTCTTAGACCTGAGGATGTAGATTGGCTTACGTGCCTTTCGTAATCCGAAGGTGGAAGATGATTGAACACTAGAGTGCCCAGAAATTTGCACTCGCATAGTGGAGTATCAGCAATGTTATGTCGGGAATGGGCTTACAAATGCCATTTGGAGAGATGATGGATAGGAGGATGGGCTTATAGATGCCATCTGAAAATGTGACAGAATCTTGTCGGGAATGGGCTTATGGATGCCATTTGGAGATGTAATGGATAGTTGTGGAGATGGGATTAAAGATGCCATCTGGAGATGTTGATCGTGTAAGAGATTCCTTAGCGAGAACTTGCATACTTGAGAAAGAAAGATGGTTTCCTGGCTTGCTACAGGTATTGATCTTCAAACTCTTCATGCAGATACTTTCCTGGCTAGTTACAGGTATAGATCCACAATCAATCGCTCACAGATATGCCCTGGCTAGATACAGGTATCGAATCTGGAACTTCAAAAGGTTGGAAGAGATAGCTTTCCTGGCTAGATACAGGTGTAGACCTCTAATCGGTCGCTCACAGACATGCCCTGGCTAGATACAGGTATCGAATCTGGAACTTCAAAAGGTTGATCGAGATTGCTTTCCTGGCTGGATACAAGCGTAGACCTCTAACCTGAGAATGCAAGATAATTTCCTGGCCTGTTACAGGTGTTGATCTTCAAACTCTTCATGCAGATACTTTCCTGGCTGGATACAGGTGTAGATCCACAATCAATCGCTCACAGATATGCCCTGGCTAGATACAGGTATCGAATCTGGAACTTCAAAAGGTTGATCGAGATAGCTTTCCTGGCTGGATACAGGCATAGACCTCTAACCTGAGAATGCAAGATAATTTCCTGGCCTGTTACAGGTGTTGATCTTCAAACTCTTCATGCAGATACTTTCCTGGCTGGATACAGGTGTAGATCCACAATCAATCGCTCACAGATATGCCCTGGCTAGATACAGGTGTCGAATCTGGAACTTCAAAAGGTTGATCGAGATAGCTTTCCTGGCTGGATACAGGCGTAGACCTCTAATCAGTCGCTCACAGATATGCCCTGGCTAGATATAGGTATCGAATCTGGAACTTCAAAAGGTTGATCGAGATAGCTTTTCTGGCTGGATACAGGCGTAGACCTCTAATCAGTCGCTCACAGATATGCCCTGGCTAGATACAAGTATCGAATCTGGAACTTCAAAAGGTTGATCGAGATAGCTTTCTTGGCTGGATACAGGCGTAGACCTCTAATCAGAGAATGCAAGATAATTTCCTGGCCTGTTACAGGTGTTGATCTTCAAACTCTTCATGCAGATACTTTCCTGGCTAGATACAGGTGTAGATCCACAATCAATCGCTCACAGATATGCCCTGGCTAGATACAGGTATCGAATCTGGAACTCCAAAAGTTGATGGTAATATCTTTTGATTGACCTTTTCCTGAAAAGGCAAAACATTAGTTGTATGCAATGTCATGATGTATGAAATGCATAATGTCATGATGTTCTCAAAATAAATGAGATCGTGTGATATGATGCGTATATGCATGTATCATGATGTATGACAATGTGATGTTTTTGAATGTATCTTTGTCTGGGAAAATAAATCCTTGATGAATGCCGGGAAGTTCGTTGAATCCTGGGCTGATGTTGAAGAGTAGAGTTCTTCGTCTCCGCTGGGGATGATGAACAAAGATGATTGCAAGAATAAACCAGTAGGGGAAGATGACTCCGTTGGGGAATAAACCTGGCGAAGAGATTACTCTGAGGGGAACTACTCTGGGAAGAGATGCTTCGCTGAGATTTTAATGATAACTCCGCTGGGGGATTCCGTTGATAAGCTTTGTTGAGGGATTTGATGAACTCCGCTAGGGGTAGGAAGAACTTCGCTAAGGACGATCTATCCGTTGTAATTTGCTGAGGATAACCCAGTTAGACTCTGGTGGGGAATAACCTTTGAATATGGCTGGGGAGAGATTTGTACTCTGCAGGGGACAAGCCTCCAGAATCTACTGGGGAGGTGATTCAACTCTCCTGGGGAAACCTTCTTCAGACTGTGCTGGGAACATAGCTCTACTGGGGTGTCTGTATTCCGCCGGGGAACAATCTTATATTTCTGTCGAGGAATATTAAGACTGATGGGGATGCTTGTTGAGGAATATCTATATACTCGGCTGGGGAATGTTAAGATTTTCTGGGGATACCCAACTTGATGGTAGACTAACTCTGCTCGGGGGAGAGTATTGCTGACTTGCTGGGGATACTGTGCCTTTTTATGGCTGATGGGAGACCAACTCTGCTTGGGGAGAGCATGGCTGAATCTTGTCTTACTCTGCGGGGAGTGAAGGTATCTTGGTCATGTTCTTCAGCTGAACTTACCTTGGTACCTCGGCGGATAGAGCAACTAGATCGCTTAGACAATTCTTATTGCCCTTGTTTCTGATGTCACCTGTAATTAGTCTTTTGTCTCGCATGCAAATATTTGTGATTAACAATTAATGTCAAATGCATATATCAAAAATGAACATTGGACGTTCTTTGCAAAACAAAACAGATAAAGGAAAATAATTGGCAATTTGTCTGGAAAAGATGAGCTTGTATTGATTTTGAAATTTGCCTGTAAATAGGCGTTTTGTATACAAGAGGCTGACGTCCTAGTAAGAGAACGCCGCCGAACAAGATAGAGTTTATACAAAAAGGAAAACAAAACAGCTATGTGAAAAAATCCCACTGGGTTCTAACTCTGCTATCGCCTTTATGTCTTCAAGCGTCTCATCACTTTACTGCTTAGTTAGAGATGAAGCTGATTGATTGGTGCCGTCTGAACCTGATAGCTGATACCGAAGTCTGGATGCAAGGTGATCCAATGAGACATAGTATTACGCTTTAATCCCTAACTTTTTCCTGGACCGCCCTTTCGGGGTTTCAGTCCACCGGGATACCCATTTTTGCCCAAGCCGCCTTTTCAGGTTTTCGACTTGCCGGGTGTACAAATTTTTTTCTTTTCATCCCTTATTTTTGCCCGAACTCTTTTGGTTCGCCGGGAAGCCCTTATTTTTGCCTAGGCCAGTCGACCTAGCGGGTCTTTAATCATGCGTAGTATTTTTTTACTATGTCTGCATTGGCGGGGTGAGGAAGGTCGTCACCATCCATGGTGGTTAGAATCATCGCACCTCCTGAGAAGATGTTCTTAACCACAAATGGCCCTTCGTACGTAGGGGTCCATTTGCCCCTGGGATCACCTTGAGGTAGAATGATGCGCTTGATTACCAGGTCCCCAACTTGATACTCTTGTCGTCTGACTTTCTTGTTAAAAGCCTTGATCATCCGTTTTTGGTACGTTTGACCATGACAAATAGCAGTGAGTCTCTTTTCGTCGATTAGGTTTAGTTGATCAAGCCGAGTCTAGATCCAGTCATCTTCACTCAAACCTGCATCCTTCATTATCCGGAGAGAAGGTATCTGAACTTCGATGGGCAGGACTGCCTCCATGCCATAGACCAAGGAAAAGGGTGTTGCCCCTGTTGACGTCCGTGCTGAGGTACGGTACCCATGAAGAGCAAACGGTAACATCTCGTGCCAATCCTTGTAGGTCACTGTCATCTTCTGCACAATCTTCTTGATATTCTTATTAGCTGCTTCTACAGCCCCGTTCATCTTCGGTCGGTAGGGAGAAGAGTTGTGGTGCTGTATCTTGAATTGCTCGCAGAGCTCAGTGATCATCTTGTTGTTGAGATTGGTACCATTATCCGTAATGATCCTCTCTGGTACACCGTATCGACAGATCAGCTTGTGCCGAATGAACCGTGCCACGACATTCTTGGTTATGGTGGCAAAGGAAGCTGCTTCAACCCACTTCATAAAGTAATCGATCGCTACCAGGATGAAGCGATGCCCGTTGGATGCCGTAGGTCTGATCTCGCCGATCATATCAATACCCAACATTGCAAAAGGCCAAGGTGCTGTCAAGACGTTCAAAGGAACTGGAGGCACGTGCACCTTATCAGCGTAGATCTGGCATTTATGACATGTCCGAGAATGTTGGTAACAGTCAGCTTCCATTGTGGACCAGTAATATCCTGCCCAAAGGATTTTCTTTTCCATGGTATGTCCACTGGAATGCATTCCGAAGGTACCTTCATGTAGCTCTGCCATGATCCTTTCTGCTTCAGTCTTATCCACACAACGCAGTAAGGTTGAATCATGGTTTCGCTTGTAGAGAATGTTATTGCTGAGGAAGAACTTTGCCGCGAACCTTCTCAGAAACTTTTTGTCATTGACGGATGCACCTTCAGGGTATTCTTGAGCTTCCAGGTACCTCTTCACTTCATGATACCAAGGATTTTTTGTTACCTCTTCAGTCTCAAGATCACAGCAATGTACGGGTTCATCCAATTTCCAAATAATGATCTGGGGAGCCTCGTTGTCCCATTTGACTTTGAACATAGAGGACATCGTAGCCAGCGCGTCCGCCAACTGATTCTTCTCTCTTGGAAAGTGTTCAAAGGTTATCTCCTCGAAATGGGGAAGCAACGTCAACACATACTCCTTGTAGGGAATAAGATTTGGGTGTTTCGTATCCCACTCGCCTTTGATATGACTGATCACGAGAGCGGAATCTCCGAAGACACTCAGAAACTTGATCCTTAGGTCAATTGCAGCTCGAAGGCCCATGATGCATGCTTCATACTCCGCCATGTTGTTGGTGCAATTGAAACATAGTCGGGTGGTGAGTGGAGTATGAGAGCCTTTTGGAGATATGATCACAGCGCCAATGCCGTTACCCAAAGCGTTTGAGGCTCCGTCAAAGTGCATAGACCATCGTGATCCTTCCTCAGGTCCTTCATCCGGTCTAGGTACTTCACAATCAGTCACTACCATGATATTCTCGTCTGGAAATTCATAGTTCATAGATTGGTAGTCGTCCACTGCTTGGTGTGCCAAATGGTCTGCCAATACACTTCCCTTGATTGCTTTTTGAGTCGTGTACTGGATGTCGTATTCAGTCAAGATCATCTGCCATCTTGCTATTCTTCCGGACAGAGCAGGCTTTTCGAAGATATACTTGATTGGATCCATTTTAGAGATCAATAGAGTAGTGTGAGTCAACATATACTGTCTCAGCCGGCGAGCAGCCCATACCAAAGCGCAGCAAGTTTTCTCGAGCAGTGAGTATCGGGTCTCACAGTCGGTAAACTTTTTGCTAAGGTAATAAATAACGTGCTCTTTTCGGCCAGACTCGTCATGCTGCCGCAACACACACCCCATTGAGCTGTCAAGTACTGTCAAGTATAAGATTAGAGGTCTCCCTTCAACCGGCGGCATAAGAATGGTTGGTTCTTGGAGATACTCTTTGATTCTTTCGAAAGCGGCATGACATTCATCGCTCCAACGTACTACTTGATCTTTCTTCAGTAGCTTGAAGATTGGTTCACAGGTAGCAGTTAGATGCGAGATGAATCGGGCAATGTAGTTCAACCGTCCTAGAAAGCCTCTGACTTCTTTCTCTGTCTTGGGAACTGGCATCTCTTGTATGGCTTTCACTTTGGCAGGGTCCACTTGAATACCTTTGTCGCTCACGACGAAACCTAGTAATTTTCCAGACCTCACCCCGAAGGTGCATTTGTTCGGGTTCAACCTCAGCTTGTACAACTTCAGACGGTCAAACAGCTTCTGTAGATGGTCAAGGTGTTCCTCCTCCGTTTGGGACCTTGCAATCATATCGTCGACATATAATTCAATCTCATGATGGATCATGTCATGAAACAAAGCAACCATGGCACGTTGGTAGGTTGCCCCAGCATTTTTCAACCCAAAAGGCATGACCTTGTAACAGAAGGTGCCCCACTGAGTAACAAAAGTGGTCTTCTCCATGTCTTCAGGAGCCATCTTGATTTGATTATAACCGGAGAACCCGTCCATGAAGGAGAATACCTTATGCTGATCCGTGTTGTCAACCAGAACGTCGATGTGAGGCAAAGGGAAATCATCCTTAGGGCTCGCCCTGTTCAAATCCCTGTAGTCAACACACATTCGGACCTTACCATCTTTCTTCGGCACTGGAAACACGTTGGCAACCCACTGAGGGTAAGAAGTCACTGCTAGAAACCCGACATCAAATTGTTTCATAACCTCAGCTTTGATTTTCTCGTACATCTCTGGACGCATACGGCGAACCTTCTGTTTTACCGGAGGGCATTCTTCCTTGGTAGGCAGGTGATGAACCACAATGTCAGTATCCAACCCAGGCATATCTTCGTAAGACCAGGCAAAGATTTCCACATAGTCATGCAACATCTGAATCAACCGTTGTTTCACACTAAACTCCAAATTGGCACCAATCTTGACTTCCTTTCTGTCTGTCTCAGTGCCCAGATTTACCGTTTCCACTAGCTCTTCATGTGGCTGAATGGCCCTCTCTTCTTGGAGTAGCAGTCTTGCAAGCTCACCAGGCACTTCGCAATCATCTTCACCTTCGTCTTCGGCTAAGTTGATCGAATTTTCGAAGTCATAACTGGCAGTAGCAGAGTCGTTACCAGTGAGATCCAGAGTGGATTGGAACCTGTATATGTGAGTGTGTGTAAATATAGCTGTTTTGCAATATATAATAAAGAAAGACAAGGAGCGCAAGATTTGAAATGCAAAAAACGTCCAATGCTTTTATTAATGATATATGGAAATGACACACAAAAGCGCTCACAAATGAAGCCACGGTGCCCCGGGTAAGACACCGGACCATAAAGTTTCAAAATTATTGTCTGTTACAAATTCAAAACAAAGGAGTTCATTACTGAGTGACAAAAGTAATAGGTATGAAGTCTTTGGCGGTCCAGTTGCTTGGTCCACCGTTGGTCGTTGGGTAGATCCAGCTGTCGAATTCAGATTCCTCCGCGTCGTCTTCAATAGCATTTACTCTCGAGTTGGTGATGAATACAGGAGGTCTTCCAATCCTTGCCTTACGCACAGCCTTCTGAGCTTCTACAGTGAAACCCAAACCAAACTTGTCAGTCTTCGAAGTAAAATCAGGAAGTCGGCCCCAGTTTGTACACTCACCCTTCTCAATAACAGCCCGGGTATCCTTTAAGGAAGCCATCTTCAAAGGATAATCTCCAATCACAGTCTCTGTTGATGCCAGTGTCTGAGGCACCTCTTCAAAGTATTGGAAGGGGGTTTCAATGAACTCCCCATCCATCTCTATGTACTGGAACGAGTTAAGGTGGCTGACCATGTATTCTTCCTCCCCTTGAACCGTTACGATCTTCCCTCTGACCGGGTATTTCAACTTCTGATGTAGTGTGGAGGTCACAGCTCCAGCCTTGTGGATCCAAGGACGACCCAGCAAAAAAAGTAGGACGGTCGGATATCCATCACATAGAATGTTGAATCAAAGACCTGAGAGCCAACCCTGATTGGAATATCAACCTCACCATGTACCATCCTCTTAGACCCGTCAAAGGCCCGGACAACAATGTTACTTGGCTTCAGCTCCAAACCCTCGCAATCCAACCTGTCTAGAGCTTTCTTGGGCAATACGTTTAACGAGGAACCAGTGTCGACCAACACATGTGCAAGAGTAGTGCCCCTGCATTCAATGGAGACATGCAGGGCATCGTTATGGTTCTTACCCTTAGCAGTCAGATCGGCATCAGAGAAACCCAAACCATTATCAGCAGTTAAGTTGGCCACACAATCGGTAAATTGATCAGCAGATGTCTCTTGTGGCACGTGGGCCGTCTTCAGGAAGGTAATCAGGGCCTTGGCATGGGCCTCTGAACACAACAACAATGATAGCATAGAAATTTTAGATGGGGTGTGCCCCAACTGCTCAACTACATTGAAATCACTCTTCTTGATAATCTTAAGGATCTCTTCCATCTCCTGCCTGGAAGCTTCAACAGTGGTTGTCTTCGGTGCCTCCGTTTGGGTAGGCATATCAGTAGCAATCCCTTTGCCCCGAGCGTCAGAGGACTCAGCAGTAGGGGTAGAGATAAGAACTTGGTCAGGAAGGGAAGCAGACACACTTGCAGGTGTGATGACAATAGGTCTCTGGATAGCTGGTGGCGCAATATCTGGTGAGAACAGCCTGCCACTGCGAGTGACTTTTGCAGGCCCGGTGATGTTGATGACGCCGGTACTAGTATCAAACTCTTGTTTTACTCCAATAACATAAACATCTGCCCCATAGTGCCAAGGGACAGCTTTGTCGGATGTAAAGGGGATGGGCCCCGGAACAATGATGATGATGGGTGCAATCTTCTGAGTAGACATGATTTTGACAGGCTTCTTTGAGGGAGACTTAGGAGAGTTGTTGAAAATAGTAACAATGGACACTTCTTCAGTAGGGGTAGCAGGAACAACAATCTTCTCGAACAAGATCTCTTTGTTATCCATCAGGTTTTGGACGCCTGACTTCAACAAAGGACAACCAGCAGGTGAAACAGAACATAGATGGCAACCTTTACTACATCCCGGAAATAAACCGGCTAGCAACAGGTTTCTCTTGACAGTCAACAACGGAGTAACAATATCATCCACAGAGGCTACATACAGGTCCTCCTCTACAGCATTCACTCCATGCTTGGGCATGGGAGCAGTCACAACATTGGGCCTTTCTGGCGCCTAGAACTCTATCTCTTTAGCATCAATAAGGTCCTGAACCTTATTCCTCAGAGCCCAACAATCATCCGTAGTATGCCCCGGGCTATCAGAGTGATAAGCGCAGCGGGCATTGGGGTTGTACTTTGGAGATGTGGTGTTCACTACCTTCAGAGCTTCTTTGACAGTTACCAGATTGGTTGACAGTAGTTGCGGCAATATTTGGGACAAGGTCATACTGAGACGAGTATACTGCCTTTTGGGTCTCTCACCCCTTGGTTGGTTATATTGCTGAGGAGCAGCATCAGGCTTTGAAATTACCACCGCGTTGACAGCTTGGCGGCATTCCGGTTTATTCTGTCTCCTTGAACCATAAACAACACTAGATTCCTTCTTGAACGACTTCTTTTCAGTACTCGAGGAGGAACCTTTCTGTATCTTCCCAGACTTGATACCAGCTTCTATCCTCTCACCAGTCAAGATCATATCTGTAAACCCAGCAGAAGAATTCCCAATCAGATGGTTGAAGAAAGGACCAGACAGGGTCCCCAAGAACATATCAACGAGCTCACAGTCAGTTAGAGGTGGCTGCACCCTTCCATCCAGGTCTCTCCACTTTTGCGCATACTCCTTAAATCCTTCACCCATCCCTAGGGACATACCCTGGAGTTGGGTACGCGTAGGAGTGAGGTCGGAATTATACTGATACTGCTTATAAAACGCAGTAGCCAAGTCCTCCCAATTACGAATGCTGGCTCCATCTAGCTGATAGAACCATTCAAGTTGAGTCCCTGAAAGACTATCCTGGAAGAAATGGATCCATAAGTTATTGTCTGCAGTATAAGGTTGGATCTTCCTTACATACGATCTGAGATGTAACTTAGGGCAGGAAGCTCCGTCGTACTTTTCAAAAGCAGGTGCCTTGAACTTGTGAGGAATCACCACCCCAGAGGATAAGCCTAGGTCTCCAAAGTCTAACCCGGGCACATGTTGAATCTCCATAGCACTTAAGAGGTCCTTCAGCTGTTTGTACCTGTCCTCAGCAGGAGGGTACTGCTCATCATTATAATCTGTCTCGTTGTCGGAGACCACGAGACTAGGAACCCTTCTCTCTTGTGGATTGTCTTTCCCTACAGAGGAAGTAGTCAGCTCAGCTTCATTTTGTAGTCCATTTCCAAACCTCCGTCCGGTGTTGAACATCACTGTCCTCTTCTTCTTCTTCAGAATCAGAGTCTTTAACTCCTGTTGACCCTAGGCTAGGCTCATAACCAACTCTTGGAACTGGGCGTTCTGGGCCTGGAGGGCCTTGATAGCTTGTTCAGTAGTAGGTTTAGTAGACATGATGACTGCTGAAATAAACAACGAAGAAGATAAGTGACCTGTAAAAAGAGTACCTGTTATGCACATGATGCATGGTATGCTATTTATGCAATGCATTCAAGGGTTCGAAAATTCAAATTCGTTGTAGACAAAAAGGAACACACGTTATATTAATAAATAATCTGTTCAGTACATCAGGGCCTCATGGGCAAAACATTACAAAATACTTAATGCCAAAAGACACTGCGCATCCTCTTTGGAGCGATGTAAGTGTTGAGGGTCTTTTCCTCGTGAAGTAGGCGGGTGAGCTCCAGAACCTTCTTCTCGCTGGCATGTAAACTGGCTTCAAGAGAATTCCGCTCTTCCTTGAGTTGGATCCAGCTCTTTTGCATTTCTTCCCAAGATGTTGGCATGTCAGGATGTTGAATGGTGTACGGGACCTCTCCTTCCATAAATGGCTCTTTGATCACGGGGAGAATATGAGGATATGGCATCATAAGTTTCTGGGAGCGGGCGCGTACCCACTTGAGGTAAGGCTCAAGGGGGATGGAATTCTTGTGCCCCAGTGTCTTACTATCCACCTTGTTAGGCATCCTCCAAGCTCTGATAAACCTCTGGCGAAGCCCTTGCGTATCGTTGTCGAAGTCAAAAACTATGTCAGGAATCAACATGTCATGAGGGCCATCCCTCCGAGCATATCCAAACTGTCTCAAAGCCAGACATGGGTTGTAGGTGATGCCTCCTCTAATTCCAAGTAAAGGAACATTAGGAAATTCTCCGCAACGGTCAATGATAGTGACACTTTCTCTGGACCAAGAACACCAATGTATATCAGAATGTGTAAGAGTCATTAATCGTTGCGACCACCTTAAACCCTGCTCGTTCTTCAAAACTGATTGTGGAAGGTGCGAAATAAACCACCTTGCCAGGAGAGGAGTGCAGCACATGAGAACACCTCTTTTTCTCATGGTTCGAGTGTAACATGAGTGGAGGATGTCCCCAAGCAATGTAGGATAGGATTCCTGGACATAAAAATCTTGACAGCATTGATATCTATAAGTTAATCCGGATTTGGGAACAACACCAACCCATAGACAAGGAGTGCCACAACTTCTTCAAAGGCTTGTAGGTCAAGAGAATTCCAACATTCTTGGGCCTTCTCAAACAGGAACTTTGCCAAGAATCCTTTGATACCACTTATGATTTCCCAATGCCCCTTGATGTCAGATGGTTGCAGACGTAATGCTTTAGCAACCTCTTCTAGTTTTGGTTCCTTTCCCGTACCGTTGTAGGGTAGTTGCCTAAGAATAGGAACCTTCAGAAGTTGAGAAAACTCTTCCAAAGTAGGCACCAATTGATAATCCAGGAAAGTAAAATAGTGGTGCAAGGGGTCAAAGAACTGAAATAACACTTTTATCATATCTTCTTCAATGTTGGTATTGACCAAGCTGAGTAGTCTACCATGCCTTTCACTGAAGGAAGAATTCTCGGGAATCCTGGATGTAAGCTCCTTAAGCTGGGGAGAGATCCTTACAAGGTTGATCTGAATTGTTTTCCTGCGGATAGTCTCCATGTCCTACAAAACAAGAACAAAGATGAAGATTCGAACCCTTGAAGTGGTTAGTGAATGCATATGATGCTTTATGATGTTATGATGTTATGATAAGGACACACCACAAGTATTCACAAAAAGCAAAGATGATAAGACACACAAGTCACACCAGACAACCCTTAGAGTTTAGGCCAGCATGAAGTTTAGGTACTACCCTCTTGAAGTTGGTGGGCTCAAAACCTGTCCTATCAAAAGTAACCGGGTTCTAAGAAGCTCAATATCATTGGGTTGTTTTCTATGTTCATTGTTTTGATTTAGCCACTGAACTGGCGATCAAAATATTTCAAGAAAACAACCCTCAATGAGTGTAGTATTGAGTATCTACCAACTTCGGACTGCACCAAAGTCGGTCATCTCACTACCCCTAAAGAGGCCAGGATGGTCAAGTAAGGTTCTAGGTCAGTTGATGCTTCACGACACCACGCGGCGGCCCCGTACTCTCCTTGACTTGACTCAAGGGTTACCGGTACTCACCAAAGTGCCACATCAACGTAGCATCTGCTTCAACCATGTCGGTATACCCCGCACAGTTCCCTCACAGTTTGTTGCTACTTCTAAAAGGGTATCCCCATATCCGGGTTAGGATCTATAAAACTCCGATACAAGCCCACAATATTAAAGCATTCAAGGCATACAATTGAAAACATGGTGATCTAATCCTAAGGTACACCTCACTTATCATTAAAATCCCCAGCAGAGTCGCCAGTTCTGTGATCGGTGGAAATAGAACTGACTGTTTTGAAATGCTGGTTCGCGAAATGTCGCGGTAAGCAAGAGTCGCCACCGTCTTTTATTTTCTCCAACAAGGAAAGGACAAAAGCACATCAAAATTCATTTTCGAGATGTTTCTCGGTTCGGGAGGTAGATTATAGAAAGGGAAGGTGTTAGCACCCTTTCTATCTGTGGTTATCCACGGGCTCTTAGGTACTTGCTCACTATGTTTTCAAAATGTTTTGCTTTTCTTGTGTTTGTGGGTTTTGAAAAAGTTTCGTTTTGAAAACTTCTAGGTAACTCTTGTATCAGTCCTCAAGAGTGTATGAAGTGTTTGTTTGAAAACTTTTTGAAAGTGTAGGTGCGAAAAGTTGTTTTTGTTTTTGAAAGAGCAAGTACCCAGGAGAAATCTACCTAATCTAAGGAATTCAGCTGTGTAAATGTCCTTTAGACAGTACTATCCCACTATTGAGAAGTAGGTAGCACCGTCATTGGAGTTATTCGGGTCAATTCGATTATAGGGACATGTGTGGTCACCAAAGCAATAGTAGGACGCCTTAGCGGTAACCCTAATGTCCTAGATCCTTTTTATCCGAGGCAACCGTTTCGAGGCGACTTGGATCTTTAGACAAGAGGGCGACCTCTAAAACACCCTATACTCAATGACCACCTCGAGGCAACCAAGGGAGGCGTACCCTAGGAGTGGCATGTGCAAGTGTGTCAGGTTTCATGTTAAATTGTCTTTGCACATTTTATGGTGAGCTACGTTTTGATTTTATTTTTCAGGCAAGTCTTGTCATGCATAGTTAACAGTTAATAATTGTGCGGAAAATAAATTGCGGGAAATTAAATCTAAACTATTACAAGGCGTCGGGTATTTACATCGCCAAAAACAAACCCTTTAATTTAAATTGCGGAAAGTAAAATAAAGCAATAAATAAATAAAGTCCTAATTAAAGTTATTACATTCCGGAAGCAGATACATAAATATGATCAAAATAGGAATAATGCGCGAAAAGAAATTAAATCGGAGAAGTCTTAGGATTTTGACCCTTTTTGAGAAAAGAATGGATTTTGGTCCTTTTTTGCAATTAATTCAAATTAAACCTAATAACTAATTAATTAATTAATTAAAAGAAAAAAAATTAGTTTTTATGTTTTTTATGTTTTAATGAAAATAAAAATAAAAGAAATTAAAAGTTGTCAAAACCCTAATTCTACATGCTTTTTATTTATTGTGGAAAAAAGTCAAATTTACCCTAATTAAACTAAATTAGTTATATTAGTATTTATTCACAAAACTAATTAAATTAAGGTGAAAATAATAATAATAATTATTATTATATTTCTGATTTTTTTATGAAAATAATTAATTATGTTAATTTAAGTAATAAAAATAATTATAGCAAATAATTAGAATAAAGAAATAATAAAAAAATATAAAGAAAGAAAGAAAAAGAACCCAGGGGGGTGTGTTGGCCCATTAGGAGGTGAGTCCTGGAATTTCTGGCCCATTAACTCAAGCCTGGTTTGACTTTTGGGAATCGTCCACAGTGCATGTTGACTGGGAGCATGGTGTTCCTTCTCTTGTAGCCATTAGATCTGTGCATAAGGCCACTTGGCGCGTTGTTGGTTGGAGTGCATGGTGGAATGCTTTTAGGATGCCTGCATATGATTATGTTATGAAAAATATTATAGAGTTTTGGGTGGACCTGGGAATCGAACCCAGGTCCCAATGATTCTTAGACAACGCACTATCCACTAGGCCATTATGCTGCAATTGATATTATGATAATGAATAAATATTATATTGGATAATTAACACTTATGCTGTAAACAAACAAAAACGCGCGTAGTTTTGAACGCTCCAACCACACGCTTACACGTCTTCATCTTCTTCGCTGATGCCTATAAATAACAAATAGATAGTGGGGGTTTTTAACCCCCACAACCTGCAAGCACGAAAAATAGCGGCTAGGCTTGTGAGCAATATAAATATTTCGTGATGGTCTCCTTAGATTCGTCTGGATGCAACGGTTTCAACCATGGGTCTTAAAGGCTCCAATTTTTCCTGGATAATAAAGCCCCAAAATCAAAGCTTAGGAACCCTAGAATTTGTCAATGGTATCTTTTGATTTAGGGCTCTATAATTCAATTAACCTGTACCATTAGCTTTGTATAGATTCAAGCAATGCAAAACGATGATTAGAACATGTTAATTATGCATGAAATATGAGTTTCGATTCTGAAAAAATCAAGCAAACCGTGGTTCTGTTCTTGAGGATTTCTGTAGCTTTAAGGCTTGGTTTGGATTGCAATATGTCCCTGAGAGTTCCAGCAATGTATTAGAATCCACCAATTGCTTTGAATCGTGCTGGAACCTGGAAAACAATTTTTGACTTTTCTTTGATTTTTTTCAATGTTGTTATGGCCTATTCTGCAGCAAATTCACGTCCAATGCATTAGGGTTGACTTGTGTACTTATAGTGGAAGAGAATTAGGTTAAATCCTTGGGCAAAGATCCATGAAATAATGGTTTGAATATTTGATTTGCAATCATATATTTTTGAATCTTTTTGATTGGAAAAACTTGCCAAACTTGGAGATTCTTGTCCCTTTGATTTGCACACAAATTTGCCAGCTTGATTAGGTCATTCTTGCTTCAAAAAAAGATTGAAAAACTATATCTTTGAATTTCCTACAATTTAAATTAATTAAATGAATTAAAATCAATTAAAAATCCAAATAATTAATAAAAATAAGAAAATAAATTCAAATAGGCTTGATGGGTCGTGCATAGGCCTTGGATAAAGTTTCAAGAAGGAATTTGAGGCCCATTAGCAAAAACAAAGTGTTTTGAGCAAAGTTGACTTTTGCAAATTCACAAAAATTTCCCAACTTCTCCAATGCATATCTTGCTCAATTTTGATCATATGAACATGTTCTTGGACATTTTGGAAAGGTCTTGAAGTCCTATAACCAATTCCTTTGGTCCCATGTCATTTGGATTTACCAATCTCAAGTTATGGTCTTTGACTTAAAATGCCTTTTTGTTGACTTTTGAAATTGACCTATAATGTAGAAATTGATAACTTTTTGTGAGGGCATTTATTGGACTTGGAATGTGAATATGAGTTGTAGGAAATGTCACCCCCTTCAAAATGATCATTGGATGGGATTTTTCTGATGAACCATGAAAAAGTTATGCCTTGGTCAAGATACAATTGACTTTTCTACTGTCCAAAAATAATAACTTTTTGCATCTTGATGATTTTTGAGCCATTCTTGTGGAATCATGATCAAGACTTGATCAAATGATGATTGTGTGCTCAAAATAAGATGTTGACCAAAAATTCTAATTTTTTACTGTAAAATGACCATTTTGCCCTTGCAATTGACTGTGAAGCAAATGAAGCCTTTCACTGTGCAAATTGGCATTGTGAGCCTTGAGACTCGACATGTAGATGATTGACAATGTATATAGGCATATGAGACTTGATTGAGCCATTGAAAACCCCAAATTCCTTGAGAGAAACAAAACCCTAATTTTGACTGGCTTATGAAGCATTTGGACTGTGCAACCCTTGAGAAATCTTGAATCATTTGAAGATGATTCTTGACAAACCTTGAAGAATATGGGAGGGCAAATTTTGGGGTACAACAGGCGGAAAGGCCTGCTAGGCAATTCACCAAAATAAACATGACGCCTGCTCAGGTTCTCCCCCATCTCTTGAAGTTAAACCTTACCAGTTTGAGAGAAGCTCTGCAAAATCCCAACACAACTTCTCCTTTTTACCATGCCAACGCTAAGTGTGCTTATCATTCAGACAACCTGGGGCACGACACCAACAATTGTTGGGCCCTTAAGAATAAAATCCAGGATTTAATAGACGCTAAAGAAGTGGAATTTGACGCCCCTGAAAAGCCGAATGTGATATCTGCTCCAATGCCAAAACATGGTCACAGTGTTTATGCCGTGGAAGAGGATTTGTATGTTGCTACTGTTGATGATTTGATAACTCCGTTACCGATAATAAAGCTGAATTTGTTGAAGGCTGGGATTTTCCCAGGATGTGAAGAAGATTGTTGCCTTTGTTCATCCTTACCAACCGACTGTCCGTTGTTGAAGTTAGGCATCCAACGCCTAATGGATAATCAAGAAATCCTTTTTGAAAAGACTCTTGTTACTCTGACTTCTGTCAATGATGTTGCTATAATCACCATATCCACCAATCTTTCCAAGGTCTCCAAAATACCTGTTAAGATTACATCTGATCCAAAGATTACACCTCTGAAGATAACTATGTCGGGGCCTATCCCATACAAGTCCAACAAATCAATACCGTGGAACTATGGGGGAGAGATCTTTTACCACGGTATTAAACAAATTGAATCAACTGAAGAAAATTCTGATGAAGATACTTCTAACATTGGAAACATTGCTGGACTGAGTAAAATCACCCACAGGGGAAGAATTTTCTCTCCGGAGATTGCTCCTCCAAGGGCACTCTTCGGACCCTCAATTGCTCCTAAGGTTACCCCTTTGCCGGTCAATATATCTGCAAGAACTTCGATTATTGAAGAAGTTGTGACTTCTGTGGTTGTCACCTCTGCTGTTGCTGATGATAGAGGGAAAGGGATCCAAGAAGAGCCCGTCAGGACGAGGGCTCAGCCGTTAGTCATCCCTGAAACCACTCAGAAAGAAATGGAAGAGATTTTGAAAATAATCAAGAAAAGCGATTATAATGTTGTGGAGCAACTGGGGCAAACCCCCTCAAAGATCTCAATGTTGGCCCTGCTGCTTTGTTCGGAAGCTCATGCTAAAGCCCTGATCAGATTTTTGAAGACGACCCATGTGCCCCAGGAAACCTCCGTGGATCAGTTCCAAGAATGTGTAGCTAGCCTGGCAGTAGACAATGGTCTAGGATTCTCCGATGCCGATTTAACAATCAAAGGGAGGAAACATAATGACGCTTTACATGTCTCGGTAGAATACAGAGGGACTACTCTAGCACACGTTCTGGTAGACACTGGTTCATCGCTGAACGTCTTACCAAAGAAGGCATTGGATAAGCTAGATTGTGAAGGTTTAAACTTTAAGCCCAGCAACATCATTGTCAGAGCCTTTGACGGCTCTAAACGGATGGTCCACGGGGAGGTGGACATCCCGATTAAAGTGGGAACTAAAACCTTCAACTCTACATTCTATGTCATGGACACCCGTCCCTCCTATTCTTTCTTGCTGGGAAGACCCTGGATTCATCATGCTGGAGCCGTTACTTCAAATCTGCATCAAAAGCTCAAGTACCCTATCCAGGGGAAGATTGTGATTGTTCTCGGTGAAGAGGAATATATGATAAGCCATCTTAATTCTTTCTGTTATGTGGAATTGGATGGTGAATTCATAGAAACCCCCTTTCAGCATTTCGAGGAAGTTTCTGATGAGATTGCGGCAGTGCCTTATGTACCCATGATTACCCGACCTCCGCCTCCGATGTCGTCACTCAAAGATGCAAAGGCTGTGATTGAAGAAGGAGGAAGCACAATCTGGGGGAAACTTCCCGATTTTCCTTTCAAGTCTGATAAGTTCGGCTTGGGTTTCACTACTTCTGCTCAAAAGGCTGTGTGTCGCTCCCGGGCTGGAGGACCACCAGTGAAGATCACCCATCATGGAGTCAATGCTTTAGAGGATGGTGAAGAGGAGAGCAATCTGGAAGACTGGATTTTCCCTACCGTTGAAGGAGGATTAAGCAATTGGGAGGCAAATGACTTTATTCCCATTACTTTCATCAATCAGTAATTTATCTTTCAAACATTTCTGTTGGTTTGTAATAATTTTTGAATAATTCGTACACTTTTAGCCTTGTGCCTTACCCGAGGCACATAGGTCCATTTGTAAGGGTTTGATTTTTCATCTTCATATGCCATTTTAATGAATCATGGACGTTTTCATATATAAACTTTTGTGTTAATTTTCCTTCTTTTTACATTTTATTTGTTTAAAGGTGGCTATCCCTTACACACACCCACACTCACCAATGCAGGTACCCATCCATTCCGGATTCCATTTGGTAATAATTCTGCTATGACCTTCAGCCACTTGGGCAAAAATGGGCATCCCGGTGAATCAAAAACCCGAAAGGGCGACTCAGACAAAAATTATGGATAAATAAAAAATATGTACACTCGGCAAGTTGAAAACCCGAAAGGACGACTTGGGCAAAAAAGGGTTTCCTGGTGGACTGAATACCCGAAAGGGCGGTCCAGGAAAAAGTTAGGGAATTAAAGCGTATGACTATGTCTCGTCAGATCACTTTAAGGACAATCTCTTCACAAAAAAACTATGGGCTACTGATCAACCCAATCATCTTCGGACGAAGCAACGAATGGACAAGATATTCAGAGTTACGAAGGCTATAGTAGAATGGGAACCCCATGGAATTCTTTACACATAGCCATCTTTCTTTGTATAAATTTTTCTTATTTTTTTTATGACAACATTCTCTTACTAGGATGTCTGTCTCCTTTGTATAAAATACTTACACAAAGTTAATACAAAGATGCTTCAAAGTGCAGAAAACTATTTTCCTTTTCTTCTTTTTTACACTTGTGTTTTATTTGAAAACTTCCAATGATTTATTAAATAAGCATATGCATTTGAAAATAATCACATGTTTACAAATGAACAGAACGAGAAAGAATAATTACTGACAGGTTGAAAGTATAGGAAGACGTCTTTAGGCTATTCCAAGAGAAATCCCCTGCAGTACATCATCTAGGTCCCTCAGCGGAGCTAAAACTTTGAAATGCATATCCCCACCGGAGTTAAATTTCAAAATCCCCATCAGAGTTAAGTTTTCAAACTCCCAATCCCCAGCGGAGCAAAACTTTAAATTACAGACCCTCAGCAGAGATGAAACTTTCTTCCCCAACGGAGTCAAGTTTCCAACTATCAATCTACAGCAGAAACCATCCAGTTTCTCCAGATTCCCCAGCAAGTTGTCTTAAAGCCTGAGAATCAGCCAGATAACAGTTAACTTTTATCCTCAACCTAGGGTGATTCCCTAGTAGATTGGCATACAACCCAAGCTCCTGAACTTTTTCCAAACAGGAATAAGCTTTTCCCCAGAGTCCTGAACTTACCCTCCAGCAGAATAGCTTACTCTCCAGCAGTATAGCTATTCCCTACAAAGTTTTTACTCCCCAACAGAATGAAGATTCTCATTCTTGATTCCCCAGTGAAGTTGTCAGAGTCTTCACTACTCCCCAGTTTGAATTTGTCAAAATTTTCAAATTCCCCTAGCAGATTGAAAATTCTCATTCTCGGTTCCCCGCAGAAGCCATCAGAGTCTTCCTTATTCTCCAACAGATTAAGGTTTTCCTTTATTCAACCCCCGGTAGAGATCAATAGAGTTTCCTTACTCCCCAGCCGAGCAAGGATTCCCTTTTTGTGTAATCCCCAGCCATGGTCATCAAGTTCTTGGGATTCCTCAAGCAGGATTTTTGTCAATACTACAACTCCGAAGACTTGAAGGATCCCTATGTCCCCGGGAAAGTCGTGAAGGATTCTCACATTCCCATAGAAGTTGTCAAAGTTCAAGTTATGAAGCCCAGAGAAAGTTCAAGTTATGAAGCCTGGATTCGACCGAATAATATCTTGATTATATTGAAGCCCGAAGACCGACCGGAAAATAGTTGAATCCCCAGCGAGTTATTGTGAAGCCTGGATTTTGACCAGATAATAATACAAGACTGTGAAGCCTGGATTTTGACCAGATAACAGTAAGGTACAATGTGAAGCTTGGATTTTGACCAAATAAAAGTTTACTCGGCCAATTACTTTGAAGCCCGGATTCAACCGGATATTAGTAGGCCCCAAAATCAAAGGGAAGCCCGGAGGCGACCAGATAACCATTTGATTTTCTTCTGAAGCCTGGATGTTGACCAGATAGGAACTAAGGTATCGTGAAGCCTGGATTTTGACCAGATAATAATACAAGACTGTGAAGCCTAGATTTTGACCAGATAACAGTAAGGTATACTGTGAAGCTTGGATTTTGACCAAATAGCAGTTTACTTGGCTAATTACTAAGAAGCCCGGAATCGACTGGATATTAGTGTGCCTTAAATTCAAGTTGAAGCCCGAAGGTGACCGGATAACAACTTAATTCCTTCTAAAGCCTGGAGTGCGACCAGATAAGAATTGAGAAATTGTGAAGCCTGGATTTTGAACAGATAGCAAGTTTAATCTCATCCCCCCAGTAAGTCACCGTGAAGCCTGGAATTGACCAGATAGCAGTCGGTCTTATTTTCCTTAGCAAACACTGTAAAGCCTGGAGCACGACCAGATAACAGTTCATTTTCACTTGTTCAACCAAGAGATGATTCCCCAGTAGAATAACGGACGACTGAAGCTCCTAAAATTCTATTTCTACCACGACAGAGACCAGCATTCCCCGGCATAGTCCTCCTCAACAACAGGTACACAGGCTCTCGCAAAGGAATCTCTCATGTGATCAACATTCTTGGATGGTATCTTTAAGCCCATCTCCGACAAGATTCTGTCACCTCTCCAAATGGCATCTTTAAGCCCATTCCCTCAACATTTTGACGAGTGCAAATTTACGGGCACTCTAGTGTCCAATCTTCTTTTACCTTCGAGTCACGAAAGCCAAACTCGCCAATCTAGCTCTTCAGGTTCAAGAAGATTGAACAGGGGAAGCTATTGTACCACAAAATTTTCCCTCTCATTTTATCAAGATTTACCCTCACAAGACTCTTTGGACTCCAGACAGGATTAGGGTTTGCTCTGCTCAAGACATCTCCATGCACTATTGACCTGAAATTAGGGTTTGAGTTTGCACAGGGATTTTTGGACTTCCAATGCTCAATGTGACTTTCCTACTTCATGTTGGACCTCTAAGATTGATCATACCAAGTTTCAAGCCTTGAATCAAATTTTTGCCCAGTCAATTGGACAGTTGACCTAAAAGTCAATTGTATTGGGGAAAAAGTCAACTGTGGCCAATTTACAGTCAAACCTCATAATTTTTTATCCACATCAACATTATAGGCTCATATGAACCATTTGATCAAGTTTGGACCACAACTCCTCAAGAAATTTGATCAGATCATCAAAAGGGCAAAATGGTCATTTTTAGGGTTTTGACTGTAAAAGGGCAATTTCTGATTTTTCACCTAGCCAATGGAAAATTGGGTTCAAGCATGGATTAAAGGACTCAATGTCATCATCTTAACCTAATCACAAGGTTCAAAAGATCTCAAAAGCATTGGATTGACAAATGAATTTTCCAGTCAACTGATCAAAAATCAACTGTACACTGAAAAGTCAAACTTTGACTTTTTAGTCAAAATCAAGTACCAAGGGTAATTTTTCATCAATATGTGTCAAAACATGAAACTTGTTCACCAAGAAACCTAATTTTGGAAATTAGGGTTTAAGATTGAAAAATTTCATAACTTAGAAATTTTCTAAGTTATGAAATTTTCTTATTTTTTCCCCAACTTTGCCCAACATTTTCACCATGATGCAATTGGATTCAAAGAAAACTTCCAACATGAAAGTTGTAATCCTCCACAAAATCTACAACTTTGATTCACAAAGTATTCCCAAAAGAATCTTGGATCTAAAGTTATGATTTTATGAACAAGGGTCCATGCAACTTTTAACTTAGTGAAATTTTGCCCAAGTTTAGGCAGGATTTTGACCTATCTTCAGGGCAATTTTTCATATAGTTCCAATTGGAATCTCAAAATTAATTTCAAAGATGGATTGTAGATAATTTTACAAGATTTACAAAATGTCCAAGAACTCTCCAAAATCATTTATGGTTAGGGAGAATCGAAGGTTTGAATTTGGAAAAATATCACTTTGATCCATGACATTTTTCATGATGATAAAAGTTGCAATTTCTGTACAGCCTTGCTTATACTTATTTACAGGTCCTTAAACCCTTCCACACTCAAAAATTGAATGCAAACTCAATGGATTAAGGCATTGTTCTGATCAATGGAAGATTACACAAAGGATTAATCTAAAAATGGCAAAAAGTTAACAATGCCATTTTTATAAAGTTCACTTTATGCATTTTTGTTTCCCTTGAGCCTTGAACCCATCCCTTTTCAGAAAACCAACTCCATAAACTTAGGCAAAGGTACAACAACTGTGTGCATGATTGGAGCTAGCCTGTACAGGCCTGGCCTTGGTCACTTCACACTTTTCTTTAAAACTAAGTTAACTTGCAAAAAGGACATAACTTTGCAATCTGATATAACCAAGCTTTGTAAACATTTGAACCAAGTTTTGCATATCACGCTAAGTCAGAAGCACGAGCTAACCACTTCTCAAACCTTCCAAAACACCAAAATCACATTTTTTTGTAAAACAGGGCAAGTTCTGCAGTTTCACTTCCATCTTCCAATTGCCTCGTGCATTTTACCCCAAACCTCTTCCAACACACTCCATACAACCTACCTAAACTATCCCAACCATTCCCAAGTAATTGTAACTCCATTTACACACTTCACCATTTTTGAATTCTGACTGTGCAGGTTGACTTCTACAAGCTTATTCAGGCAAGTTCAAAGCTAGCTAAGCATTGGGAAAGCTCAAAGGAACTTCAAGCAAGCTCACAAACATCTCAGCCCTCACTGAAAACCCCTACATTGCCATACTCGAGCTTGACTGAAACAGGTAAAGTTCAAACTTCTATCTCTCTATTTAGGAAACATTAGGCTTAGGTTTGTGAATAAAAAATGTAGTACTCATTGCCTTGAGCTGTACATACGCATAGATTTCATTTAAGTTAACTGAGTTGGGAGAATTTGAATGATGAACTTTCTGAAAAAGCTAGATTAGAAATTAGGGCCAGAGAAATTCTCTCTGGTCTTTGAGAGTTAGATTAAGTTTTTTATATGGTTAGAATCGTATGATCATGCTCTATAACTTTCATGTTGCAAGTTTTTGTTTTTAAGCATAAATACAGGAGTTAGCAGTTTGAACTATGATGCACATTATTTGGTTCAGAGGTTGAAGATGAAGTCCATCTGGGTTGGGCCTGTTTGTTCCATGCTATTTGCACCCCCTAGGCTTGATGTTCACACCCCCTTGGCCCATTTAATTTTATTTTGTATATTTTTCTATTTCTTTTTCATTTCTGACTTTATTTTATTTTTCTAAACATTAAAAATTACCAAAAATATTTTCTTAAATTTTCATATTTTATTTTATTATTTTTTCTAGCATAAAAATAGTTTCTTAAATAATATACTTTTATTTTCTTAAATAAAAACTTGTAAATAATACAAAAAAAATATCATATATTTTTATTTTTATTATTTATACACTCAAATAATATTTTCTCATATATTTTTATTTTTTCTAAACATTTGTATATATTTTTATTTATTTTATTGTACATAAATAAAATATTTTATTGTATATATTTTTATTTAAGAATATATATATATATATATATATATATATATATATATATATATATATATATATATATATATATATATATATATATATATATATATATATATATATATATATATATATTCTTAAAACAAATTAGGGTTTCCACCCTTAATAAAAATAATCAATAATATTTTTCTTATTTTTGATACATTAAATAATTTATTTTTACATACATAAAAATAATACAAAAACATTTTTTTGCATATTTACAATATATTGCATATTTATTTAATTGTCTATTTAAATATTTGCTTATTTATTATTTGAACAAAGAATTCAATATGGTTGTAATAATTTTAGGGTTTCAATTTCTTGCAAATATCCCCTATTCAAATTTGTATCCCCCTCCCCATATCAATGTTGTAATAGCTTAGATTACTTTTACGCATTTATTGCTTCCAAATATGCCATGATAGAAAGGTTAGGGTTTGTATGCAAAAATCCAAAATCAACAAATAGCTTGACTAATACAAGACAAAAATGCATGAAAATGAAAACACAATGCACACAAGCACCCCTAGGGTTTCGTCCACTTGTTGCCTTGAAAACATGGCCATGGTATGCATGCTAGGTATCTTGGCAAAACAAAATCAAAACAAAAGATCATAGTCCCTCGATGACGCTATCTTGGTTGCCTATACAAAAATGATCTAGTCCCTAAAAAAAACTTGCTAAGATACTTGGCACTATTGCTATCATGGTCAATACGATGACCCGCGCCTGTCCCGTTTAACATCCAAACACAAGGTTGTTTACCAAATACAATGGTAAAACAACAATGTGAAAGGGTTAAAAATGTGTAGGAAAGATCTTTGAGTAGGTAGGTAGATGCTCCTAGTTACTTGATCAAACTTGCAAACATCCTTGCTATTTTCAAAAACACACAACACAATTTTAAAACATTTCCTAAAACAAACTTTCAAACATTGAAACATCTTTTCAAAAGATAAACACCTTTGTATACATTCAAACAAGAATCATTACAAAGGTTGCCTAAACAAAGGCCTCTTTTCAAAATACTTTCAAAACCACACACAAAGCACCATTTCAAACAATTGAAAAGCAAAAGCAAGTGATCTAAACAAGTAATTAAGAGCCCATGGAAAAACATAGATGAAAAGGGTGCTAGCACCTTCCCTTTTCATAATCTACCCCCCGAACCCAAGAAAATATCTCAAAGGTCTTTCCTGTGCTTTTTGACCTTTCCTTTGGATAAAATAAAAATTCGGTGGCGACTCTTGCTAAACCGAAACATTTGCGAACACAAACGCAAAACCTCAAGTCAGTTCTCCCACCGTATCACAATAACCATGTTTATTAATTATATAACCATATTTATTAAATTATAGGGAATTTCCCGGTGTCAACTCTATTTGTCGACACCGACTTATCGAATGGTTGACAAGGGAAAAATGTATAAAATTTCGGGAGAAATGCTTCACCATAGACCACTCCCAGAGGGATTTTTGAAAGTATCGGTTGATGTCGTTTTAGAGGGGGGTGCGTTGTTACCACTACCTGACGATGTGGCAGATGCAACATTGGTGGAAGATGCAATAATATCGTTTGTTGCATAGCCGTCAAGCCTCGTTTGCGTAGATAATGAGGTATGCTTAAAATCGTTTACTGTTCAAATTTTTTATGGCAATTATACTTACATTTTGTTTACATGGTAATGTTAGACTCCCACAAAATCCATTCCAAAAGATAAGGGGATTAGAAGGGATACCGAGTCAATTACATCATTTGAGGTAACACAATTATATGACATTTATGCTATGAGAAATGTTAATTTGTGATTTTATACTTCCCCTAACTAATTATATGATAACTAGATTCATGCTAAAGAGACTGCACAACTCAGTAGGGGTAAGGCGCCTGAAATTAGCAACATTTCCACACAAAAAAAGAATGTTACTAAGAAGACTGTGGCTAGCAAAAAAACTACTGCTCAGTTCAGGTCGTGCCTTCGGACATATTTAGGAATTACAGATATTCCGGATGGTGGTACCCGCCTTATACCTATGAGTGTAGACATATTTGGTTTTGAATATCTTGAAGCAATTGGTAGAGAGGATATGGAGCAAGTTTTTAGGCATTTGGAATTAGGCCTCGGTGTTATCGGTATATACATAAGGTATACTCTGATCAACTTTGTTTAATTAAATGAACAATTTAATCCCTCATTTCAATGAATATAGTATAATGTTAATCATGTTTTAATTTAAGGTTTATGTATGACAACATTGTGCGCCCGCGTGAATTAGAAGCAAGATTTGGCTTCTTAGCTCCCAACACTGTCAATTCAGGGTTGATTGTAACGAGACCAGATGATGTCATATCATATGAACTAGGTTTATTCGTGGCCAGTAAAGATACTGATAAGTTGTTCTTTTTGCCATATAATATTGGCAACGGGTTAGATTTTTATCCTAACTTGATCTATTATAATTTTTCGTTTTTGGCCATTATTTAATCTTTGTTTAATCTTACAGTGGACACTGGTTATTGGTTGCGATTAATCCTGTGAGAGAAACTGTGTGTTATCTAGACTCGTTATACAATGATTGGTCAACATATCCAGATTTGAAACAGATGATTGACACGTAAGTGTTTCGCTCCCAAAGAGATATTCAAGTTTATGTTTATGTTTATGGTCAACATATCTGGATTTGTGTTTATGTTTATGATTCTATGTGAGATTGTTCTAAACAGTCGTTTATATTTTATTATAGCATTCTACTTGCTTTTCGCTCCCAACGAGATATTCAAGTACCAAAAAGTAGAGCCAACAATGTTACATGGATCAGAGTGGAGGTATATTTTTACAAAGAGATATTCAGTTTTGCTTACTTTAGTGATGATACTTGATAAAACAATTTAAGGGGTATATCCTGATATATATTCGTATTTCCTTTCCATGTGTAGTGTCCTCGCCAGCGTAACAGTATAGATTGTGGCTATTTTATGTTAAGGTTTATGAAAGAAACTATTCTTTTGGATCGATTAGAGATTCCATCCACGATATGAATTTCTAACTTAGGAATTACATACTATTTTCATATTTTATGTTTCTCATAAAATGACATATTGTTTTAACTAAATCACATACTATGTTATATTATTATATATGTAGTACTTTGAGGAATTCAATTGTGCACATTACTCAAAAGATCAATTGGATGAACTTATGGAGGAATGGTGTCAATTCATTATCGGGTTGAGAATTTTATAAGCTAACGTATATTGTCTTATTTCCTTTGATGAGAACTTTCGAGTTTTGAGTATAAATTAAATTCGAATAAAGTGCAACATTAATATTATCATGTTATGAATTTCGATCATTTGTTTTTTTTCCCCAGGTTTATAGGTACATGTGTAGAAGATGGAGCTAAGATATTCATGTTGTTGTTGTTTCATGAGAATTCTCGAAGATAGAAAGATGTATAGATGTAAATTCAATTTTGAATATTTTAGGCATTTTAACTTGTATCATAAATTTTGTAATTGTTGTTGTCTATATCATCAATTTATATATATGTGCAATTTTTATATATGTATATTTTATTGGAATGAAGCTATCAAATATGGTGCATAAAAGATAATTCTGAAAACCTAGATCAAAATATTGGAATGAAGCTACCAAATATGGTAAAAATTCTGATTAAAATAGATAATTTATTAAAAAAAATTGTGAATAATAGACAGCGCTTTAGGAGAAAAGCGTTGTAAAAACTTAAAAAAAAGCACTGCCTAAAGTCTGAAAGCGCTGTCTAAAGTGGAGGAATAGACAACGCTTTCAAAGGAAAGTGCTGTCTAAAGCCTATATGGAAAAAAAATTACAAAGCGTTGTCTAAAGCCCAAGCGCTCCTAAAGGGGTATATAAAAAAGCGATGTCTAAAATGGACATAAGGCAGCACTTTTACATTGAAAAAAAGTGTTGTCTTTTCTTTTAGCAGCGCTTTAAAGCACTGTTAAAGGCCAAAAAAGTGATGTCTTTTCCCTTATTTATAGTAGTGCGTGTAGAGAGAAGACTTGTAGACTCTGTAGTAAGGAGAGTTGACCAGATGAAGATAAGACAAACAATTCGAGGAAGAGAAAGACCATAAAAGACTATAAGAGAAGTTATCAAGAAGGATTTTGAAATTAATGATTTGGATAAAAGCATAGTCTTTGATAGAACATTATAACAAAAATTGATCCATGTAACCGACTCCATTTTGTAGGATAAAGTGTAGTAGTTGTTGTTGATAATGTGTCAGTAAAAATATTTTTACCCTACCCAAAAACATTATATATATATATATATATATATATATATATATATATATATATATATATATATATATATATATATATATATATATATATATATATATATATATATATATATATATATATATATATATATATATATATATATATATATATATATATATATATATAAAATGTTTTTGAAGATAAGACAAACAATTCGAGGAAGAGAAAGACCATAAAAGACTATAAGAGAAGTTATCAAGAAGGATTTTGAAATTAATGATTTGGATAAAAGCATAGTCTTTGATAGAACATTATAACGAAAGTTGATCCATGTAACCGACTCCATTTTGTAGGATAAAGTGTAGTAGTTGTTGTTGATAATGTGTCAGTAAAAATATTTTTACCCTACCCAAAAACATTATATATATATATATATATATATATATATATATATATATATATATATATATATATATATATATATATATATATATATATATATATATATATATATATATATATATATATATATATATATATATATATATATATATATATAATTGATTTGTGATTAATTTTTTCATTTAATATAATTGATTTTAATAGCGCTTTTTAAGAAAATACTAATAAATATTCAGGTCTATAATAGCGCTTTTATACAAAACGTTATTAAAGTTCTATTTAATCCAATCTAGAAACATGGGCTATGATAGCGCTTTATGATAAGCGCTATTTTAAGTGACACTTTTAATAGCGTTTTTAAATGCTATTATAGGAGGTCAACTTATAATAGCGAGGGCTTTAATAGTACTTAAAAGCGTTATCAAATGTCTTTTTTAGGTGTAGCGCTTTATGTTATTTCATTCTATTCTATTTGTTTTAAGATATTAACTAAAGAGGATATGGGTGTAAAGAAGTTGGGTTGAATTAGGATGTACAAAATATATAAATTGAATCATATTCAAATTGAATTGCATTGAAATAAAATTTTTTTGAACAATTTAATTGATTAATAAATTGAATCATATATTACAAAAAAAAAATCAATAAATCAACTTAAAACAGTTTAACTAATTGTTTTGAATTTTTTTTTAAAATTAAAAAAAAATTGAAAATAAGCAATATTTTAAAAAGTGTGTTTCCAAAAAAAAAAATTGAAAATAAAATATATTAGTTTCTGATAAATTAAAAATAAATAAATATAAAAAAAAACTCTGAAAATTAAAAAAAAACTGAAAATAAAAAATAAACAAATTTCTTTTGTAAATAAGAAAATGATTTTATTTTATTTATGATTTTTTTTTTAATTCTAGAAGAGTTCAAAATATAAAAATTGATTGATAAAAGCAAACTGATTATAAATTAGTTTGTAAAAGCTTACATAATTCGAATCAAAGATACAATGAAGCTAGGAATTGCTTATGTGAAGTCATGATTCAAATCACATATATATTGACCCGAATTAAACATATTACAAAAAATTAGGATTTTACTTTTGTTTGTGTGATTTGAATTGCAACAATCCATGACTTGAACCAGAGGGGCTTGACTTGAATCAACGTGTCATCAAATCCGAGCCGTTGTGGGACAAAGGAAGCAAATGATACAGAGACAATGGGGCGAACTGACAATATCTCACCAATTGAGAATCAAGTGAACGAAGTGGCACCATTTAGCAAATAACTTGAGATAGAAAATGTGGCAGAATCCTTTGGGGCAATGGTGATCAGTCCAACTCAAGGAGCGGCTGAGGGTATGCTTAGCCAAGGGAAGGAGAAGGGAAGGAAGTGGACTAGGAAAAAGGTGGGTAAAAAATCTATAAAGGAACTAATGCAACATATTGAATTAGAGAGAGGCAAAAGACAACTTGTTGAGGTGCCTATTCTAGAAGGATCACCAAAGGAGTTGAGATGTGAAGGTAAGAAACGACAACCGGACCAAGAGATGATGTAAGCAAATATGAAGAAACCATAGGTGGTGTTGGTTGAACAACATCGCCTACAAGAATGAAACATTTAAGTTGGAACTACAGGGGGTTGGGGAGTCCCTGTGCAGATCGAGCTTTGCAAAGGCTTGTTTGAACTAAAAATCCCACCATTATCTTTCTTACAGAGACACATTTAAAGGATGAGAAGTTGCAGTAAATAAAATATAAGATTGGTTTTGAGCAAGGTTTCTCGGTTGAGTGTGTTGGGACTGGAAGAGAAAGGGCAAGAGGTCTAGCAGTGTTATGGTCTGACAGTCTACAGGTAAAAGTAAAATTCTTTTCTCATAATCATGTTAGTGGTGAAGTGAAGGATGAAGAAGAAGTTGGACCGCAATGTTTCTCTGGTGTGTATGGATTCCTAGAGGAACATAACAAAAGAAGAACATGGTTATTGGTTCAAACTCTCCACGGTGAAAGCAATGGTAAGTGGTTGTGTTTCGGGGACTTCAATGATATCCTCAATGAATATGAGAAGATTGGTGGAAATGCTAGATCACAAAGCCAATTTAATTGGGGAAGACAAGTGATGGAGATTTGTAATATTCGAGATCTTAATTTAGATGGGTATCCTTTTACCTAGTCCAATGGGTGAAAAGATTCAAATAATATCCAATGTAGACTTAATAGATTGGTGGCCACAAATTTGGTGATAAATATATTCCATCATGTTAAGGTTACTCACCTACCAAGATTCGAGTCGGATCATGCGGCTTTGAGGAATGAGTTAGAGAAGAATGTCGAAGAGGATAAAAGAGTTTTACAACACCTTTTTAGGTTTGAGGATGAGTGGACCAAAGATTTTAAATGTGCCACCATTATGAGGCAAGAATGGGAGGCATTTTCTCGTGGTGGGATCACCAAAATAAGAATTATGACAAGGCTTAGGTAAGAGTTTAAAGAATTCAGAAGCGGGTTTGTTATAGAGTAAATCAAGAGGCTTGATGAGCTTCTAAAAGAGGACTCTAGATTGGGGAGTAATGAGGAAGACATTAAAGCATACAAGGTCCTTGAGAATAAATAAAAACCTTCTTAAGGCGGAAGAAATCATTTGGAGGCAAAGGAGTGGAACAATGTGGCTTAAAGATGAAGACCAAAACACCAAATTCTTCCATGAAAAAGAAAAATTGAGGAGGAAAACAAATACCATAAGCAAACTCAGGGATGAATTTCGTGCGTGGAAATGTGGGCGGGACATTTGTGAAGGAATTCTCCGCTCTTACTTGTTAGAACAAGATTTGGATTCGACAATTAATCTCTGGGTTTTGATGGTAACAATACATTTATTTTATATGTAAACAATTTTGTTTCTAATAGTTTCTTGAGTGTGCAGATTAGAAATTCTAATTTGATTTAGGACTGTTGTCTAAAGAATCATCAGAAATATACTAAGTACGCATCAGAAAGATTATTGCATCCGCTTCTGAAGAAACATCAGTAGTTCTGAAGAATGTTGAATGTTCTCCCGAAAAGGATCTCAAAATGTACTTCTAAATAAGTTGCTACTTCATAAGTCACAAGTGTTTCTAGAAGAAAGGATTTCTGTTAAAGCTTCTGCTTCAAGATCAGAAATCAAGATTACACCAAAAACAAGATTTTCTGTCAAAGATCAGAAGTCAAGATTTGTTCGTCAGAAAAGCTGATGCTTCTAACTCTGAAGACAAAGTCAAGGTTCTGAACACATCAAAGAAAAGCTTTTAATTCCAGGCCAGAAGTCCATATTTGTTCATCATAAAAGTTGCTGCTTCTAATTCTAAAGACTCAGATATGTCTTGGAATATGCACACTCTTCATATTAGAAATATTCCATCAGAAGACAAGTGTGATATGGTGGCAGAACCGACTGTTTGAATGCTGGTTTGCATTTTGCGTTTTGTGTTTGCAAAATGTCGCGGTAAGCAAGAGTTGCCACCGACTTTTATTTCATCCAATCGAAAAGGAAAAAAGCACAGAAAAAAAATCCTTTTTTGAGATATTCTGAGTACGGGGGGTAGATTATAGAAAGGGAAGGTGTTAGCACCCTTTTTATCCATGGTTTTCCATGGGATCTTAGGTACTTGCTCATTTTGAAATTGCTTGTGTGTGTTTGTTTTGAAAAGTTTCATTTTACTTCGTTTTAACCCTTGTTTCTGTCCTCAAGAGTGTTACAAAGTTGTTTTTGAAAACTTTGTTTGAAAAGTGTTTGTGTGAAAAATATTTGTTGTTTTGAGCAAGTACCTAACAGTTATCTACCTACTCGAAAAAAGATTGTTTCTATTCTCGTTTCCTTTAGACAGCGCTATCCTACTATTGAGAAATAGGTAGCACCGCGCTGGACTTGTAAGGGTTAATTCGAATGGGACGTACGATCACTAAAGCAATGTTAGGACATCTTAGTAATAACCCTAGAGTCTTAAGATCATATTCGAGGCAACATTTCCGAGGCAACATTTCCGAACGGGACTTTTGATCTTTGTTAGACAGGAGGGCAACCACTAAGACCCCTATACTTAATGATCATTTACCGAAGGCAACCGAAGTGAGAGTGTACCCTAAGAGTGAGCATGTGCAAGTGATTTGATTTCAGTTATTATCTTTGCACATTAGGGTTTTCTAGCCGTTTTAAATTATCATGCAATCTTGTCATACAATCCTATTAACATACATCTAAATAGTTAATATTTGCGAGAATTAAAATGCGGGAAATAAAACCTACGCTATTACAAGGCTTCGGGGTAGGGATTAATTACATAGCCAAAAAAACCCGTAAAAGACGATAAATAAAAGAAAATCCTAGATTAAACTATTACATACCGTGGACAGTTACATCAATATTGCAAAAAATAATAAACACGTGCGATGAATCGAATACAAGATAATTAGGGTTTTGACCCCAACTAAGCCTAATTGCAATTTAAAGGGAAAATCATTTTTTTGTCGTTTTTGATTATTTGAGAAAATAAAGCTTAATTAAATAAAAACCTAATTACTAATTAATTTTTATTTAAGAAAAATAATTAAATTAACCTATTTTTTGTATTTTTATTTTTGAGAATGAAATAAAAATTAAATCAAGAGTTGAACCCTAATTTTTCTAATTGATTTTAATTATATAAAAGAAAGGTTAGAATTTCCCTAAATTAAATTAAACTAAATTAAATTTGATAAAAAATAAACTAATTCTAATTTTTTACAAACTCTTGATTTTATGATTTTTGTGAAAAAGAAATTAATTTTGGTTAAAAATAATTAAGCAAATAATAAAAGAATTAAAATAAATAAGCAAAGAAAGATTAAGATGGGCCTGTATCAGCAAATAGTGGGGGTGTGGTTGGAAATTCTTGGCCCAACAAGTCCAGGCCTTGTTGACTATGTTGGATCCTGTATGCAAGCTTGACTTAGGTGCATGGTGGTCCTTCAGGGAGAAGGCGTTGGATCTGAAGCCTTGATGGGTTGAATGGTCAGATCTGGATAGCGCATGATAAGCCCCTTGCCATGTGATACACTAGATTTCCTGTTCAAGAAAAACATGAAATAAAGTTGGGACCTGGGGATCGAACCCAGGTCCTTATGCATTTCCCCTTTGCACGCTTGCCATCTGAGCTGGATGATTCAATTGTACATATGATCAACAACAATTATAATATGATAAAAGCAACATGTTATATTTAAAAACACGCAACATTAAAACTGGCAAGTCAGGGAGCGCCACGTATTGTCATCTTCCTCCCAACCGTCGTGTTAGCCCTGGAGGTTTTTACCTACGGACATTTCAATGTAACTACAACCCCTGTTCACTCCAAAATCTTGTACACGCATGATAAATGAAAACCAATGGTACCAATCAACTTGTCTCAAGCCCACGAACATCATGGTACCATTATCATTGTCCAATTTCCCTGTACAAGAAATCCCTAAAAACAAAACACGAACCCTAGCCATGGCAGATTGATGTACAGTTAATAAAAATGCAATTGAATACGACCATTAGCTTGCAAACATCTCAAGGATTATAAATATGTCAATTAATCATGCTAAATATGCCAGAATCAATGTATTCGAATTCAAGAAAACATGCAAACCATGTGACCCTTACAGAGTGATTCAAGGAGTGGAGAAGCTTGCTAACGATTGAAACACGATCCTGGAATGTCCAGCAAATGATTGGTATGATTAGAATGGCTTGAGATAGCCTGAAACTTGGAATTTGGTTTCCACTTTTTTCTTGAATTTTTGCAATTTGTTCTCTGCCTTTGCACGCCTCTAGCCTCCTTCTTTTGGTCTGCATTTGTTCGTTATGTATACTAGAGTGCATTAGGGTTGCAGTTTGTATCAAATCTCTTCCAATTATGAATATTGATCCATGATTTCATCCTTGCACCAAATCTTTCCAAAACAAGAAAATTCAATCTTTTTGTGCCCATATGGAGCCTTGCACGATTTGATCTTGTCTCCAGCTGTATAATGGACCTAATCATGCACAAAATCTCAAGATTTAATTAGTTTTTGATATTTTCATTATTTTATATTGATTTTATTTGATTTAAATGAAATAAAATCAAAATAAATAAATAAAATAAAAGAATGGCAAGTGGAAATGCTCATGGGTCGTGGACCATATTACAAACTCAGCACAAGCATAAAAAGTTGGGCCCATTTAGCAAAAAATGCAATTTCGGACACATTTGAATTTTGGCAATTTTATAAAATGGGTCAACTTGGCCAATGCATAACTCCATCAATTTTGACCCTAGAGATGTGTTCTTTGACTTTTTAGAAGGCTTAAGATGTCCTCTAAGAAACCCTTTTGGTCTCGTCTCAATTGAGTCTTTCATGTTCATGTATGAAGCTTTGACCCAAAAGGTGTTTTTGTTGACTTTTCGAAGTGACCTATAATGTCCAAATTCATATCTTCTTGTGAATGCATATTTTGAACTTTGGAGATGAAGATGAATTGTAGGGAATTACATCCTATTCAAAATGAGCTTTGTATGGGTCATTTTTGATAAAGTATGAGAAAGTTATGCTTGGTCAAAGTTGAGTTGACTTTTCCTACAAAACCCTAATTTAGCAACTTTTGGGTTTTGATGAATTGTGAGCAATCCTTGAGGAATCATGATCAACCCTTGATCAAATGATGAATAACACTTCAAAATGAGAATGTTGACCAAAAATCTTGAAATTTGACTGTATGTGGGCCACAATTGACTTTTGCCCTAGCATAGTCGATTTTCAGGCCTTTGAGCAATTGACTGAGAAAATTTTCTCTGCAAGGCTTGAAACTTGACATGGATGATCTTGAGAACATATTAGGACAATGGTGAGCATTTGGGCTCCTTTGGACTCAAGCATCTTGATGAAAAATGAAACCCTAATTTGAAGTAGACTGCCTTATGAGAGAGTTTGTCTGGTCAACTCTTGGACTTCCTTGAGCAATTTGAAGATCTTACTTGGCATGTATTGAGAAATATGGGAGGGAAAATTTTAGGGTACAACAGCTTCCCCTGTTCAATCTTCTTAAACCTGAGGATGTAGATTGGCTTGTCTGCCTTTCGTGATCCGAAGGTGGAAGATGATTGAACACTAGAGTGCCCAGAAATTTGCACTCGCATTAAGTGGTACTTGCCTTGCGATATCGGGAATCGGCTTATAGATTCCATTTGGAAGTCAATGACGGAAAATGGGCTTAAAGATGTCATCAGAAGAAGTGTCGATCGTATAAGAGATTCCTTTGCGAGAACCCGTATACATGTAGTTGAGGAGGATTTCGCTGGGACACGTTGGTCTCTGTCTTGAGAGAAGTAGAATTTTAGGAGCTTCAGTTGTCCGTTACTCTATTGGGGAATCATCTCTTAGTTGAGGAGGTGAAAATGAACTGCTATCTGGTCGTGCTCCAGGCTTTGCAATTTCTCAATTCTTATCTGGTCGTACTCCAGGCTTCAGAAGGAATTAAGTGGTTATCCGGTCGCATCCGGGTTTCAACTTGAATTTAAGCCATACTAATATCCGGTCGATTTCCGGGCTTCATAGTAATTGGCCGAGTAAACTGCTATTTGGTCGAATTTCAAGCTTCACAGTACCTTATACTGTTATCTGGTCGTGTCCCAGGTTTCAGTGCCCTTTGCCGCTATCTGGTCGTGCTCCAGTCTTCACAGCATCTTATACCGTTATCTGGTCATACTCCAAGCTTCACGGTGTCTTATACTTCTATCTGGTCGATTTCCAGGCTTCACAATAACTTGCTTAGGGTTAAGCTATTTTCCGGTCGATTTCCAGGCTTTATAGCTTGTATTTAAGATGTACCACTATCTGGTCGATTCCAGGATTCATAGTATTTTGGAGAAATCAAGATATTATACGGTCGATTTCCGAGGCTTCATAGCTTGAACTGGAATAGAAATCTTAATGTCGATTTGACTGAACCAGAGAAAACTTGTGAGAACTTGATTGCATCTTTCCCTGAAAGGTAAAGAGTTAGTCGTATGTAATGTCATGATGTATGAAATGTATTGAGTAATGATGTTCTCAAAATAAATGAGATTGTACTGTATGATGCATATGCACATGCCACAATGTATGGATATGCAATGTTTTTGTGATATTCTCCGGTTGGGGAGAATAACCCCGGACTGCTGTTGGAGAGTTATAAGGAGTTGAGTTCTTAGTTCTCGCTGGGGATAGTGACTGAAGATGATTAGCTAGAGACTTGTGTCCGTTCTGCTCGAGAATATTATGTCGGGAGAGACTCTGTTTGAGAATAATCCTGTAGGGGAATGACTTTTTGGGGAAGAGAGATACTCCGTCGGACGATCTGCCGATTTGGAGAAATAAACTCAGCTGGTGGTGAACTTCTATTGCTGGTGATAGATAAACTTTGCTTGGGGGAATTTTGCTGACTCATTCGCGATTATAAACCTCGGCCGGGGAGAGCTAACACCATTGTCTTTGGATACTTCCTACTCTGCGGGGAGTGTATGTACCTTTAGTCATATTCTCAAGCTGGCTCTACCCCTGTACCTGGTGGGTAGAGCAACTGTAAGGTTTGGATACTTCTTGTTTGCCCCTGTTCCTGGAATTACGAGTAATTGCCTTTTGTTTCTTATGTAAATATTTATGAGCAGCAATCATTTTCAAATGAATATATCAAAAATGAATCATTAGACGTTCTTGCAAAACAAAACAGAAAAAGAAAAACAATTTGAAATTTCTTGTAAAAATGAATTGTATTGATTTTTGAAATTGGTCTGTAACAGGCATTTTGTACAAAGAGGTTGACGTCCTAGTAAGAGAACACCGCCTAGGGAACAGAAATTATACAATTTGTGTAAAAGAAAGAAACAGCTATGTGAAACAATCCCATCGGGTTCCAACTCTGCTATTGCCTTTATATCTTCAAGCCTCTCATCACTTTGCTACTTGGTCGAAGGTGGATCAAATTGATTGGCGCCGTCCGAGCTTGATAGTCGATACCGAAGTCTGGTCGCAAGATGATCCAATGAGACATAGAGTTACGCTTCAATCCCTAATTTTTTCCTGAACCGCCCTTTCGGGTTTTCAGTCCACCGGGATACCCTTTTTTGCCTAAGCCGCCTTTTCAGGTTTTCGACTTGCCGGGTGTATAGTTTTTTTTTAATATTTTCATCCATTACTTTTTCCCGAACCCTTTTGGTTTGCCGGTGTTGTACCCCAAAATTTTCCCTCTCATTTCATCAGCATTTCTCATCACAAGGCTCTTGGAATTCAAGATCAAGTTAGGGTTTGCTCTGCTCAAGACACCTCCTTGCACTGTTGACCTAAATTAGGGTTTGAGTTTGCACATTGATGTTTTGACCAACAATGCCCAAATTGACTTTCATACTTCATGATGGACTCACAAGTTTGTCCATAACAAGTTTCAAGCCTTGATTCAAATTCTTGCCCAGTCAATTGGACAGTTGACCTAGAAATCAACTGTATTGGGGAAAAAGTCAATTGTGGCCAATTGACATTCAAACCTCATGAATTTTGACCCACATCAACATAATGAACTCATATGAACCATTTGATCAAGTTTGGATCACAATTCCACAAGAAATTTGATCAGATCACCAAAAGGGCAAAATGGTCATTTTTAGGGTTTTGACTGCACAAAGGCAACTTTTGACTGTTTGACCTAGCCAATGGCAAATCAAGCTCAACCATGGACTCAAGGATTTAATGACATTGTCTTTACCCATTTAACAAGTTCAAAAGATCTCAAATGCATAGGATTGACAGATGAATTTTTCAGTCAACTGATCAAAATTTGACTGTACACTGAAAAGTCAAACTTTGACTTTTTAGTCAAAATCAAGTGCCAAGAGTTATTTTTCATCAATACATGTCAAATTATGAAACTTGTTCATCAAGAAACCCAAAAATGCAAATTAGGGTTTAAAATGGAAAAATTTCATAACTTAGAAATTTTTTAAGTTATAAAATTTTCTTATTTTTTCCTAACTTTGTCCCATTTTTTCACTAAGATGAAATTGGATTCAAACAAAACTTGCAACATGAAAGTTGTAGTACATCACAAATTCTACAACTTTGATTCACAAAGTTTTCTCAAAAGAAGCTTGTATCTTAAGTTATGATTTTTGGAACAAGGGTATCTAAAACTTTTAACTTAGAGAAATTTTGCCCTAGTTTAGGCAGGATTTTGACCCATCTTCTTGGCCATTTTTCACATAGTTCCACTTGGAGTTTCAAGTTTAATTTCAAAGATGGATTATAGTATATGTTACAAGCTTTCAAAATTATCCAAGAACTCCTCAAAAACCCTTGTGGTTAGAGAGAATCGAATGCTTGAAGTTGGCAAAAACTCACTTTGATCCATGGCCAATACATGTTCATACCAAGCTGCAAATATGATCTAGCTAGTTTGGTTCACAATTACAGGCCTCAAAACCAGTTTTTAATCCATAATTTAATGCATATCCATTGAGCTAAGGTATTGTCTTAGTCATTAGGGTATTATACACTAAATTAAGCCTTAAATGGAAAAAGTAACAATGCCATTTTTGCTTAAACTTCACTTTATGTCAAAACAAGATCCTTGAGGCATGGGGCCATATCTCTGAGGCAAGATCAAATACACCAATTCCAGTAACCAAGGGCAAAGTATGCAGCATAATATAGGACTTGTACAGGCCTGCATTGAGGGGATACACACTCTTGCTTCAAGAAGAAGAAAACTTGCAAAACACAAGCCATCTTTCACATCTGATAAAACCAACTTACACAAACATTACAAACAAGTTTCATACCTCCTAACAAGCCAGAAACACGACCCCTTTGCCTCTCAAAACTCCTAGTGCACAAAACCCCCATTTTCTTGCAAAACAGGGTCAGTTCTGCATTTTGCAAGCCATCATCAAATTCCATCGTGCGTTTTGCCCAAAGATACTTCAAACACCTTCCAACCAACACACCTGAACTATCCCAGACCTCCATTTCTAGCTGTAACACCATTAACACACATTGCGATTTTTGTTTCAAAGCTTTGCAGGTTGAGTTCTGTAGCACGATTCAGGCTACTTCAAAACAAGCCAAGCATTGGGAAAGCTTCATTGGACATCAGGCAAGCTCAAAAGAACCTCAAGCACTCTTGGAAGTTGCTGCATTGTCTAGCTCGAAGTCAACTGAAACAGGTATTTCATGAACTTCTATCTCTCTATTTAGGAATAGTTAGACTTAGGTTTGTGAATGAAAGATGTTGTATTCATAGCCCTGAAGCCATACATATGCTTAGTTTTCATTTATATTAATCGTGCTAGGAGAATTTCATCCATGAACTTTCTGAAAAAACTAGTTAGAAATTAGGGCCAGAGAAATTCTCTCTGGTCTTTGAGAGTTAGCTTAAGTTTTTTATATGGTTGAATTCGTTGTTTGATGCTCTACAAGTTTCATGTTATGAGTTTTGTCAAAAAAATCAAGGAATCAGGAGATAGCATTTTCTGTATAAAGCGCGCGTTTTGGTTTGAACAGAGGAAGAAGATGAAGTCTGATTGGGCTGGGCCTGGTCATTTTTGCTTCTAACACCCCATTTTTCAATTTACACCCCCTGGCCCATTTATTTGTACATTTGTCATTTTTGCATTTTTATTTTATTTTTGATTTTGATATTTTATTTTCTAACATAAAAAATACTTAAAAATTATTTTCATAAATTTTTGTATTTATTTGGAATTTATTTTAATTATTACTAGTATAAAAAATGTTTAAATGTTTTATATTCTTTTTATAAAAACCTAAAAATAATGTAAGAATATGTTTATTTTCATTTATTATTTTTATTTACATTTGAAAACATTTTTTTGAATATACACATTTTTGTAAATAATTAATTTTTATTTTTTATACATTTAATATGTTTAATATATATTTATATACATATATATACTATTTTATTAAATAATTAGAACAAAAAATACTAAAATAATACATTTTTTATTTTTATTAATATTTTATACTAAAAATACTTTTTTTACAATATACTTTTATTTTTTGTACAAATTAATACATTATTGTATATAAACAATAAACAATATAATTTATTTAAGAAATTAGGGTTTTTGCCCTAAAAAAACAAATAATTAAAATTGACTTTTTTTTAATTATTTATACTTCACATTTAAAAATACTTTTTACATACATAAAAATCTTTTTTTGCATAATACATTTTATTTGATATTTATTTAATTGTGTTTATTTAAATATTGTATTATACCTTGTCCATTCAATTTGGTTGTAATAATCTAGAATTTAATTTCTTGTCAAATAATCCCCAATTCAAATTTGTACCCCCCTTCCTATATCATGTTGTAATAGTGTAGAATTTAAATTCTCGCACTTTTAAAGCTTTCAATTATGCCATGATTAGATCTAGGGTTTGTATGCAAAATAAAATCAACAAGTAGTTTGACCTAATCCAAAGATAACAATGCATGAAAAAACAAACACAATGCACACTTATACCCCTAGGGTTTCAATCCACTTGTTGCCTTCAAAAATGGGCCATGGTTGCATGTCAAGTACTTTGGCAAAACAAAAACAAAACAAAAGTTCATAGTCCCTCGATGATGCTATCTGAGTTGCCTAAACAAAATGATCAAGTCCCTCAAGAAAATTGCCAAAGATACTTGACACCATTGTTATCATGGTCTATACGATGACCCGCGCCTGTCCCGTTTAACATCCTAACACAAGGTTGTTCACCAAATACAATGGTGAAACAACACTGTTAAAAGGGTTAAAAACATAAGAAAGATCTTTGAGTAAAATAGGGTAGACAACTCTTAGTTACTTGATCAAAACTTGCAAAAACCATCCTTGCTATTTTCAAAACACACTTCACAACACAATTTGAAAACCCTACTTTCAAACATTGAAAACTTTTCAAAAGACAAAAACACCTTTGTATACATTCAAACAAGAATCATTACAAAGGTTGCCACAACGATGGCCTCTTTTCAAAACATCTTTCAAAATCACACACAAAGCACCATTTCAAACAATTGAAAAGCACCATTTCAAACAATAGAAATGCAAAGCAAGTGATCTAAGCAAGTAACTAAGAGCCCATGGATAACCATGGATAAAAAGGGTGCTAATACCTTCCCTTTATATAATCTACTCCCCGAACCCAAGAAAACATCTCAAAGGTCTTTCCTGTGCTTTTTGACCTTTCCTTAGGATAAAATAAAAAGTCGGTGGCGACTCTTGCTAAACCGAAACATTTGCGAACATAAACGCAAAATCCCAAGTCAGTTCTCCCACCGTATCACAGAACTGGCGACTCTGCTGGGGAAAACTTTAAAAGTGGAGTAACCTTAGGGCTTAGATCACCCTTTGCATGATTATATTGCTTGCTTTGATTGCTTTACATTTGGTTCTCTTATTTGGGCTTGAAATCCTCTACCCGGATTTGGGAAACATTCATAGGTAAATAGCAATACGTTGTGGAAACTGTGCGGGGTATACCGACATGGTTGAAGCAATAGCTATATTAGTGCGACATATTTGTGAGTACCGGTAGCCTTTGAGTCAATCAAAGAGAATACAGGGCCGCTGAGTGATGTCATGAAGCACTAATGAACTCTTAGAACCTTACTTGACCATCTTGGCCTTTTATTAGGGGTAGTGAGATGACCGGCTTTGGTGCAGTCTGAAGTTGGTAGATACTCGATACTACACTCATTGAGGGTTGTTTTCTTGGAATATTTTGGTCGCTAGTTAAGTGGCTAAACCAAAACGATGAACATAGAAAACAATCCAGTGATATTGAGCTCCTTAGAACCCGGTTACTATTTATAGGACAGGTTTTGAGCCAACTAAACTCAAGAGGGTACTAACCTATGAAACCTCATGCAAGCCTGAAACTAGGGTTTTGTGTGACTTGCTTGTACATGTGTTTGTGCATACATCATGAACATCATAAAGCATCATATGCATCCACTAACCATTTCAAGGGTTTGGATCTTCATCTTTGTTCTTGTTTTGTAGGTCATGGAATCTCTTCGCAGGAAAACAATTCAAATCAACCTTGTGAGAATCCCTCCTCAACTCAAGGAGCTTACTTCTAGGATTCCAGAGAATTCTATCTTCAGTGAAATACATGGTAGACTCCTCAACTTGGTCAACACCAACATTGAAGAAGACATGGTGAAAGTTCTCTTCCAGTTCTTTGACCCCCTACACCACTGTTTCACATTCCCTGATTACCAATTGGTGCCTACTTTGGAGGAATTTTCTCAACTCCTGAGAATTCCTATTCTTCATCAACTACCCTACAACGGTACGGAAAAAGAACCAAAGCCTGAAGATGTTGCTCAAGCATTACACTTGCAACCATCTGACATCAAGGGGCATTGGGAAACCAAAAGTGGTGCCAAAGGCTTCTTGGCAAAGTTTCTGTTTGAGAAGGCACAAGACTGTTGGAATTCTCTTGATCTACAAGCCTTTGAAGAAATTGTGGCACTCTTTATCTATGGGTTTGTCTTGTTCCCAAACCCTGACCAACTTATAAATGTGAATGCTGTCAAGATTTTCATATCTAGGAATCCCATACCTACATTGCTTGGGGACATCCTACACTCATTTTACACACGAACAATGAGGAAAAGAGGTGTTCTCATGTGCTGTACTCCTCTCCTAGCAAGGTGGTTTATTTCTCACCTTCCACAACCAGTTTTGAAAAATGAGCAGAGTTTAAGGTGGTCACAACGATTGATGACCCTCACACATTCTGATGTACATTGGTGTTCTCGGTCCAGAGAAAATGTCATCATCATTGATCATTGTGGGGAATTCCCTAATGTCCCACTACTTGGCATTAGGGGAGGCATTACCTACAACCCATGTCTAGCTTTGAGACAATTTGGATATGCTCAGAGGGATGGCCCTCATGACATGCTGATTCCTGACTTAGTTTTTGACTTCGACAACGATGCGCAAGGACTTCGACAAAGATTCATCAGAGCTTGGAGGATGCCCAACAAGGTGGATAGTAAGACACTGGGGCACAAGAATTCCATCCCCCTTGATCCTTATCTCAAGTGGGTACGAACCCGCTCCCAGAATCTTATGATGCCATACCCTCACATTCTCCCCTTGGTCAAAGAGCCTATTACGGAAGGAGAGGTTCCATACACCATCCTACATCCTGACATGCCAACATCATGGGAAGAAATGCAAAAGAGTTGGATCCAACTCAAAGAAGAACGGGATACCTTTGAAGCCAGCTTCTATTCCAGTGAGAAGAAGGTTTTGGAGCTTACCCGCCGACTTCATGAGGAGGAAACTCTCAACACTTACATCGCACCAAAAAGGATGCGCAATGTCTTTTTACATTAAGAATTTTGTAATATTTTTCCCATGGGGCACTTATGTACTAATAATTTCTTCTTAATATGACGTGCGTTTCTATTTTGTTTGCAACAAATTTGAATTTATAAATCCTTGAATGCATTACATGAATAACATACCATTCATCATATGCATAAACAAGTCTTCACACCCGGTTTCCTTATCTTTCTGCTGTTTATTTCAGCAAGATGGATTTGGAGCAGACGGTAAAGGATCTGCAGGCACAAAATTCAGTTCCAGCAACTCCTCATGACCTTGGCAAAGGGTCAAGAGGACCTCAAAGTTTTGTTGGAGAAGAATAAAGAGAAAAAGAAAAATAAAAAGAGACCTGGGGTAGCCACTTTTAGAAGAAGGTTTGAGAGCAATGCTAGGAAGGTTCTTGAGTTCCCCTCAACGTCTGACGAAGGGGCGGGCAAAGGGAAAGGGGTTACTGTACCTTCTGAGTATGAGGTGGAAGAGGAGGAAGAGGAAGAAGACGAAGACTACTCCGAACAACGGTATCCTCCAGCGGATGATAAATATAAGAATCTTGAGGATAGACTGGTAGCTATAGAGTTGCAGAGGGTCCCTGGTTTGGACTTTGAAGAACTAGGACTGGTAGCTGGGATTGTTATCCCTCCCAAGTTCAAGGTGCCAACATTTGCCAAGTACGATGGTCTGTCTTGCCCTAAGATGCACCTGAGGTCGTATGTCAGAAAGATCCAACCCCACTCATCCGATAAAGACCTCTGGGCACACTTTTCTAAGACAGCTTGTCAGGAACGCAGTTGGACTGGTTTTATCAGCTCGAGAGATCAGAGGTTCACAATTGGGAAGACTTAGCAGCTGCTTTTTACCGTCAGTATCAATAGAATGCTGATTTGGCTCCCACTCATACTCAATTACAAAGTATGTGGATGGCTTCCAATGAAGGGTTTAAAGAATACGCACAGAAGTGGCGTGATCTGGTTGGGAGGGTGCAGCCATCGTTGTCAGATAGGGAGTTAGTTGACATGTTCCTGGGGACCCTGTCTGGCCCCTTCTTCAACCATCTAATCGGGAGTTCTTCTGCGGGATTTACTGAGCTAATTTTGACCGGCGAAAGGGTTGAGGCCGGTATTAAAAGTGGAAAGATTCAAAAGGATGCTTCCGCATCCACAGCTGTTAAGAAACCCTTTCCGGCTAAAAATGAAGCATTTGTTGTGTATTATCAGAAGGGTCAGGGAAGAACTGAGCTACGGCCGACTGTAGGGGCTGTGATGATTCAAAACTCGTCAAATGATCAACCTCGTAACAATCAGTCGAGACCTAATCAACAATGGGTAGAAAGGCCACAACGGCAGTTCACCCGCATCAACATGACGCCCGCTCAGGTCCTCCCCCATTTGTTGAAGCTGAATCTTACCAGTTTGAAGGAAGCGCCAAAAAACCCTAATACCTCCTCTCCATACTACCACTCCAATGCCAAGTGTGCTTACCATTCCGACAGTGCTGGGCACGATACCAATAATTTTTGGGCGCTTAAGAACAAAATCCAGGTCCTGATTGATGCCAGAGAGGTAGAATCTGATGCGCCTGAGAAGCCCAATGTTATATCTGCTCCGATGCCCAAGCACGACCACAATGTTCATTCCGTTTTAGAAGACCTTCATATTACTGATGTTGCCAAGCTTTTGACTCCGTTGTTAGTAATTAAAGAGAAGTTGATGAGAGTCGGGATCTTTCCTGGTTGTGGTAAAGACTGCTATTTCTGTTTGAACATATGAGGTGATTGCCCAATGTTGAAGTCAGGTGTCCAACGCCTGATGGATACCCAAGAGATACTTTTCCAGAAAACCCCTGTTGATACCTTCAATCCTGTTACTCCTGCTACTTTTTCTACTTCGACCAACGATATTGTGATTATAACCATTTCCGACAATCCTCCCAAGGCTTGCAAAAGGCCTGTCAGGATTACACCCAACTCTGAATGTGTACCATTAAAGATCACCATGCTGGGACCTGTCCCGTACCAATCCAACAAAACGATACCATGGAACCATGGGGGAGAAATATTTTACCATGGTATCAAACAAATCGAAACAGTCCAAGAGATTTCTGAAGAAGAAAGCCCTGATATAGGGAACATTGCGGGTACAAGCAAGATAACCCACAGCGGTCAGATCTTTTCTCCGGAGATTGCTCCCCCTCGAGTAGTTTTCGGACCCTTGAAAGCTTCTGTACCTGTTGGACCATCTATGCAAGGCCCAGTGATTGAAGAATTGGATACTCCTGAAGTAAGACCATCTGCTGATACTACCGACAAGGGTAAGGGGATACTGGAAGTTCCTGTCAGGACGAAGGCTCATGTTGTGGTTATCCCCGAAACCACTCAGAAAGAAATGGATGAAATCTTGAAAATAATCAGAAAAAGTGACTACGACGTTGTAGAACAATTAGGGCAGACCCCTTCTAAAATTTCAATGTTAGCTCTCCTGCTCTGTTCTGAGGCCCATTCTAAGACCCTAATCAAATTCTTGAAGGCGACACATGTACCACAAGAGACTTCGGCTGACCAATTTCAGGAATGTGTGGCCAGTCTTACTGCTGATAATGGCCTTGGCATTTCCGATGCTGACTTGACCTCCAAAGGAAGGAAACACAACGACGCGCTACATGTCTCAGTTGAATGCAGGGGAACCACCCTCGCCCATGTCTTAGTCGATACTGGTTCTTCCTTGAATGTGCTGCCGAAGAAAGCCTTAGACCGTTTAGATTGCGAAGGATTGACCCTCAAACCTAGTAACATTGTTGTTAGAGCCTTTGATGGGTCCAAAATAATGGTTCATGGAGAGGTTGATATTCTTATCAAAGTAGGCACAGAAGTTTTCAACTCCACCTTCTACGTGATGGACATCCGTCCGTCATATTCGTGTTTGCTAGGAAGACCGTGGATCCATTATGCCGGGGCAGTTACCTCCTCTTTGCACTAAATGCTGAAATATCCTGTTAAGGGTAAGATTATAACAGTGCACGGCGAGGAAGAGTACATGATAAGTCATCTCAATTCCTTCCGCTATGTGGAGTTGGATGGCGAGTTCATTGAAACGCCTTTCCAACATTTTGAGGAAGTTTCTCCTGAGGTAGCAGTTGCGAAGACAATGGTTGAGGTGCCTGTCATTTCCAAGCATGTATCTAGGATGGCATCTCTTAAGGACGCAGAGGTTGTAGTTAAAGAAGGGAAGAGTACAGTATGGGGGAAATTTCCTGACTTTCCTCATAAGACGGACAAGTTTGGGTTAGGGTTTACTGCTGCAGGACAAAAGGCTATGCGTCGCTCCAAGATTGGATGACCACCCGTCAAGATCTCTCACCATGTAATCAATGTTGTAGAAGATGAAGATGAAGAGAACCACTTTGAAGATTGGATCTTTCCGACCATCGAAGGGGGTTTAAGCAACTGGGAAGCAAAGGATTTTGTTCCCATCATCTTTATCAACCGGTAATTTTATCTTTGAACAATTTCCCATTTTTATGGTCTGTAATAATTAAACAATTCGCACACTATTTTCACCTCATGCTTTGCCCGGGGCATGTAGGTCCATTTGTAAGGGCTTGATTTTCTTCATAATCATATGCCATGTTTTAATGAATCATTGGACGTTTTTCATCTATAAACTGTTGTGTTCATTTTCTTTCCTTTTGCATTTTGTTTTGTTTAAGGATGGCTATCCCTTACACACACCCACACTCACAAATGCAGGTACCCATCCACTCCGGATTCCATGGGTGACTATTCTGTTTTAGCCTTCGATAACTCTGAAGATTTGGTCAATCATGCTGAGTACGAAGTTGACGAAGATTGTGAAGTGCCGGGAGAGTTAGCCAGACTTTTACAACAAGAAGAGAGGGCTATTCTGCCTCATGAAGAGTTGCTAGAAACCATCAACTTGGAGACAGAGGAAGACAGGAAAGAAGGAAAAGTGGGTGCCAACCTGGAACCAAGTGTCAAAGAGCGCTTAGTGCAGTTGTTGGACGAATATGTTGAAATCTTCGCCTGGTCTTATGAAGACATGCCAGGGTTAGACACAGATATTGTGGTTCACCGTCTCCCTACAAGAGAGGATTGTCCACCGATCAAACAAAAGGTTAGCCGAATGAGGCCTGACATGTCTGAGAAGATCAAGGCTGAGGTTATGAAGCAATTCAACGCTGGCTTTCTGGCTGTTACCTCCTATCCATAATGGGTTGCTAACATTGTGCCTGTGCCTAAGAAGGACGGCAAGGTCAAAATGTGTGTGGACTATCGGGATTTAAACATGGCTAGCCCTAAAGATGATTTTCCACTGCCACATATCGACATCTTGGTTGACAACACAGATCAGCACAAGGTATTTTCCTTCATGGATGGATTCTCGGGATACAACCAGATCAAAATGGCCCCCGAGGACATGGAGAAAACTACTTTTGTCACGCAATGGGGTACCTTCTGTTACAAAGTGATGCCATTCGGATTGAAGAATGCAGGGGCAACCTATCAACGCGCCATGGTAGCTTTGTTTCATGATATGATACATCACGAGATCGAAGTTTACGTAGACGACATGATAGCTCGATCACAGACAGAAGAAGAACACCTTGAGCATTTGCAAAAGTTGTTTGCCAGGTTGAAGGAGTATAAGCTCAGACTAAACCCAAGCAAGTGCACTTTTGGAGTTAGGTTTGGTAAACTTTTGGGATTTATTGTCAGCAACAAAGGTATTGAGGTTGATCCAGCTAAAGTAAAGGCTATACAAGAAATGTCTTCCCCCCGTACTGAAAAAGAGGTTAGAGGATTCTTGGGACACTTGAACTACATTGCCAGGTTCATCTCTCACCTGACATCTACCTGTGAGCCAATCTTCAAGTTGTTGAAGAAAGATCAGGTGGTTGAATGGAACAATGATTGTCAAATTTCTTTTGATAAAATCAAGGAGTATTTACTAGAACCTCCTATTTTGATGCCACCCGTCGAAGGAAGGTCGTTAATCATGTATCTGACTGTTTTGGATAACTCAATGGGGTGTGTACTGGGCCAACATGACGAGTCTGGCCGAAAAGAGCATGCCATTTATTACCTTAGCAAAAAGTTTACCAACGGTGAGACTCGCTACTCACTGCTCGAGAAAACTTGATGCGCTTTGGTATGGGCTGCTCGCCGGATAAGGCAATATATATTGACTCACACCACTTTACTGATTTCCAAAATAGATCCGATCAAGTATATCTTTGAGAAGCCTGCTTTATCTGGAAGAATCGCTAGATGGAAAATGATCCCGACTGAGTATGATATCCAGTATACTACCCAAAAAGCTATAAAAGGGAGTGTACTAGCTGACCATCTAGCTCATCAAGCCGTCGAAGATTACCAATCTATGAGATTCGACTTCCCTGACGAGGACATCGTGACATTGGACAACATTGAAGGTAATGGACCGTATGACATACATGAACAAGGATCCCGATGGACCCTGTACTTTGATGGTGCTTCAAATGCACTTGGCAACAGTATTGGTGCAGTACTCATTTCTCCGGAAGGTTGCCATATGTGACACCCCAAATAATCTGATTATTAAATAATTAGAATTTTTAATTATTAATTTAATTGGAAATTTAATTATTGGTATTTTTGGATTATTGGAATTAATTTAATTAATTAAAGGAAAGAGGTATTGGTGGTGTGAAGAGTGATTAGAGGGTGTGAGGGGTAAAATACTCTACTCTTACTGATCTGACCTGATCAGAAGGTTTGGACCGTCACGGCTGCTCCGAGCTGAAGGCTTTTTGAACGAGGAGGGGGGGGGGGGTACCTGCAAGGCACTCCGATGCTTAAGTCAGTGGGAGTACTAGCAGATAATAGAGTTGAGGTTAGAATTGATGATTACCTGACCCTCTGGAAGCAGAGGGTATTTATAGCCCCCAGCGCTGGGCCAAGGTTCCTTCACTGGGCCGGGCGGATTTGGCCCAATGGAGGAACTGCCAGGTCCTACGTGGGTAGTGGGGATCAGCACGTGGTCCCCTCCCTGGATGTGGTGCGTGAAGTGCGGGCGGATAGAGACGCGGTCTTTACGGAGTATCGTTGGGGCAATGGTGACTGAGTCTGCCCTAGCAAGGTAGCTTGAGTCCATGTCGAGCAGTGCAGCGTGATGTCGAGCTCGGTGCCAAGACCCCGAGCTGGACAGCGAATGTCGAGCTGGAAACCAGGGCATAGAGCTGGACGGCAGTCTGTCGAGCGTGACTTCGTCGCGTGGGCTGGCACACTGGGATGTCGAGGTGGACATCAGGGTGTCGGGCATAGACGTTGTGGTCCTTAGCGAGTCCCATTGGACTGGGCCTTAGTAATGCTTTTGGGCCTGTCGGGCCCAGTCCAGAACAGGAGCCCCCCAAGTCGTGGTTCCTTTGCGAGGAGCCATGACTTGAAACCTTGTTCAGTCGCTGAGGTCTCGTGCCCAGAATGGAGGCGCGGCCCCTCGAGGAGCCTCCTCGTGTCGTGCTCGGGAACGTCCTCGGTGGTGGATGCGTGGAGGATCCGTACCGAGCACGTTGGTCGGGCACGCGAGGCATCTTTTGGGAATTGTGCCGCCACCCTAGGGGGGTAGGGCCATCATTGCGTTGGGTGCAGTGCGTCGAGGAGACGGAGTCCGTGGCTAAACGAGGTGACGTTTGGTATTCCATGTCATCACTATAAATAGGGTCCTTGGGCCCCATAATACGCTTTCCGTTCTTCGTGCTCTCTTCGTTGCAACTCTCAACACTCTCTCCAACCGTGACTTCCCGTCCCAGATTCTTCTTTTCCTAGCCGAATCCCATCTTTGATCCAAGTAAGTGATCCACTCTCTTTATTTTCTTGTTTTAGAATGCATGATTCTAGGACCGTTAATGTGGGATTAGCCCGGTAAACTCGTGTTTTGCCCGACAGACTTACGTCTAGGACCGGCAAACGCATACTTGTGGCCGACGCGTTCATAGTTTTAGGTGAAAAACTTCAGGGCTGCCCGGGGTATTCATGATCCTGGGCGCCTGATTCATGCCGGTGCCCGGTATGTTTATGGTCGTGGCCGTGGGCTTCATAATGCGGCTCGCCATGTTCATACCCCGGACCGACATGCTTGAAGAGTGGCCGTGCAGTTGGTTTGTGGAGGAACACTGGATTCAGGAGAGTCGGGGAGGCATCCACTTGTGAAAATGGACTTGCGGTAGTGTATGGACGACATGATTATGTCGAGCATAGGGCTTCATGCTCAATCTGATTGGTTTCCCGTGCTCTGCAGGTAACCATGGCGGATGAGCCGAGCTCCTCAGGTCGTCATGACAGCGAAGAACAAAGTGCCGACGAGTCGGCCAACCTTATCGACACTGTGACCGACCCGTCGCTGGAATGGGTGGGCGCCGAGCCTCGGGGGACGGCGTCGATATACGGTCGGGATGACCGACACCCGTTCATCGCCATTGAAGGGGGGCAGGACCAGCCCGACTTTCAACCGAATTTCGAGGTCATGCTGCCTGCGACCACTGCCAGAATCTGCTCGATGTACCCGGATTACAGTTTTGCGATGTACGAGATCGCCTTTAAGGACTTGGGTTTGCGGCTGCCCTTCACAGACTTTGAGACCGGGGTTTTTACGCATTTGGAGCTGGCCCCGTCCCAGCTGCACCCTAACTCTCTCGCCTTCATCCGGGCGTTTGAGCTGACGTGCCGCTACTTAAGGATAGGGGCGACCATACCCCTCTTCTTTAGGGTCTTCCACCTACAGCGCCAGTCCCGGGGAGGGAAGCACAGCTGGGTGTCCTTGAAGCAGTCGAGGAGACTGTTTAGGATGTACATGGATTCTGTGAGGGGGTTCAAGGATAAGTGGTATGTGGTACACCCTATCACTGATTCTGCTGTGGATTCCCTCTACGAGGAGGAAGGGCCGGTCAGCGATGACGACGGGGAAGCATTGTTGAACGATGACGGGAGCCCCGTGCTAGGACGTCGGGCTAAGTTCCCGGTGTATTGGATGCCCCGACACTTCGAGCACGGAACAGGCTATTTCCATACTGCAGTCGGGAACATGTGCACGGAGGATCAACGGGCGTATGCGGCTCTCTGTAACTTTGTCGACGGTTTTCATCCCGCCCAGTGGGTTACACGGGAGGGGAATGACATCCTCGACAAGGACGGTTACCCGATATTCGAGGCTCGCCCGATTGATACCAAGGCGTTGGTGGAATGCTCGACCTATAGGGAGGCAGCCCGCCTGTTAGGTTGTTTGTTTGAAATTCTTGACTCGTCATTTATTTACGCGTTTTGCTCGATACTGACTTTTCTTTTACTTCGTGCAGGTACGATGGCCAGCCGACATGAAAGGCTCCTGAAACTGTCGACCGGCCATAGGCGAAACAAGAAGGTCGTGCCGGGCCCTCAGATGACGAGAATGGGTCCACCGACAAATCTGAACGCTTCTCAGCCTGTGAGGGTGGATTCGACCTCGAGCTCGGGGGCGGCGTCAGATCCAGATGTCGAAGTCATTGATGCCGAAGCCGTTCTGACACAAAGGAAGAGGACCCGCGTGGAAGGCGGTCCAACTGTCGGGGAAGATACCGGTCCCGTTCAATCCTTTGCCTTTCCCCCCTGCATCGAGGAGGAGGGTTTTTTCGAGCGGTTTCCCCCGACCGTGGTCGCGCATGAAGCTGAGGCCATAAAAAGGATGACCAAAGAGGAGAGGCGGTCGCGGCTGGTCGCCAGCGTGGACGGGCTGGTTAAAATGGCTGAAATGGCTCTGGTATTGTCTGAAGACGCAGGGGACGCTGCTCGTGTTGAAGAGCTCGAGCGGGAGAAGGCAGCCTTGACGGCGAGCTCAAGGAAGTTGAAGGTCGCTCTGGAACGCTCCGAGGGGATGTTCCAAGAGCAGACCGTGATACTTGACGCCGAGAGGGAGGCGCTGACCTTGGAGAAAGAGAAGTCGGGGCGGTTGACCGAGGAAGGGGAGTTGCTCCGGGCCGATAGGGATCGTTTGGCTGCTGAAGTCGAACGCATGGGCAAGCAGGTCGAGGAACTGAATGCTGCTCAACAACCCGCCGAAGATGAGCCCGAGGACTTAATGGCTTTGAAGAGTCGGGCTGAGTTTATTGCTCATATTCGGAACCTCGAGGAGGACGCAGTCGGTGCCCTGGAAGACGGGTTCAATTCTGCCGTCGACCAGCTCTCGTTGCTAAATCCCGGCTTGGTCACCGAGGGTATCGGGCACACTCATCGGGTTGTCGGTGGCGCGATCATTCCCCCGCCCGACTCTCCCTGCGTCGACAGTGGTGATAATGCGGAAGTTTGATTTGTATTTTTTGGTTGGTGGGCCTGCGTGCCTGATATTTGAATTTGCACCCTTTGGGCCTGCGTGCCCGTTTATTTCGTGTATGAACATCGCCGGCCTTCTTGGTCGGTTTAATATTACTTTGTTGCCTACGGGCGTCTATACCTTGTTTATCTTGTTTTCTGCCCTTGTATGAACTGACATGCTTGTATGAATTTAGCTCGTCCCGGGCCCGACGAGTGCCCGTAGGTGGCTTTAATTTGGCGAGCGACTATGCTCGACTCTGTTTATGCGCAACCTCGACCTAATTTCGGTTGGCAGGGGTTGCTTGAGTGTTTCGCTCGAGAGGAGAGAATTTGTTTTGACCCTTGTAGATGTCCCGTTATTCTTGATGGAATGTCGGGTATTTCGGAGCGAGGTTGCTCAGTCGGGCGTGGAGCCCGTAGGGACGATTTGCCCTTGGCGTGAACTGCCCATCGCGAGCTGGGTGTTCTGCCTCATGGGTACGACGACGGTGGTGCTCGGTATAGCCGTCCACGTCGGGCACTACAGATCGTCAACGTCTACCGCGCGATGCCGTGCCATTTTTGTCGTGTGTCGGCCTGTACCTTAGCCTTAAACGAAGTGGGACGTTTTTCCTCGTTTCCCGAGCATGGTTGCTTCTGGTCGAGGGTCCTAGGTGTTGTCAGTTTTTAACTGTAGTACTGCTTCAACTTAGCAGCATTCCAGGGTCTTGGTAAAGGCTCTCCGTCTAACTGTTCGAGGTAGTACGCCCCGGTACCCGTGGTGCCGTGGACGCGGTAAGGTCCTTCCCAGTTCGCGGCCAACTTCCCCTCGCGGGAGTCTTTCTGGTTTCTGCGTAGTACCAGGCTGCCTATTTCGAACTCGCGCTTGATGACCTTGTCGTTGTGGCGTAGAGCCACTCGCTGTTTTAGGGTTGCTTCGCGCAGGGCAGCCCCCGATCGGATTTCCTCGACTAGGTCGAGTTCGTCCCTTAGTGCTTCGTCATTCATTTCTTCGTCGAGGGGTTCCTCCGTTCGTCGGGATGGTTCCATGATTTCGACTGGGATGACAGCTTCGGTGCCGTACGTTAGTCGGAATGGTGTTTCACCCGTCGTTGAATGGGGTGTGGTGCGGTATGCCCACAGGACGCTGTGGAGCTCCTCGACCCATCCTCTTTTGGCTTCGCCGAGTCGACGTTTGAGCCCTCTTAGGATGACTCTGTTCGCAGCTTCGGCTTGCCCGTTGGTCTGAGGGTGCTCGACCGATGTGAAGTGGTGTTTGGTCCCCAGTTTGGTGACGAAGTCTCGGAATCCGTGGTCGGTGAACTGGGTGCCGTTGTCGGTCACCAGTGCCTGTGGAATTCCGAACCTGGCGAGCACGTTTCTCTTGTAGAAACGGAGGATGTTATGTGAGGTGATTTTCGCGAGGGCCTCGGCCTCGATCCATTTTGTGAAGTAATCCACGGCGACGATTAGGAACTTGTTCTGATAGGTCCCTTGCACGAAGGGTCCGAGGATGTCCATGCCCCACCAGGCGAACGGCCATGGGGATGACAATGTGGTCAGCTCGTGTGGGGGAGCGAGGTGCATATCCCCGTGCTTCTGGCACTTGTCACATTTTTTTACGTGTTCCTTGGCGTCCTGTTGCATCGTCGGCCAGTAGTATCCCGCGCGGAGGGCTTTCCTCGCCAAGGATTTGCCGCCCATGTGCTGGGCGTTGATGCCTTCGTGTATCTCCCGCAGTACGTCGGGGATGGAGGACCCGTCAATGCATTTCAGGAGGGGAATGGAGAATCCCCTTCTGTACAGTTTCTGTTCGAGGACAACGTAAGAACATGCTCGACGCTTTATTGTGGCTGCGTCGGCCTGGTTCGTCGGGAGTTCTCCCTTTGTAAGGAAATTATAGACCGGGGTCATCCAAGACGTGGCGTCCCCGATAGCATGAACCTCTACCGTAGTCGAGGGTGATTCGATGCTCGGCCGTGCCAGAGATTCCTGGATGACGGATTTGTTCCCGCCTTTTTTTCGTGTGCTCGCGAGTTTGGACAATAGGTCCGCCCTCGTGTTCTGCTCGCGGGGAACATGAGAGATTTCTGCTCGTACGAATTTTGCCATGTGTTTTTTGACTAGGTTCAAGTACTCAATGAGGTTGTCATTCTTGGCCTGGTAGCTTCCTTGTACTTGGGAAGCGACGAGCTGGGAGTCGGTGTAAATTTGAACTTCGCGGGCTCCTAAGTCCTCGGCCAATCTCAGTCCCGCGAGCAGTGCTTCATATTCTGCCTGGTTATTTGATGTCGGGAAGGAGAGAACCAAGGAGTGCTCGATCACCACCCCTTCCTCGTTTTCCAGGAGAATCCCTGCGCCGCTTCCGGACGAGCTGGAGGCTCCGTCGACGAAGATGGTCCACTTGTGTTCCTTTCCCGGGGAAATGTCGTTAGAGGTCATTTCGGCGACGAAGTCGGCCAGGGCTTGTGCTTTTAGGGCTTTCCTGCTCTCGTATTGAATGTCGAATTCAGAGAGTTCTAGGGACCACTTCAGCATTCTGCCCGCCATATCTGGCCGACCCAAGAGTTGTCTCACAGGTTGATCAGTTCGCACAATGATGGTGTGCGCCAGAAAGTAGTGTCTGAGCCTCCTCGCAGCATTGACGAGGGCCAGTGCAACCTTTTCTATCTGTTGATACCTGCTCTCGGGGCCTTGTAGGGCTTTGCTCGTGAAGTAGACAGGTTTCTGCCCGTCGGGAGTCTCGCGGACAAGAGCTGCGCTGATGGCTTCGTTTGAAACAGCCAAGTATAAGTAAAGCGGCTCGTTGTCATCAGGTCGAGACAGCACGGGCGGTTGAGACAGGCTCTGTTTCAGGTGGCGAAGTGCGTGTTCGCATTCCTCGGTCCATTCGAAAGCTGCTTCCTTTCGAAGGAGTTTGAAAAAGGGAAGGGCGTGCTGAGCGGATTTCGCGACGAAGCGCGAAAGCGATGTCAACATGCCGTTCATTATCTGTATCGACTTCTTCGACGTTGGAGTCGGGAGGTCGGCAAACGCTCGGCACTTGTCGGGGTTGGCTTCGATGCCTCGTTCTGTTAGATAGAATCCGAGGAACTTTCCTGCCTTAACCCCAAATGTGCACTTCTCGGGGTTGAACCTCATTTTGCATTGTCTTGCTTGGGCGAAGACAGTCTTGAGATGAGCTGCATGATCGGTGTCTGCCCGGGATTTAACGATCATGTCGTCCATGTATACCTCGAGCATGTCTCCGATCTGTTTGTTGAACACCTTGTTCATCATGCGTTGGTACGTCGCGCCGGCATTCTTCAGTCCGAAGGGCATTACGTTGTAGTAATAGTTGCCCGAGCTGGTCATGAATGCCGTGCAGCGTTTGTCGCCCGGAGCCATTGGGATTTGATTGTATCCCGAGTAAGCGTCCATGAACGACAAAGTTTTGTAGCCGGCCGAGTTGTCGACCAGCATATCAATGTTCGGTAGAGGAAAAGCATCCTTCGGGCAAGCCCGATTGAGATCGGTATAATCAACACACATACGCCACTTTCCATTATTCTTTTTGACAAGTACAACATTTGACAGCCAGGTGGAATACCGGGCTTCAGAAATAAAATTTGCCTCTAGGAGGTCTTTTACAGCTTTTTCAGCAGCCTCCGTTTTTTCTGGAGACTGCCTACGCCTACGTTGTACTACTGCCTTGGCGGCCGGATCAATGGCGAGGTGATGACAGGCGACCTCAGGGTCGAGTCCGGGCATCTCTGCAGCGCTCCAGGCGAAGAGATCAGCATTCTCGCGCAGACAGGCCTTGATCTGCTTCCTGGCCAAGTCGGGGAGGTCCTTGCCAATCTTCACTCCTTTGGTCGGGTCTGCTCCAAGGGGAACGAGTTCGAAATCACCGTCCGGAATAGGTCGGAGGGGGATTTGCTCGCTGCTGGCCGGCTCATCTTCGTCAAAACGTGCGTCGAGCGCAATGGAGTCGACCTTTGGTGGAGCCTTCTGAGCTTCTACCTCAGGAGATGCTGTGTCGGGCTCTTGCTTTGTCTTCTTGACGGGCCTAGTGCTGGGACCCACGTCGACAGTATCCCGACCCCTTGAAGCGGCGTTGAAGCACCGGCGGGCAGCAGCGAGGTCGCCCTGGATGGTGGCTACCCTCCCCCTTTTGGTATAGAACTTCATCTTTAGGTGGACAGTTGAAGGGACCGCTGTCAGTTCCGCCAGTGTCGGCCTCCCCAGGATGCAATGGTACAGGGATGGGCAGTCAATGACGAGGAAGCGGACCTTCACCTGTCTTGTAGCAGTATCTTCCCCGAATGTCACGAGGAGCTCGACATATCCCCAAGGTTTGGACGTCGAGCCGTTGAAGCCTTGAAGGTCCGAACCTATGTATGGAGACAGATGGGATTCGTCCAGTTGTAAGGTCCGGAACAGCTGGGTGTACATCACGTCGACGGAACTCCCCTCGTCGACCAGGATGCGATGCACATCAAAATTAGCCATCTTCGCCCTTATCAGCAAGGGGATGACTGCGTTCGGTGCTCCGCCGGGGAGCTCTTCCAAGTAGAATGTGATGGGTTCTGACCTGCCCCTCACCATTTCAAAAGTCACAGTTTGAGGAGGAGCTTTGTCGACCAGTTCGTCCAACTTTCTCTTGGCTGAGTTGATGGTGAGGTCGCTGAACCCGCCCCCGTTGATGACCATGGCGGAGGGGAAGTATTCCCACCTGCTGTGAGTAGTCAGGGGCTCCTGCAGGAGCTCGGGAAGTTCGAAATCCTCGGGCCTGGTTATTGCGTAGGCGGTCTGGATTGGCACCGACTCGTCAGATGGTCGGGCATCTTCTTCAGGCTCTTTTGCCTCACGGGCTTCACGACGGGGAGCGTCGTTTTTCCTGTACTGCGCAAGTCTCCCTCCTTTGATGAGGGTTTCAATAGCATCCTTCAGGTGGACGCAGTCCTCTGTCAAGTGACCATGACTCCTATGGTACTGACAGTACTTGTTTTTATCTACTCCTGGCTTGGCAGGAGCTGGTCGGGGACGCTTGACGCCACCGTCCTTGAAATCTGTGCTTGCACACTCCGCCAGAATACGCTCGCGGGAAGCCGTGAGCGGAGTGTACTCAGTAAACCTGCCCGAGGGGCCCCTTTGTTCCCGGACCTCCCGGGGTCTGTCTTCCTTCCTCTTCTCTCCGGTGCGTCGGGGAGGAGGGTCTTGTCTTGAGCTGCTTCCATGGTTGCGGGCTCTGGAGTCCCGTGCCCTGTTGGCAGCTTCTCTCTCCTCGTAATCCATATATGCTCGAGCTTTGTCGAGGAGAGCATCAAAAGTTGCAGGTGGCTCGATGCCTACAGCTTTCCTGAATTCGGTGCCGGGGAGGAGGCCCCTCTCCAGCAAATACCTCTTCATGTGGTCCGCGCAGGGGACCTGGATTGCTTCCCGGTTGAAGCGGTTGATGAATTCCCTCAAGGTCTCATCATGTCTCTGGATGATGGCCTCGAGGGCTGCCTCTGTCTTTGGGTGGCGACGAGAGGCTGTAAAGGAACTGATGAACTGGTTCTTCAAGTTCCGCCACGAGGTGATGGAGCCCGGGGCAAGTCCTTTGTACCAGTCCATGGCCGCCTTCCTGAGAGTCGTTGGAAAGAGACGGCACTTGATTGGCCCTCCGACATTGTGATAGTGGAGCATGGCTTCAAACCCGTCAATATGGTCGACTGGGTCTGCCACCCCATCGTACTCCTTTAGGTGTGGGGGCTTCTCCATGCCCGGGGGGATAGGTGCGTCCATGATTGCCTGCGACAGGGGACCGCGGGGGTCGTCCTCGTCGCTCCTTTCTGGAGAAAGAGAAAGGGTCCTGTAGTTGTGTCGGGCACGATGCTCGTGCTGGGACTCCCTTGAACGTGACGTTCGGTGGGCGAAGGTCACATGTCCGTCTCTGTTGTGCCTCCGTTCGTGCCTTGAGGCGTCGCGGACAGGCTCTGCGGCAGGGATGACGGGCTGTCTTTCGTATTGGGGCCGCCTCTGCCTTGGTGCGGGAGAGGGGCTCCTAGAGATTTCCCTGTAATGTCTCCGCGGGGGAGTAGGGTGTCGAGCTTCTTCGACCCGAGGAAGTGGAGATGGTGGCCTTTGATGTCTCCTCGGGGGGCGTCGATCATTTTCCAGTGCCCTAAGTCTTTCTCCTTGTGCGAACAGGAGATAGTTCGTCTGGTTGATGGCAGCGAACAGTGCCTGAGCAGTGGCATCTGCTCCGACAGGGGCCTGGACTTCATAGAACCGGGCAGCCTGGCGATAGGCGAGAGCTTCCGGATCGTCCTCGAGTTCTGGGGGAGTTGTCGAGGAGGACGCAGTGTTACCGTCCCTGCGGGTGGAAGGTCCAGGGGCGGTTGTCAGGGGGGCGGCATTGTGGCCGGCACCACTGGGATTGTCCAGGTGCCCATTCTTGTCCGCGGGACCGTTGTTGACGTCGAGGACGCGAGTGTGTTGCTCTTCACGAGTTGGAGAGGCCATGACAGTGAATGGATTGAGCTTTGGTCTTTGAAAACTGTTCGTTAGACGGGGAAGCTGTGTCCCACAGACGGCGCCACTGATCTGACCTGATCAGAAGGTTTGGACCGTCACGGCTGCTCCGAGCTGAAGGCTTTTTGAACGAGGAGGGGGGGGGGGGGTACCTGCAAGGCACTCCGATGCTTAAGTCAGTGGGAGTACTAGCAGATAATAGAGTTGAGGTTAGAATTGATGATTACCTGACCCTCTGGAAGCAGAGGGTATTTATAGCCCCCAGCGCTGGGCCAAGGTTCCTTCACTGGGCCGGGCGGATTTGGCCCAATGGAGGAACTGCCAGGTCCTACGTGGGTAGTGGGGATCAGCACGTGGTCCCCTCCCTGGATGTGGTGCGTGAAGTGCGGGCGGATAGAGACGCGGTCTTTACGGAGTATCGTTGGGGCAATGGTGACTGAGTCTGCCCTAGCAAGGTAGCTTGAGTCCATGTCGAGCAGTGCAGCGTGATGTCGAGCTCGGTGCCAAGACCCCGAGCTGGACAGCGAATGTCGAGCTGGAAACCAGGGCATAGAGCTGGACGGCAGTCTGTCGAGCGTGACTTCGTCGCGTGGGCTGGCACACTGGGATGTCGAGGTGGACATCAGGGTGTCGGGCATAGACGTTGTGGTCCTTAGCGAGTCCCATTGGACTGGGCCTTAGTAATGCTTTTGGGCCTGTCGGGCCCAGTCCAGAACAGGTACTAATTACTAATTTAATTATTTTATTGGAATAATAAAAGGAGTATTAAAAGGAAAAAGAAGAGAAAGAGAGTTATTTTGGAATATTCATCATACGTGCATTTGAGAAGAGGAAAAAGAAGGAGAAAACCGGAAGCGTCAGAATTCGAAGAACCTACAAGGTAAGGGGTGATTTCGATTCGTTAATTCGTATTATCGGTTTAGATATTCAATAGTATGGATCATAGTATGTTAGGGAATCCCGGTTTGGAATTCTAGGGTTCCGTAGAATTGTCCTTATTGCGTCGAATTGTAGATTGAAAACCATTAGGGTGTCAGATGATAAAAAGGAATGATGAAATAATGTTGTTTGATGTTATAATAGTGCAAAATGGATGTGTTTTGGTGTTTCTCATGTTGCAATTCATATGGGTATGTTTGGAATTGGTTTAGAATGAATAAATGTTGTCAAAAGTGCAGAATTTGACTCTGCAGGTCGTGGGAACCGGTTCCCAGTGGGGAGGAACCGGGTTCCACTGTGTGAATTTATAAAAACTGGCAAAAATGCACGTAGGAATCGGTTCCTGTATAGGTAGGAACCGGGTTCCCATACATTTTTCCAGAAGCGTGATTTTTGAACTTCGCAGGAACCGGTTCCTGCATATGTAGGAACCGGGTTCTGCTGTAACTTTTGAAAAATATTAAACTTTGAAAATTCATAACTTTCAAACCGTAAGTCCGTTTTGAGTGCCATTTTGGACGTTATTTCTTAAATTTAATGCTCTATTTTATAAAATGAAAAGATTTCCTAAAACCTGAAATTATTTTGAAAATGAGTCAAATCCCAGAATAAGTGATTATTGGCTAACGCACATGGGTGTGTATGTAGCAGTGAACCTGTGATGGATGGATGTATTAGTATTGTGTGAATGAAAGGCATGTTTATGTTGCTAATGATGGTGTGCATGATCGTTGAGATATCATGTTTTTGGTTTTGGTTCAGTTATGATAAATTGATGTATTTCATAGACTGATTTGATGTTGCATGCTAGTGATGTGCGTGCATATGCATTGTTTTGGTGAAGTTAATTCCCATTGTGTGGAATTTGACTTGTATTGCCGTTAACTGATACCCGGGTGATGATGGGTGGTTAGGATGGATTCGTGTCCGGGTGTTTATGGACGAATCGATGGTTACTGTATCCGGTTGATGATGGATCAGTGTTGGGTGACTTGGTCACGTGTTGGTACCACATGCATTGTGTCTGCATTTGTGTTTGCATGGAATTGTAACATGTTAGGATGTCTTCCAGTGTTACAATTCTTTGGTTGATTATTGATTTGTGGATAATGACTTGTATGATTGGAATTGCGTATTAAATCTGAATTTATGCTAAAATGGGTGAAATAATATGCTTGTGATATAATGTTGATTGAGAAGCTTATAATGCATGTTAATTATGAGAAATCTCACCCTTACTTTAACAATTTCAGATTAAAGTTAGCAGCTCAGGAGTTGGTGAGGATGGCTCTAGAGCTATGTTACTTTAAGTCCGCGTGTCAGTGTCGTGCTCTGATAGGTTGTAACACTAGGGAACATTTAGTTGAGGAATTAGTTATTATTCAATTGTTTCTTTGAATTTCATTGGGAATAATTATGTTTTGGTTTATTCCGTTTTGGTTATGGTATTTTTCCGCTGTGTAAGACATGGTCTTAAGTTGATTGAATTATTTGAATAATGACCCTCAGTGTAGCATGACTACTGTTTTATTGGAAGTTTTATTTATTTCATAATTGTGACATCCCTTGTTCTGTGTTAACTCTGATGGAATATGTCTTTAATCATTGATATAATTAATATTATTCGGGGTATTTTAGAAGGGGTGTTACAATAGTGGTATCAGAGTATAGTCGGTCTTGTCTTGTGTCGTTATCCCTTTTGTATGAGACTAGTGTAAGATGACACTGTCGATACTTGTGTGCTGATGAGGTTGTTTTGTAATGTTACAAGAACAATGGCCGGAAGAGGTAACGGGAGAAACGACGATGCTATTTGTTGTACCCCAAAATTTGCCCTCCCATATTCTTCAAGATTTGCCAAGTCAAGCTTCAAAACCTCCCCAAGGGTTGCACAGTCAAGGGCCTCCTAAGCAGTCAAAATTAGGGTTTTGGTTCTGATCAAGAAAATGAAGTTTCAAAGGGCCCAGTCAAGTCTCACATGCCTACAAATATGGTCAAGCATCCTCATATCAAGTTTCAAGACTTTCAGCACAAAATTGCACAGTCAAAAACCCTAATTGCACTACAGTCAACTGTAGGGGCAAAATGGTCATTTGATAGTCAAAAGTTCAAATTTTTGGTCAACATCTCATTTTGAAGCCACAAACATCATTTGATCAATGCTTGATCATGATTCTCAAAGTTTGGCTCAAAAAGTCTCAAGATGCAAAAGTTTCTATTTTTGGACAGTTGAAAAAGTCAACTGAAATTGACCAGGGCATAATTTTCACATGGATTATCCGAAAAATTCCATCCAAAGCTCATTTTGAATAGAAAGACATTTCCTACAACTCATCTTCATACTTCAAGTCCAAGAAATGCTCTCACAAAAAGTTATCAATTTCAACATTATAGGTCATTTTCAAAAGTCAACAAAAAGGGACTTTAAGTCAAAGGCCATAACTTGAGATTGGTAAATCAAAATGACATGGGACCAAAGGCATTGGTTAGAGGACTCAAAAACCTTTCCAAAATGTCCAAGAACATGAGCAAAGCTTAAAAATTGAGCAAGTTATGCATTGGAGAAGTTGGGAAATTTTTGTGAAATGGCCAAAATCATTTATCCTTGAAATCTCATTTTTGACAAAAGGGGCCCACTTTTTCCACTTGAATTAACTTGGCCATGATTCCCACGTGTCCCACCTTTTATTTCATTTTTTTTAATTAATTTTTTCATTTTTTATTGATTTTATTGGATTTAATTAAGTTTAAATCTTTTAAAATCAAGAAAAAATCAAAAAGTTTGATTAAATGAAATATTTGGCCTTAACTAGCCTTGAACTACCATTAAGTCTAGACCAAATTCGTGCAAAGAGGCAAATAAGGCAAGAATTCAAAATAAGGCAAAAAATGGAAAGTGTGATAATGGAGGTTTATGTGAAAATCCAAGGCATCAATGCAAGGCATTATTGGCCATAATTCTCTTCCTACACATTGCATAAGACATATACAATTGAGACACAACAAAAAAGACAAGGAAGCTGCGCCCTATTTCTCAAAGAAAACTCACATTTTTGCAAAAGATCTCAAATCTGAAAACCAAGTTAGAGGTGGTTTCAAGCCACGATTCTCATCTCATTAGCTTCCTCAAGCATCACTGAACGTTTTACAATCACAAACTCTCATCAAAACGCCCAGAATTGGTATAATGAAGTCAAACTGTTGCAAATAAAATTCATAATCGTGCATACTAATTCATGCGTTTTTTTACAAGTTTTAATATATGATTTACATTCTTTATGCTATTCTGAAGCTAACCCATGCGTTTGATTTGATTATTATGCATTATAGATGATTTCACCATTGCCAAGTTTTAGGTTTTGCAGAGTTTTGAATTAGGGGTTTTAAGATGAGGCAAAATTAGGGAGCCACAGTACCATGGTCATGATCAGCGCACTTGGACGAAGAAGAACCCATGCTCGCGCTCAATTTATGAGCGTCCTAGGCTTAATCGCTATTTTTCCAAAACTGGCCTAAGAGAACGCATGAAAAACCGTTGCCATGTTTTATTTGTTTTTTTCAGGAAAATAATACATGAAGAAGATGATACCGTGGCGAATGGTGATAGGCTGATTCAAAAATTCGCGCGCTAGAGCCCACTGACCATTGTTTATTTTATATTATTTGTTTGTTGTTTAAATTACAGAAAGCGCGTCTAGAACAACTGGCAAGGCATGTGTGTGTTAACGTCCAAGATCTGGGTTCGAGCCCCAGGTCTTCAGTATTCTCAATATATTTTTTCAATTGATCTTCCCATACAGGTTCCATGCTGAAGCACACGATACACTCTCAAAATCAAACCATTCACAAAGTCAGGGTGATCAAATCAAAGGTCCAGATCCAAGGCACATGGTAGTCCTGGTCAACGCTCCAGCACCTTGCCTGGAAAAGTCAAACGAACCATGCTAATGGGCCAGAATTACTTGGGCTGCACCCCTCTAGTTTGCTTTCTTTTTAACTTTTTTTATATATTCTTCTCTTTTCTTTGTTTTGATTAAATTTTTTTAAATGCTTTAATTTAATATTTTCATATAATATAAAAACACAAAAAAATCAGAAAAAGATAAAAATAATAAATATTTTATTTTAGTATTAATTTTGTAAATAAATCTCATAATTAATTTAGATTTAATTTTAGGTTGTAATTTAATTCTTTTTTCACAATAAACCAAAAATAATAAAAATGGATCTTTGACCCTTTTTACCCTTTTTTTTAATTAATTAAATATTTTATTATAAGTATCATCAACCATTAATTTTGTAAATAAATTTTATAATTAATTTAGTTTTAATTCTAGGTTTTAACTTTAATGCATTTTCATTAATAAATCAAAAACAATTAGAATTAGAATTAATTATTTGACTTTTAATTAATTTAATTTTCTTTAATGTCATAAATACAAAAAAAACATAAAAAATAAGTTTCTTTCTTTTTTATTTAACTTAATTATTTAATAATTTCATTTTAATTCCTTTAAAGGGTTCAACGCCCTCACATTCGATTATATTCTCTTTTCGCGCGTTTTACTTATTTCTTTGATGTAAATATAATGTACTTGTTCCAAAGCCCTGTAATAGTTAATTAGGCTTATATTTTCTGCATTTTATTTTAAATCGGGTCTGGATTAATTTGGCGTTGTAGACCCGCGCCTTTGTAATAGCGTAGGACATTTATCTTTTCCGCACTTTAAATTCCCGCACCTTTAACTGTTAAACAATAACATGAAAGAATGAATGCCCGAAAATAAAAATCAAAGCGTAGATCACCAATGCATGACAAGACAAACAATAAACTGAAAATGACACACAATTCACACACCACCCCTAGGGTACGCTTCACTGTTGCCTTGCCCCTCGAAAGGCGATCGTCGAGTAGAGGATGTCTTAGTAAGTCCTCATGATCCGGGAACCTGGCATGAGGGTAGCTTCTAAGGTGTCTTCCCATTGCTCTGGTGATCACCATGTCCCGAACCTCGAATTGACCCGAACACCTCCAACGGTGGTGCTACCTACCTCTCAATGGTGGGATAGCACTATCTAAAGGACACTTACACAGCTTAACTCCTTAGGGTAGGTAGATTCTCATAGATACTTGCTCTTTTCAAAAACAAACAAAATACTTTTCACACCTACACTTTCTAAAAGTTTTCAAACAAATTTTTCATACACTCTTGAGGACAGATACAAGAGTTACTTAGAGATTTTTCAAACGAAACTTTTTCAAAACCCACTCACCTTGAAAAGCAAACAAACACTTTTGAAAACACAATGAGCAAGTATCTAAGAGCCCATGGATAACCATGGATAGAAAGGGTGCTAACACCTTCCCTTTCTATAATCTACCTCCCGAACCGAGAGCAATCTCTTTAAAGGAATTTTTCTGTGCTTTTGTCCTTTCCATGTTGGAGAAAATAAAAGACGGTGGCGACTCTTGCTTCCGCGACATTTCGCGAAACCAGCTAAAAAACAGTCAGTTCCAGATCCACCGATCACAGAACTGGCGACTCTACTGGGGAAATTTCTTTTAAAGTGAGGTGTACCTTAGGACTAAGATCACTGTGTTTTCAATTGCTTTGACTTGTTTGCTTTAAATTGTGGGACTGTCTTGGGAGTTCTATAGATCCTAACCCGGATCTGGGTATACCTTCTTAGAAAGTAGCAACAAGGCTGTGAGGGAACTGTGCGGGGTATACCGACATGGTTGAAGCAGTCTGCTACGTTGATGTGGCACTTTGGTGTGTACCGGTAACCCTTGAGTCAATCAAGGAGAGTACGGGGCCTCCGCGTGGTGTCGTGAAGCATCAACAGACCTTAGGAACCTTAATTGAACCATCTTGGCCTCTTTAGGGTAGTGAGATAACTACTTTGGTGTACTCCGAAGTCGGTTGATACTCGATACTACACTCAATTGAGGGTTGTTTTCTTGGGATATTTTGATCACCAGTCAGTGGCTAAATCGAAACGATGAACAATGAAAGCAATCCAATGATATTGAGATCCTTAGAACCCGGTTACTTTGATAGGACAGGTTTGAGCCCACCAACTTCAAGAGGGTAATACCCAGACCCCATGATGGCCTAAACTCTAAGGGCTTGTCTTGTGTGACTTGTGTGCCTTACATGTTTGCCTTTGTAAATATTTGTGGTGTGTTTAATCATAGCATCATAACATCATACAGCATCATATGCATCCACTAACCATTTCAGGGGTTCGAATCTTCATCTTTGTTCTTGTTTTGTAGGACATGGAAACTATCCGCAGAAAGATAATTCAGATCAACCTTATAAGGGTCCCTCCTCAGCTTAAGGAGCTTACATCCAGGATTCCAGAGAACTCGTCATTCAGTGAAAGGCATGGTAGACTCATCAGCCTGGTCAATACCAATATTGAGGAAGAGATTGTAAAGGTCCTTTTCCAATTCTTTGACCCTCTGCATCACTGTTTTACTTTCCCGGATTATCAGCTGGTGCCTACTCTAGAAGAGTTTTCCCAGCTTCTGAAGATTCCCATTCTCAATCAACTACCCTACAACGGTACGGAAAGGGAACCAAAACTTGAAGAAGTAGCTAAAGCATTATCTCTACAACCATCTGACATCAAGGGGCATTGGGAAGCCAGAAATGGTATCAAAGGATTCTTGGAAAAGTTTCTGTTTGAGAAGGCCCAAGAGTGTTGGAATTCCCTTGACCTACAAGCCTTTGAAGAAGTTGTAGCCCTCCTTGTCTATGGGTTGGTGTTGTTCCCTAAACCAGATCAGCTTATAGATATCAGTGCTGTCAAGGTCTTCATGTCCAGGAATCCTATACCTACATTGCTGGGGGACATCCTTCACTCATGTTACACTCGAACCATGAGAAAAAGGGGTGTTCTTATGTGCTGCACTCCCCTCCTGGGAAGGTGGTTTATTTCGCACCTTCCACAATCGGTTTTGAAGAACGAGCGAGGTTTGAGGTGGTCACAACGGTTGATGACTCTTACACATGAAGATATACATTGGTGTTCTCGGTCCAGAGAGGATGTCACTATCATTGATCGTTGTGGGGAGTACCCTAATGTTCCTTTACTTGGAATCAGAGGAGGTATTACTTACAACCCGTGCCTGGCTTGGAGACAGTTTGGTTATGCTCGGAAAAATGGCCCTCATGAGATGTTAATTCCTGACATAGTTTTTGACTTCGACAATGATACGCAAGGACTTCGCCAGAAATTTATCAAAGCTTGGAGGATGCCCAGCAAAATAGACAGCAAGACCCTGGGGCACAGGAACTCCATCCCATTGGAGCCTTATCTCAAATGGGTACGAGCCCGCTCCTAGAAGCTGGTGATGCCATATCCTCATGTTCTCCCCGTGATCAAAGAGCCAGACTTGGAAGGGGAGGTGTCCTACACCATTCAACATCCTGACATGCCCACGTCCTGGGAAGAGATGCAGAAGAGTTGGATCCAGCTTAAGGAAGAACGGAATTCTCTGGAAACCAATCTACATGCCAGTGAGAAAAAGGTCCTGGAGCTCACCCGCCTACTGCACGAGGAAAGGAATCTCAATACCTATATTGCTCCGAAGAGGATGCGTAGTGTCTTTTGGGATTGATCTGTTTTGTAATGTTTGCCCATGAGGCTTTAATGTACTGAACAATTATTTCCTTAATGATAACGTGTGTTCCTTTTTGTCTACAACAAATTTGAATTTTCGAACCCTTTGAATGCATTGCATAAACACATATCATTCATCATATGCATCACAGGTACTCTTCTTTTCAGGTTGCTGACTGTTCTTCGCTGTTTATTTCAGCATCATGAACCCTGAATCATCAACCGAGGCATCTATCAAGGCTCTTCAGGCGCAGAACGCCCAATTTTAGGAGCTGATCAAGGGTCTGGCTCAGGGTCAACAAGAGTTGAAGACCATGCTTCTGAAGAAGAATAAGAAGAAGAGGAGGACTGTGCTATTTAACACTGGGCGCAGACTCGGGAACACCTTACAGATTGAGGCTGAGAGGACTACTCCATCTGTGGGGGAAGGTAGTCACCAAGAAAGAGAGATCCCTACTCCTGTGGTCTCTGATACTGAAACAGACTTCAACGACGAACAATACCCTCCTGCTGACGACCGGTACAAGCAGCTGGAGGACAGATTAAAAGCTATGGAAGTTCAGCGTGTGCCTGGACTGGATTTCGGAGACTTAGGGTTATCTACTGGGGTGGTGATTCCACACAAGTTCAAGGCACCTGCCTTTGTAAAGTATGACGGGGCTTCCTGTCCCAAGATGCACCTCCGTTCTTATGTAAGGAAGATCCAGCCTTACACAGCAGACAGGAACCTTTGGATCCACTTCTTCCAGGAGAGTCTTTCAGGGACTCACCTCGAATGGTTCTATCAGCTAGATGGAATCAACATTCGTAACTGGGAGGATCTGGCCACTGCTTTTTACAAGCAGTATCAATATAATTCCGACCTCGCTCCTACGCGTACCCAACTCCAGGGTATGTCGCTAGGGTCGGGTGAAGGTTTTAAGGAGTACGCCCAGAAATGGAGAGATCTGGCTGGCAGGGTGCAGCCACCATTGACAGACCGGGAGCTGGTGGATATGTTTTTGGGGACCCTATCTGGTCCATTTTTCAATCATCTCATTGGTAATTCCTCTGCTGGGTTTACTGATCTGATCCTGACTGGTGAAAGGATCGAGGCCGGTATAAAATCGGGGAAGATACAGAAGGTTGCCTCCTCCAATGCTGAAAAGAAACCCTTCAAAAAGGAGGCTAGTGCTGTATATAGCTCCCGGAGACCAGAGCGACCTGAGCGCCGCCAATCTGTCAGTGCGGTAATGATTGCCAAGCCTGCTGCCGCTCCTCGGTCGACCAATCCTCAAAGGGCTGAAAGACCCCGGAGAGAGTTTACCCGTTTGAGCATGACCTTATCGCAGATCCTGCCACAGTTACTATCCACCAATTTAGTGACTGTCAGAGAGGCTCCGAAGTTTCCCAATACTACATCTCCTAAGTACAATCTGAATGCTCGTTGTGCTTATCATTCTGATAGCCCGGGGCATAACACAGATGACTGTTGGACCCTAAAGAATAAGGTTCAGGACCTTATTGATGCAAAGGAGATACAGTTTGAGGCGCCCGAGAGGCCGAATGTTGTAACCGCTCCCATGCCCCAGCATGGAGTGAATGCTGTTGAGGAGGATTTGTATGTAGCTTCGGTGGATGATGTTGCTACTCCGCTGCTGACGGTCAAGAGGAACCTGTTGCTAGCCGGTTTATTTCCGGGATGTAGCAAGGGTTGCCCTCTATGTGTTGCTTCCCCTACTGGTTGTGCTTTGCTGAAGTCGGGCGTCCAGAACCTGATGGATAGTAGAGAGATTTTGTTCAGAAAAACTGCTGTTCCTGCTGCCCCTGTTGAAGAAGTGTCAATTGTTACCATCTTCAACAACCCTTCCAAGGCTCCTTTAAAGAAGCCTGTCCAAATTTTGCCGGTTCACAAGATTGCTCCCATCACCATTACTGTTCCGGGGCCCATCCCCTACAAGTCTGATAAGGCTGTCCCATGGCACTATGGGGCAGATGTTTACGTTCTGGGTGTGAAACAAGAGTTCAACATTGATGCTGGTGTCTTCAACATCACTGGGCCTGCTAAGGTCACTCGTAGTGGAAGACTGTTCTCGCCAGACATTGCTCCTCCGGTAATTCATAGGCCTTTGGTCTTCACACCTGCCAGTGTGCCTGTTTCTCCCCCTGACCAAGTATCCACCCCTGCTGCCGAGTCATCTGATACTCGGGGCAAGGGGATTGCTGCTGATGTGCCTGCCCGGACGGAGGCACCGAAGACCATTGTTGAGGCTTTCAGGCAGGAAATGGAAGAAATCCTCAAGATAATAAAGAAAAGTGATTTCAACGTTGTAGAACAGCTGGGGCACACCCCCTCTAAAATCTCCATGCTATCACTGCTGCTGTGTTCAGAGGCCCATGCCAAGGCCCTGATTGCCTTCTTAAAAACGGCCCACGTACCCCAAGAGACGTCTGCTGATCAGTTCACCGACTGTGTGGCCAACCTAACCGCTGATAATGGCCTGGGTTTCTCTGATGCCGATCTGACAGCAAAAGGGAAGAACCATAATGATGCCCTGCATGTCTCCATTGAATGCAGGGGCACTACTCTTGCTCATGTGCTGGTTGACACTGGTTCTTCATTAAACGTGCTGCCCAAGAAGGCTCTGGATAGGCTGGACTGTGAGGGTCTAGAGCTCAAACCAAGTAACATTGTTGTCCGGGCCTTTGACGGGTCCAAAAGAATGGTACATGGTGAGGTGGACATCCCAATCAGGGTTGGGTCACAGGTCTTCGATTCAAAATTCTATGTGATGGACATTCGTCCATCCTATTCTTGTTTGCTGGGTCGCCCATGGATCCACAAGGCTGGGGCTGTGACCTCCACATTGCATCAGAAGCTCAAATACCCGGTCAGGGGGAAGATTGTAACAGTGCAAGGGGAAGAGGAATACATGGTCAGCCACCTCAACTCCTTCAGGTACGTGGAAATGGATGGGGAGTTCATTGAGACCCCCTTTCAACATTTTGAGGAGGTGCCACAAACTTTGGCAGCAGCAGAAGCAGTGGTTGAAGAGGTTTCTCCTTTGAAGATGGCCTCCTTAAAGGACGCCCGGGCTGTGATCGAAAGAGGTGAATGTGAAAACTGGGGCAAGCTCCCTGATCTTACTCCTAAGACTAACAAGTTTGGGCTGGGTTTCACTACGGAGGCTCAGAAAGCTGTGCGCAAGGCGAGAATTGGAAGATCTCCTGTGCTCATCACCTACTCAGGAGTAAATGCTATTGGAGATGAAGACGAAGTGGAAGAGTCAGAGTTCGATAGCTGGATCTACCTGACGACTGAGGGAGGATTGACCAACTGGACTACTAAAGACGTTACACCCATAACTTTTGTTCCCCAGTAATGAACTTCTTTGTTTTGGATTTGTAATAAACAATAATTTGAAACTGTATGGCCCGGTGTCTTACCCGGGGCACCGTGGTCTTATTTATGAGGGCTTTTGTTTGTCACTGTCATATATCATAAATAAAAGCATTGGACGTTTTTCACATTTCAAATTTTGCGCTCCTTTTTCTTTCCTTTCTTTACATATTGCAAAACAGATGTATTTACACACACTCACTCATACAGGTTTCAATCCACTCCGGATCTCACTGGTAACGACTCTGCTACTGCCAGTTATGACTTCGAAAATCCGATCAACTTAGCCGAAGATGAAGGTGAAGATGATTGCGAAGTACCTGGCGAGCTTGCAAGACTGTTACTTCAGGAAGAGAGGGCAATTCAACCCCATGAAGAGCCAGTGGAAACAATAAACTTGGGTACTGAGGTAGACAGGAAAGAGGTAAAAATTGGTGCCAACCTAGAGCTCAGCGTGAAGCAACGGTTGACTCAAATGCTGCATGATTATATGGAGATCTTTGCCTGGTCCTATGAAGACATGCCCGGGTTGGATACTGACATTGTGGTCCATCACTTGCCCACTAAGGAAGATTGCCCTCCGGTTAAGCAAAAGGTCCGCCGTATGCGTCCAGAGATGTCTGAGAAGATTAAAGCCAAGGTTATGAAGCAGTTTGATGCCGGGTTTCTTGCAGTGACTTCTTACCCTCAGTGGGTTGCTAATGTGGTGCCGGTACCTAAGAAGGACGGTAAGGTCAGAATGTGTGTTGATTACAGGGATCTGAACAGGGCCAGCCCCAAAGATGACTTCCCTCTACCTCACATTGATGTCCTTGTTGATAATACAGCTCAGCATAAGGTGTTCTCTTTCATGGATGGTTTCTCAGGTTACAATCAGATCAAGATGGCTCCTGAAGACATGGAAAAAACTACATTTGTTACTCAGTGGGGCACCTTCTGCTACAAGGTCATGCCTTTTGGACTAAAGAACGTCGGGGCAACCTACCAACGTGCCATGGTTGCTTTATTTCATGATATGATCCATCATGAGATAGAAGTGTACGTTGACGACATGATCGCAAGGTCCCAAACTGAGGAAGAACACCTTGATCATCTGCAGAAACTGTTTGACCGTCTGAAATTGTACAAGTTGAGGTTGAACCCGAACAAGTGCACCTTCGGGGTAAGGTCTGGGAAGTTGCTAGGCTTCGTTGTAAGTGACAAGGGAATTCAAGTGGACCCTGCCAAGGTTAAAGCTATTCAAGAGATGTCAGTTCCCAGAACAGAGAAGGAAGTCAGAGGCTTTTTAGGACGCCTGAATTACATTGCTCGATTCATCTCACACCTAACTGCTACCTGTGAGCCAATCTTCAAGCTGTTGAAGAAAGATCAAGTAGTACGTTGGAATGATGAATGTCAGGCTGCTTTTGACAGAATCAAAGAGTATCTCCAAGAACCACCTATCCTTATGCCGCCGGTTGAAGGGAGACCTCTGATACTTTACCTGACAGTACTTGATAACTCAATGGGGTGTGTGCTGGGACAGCATGACGAGTCCGGCCGAAAAGAGCATGCCATTTATTACCTTAGCAAAAAGTTTACCGACTGTGAGACTCGATACTCACTGCTTGAGAAAACTTGCTGCGCTTTGGTATGGGCTGCTCGCCGGCTGAGACAGTATATGCTGACTCACACTACCTTGTTGATCTCAAAGATGGATCCTATAAAGTACATATTCGAAAAGCCTGCTCTGTCTGGGAGAATTGCAAGATGGCAAATGATCTTGACGGAATACGACATTCAATACACAACCCAGAAAGCCATCAAGGGAAGTGTATTGGCAGACCACTTGGCACATCAGGCCGTAGATGACTATCAGTCAATGAACTTCGAGTTTCCGGATGAAAGCATCATGATAGTGACTGATTGTGAAGTACCTGGACCGGATGAAGGACCTGAGGAAGGATCCCGATGGGCTATGCACTTTGATGGAGCCTCCAATGCTTTGGGTAATGGTATCGGCGCTGTGATCATATCCCCTCAAGGCACTCATACTCCACTCACTGCCCGGCTATGTTTCAACTGCACCAACAACATGGCGGAGTATGAGGCGTGCATCATGGGACTCAAAGCTGCAATTGACTTAAGGATCAAGTTTCTGAGTGTCTTCGGAGATTCCGCTCTCGTGATCAACCAGATCAAAGGCGAGTGGGATACGAAACACCCGAATCTTATTCCTTACAAAGAATGTGTGTTGACAATGATCCCCCACATCACAAAGATAACCTTTGAACATTTCCCAAGAGAGGAGAATCAGTTAGCGGACGCGTTAGCTACGATGTCTTCTATGTTCAAAGTCAAGTGGGATAATGAGGCTCCCCGGATCATCATCTGGAAACTGGACGAACCGGCATACTGTTGTGATCTCGAGACTGAGTTGGTGACTGAGAAGCCTTGGTACCATGAGGTGCAGAGATATCTGGAAACTCAGGAATACCCTGAAGGTGCCTCTATCAATGATAAGAAATTCCTGAGAAGGTTCGCGGCAAAGTTCTTCCTCAGCAATGGCATCTTGTACAAGCGAAACCATGATTCAACCTTACTGCGTTGTGTGGATAAGACTGAAGCAGAAAGGATCATGGAAGAGCTGCATGAAGGGACCTTTGGTACACATTCCAGTGGGCACACTATGGCGAAGAAGATCCTTCGGGCAGGATATTACTGGTCCACAATGGAAGCTGACTGCTACCCACATTCCAGGACATGCCATAAGTGTCAGATTTATGCAGACAAGGTGCATGTTCCTCCAGTTCCCCTGAATGTTCTGACCGCACCTTGGCCTTTTGCAATGTGGGGCATTGACATGATTGGTGAGATCAGACCTACGGCATCTAACGGGCATCGCTTCATCCTTGTAGCGATTGATTACTTTACAAAATGGGTCGAAGCAGCATCCTATGCTACGGTAACCAAGACTGTTATGGCACGGTTCATTCGGCATAACCTGATCTGTCGATACGGCGTCCCTGAGAGAATTATTACAGATAACGGTACCAATCTGAATAACAAGATGATCACTGAGCTCTGCGAGCAGTTCAAGATACAGCACCACAATTCTTCTCCTTACAGACCGAAGATGAATGGGGCTGTAGAAGCAGCGAATAAAAATATCAAGAAAATCGTGCAAAAGATGACAATGACTTATAAAGATTGGCACAAAATGTTACCATTCGCTCTACATGGGTACCGTACCTCGGCTAGGACGTCAACCGGGGCAACTCCTTTCTCTTTGGTTTATGGTATGGAGGCAGTCTTACCGATCGAAGTGCAAATACCATCTCTCCGGATAATGAAGGATGCAAATCTGAACGAGGATGATTGGATTCAGACACGACTTGATCAGCTCAACCTTATTGATGAAAAGAGACTTGCTGCTATCTGCCATGGTCAGACGTACCAGAAACGGATGATCAGGGTTTTTAACAAAAAGGTCAGACCACAGGAATATCAAGTTGGGGATTTGGTAATCAAGCGAATCATCCTTCCTCAGAGTGATCCAAGGGGCAAATGGACCCCTACGTACGAAGGTCCATTTGTGGTTAAACATGTGTTCTCAGGAGGAGCCATGATTCTAACCAACATGGATGGTGACGACCTTCCTCACCCCGCCAATGTAGACATAGTAAAAAGATACTACGCATAAAAAGACCCGCTAGGCTGACATGCCTAGGCAAAAATTAGGGCTTCCCGTCGAACCAAAAGGGTTCGGGCAAAATGAAGGGATGAAATGAAAAAAATCTGTACACCCGGCAAGTCGAAAACCTGAAAAGGCGGCTTGGGCAAAAATGGGTATCCCGGTGGACTGAAAACCCGAAAGGGCGGTCCAGGCAAAAATTAGGGATAAAAGCGTAATACTATGTCTCATTGATCACTTTGCATCCAGAATCTGGTATCTACATCAAGTTTAGACGGTATCGATCAGTCAGCTTCATCTTCGTTTAGGTCATCAGGTGATGAGATGCTCGGAGATATAACGGCAATAGCAGAGTTGAAACCCAGTGGGATCATTCATATTTCACACAGCTGTTTTATTTTCTTTTGTACAAAACTTGTATAAATTCTTTGTTCGGCGGCGTTCTCTTACTAGGACGTCAGCCTCTTGTACACAAAAACGCCTATTTTCGGGCTATTCAAAAATCAATACAAATATACTTTTCAGTTAAACGTGCCAATTGTTTTTCTTTTTCTGTTTTGTTTTGCGAAGAACGTCCAAGGTTCAATTTGTGATATATGCATTGACAATAATTTGCTAGCTCATAAATATTTACATACGAAACAAAGGATTAATTACAGGTAACATTAGAAACAGGGGCAATAAAGAGTTGTCTAAGCAATCTAATTGTCCTATCCTCCAAGGTACCAGGGTAGGTTCAGCTAAAGAACATAACCAGATATCCTAATTCCCCAGAGAGTGAGCCAGCAAACCAGTGCACTCTTCTCCAAACAAAATTATCAAACTTAAGGAAGTTGGGTGTCCTCCAGCAGATCTCAACATTCCCCAGCAGCAATATACAAGTGTCCCCGGCAGTCTTGGTCTAAAGATGGTTCCCCGGCGGTATATCAAACCTTCAGCGGAGTTACCCCCAATACAATTCAAAGCTTCCCCAGGAGAGTCCAATCCAGTTTCACCAAGAAAGTTGGAATCCATCTCCCCAAGCAGTAAGCTTATCCCCAGTAGATTCTGGAAGCTTATCCCCTACAGAGCACGAACGCGTCTCCCGGCTTTATTCAAAGGTTATGCTCCACCAGAGCTTATAACTGGGTTATCCTCAGCCAGAAGCCACGGAAAGGTCGTCGTCAACACAGTTCTTTCTTATCCCCATCGAAGTCTATCAACACTTCCAACACAACAAGGGTATCCCCAGCAAGTTACAAAGTACCTCTCTCCCCACAGAGTATTGCTTCCCAGCAAGATCGTCAGGGTACCTTTCTCCCCGCAGAGTTATCTATTCGCCAAGTTTATTCCCCAACAGAGTTATCTTCTCCAACCGGTATTCTTGCAACTATCATCCCCAGCGGAAGTAAAAGCTTATTCTTCAACATCAGCCCAGGAGTGACTTCCCGGCACCCGTCAAGGATTTACTTTCCTAGACGAAAAATACATTCATAAACATCACATACATCATTATAGCATGCATATACGCATCATATCTTACAAATCTCATTTATGTTGAGAACATCATTGTTTGGTTCATATCATGCATTGCATATGACTGACCTTTACCTTTCAGGAAAGATTCAGTTAAATTCTCAATCAGATTTCAAGACCTAGACCGGTTCAGTTAATCAACTCCAAAGATTTCTTATCCAGTCCAAGGCCTTCTCTAGTCCAGCTAAATCGACCCCAAACAGATTTTTCTGATGAAGACTCAGTAGAAGTTATCAGGTTTTTTCTCAAACGCCCGCTTTTGAGATTATAATTTCCTTTGGTTCTCTCCCGACGTTGTGGAGATGATAATTCCATTTCAGGTTTTTCTCAAACGCCCGCTTTTGAGATTATAATTTCCTTTGGTTCTCTCCCGACGTTGTGGAGATGATAATTCCATTTCAGGTTTTTCTCAAACGTCCGCTTTTGAGATTATAATTTCCTTTGGTTCTCTCCCGACGTTGTGGAGATGATAATTCCATTTTAGGTTTTTCTCAAACGCCCGCTTTTGAGATTATAATTTCCTTTGGTTCTCTCCCGACGTTGTGGAGGTGATAATTCCATTTTAGGTTTTTCTCAAACGCCCGCTTTTGAGATTATAATTGCCTATGGTTCTCTTCCCGATCCTGCGAAGATGGTAATTCCCACCAAGATTTTCTCAACGAGCGTTGTTGAAGTTAAAGTCACCCAAGGTTCGCTTACCATTCATGCTAAGGTAGTAACCATCCCTGGTTCATTCATCATCTTGTGAAGCTCCAGACTCATCTCCTGTAACCAGTCAGGACATATCTATACCAAGCATCTGAAAACCAGTTCTTGCAACGTGTCAGGTACTCCTTTTTCTTTTGCAGGTATGCAGGTTCTCGCTAAGGAATCTCTTATGCGATCAACATCCCGATGGCATCTATAAGCCCATCATCCTATCCATCAATCTCCAAATTGCATCTATAAGCCCATTCCCATCATCACACTGCTACTATGTGAGCGCAAATTTCTGGGCACTCTAGTGTTCAATCATCTTCTACCCTCGGATTACGAAAGGCACGTCAGCCAATCTGCATCCTCAGGTCTAAGAAGATTGAACAGGGGCAACTGTTGTACCCCAAAATTTTCCCTCCCATATTCTTCAAGATTTGCCAAGTCAAGCTTCAAAACCTCCCCAAGGGTTGCACAGTCAAGGGCCTCCTAAGCAGTCAAAATTAGGGTTTTGGTTCTGATCAAGAAAATGAAGTTTCAAAGGGCCCAGTCAAGTCTCACATGCCTACAAATATGGTCAAGCATCCTCATATCAAGTTTCAAGACTTTCAGCACAAAATTGCACAGTCAAAAACCCTAATTGCACTACAGTCAACTGTAGGGGCAAAATGGTCATTTGACAGTCAAAAGTTCAAATTTTTGGTCAACATCTCATTTTGAAGCCACAAACATCATTTGATCAATGCTTGATCATGATTCTCAAAGTTTGGCTCAAAAAGTCTCAAGATGCAAAAGTTTCTATTTTTGGACAGCTGAAAAAGTCAACTGAAATTGACCAGGGCATAACTTTCACATGGATTATCAGAAAAATTCCATCCAAAGCTCATTTTGAAGAGAAAGACATTTTCTACAACTCATCTTCATACTTCAAGTCCAAGAAATGCTCTCACAAAAAGTTATCAATTTCAACATTATAGGTCATTTTCAAAAGTCAACAAAAAGGGACTTTAAGTCAAAGGCCATAACTTGAGATTGGTAAATCAAAATGACATGGGACCAAAGGCATTGGTTAGAGGACTCAAAAACCTTTCCAAAATGTCCAAGAACATGAGCAAAGCTTAAAAATTGAGCAAGTTATGCATTGGAGAAGTTGGGAAATTTTTGTGAAATGGCCAAAATCATTTATCCTTGAAATCTCATTTTTGACAAAAGGGGCCCACTTTTTCCACTTGAATTAACTTGGCCATGCTTCCCACGTGTCCCACCTTTTATTTCATTTTTTTAATTAATTTTTTCATTTTTTATTGATTTTATTGGATTTAATTAAGTTTAAATCTTTTAAAATCAAGAAAAAATCAAAAAGTTTGATTAAATGAAATATTTGGCCTTAACTAGCCTTGAACTACCATTAAGTCTAGACCAAATTCGTGCAAAGAGGCAAATAAGGCAAGAATTCAAAATAAGGCAAAAAATGGAAAGTGTGATAATGGAGGTTTATGTGAAAATCCAAGGCATCAATGCAAGGCATTATTGGTCATAATTCTCTTCCTACACATTGCATAAGACATATACAATTGAGACACAACAAAAAAGACAAGGAAGCTGCGCCCTATTTCTCAAAGAAAACTCACATTTTTGCAAAAGATCTCAAATCTGAAAACCAAGTTAGAGGTGGTTTCAAGCCACGATTCTCATCTCATTAGCTTCCTCAAGCATCACTGAACGTTTTACAATCACAAACTCTCATCAAAACGCCCAGAATTGGTATAATGAAGTCAAACTGTTGCAAATAAAATTCATAATCGTGCATACTAATTCATGCGTTTTTTACAAGTTTTAATATATGATTTACATTCTTTATGCTATTCTGAAGCTAACCCATGCGTTTGATTTGATTATTATGCATTATAGACGATTTCACCATTGCCAAGTTTTAGGTTTTGCAGAGTTTTGAATTAGGGGTTTTAAGATGAGGCAAAATTAGGGAGCCACAGTACCATGGTCATGATCAGCGCACTTGGACGAAGAAGAACCCATGCTCGCGCTCAATTTATGAGCGTCCTAGGCTTAATCACTATTTTTCCAAAACTGGCCTAAGAGAACGCATGAAAAACCGTTGCCATGTTTTATTTGTTTTTTTCAGGAAAATAATACATGAAGAAGATGATACCGTGGCGAATGGTGATAGGCTGATTCAAAAATTCGCGCGCTAGAGCCCACTGACCATTGTTTATTTTATATTATTTGTTTGTTGTTTAAATTACAGAAAGCGCGTCTAGAACAACTGGCAAGGCATGTGTGTGTTAACGTCCAAGACCTGGGTTCGAGCCCCAGGTCTTCAGTATTCTCAATATATTTTTTCAATTGATCTTCCCATACAGGTTCCATGCTGAAGCACACGATACACTCTCAAAATCAAACCATTCACAAAGTCAGGGTGATCAAATCAAAGGTCCAGATCCAAGGCACATGGTAGTCCTGGTCAACGCTCCAGCACCTTGCCTGGAAAAGTCAAACGAACCATGCTAATGGGCCAGAATTACTTGGGCTGCACCCTTCTAGTTTGCTTTCTTTTTAACTTTTTTTATATATTCTTCTCTTTTCTTTGTTTTGATTAAATTTTTTTAAATGCTTTAATTTAATATTTTCATATAATATAAAAACACAAAAAAATCAGAAAAAGATAAAAATAATAAATATTTTATTTTAGTATTAATTTTGTAAATAAATCCCATAATTAATTTAGATTTAATTTTAGGTTGTAATTTAATTCTTTTTTCACAATAAACCAAAAATAATAAAAATGGATCTTTGACCCTTTTTACCCTTTTTTTTAATTAATTAAATATTTTATTATAAGTATCATCAACCATTAATTTTGTAAATAAATTTTATAATTAATTTAGTTTTAATTCTAGGTTTTAACTTTAATGCATTTTCATTAATAAATCAAAAACAATTAGAATTAGAATTAATTATTTGACTTTTAATTAATTTAATTTTCTTTAATGTCATAAATACAAAAAAACATAAAAAATAAGTTTCTTTCTTTTTTATTTAACTTAATTATTTAATAATTTCATTTTAATTCCTTTAAAGGGTTCAACGCCCTCGCATTCGATTATATTCTCTTTTCGCGCGTTTTACTTATTTCTTTGATGTAAATATAATGTACTTGTTCCAAAGCCCTGTAATAGTTAATTAGGCTTATATTTTCTGCATTTTATTTTAAATCGGGTCTGGATTAATTTGGCGTTGTAGACCCGCGCCTTTGTAATAGCGTAGGACATTTATCTTTTCCGCACTTTAAATTCCCGCACCTTTAACTGTTAAACAATAACATGAAAGAATGAATGCCCGAAAATAAAAATCAAAGCGTAGATCACCAATGCATGACAAGACAAACAATAAACTGAAAATGACACACAATTCACACACCACCCCTAGGGTACGCTTCACTGTTGCCTTGCCCCTCGAAAGGTGATCGTCGAGTAGAGGATGTCTTAGTAAGTCCTCATGATCCGGGAACCTGGCATGAGGGTAGCTTCTAAGGTGTCTTCCCATTGCTCTGGTGATCACCATGTCCCGAACCTCAAATTGACCCGAACACCTCCAACGGTGGTGCTACCTACCTCTCAATGGTGGGATAGCACTATCTAAAGGACACTTACACAGCTTAACTCCTTAGGGTAGGTAGATTCTCATAGATACTTGCTCTTTTCAAAAACAAACAAAATACTTTTCACACCTACACTTTCTAAAAGTTTTCAAACAAATTTTTCATACACTCTTGAGGACAGATATAAGAGTTACTTAGAGATTTTTCAAACGAAACTTTTTCAAAACCCACTCACCTTGAAAAGCAAACAAACACTTTTGAAAACACAATGAGCAAGTATCTAAGAGCCCATGGATAACCATGGATAGAAAGGGTGCTAACACCTTCCCTTTCTATAATCTACCTCCCGAACCGAGAGCAATCTCTTTAAAGGAATTTTTCTGTGCTTTTGTCCTTTCCATGTTGGAGAAAATAAAAGACGGTGGCGACTCTTGCTTCCGCGACATTTCGCGAAACCAGCTAAAAAACAGTCAGTTCCAGATCCACCGATCACACTATTGCTGAAGCATTGGGAATGTTGGCTGGAGTACTCGGAGGGAACCAACAGGGAGCTGTGATTGGTGCTGACCGACAATTGGGGAATTTTCAAAGGAATAATCCTTCGTTGTTCAAGGGTGCACATGATCCCGAAGGTGCTCAGAAGTGGTTGAAGGAGATCGAGAGGATCTTCAGAGTAATTGACTGTGCTGAAGGGCTGAAGGTGAGATACGGAACTCACATGTTAGCAGAGGAAGCTGATGACTGGTGGGTTGCTACCAGAACTGAAATCGAAGAAGATGGTATTGCATTGACTTGAGCTGTGTTCAGGAGGGATTTTCTGAGGAGGTACTTTCCTGAGGACATCAGAGACAAGAAGGAGATTGAGTTTCTGGAACTCAAGCAGGGTAACAAGACTGTCGGTGAGTATTCTTCGAAGTTTACTGAGTTAGCGAAGTATTATGCTCATTATACTAACGATGCAGATGGAGAATTTTCCAAATGTATCAAGTTTGAGAATGGTCTTCGTGATGAGATTAAGCAGGGTATTCGGTATCAGCGTATCCAAAGATTTCCTGATCTGGTTGACTGTAGTAGGATTTTAGAGGAGGATCTTGCTAGCACTAAGTCAAATGCTCGAGGGTATATTGATAGGAAGGGTAAGCAACAGATGAACCTAGCTGTGAAAGATGGTGCTGTGGTATTTATGTTGTATTCTGCAATAGAAGCGGAGGGAAAAGCAAAGAGTGATGGATTGCCAGTGGTGAATGAATTTCCAGAGGTGTTTCCGGAAGACGTTAGTGAATTGCCACCTGAGAGGGAGGTAGAATTTACTATAGATTTGAGTCCTGGAACTAGTCCGGTGTCGATGGCGCCTTACCGTATGTCGACATCTGAATTAGAGGAGATAAAGAAACAGTTAGAGGAGTTACTTGAGAAGAAGTTTATTCGTCCGAGTGTTTCGCCGTGGGGTGCTCCGGTGTTGTTGGTTAAGAAGAAAGAAGGTTCAATGAGATTATGTGTTGATTACAGACAGCTGAATAAAGTTACAATCAAGAATCGGTATCCTTTGCCGAGGATCGATGATTTGATGGATCAACTAGTTGGAGCTTGTGTATTTAGTAAGATTGATCTGAGATCTGGATATCATCAGATTCGTGTGAAGTCGGAAGATATTCAGAAAACTGCATTTAGAATGAGGTATGGACATTACGAGTATTCTGTTATGCCGTTTGGAGTTACTAATGCACCTGGTGTTTTCATGGAGTATATGAACAGGATATTTCATCAGTATCTTGATAAGTTTGTGGTGGTGTTCATTGATGATATTCTAATTTATTCGAAGAGCGATAAAGATCATGCAGAACATCTCAGAGTTGTGTTGGAATTGTTGAAAGAGAAGAAGCTTTATGCGAAGTTGTCCAAATGTGAATTTTGGTTGAGTGAAGTAAGTTTTCTTGGCCATGTAATTTCCAAGAATGGAATTGTTGTGGATCCTACGAAGGTAGAAGCAGCATCTCAGTGGGAAGCGCCGAAGAATGCTTCTGAGATCCGTAGTTTTCTGGGTCTTGCAGGTTATTACAGGAAGTTTATAGAAGGATTTTCCAAATTAGCGTTACCGTTGACTAAGTTGACCAGGAAGGGTCAGATGTTTGTTTGGGATGTTGAATGTGAGAAAGGATTTCAAGAGCTGAAGAGGAGGTTGACAAGTGCTTCGATCTTGATTTTTCCAAATCCGACTAAGTCTTTTGTTGTGTATTGTGACGCATCATTAATGGGATTAGGTGGTGTGTTGATGCAAGATAAGAAGGTGGTGGCTTATGCTTCGAGACAATTGAAAGTACATGAAAGGAATTATCCGACTCGTGATTTGGATTTGGCAGCTGTTGTGTTTGTTTTGAAGTTGTGGAGGCATTATTTATATGGTTCTCGGTTTGAGGTGTTCAGTGATCACAAAAGTCTGAGGTATCTCTTTGATCAGAAAGAGTTGAATATGAGGCAGAGGAGATGGTTAGAATTTCTAAAGGATTATGATTTCGGTTTGAATTACCATCCTGGTAAGGCAAACGTTGTTGCGGATGCCTTGAGTAGGAAGTCCTTGCATATGTCGATGTTAATGGTCCGTGAGTTAGATTTGGTTGAGCAGTTCAGAGATTTAAGTTTGGTATGTGAAACTACTCCGAATAGTGTGAAATTGGGTATGTTGAAACTGACTAGTGGTATTCTGGAAGAAATTCGGAATGGACAGCAGTCCGATGTTGGGTTAGTTGATAAATTTACATTGATCAACCAAGGTCAAGGAGGCGAGTTCCGGATTGATGAGAATGGTGTTATGAGATTTGGTAATAGGGTGTGTGTTCCGGATGTTGCAGAAATTAGGAAGAGTATTTTGGAAGAAGGACATCGTACTGGATTGAGTATTCATCCTGGTGCCACTAAAATGTACCATGGTTTGAAGAAGTTGTTTTGGTGGCCGGGAATGAAAAAGGAAATTGCTGAGTTTGTGTATGCTTGTTTGGTTTGTCAGAAGTCGAAGATTGAGCATCAGAAACCGTCAGGATTGATGGAACCGTTGTTTGTTCCGGAATGGAAATGGGATGGAATCTCTATGGATTTTGTGTCTGGTTTGCCAAGGAAATAGAAGAATTGTGATTCTATCTGGGTTATTGTTGATCGGTTGACGAAATCTGCTCACTTTATTCTGATAAGAATGGATTATCCGATGGAAAGGTTGGCAGAATTGTATGTTGAGAAGATTGTGAGTTTGCACGGTATTCCTTCTAGTATTGTGTCGGATCGAGATCCGAGGTTTACATATAAATTCTGGGCGGGATTGCAAGAAGCTTTGGGTACTAAGTTGCGTTTGAGTTCCGCTTATCATCCACAGACAGATGGTCAGACGGAGAGAACGATTCAGTCGTTGGAAGATTTGTTAAGAGCTTGTGTGTTGGAGAAAGGTGGAGCTTGGGATAGTTATCTACCATTGATTGAGTTTACCTACAACAATAGTTTTCATTCGAGCATTGGTATGGCTCCGTTTGAGGCATTGTATGGTAGGAGGTGTCGGACACTGTTGTGTTGGTATGAATCTGGAGAGAGTGTTGTGATTGGACCGGAAATTGTCCAACAGACTTCGGAGAAGATTAAGATGATTCAGGAGAAGATGAGGACTTCTCAGAGTCGTCAGAAAAGTTATCACGATAAGAGGAGGAAAGATCTTGAGTTTAGCAAAGGAGAACATGTTTTTATGCGAGTTACTCCGATGACTGGTATTGGTCGAGCTTTGAAGTTAAAGAAGTTGACTCCATGTTTTATTGGTCCATTTCAGATTACCAAGAGAGTTGGGAAAGTTGCTTATCAGATTGCTTTGCCGCCGTCACTTGCAAATTTGCATGATGTTTTTCATGTATCTCAGCTAAGGAAGTACATTGTTGATCCGTCTCATGAGATTCGGGTAGACGATATACAGGTACGAGAGAATTTGACTGTGGAAGCGGTACCTGCGAGAATTGAGGATCGGAAGTTGAAACAGTTGTGAGGCAAGGAGATCGCGTTGGTAAGAGTGGCTTGGGGAGGACCAGCAGATGGAAATGTCACTTGGGAGCTGGAGAGCCAGATGAAGGACTCGTATCCCGAACTGTTCGTCTAAGGTATGTTTTCGAGGACGAAAACTCTTTTAGTTGGGGAGAGTTGTGACACCCCAAATAATCTGATTATTAAATAATTAGAATTTTTAATTATTAATTTAATTGGAAATTTAATTATTGGTATTTTTGGATTATTGGAATTAATTTAATTAATTAAAGGAAAGAGGTATTGGTGGTGTGAAGAGTGATTAGAGGGTGTGAGGGGTAAAATACTCTACTCTTACTAATTACTAATTTAATTATTTTATTGGAATAATAAAAGGAGTATTAAAAGGAAAAAGAAGAGAAAGAGAGTTATTTTTTAATATTCATCATACGTGCATTTGAGAAGAGGAAAAAGAAGGAGAAAACCGGAAGCGTCAGAATTCGAAGAACCCACAAGGTAAGGGGTGATTTCGATTAGTTAATTTGTATTATCGGTTTAGATATTCAATAGTATGGATCATAGTATGTTAGGGAATCCCGGTTTGGAATTCTAGGGTTCCGTAGAATTGTCCCTATTGCGTCGAATTGTAGGTTGAAAACCATTAGGGTGTCAGATGATAAAAAGGAATGATGAAATAATGTTGTTTGATGTTATAATAGTGCAAAATGGATGTATTTTGGTGTTTCTCATGTTGCAATTCATATGGATGTGTTTGGAATTGGTTTAGAATGAATAAATGTTGTCAAAAGTGCAGAATTTGACTCTGCAGGTCGTGGGAACCGATTCCCAGTGGGGAGGAACCGGGTTCCACTGTGTGAATTTATAAAAACTGGCAAAAATGCATGTAGGAACCGGTTCCTGTATAGGTAGGAACCGGGTTCCCATACATTTTTCCAGAAGTGTGATTTTTGAACTTCGCAGGAACCGGTTCCTGCATATGTAGGAACCGGGTTCTGCTGTAACTTTTGAAAAATATTAAACTTTGAAAATTCATAACTTTCAAATTGTAAGTCCGTTTCGAGTGCCGTTTTGGACGTTATTTCTTAAATTTAATGCTCTATTTTATAAAATGAAAAGATTTCCTAAAACCTGAAATTATTTTGAAAATGAGTCAAATCCCGGAATAAGTGATTATTGGCTAACGCACATGGGTGTGTATGTAGCAGTGAACCTGTGATGGATGGATGTATTAGTATTGTGTGAATGAAATGCATGTTTATGTTGCTAATGATGGTGTGCATGATCGTTGAGATATCATGTTTTTGGTTTTGGTTCAGTTATGATAAATTGATGTATTTCATAGACTGATTTGATGTTGCATGCTAGTGATGTGCGTGCATATGCATTGTTTTGGTGAAGTTAATTCCCATTGTGTGGAATTTGACTTGTATTGCCGTTAACCGATACCCTGGTGATGATGGGTGGTTAGGATGGATTTGTGTCCGGGTGTTTATGGACGAATCGATGGTTGCTGTATCCAGTTGATGATGGATCAGTGTTGGGTGACTTGGTCACGTGTTGGTACCACATGCATTGTGTCTGCATTTGTGTTTGCATGGAATTGTAACATGTTAGGATGTCTTCCAGTGTTACAATTCTTTGGTTGATTATTAATTTGTGCATAATGACTTGTATGATTGGAACTGCGTGTTGAATCTGAATTTATGCTAAAATGGGTGAAATAATATGCTTGTGATATAATGTTGATTGAGAAGCTTATAATGCATGTTAATTATGAGAAATCTCACCCTTACTTTAACAATTTCAGATTAAAGTTAGCAGCTCAGGAGTTGGTGAGGATGGCTCTAGAGCTATGTTACTTTAAGTCCGCGTGTCAGTGTCGTGCTCTGATAGGTTGTAACACTGGGGAACGTTTAGTTGAGGAATTAGTTATTATTCAATTGTTTCTTTGAATTTCATTGGGAATAATTATGTTTTTGGTTTATTCCATTTTGGTTATGGTATTTTTCCGCTGTGTAAGACATGGTCTTAAGTTGATTGAATTATTTGAATAATGACCCTCAGTGTAGCATGACTACTGTTTTATTGGAAGTTTTATTTATTTCATAATTGTGACATCCCTTGTTCCGTGTTAACTCTGATGGAATATGTCTTTAATCATTGATATAATTAATATTATTCGGGGTATTTTAGAAGGGGTGTTACACCATACACCCTTCACTGCCCAACTTTGCTTCAGTTGTACCAACAACATGGCTGAATATGAAGCTTGCATCTTTGGTCTCAAGGCTGCAATAGACTTGGGAATCAAATCTTTGGTCGTATTTGGGGATTCGGATTTGGTTCTCAGTCAAGTCAAAGGAGATTGGGATACCAAACATCCTAATCTTATCCCATACAAAGAACATGTCTTAACATTGTTACCTCATTTCAAGCAGATCACCTTCGAGCATTTCCCGCGAGAAGAAAATCAGCTAGCAGATGCTCTGGCTACAATGTCTTCCATGTTTAAACTCAACTGGGATAACAAGGCTCCCCAAATTACCATCGAGCGAATGGACGAACCTGCGCACTGTCATGAGATTAATACCGAAGAAGTAGTGGAACAACCCTAGTTTCATGAAATCAAAAGGTATCTCCAGACTAGAGAATACCCTGAAGGAGCTTCCGTCAATGACAAAAAGTTCTTAAGGAGATTTGCTGCCAAGTTCTTCCTAAGCAATGGCATTCTTTATAAGCGCAGCCATGATTGTGTTTTACTTTGTTAGGTGGACAAAGCTGAAGCAGAGTTGATCATGACTGAGATACACAGTGGCACATTTGGCACCCACTTAAGCGGACATACGATGGCTAAGAAGATTCTAAGGGCAGGCTACTACTGGTCTACCATGGAAGCTGATTGTCATCAATATTCCCGTACCTGCCACAAATGCCAAGTCTATGCTGACAAGGTACATATTCCTCCTGTTCCTCTCAACATTCTGACAACTCCTTGGCCATTCGCAATGTGGTGCATTGAAATGATTGGATAGATCAATCCTACGGCATCCAATGGTCATCGCTTCATCTTGGTCGCTATTGATTATTTTACCAAGTGGGTTGAAGCAGCCTCCTTTGCCTCTGTTACAAAGAATGAGGTTGCCCGCTTCATCAAGCAGAACCTCATATGCCGGTATGGTGTCCCCAACAAGATCATCACAGACAACGGTACAAATTTGAACAACACTATGATCACCGCCCTGTGCGAGCAGTTCAAGATTTATCATCACAATTCATCTCCCTATCGTCCGAAGATGAACGGTGTTGTTGAAGCCGCGAACAAAAATATCAAGAAGATCATTCAAAAGATGACAGTCACCTACAAGGACTGGCATGAGATGTTACCGTTTTCTCTGCATGGATATCGTACCATGGCACGTACTTCAATAGGGGCAACCCCATTCTCTTTGGTGTATGGCATGGAAGCTGTTCTACCCATGGAAGTTCAGATTCCGTCCTTAAGGATTATAAAGGATGCTGGTTTGAGTGAAGACGATTGGATTCAGACCCGGCTTGATCAACTTAATCTGATCGACGAGAAGCGACTTACTGTTGTTTGTCATGGTCATACGTATCAAAAACAGATGATCAAGGCTTTCAACAAGAAAGTCAGACGTCAAGTATATCAAGTCGGAGATCTCGTAATCAAGCGGATCATCTTACTGCAAAGTGATCCCAGGGGCAAGTGGACTCCTACTTACGAAGGACCATTTGTGATCAAGAGCATCTTTTCTGGCGGGGCAATGATTCTAACCACCATGGACGGCGACGACTTGCCGCACCCTGCGAATGTAGACATAGTCAAAAGATACTACGTATAAAACGACCCGGCAAGTTGAAAAACCCGAAAGGGTGACTTGGGCAAAAATGGGCATCCTGGTGAATCGAAAACCCGAAAGGGCGGTTCAGGCAAAAATTAGGGATAAAACAAAAAAAATTGTACACCCGGCAAGTTGAAAACCCGAAAGCGCGACTTGGGCAAAAAAGGGTTTCCCGGTGGATCGAAAACCCGAAAGGGCGGTCCAGGCAAAAGTTAGGGAATTAAAGCGTATGACTATGTCTCGTCGGATCACTTTAAGAACAATCTCTTCACCAACAAGCTCCAAGCTTCTGATCAATCCAGTCATCGGCGGACGAAGCAGCAAATGGACAATATATTCAGAGTTGTGAAGGCTATAGAAGAATGGGAATCCCATGGAATTGTTACACATAGCCATCTTTCTTTTGTATAAAAATTTTCAATTTTTACGACAACATTCTCTTACTAGGATGTTTGTCTCCTTTGTACAAAGATACTCACAAAAGTTAAATACAAATATACTTCAAAGTGCAGAAATTTGTTTGCCTTTCTTTTCTTATTACACTTATGTTTTATTTGAAAACGTCCAATGTTTTGTTAAATAGGCTTATGCATTTTAATATAATCACTGCTTACAAATAAAACGAAATTGAAAAAGAATAATTACTGATAGGTTGAAGGTGTAGGAAGATATCTTTAAGCCATTCCAGAAGAAATCCCCTGCAATACATCATTCAGATTTTCAACAAGGCTAAATTTGAGGTATATTTCCCCAGCGGAGTTAGGCTTCAAGATCCTCAGCGGAGCCAGTGCATTCCAAAACTTGATTCCCCAGCTGAGTTGAATTTCAAAATTCCCATCAGAATTCAAACTCCCTATCCCCAGTGGAGCCAGAATAGTCTAAACCTTCTTCCTCAGCGGAGTCAGAATAGTGAACATTTCCCCACAGAGTTATCTCCCAGCAAGATCGAAGATTCTCGGTCTCATTTCTCCAAGCAGAAGCCTCCTAAGTTTTAAATCCCCAGTAGAGATCATCAGAGTTTTCCTCATTCCCCAGGAAAGTCATGAAGGATTCTCACATCCCTACAAGTTTCCGAGGATTTTCAATCTCTAGCAGTGGTCCTAGGATTTCTCTTTCTCAACAATCAGAGATCTTTAATCCCCAAGCAGTCAGCAGACGGCAAGGATTTCTCGTCTTCAATAATCAAAGATTTTTGGAATCCCCAGCTTTGGTCAAGGATTTACTCTCCCCGACAGCAATCAAAGATTTCATTATCTCTAGTTATCAGGGATTTATTTTCCTCAGCAAGACAGCTACTCAGCTTACATGCATATCCATTACATATATCATAAACATTGATGAAACACCATCCATTGCATCATACATATCATGCAACATAACTTTGTGTTTTAACTAACATTCTACCCTTTTCAGGATAAGATTAAAAGGCTATCGTTAATAATCATTTAGATACAGTATGGATACACCCCAGACACGGCGGTCATTCTATTACTCATTCAGAATTTCAAGTCAAATACAGTACAGATACACCCCAGACACGGCGGTCATTCTACTATTCCTTCAGACTTCAGCAATTCGATACAGACTAGATACGCTCTAGACACGGCAGCCATTCTATCTCTCATTCAGATTCAACTATCAACCACAAGTTCAGATACGCTCCAGACACGGATTCCATTCTGGCTCTTACACCAGCAGTTTGATTATCCCCAGTGCAATCGCCACGGAAGTCATTATGTCACTTATTCAGATCCCAGTTACAGTCTCAGATACACTCCAAACACGGAAGTAATTCTGCTACTCATACAGATCCCAACTTCAGATACAGTCCAGATACGCTCCAGACGCGGTTTCCATTCTGTCACTCATTCAGAACTTACCCCCCAGCACACAGTTGCCCCATATACAGATGTTTCTCTGTTACCCATTCAGAATACAGATACACTCCAGACACGGCAGTCATTCTGATATTCATTCAAAGATTCAAATACAGTTATAGCTCAGATATGCTCCTGACACGGACGCCATTCTTTTACTCATATAGACTCAGTCTCCAGATACAGTTCAGATACGTTCCAGACGCGGATACCATCCTGATACTCATTCTTTTAACTTACAACTTGCAATTCAACAAACGTTCTTGGATGGCATCTTTAAGCCCATCTCCAGCAAGATTCTACCATCTCCAAATGGCATCTTTAAGCCCATTCCCTCATCTATGTTTTGACGAGTGCAAATTTACGGCACTCTAGTGTCCAATCCTCTTTTACCTTCGAGTCACGAAAGGCAAACTTGCAAATCTAACTCTTCAGGTTCAAGAAGATTGAACAGGGGCAACTGTTGTACCCCAAAATTTTCCCTCTCATTTCATCAGCATTTCTCATCACGAGGCTCTTGGAATTCAAGATCAAGCTAGGGTTTGCTCTGCTCAAGACACCTCATTGCACTGTTGACCTAAATTAGGGTTTGAGTTTGCACAGTGATGTTTTGACCAACAATGCCCAAATTGACTTTCATACTTCATGATGGACTCACAAGTTTGTCCATACCAAGTTTCAAGCCTTGATTCAAATTCTTGCCCAGTCAATTGGACAGTTGACCTAGAAATCAGTTATATTAAGGAAAAAGTCAACTGTGGCCAATTGACAGTCAAACCTCATGAATTTTGACCCACATCAACATAATGAACTCATATGAACCATTTTATCAAGTTTGGATCACAAATCCACAAGAAATTTGATCAGATCACCAAAAGGGCAAAATGGTCATTTTTAGGGTTTTGACTGCACAAAGGCAACTTTTCACTGTTTGACCTAGCCAATGGAAAATCAAGCTCAACCATGGACTCAAGGACTTAATGACATTGTCTTGACCCATTCAACAAGTTCAAAAGATCTCAAATGCATAGGATTGACAGATGAATTTTTCAGTCAACTGATCAAAATTTGACTGTACACTGAAAAGTCAAACTTTGACATTTTGGTCAAAATCAAGTGCCAAGAGTTATTTTTCATCAAGACATGTCAAATTATGAAACTTGTTCATCAAGAAACCCAAAAATGCAAATTAGGGTTTAAAATGGAAAATTTTCATAACTTAGAAATTTTCTAAGTTATAAAATTTTCTTATTTTTTCCTAACTTTGTCCCATTTTTTCACCAAGATGAAATTGGATTCAAACAAAGCTTGAAACATGAAAGTTGTAGTCCATCACAAATTCTACAAATTTTATTCACAAAGTTTTCTCAAAAGAAGCTTGTATCTCAAGTTATGATTTTTGGAACAAGGGTATCTAAAACTTTTAACTTAGAGAAATTTTGCCCTAGTTTAGGCAGGATTTTGACCCATCTTCTTGGCCATTTTTCACATAGTTCCACTTGGAGTTTCAAGTTGCATTTCAAATATGTATTATAGTACATGTTCCAAGCTTTCCAAATTGTCCAATAACTCCTCAAACACCCTTGTGGTTAGAGAGAATCGAATGCTTGAAGTTGGCAAAAACTCACTTTGATCCATGGCCAATACATGTTCATACCAAGTTGCAAATCTGATCTAGCTAGTTTGGTTCACAATTACAGGCCTCAAAACCAGTTTGTAATCCATAATTTAATGCATATCCATTGAGCTAAGGTATTGTCTTGGTCATTAGGGTATTATACACTAGATTAAGCCTTAAATGGAAAAAGTAACAATGCCATTTTTGCTTAAACCTCACTTTATGTCAAAACAAGATCCTTGAGGCATGGGGCCATATCTCTGAGGCAAGATCAAATATACCAATTCCAGTAACCAAGGGAAAAGTATGCAGCATAATATAGGACTTGTACAGGCCGGCATTGAGGGGATACACACTCTTGCTTCAAGAAGAAGAAAACTTGCAAAACACAAGCCATCTTTCACATCTGATAAAACCAACTTACACAAACATTGCAAACAAGTTTCATACCTCCTAACAAGCCAGAAACACGACCCCTTTGCCTCTCAAAACTCCTAGTGCATAAAACCCCCATTTTCTTGCAAAACAGGGTCAGTTCTGCATTTTGCAAGCCATCATCAAATTCCATCGTGCATTTTGCCCAAAGATACTTCAAACACCTTCCAACCAACACACATGAACTATCCCAGACCTCCATTGCTAGCTGTAACACCATTAACACACATTGCCATTTTTGTTTCAAAGCTTTGCAGGTTGAGTTCTGTAGCACGATTCATGCTACTTCAAAACAAGCCAAGCATTGGGAAAGCTTCATTGGACATCAGGCAAGCTCAAAAGAACCTCAAGCACTCTTGGAAGTTGCTGCATTGTCCAGCTCAAAGTCAACTGAAACAGGTATTTCATGAACTTCTATCTCTCTATTTAGGAATAGTTAGACTTAGGTTTGTGAACGAAAGATGTTGTATTCATAGCCCTGAAGCCATACATATGCTTAGTTTTCATTTATATTAATCGTGCTAGGAGAATTTCATCCATGAACTTTCTGAAAAAACTAGGTTAGAAATTAGGTCCAGAGAAATTCTCTCTGGTCTTTGAGAGTTAGCTTAAGTTTTTTATATGGTTGAATTCGTCGTTTGATGCTTTACAAGTTTCATGTTATGAGTTTTGTCAAAAAATCAAGGAATCAGGAGATAGCATTTTCGGTATAAAGCGCGCGTTTTGGTTTGAACAGAGGAAGAAGATGAAGTCTGATTGGGCTGGACCTGGTCAATTTTGCTTCTAACACCCCATTTTTCAGTTTACACCCCCCTGGCCCATTTATTTGTACATTTATCATTTTTACATTTTTATTTCATTTTTTATTTTGATATTTTATTTTCTAACATAAAAAATACTTAAAAATTATTTTCATAAATTTTTGTATTTATTTGGAATTTATTTTAATTATTACTAGTATAAAAAATGTTTAAATGTTTTATATTCTTTTTATAAAAACCTAAAAATAATGTAAGAATATGTTTATTTTCATTTATTATTTTTATTTACATTTGAAAACATTTTTTTGAATATACACATTTTTGTAAATAATTAATTTTTATTTTTTATACATTTAATATGTTTAATATATATTTATATACATATATACTATTTTATTAAATAATAGAACAAAAAATACTAAAATAATACATTTTTTATTTTTATTAAGATTTTATACTAAAAATAATTTTTTTACAATATACTTTTATTTTTTGTACAAATTAATACATTATTGTATATAAACAATAAATAATACAATTTATTTAAGAAATTAGGGTTTTTGCCCTAAAAAAACAAATAATTAAAATTGACTTTTTTATTTATTATTTATACTTCACATTTAAAAATACTTTTTACATACATAAAAATCTTTTTTTGCATAATACATTTTATTTGATATTTATTTAATTGTGTTTATTTAAATATTGTATTATACCTTGCCCATTCAATTTGGTTGTAATAATCTAGAATTTAATTTCTTGTCAAATAATCCCCAATTCAAATTTGTATCCCCCTTCCTATATCATGTTTTAATAGTGTAGAATTTAAATTCTCGCACTTTTAAAGCTTTCAATTATGCCATGATTAGACCTAGGGTTTGTATGCAAAATAAAATCAACAAGTAGTTTGACCTAATCCAAAGATAACAATGCATGAAAAAACAAACACAATGCACACTTGTACCCCTAGGGTTTCAATCCACTTGTTGCCTTCAAAAATGGGCCATGGTTGCATGTCAAGTACTTTGGCAAAACAAAAACAAAACAAAAGATCATAGTCCCTCGATGACGCTATCTGAGTTGCCTAAACAAAATGATCAAGTCCCTCAAGAAAATTGCCAAAGATACTTGACACCATTGCTATCATGGTCTATACGATGACCCGCACCTGTCCCGTTTAACATCCTAACACAAGGTTGTTCACCAAATACAATGGTGAAACAACACTGTTGAAAGGGTTAAAAACATAAGAAAGATCTTTGAGTAAAATAGGGTAGACAACTCTTAGTTACTTGATCAAAACTTGCAAAAAACATCCTTGTTATTTTCAAAACACACTTCACAACACAATTTCAAAACCCTACTTTCAAACATTGAAAACTTTTCAAAAGACAAAAACACCTTTGTATACATTCAAACAAGAATCATTACAAAGGTTGCCACAACGACGGCCTCTTTTCAAAACATATTTCAAAATCACACACAAAGCACCATTTCAAACAATTGAAAAGCACCATTTCAAACAATAGAAATGCAAAGCAAGTGATCTAAGCAAGTAACTAAGAGCCCATGGATAACCATGGATATAAAGGGTGCTAATATCTTCCATTTCTATAATCTACTCCCCGAACCCAAGAAAACATCTCAAAGGTCTTTCCTGTGCTTTTTGACCTTTCCTTAGGATAAAATAAAAAGTCGGTGGCGACTCTTGCTAAATCGAAACATTTGCGAACATAAACGCAAAATCCCAAGTCAGTTCTCCCACCGTATCACAGCCGGGAAGCCCTTATTTTTGCCTAGGCCAGTCGACCTAGCGGGTCTTTGATTATGCATAGTATCTTTTCACTATGTCTGCATTGACGGGGTGAGGAAGGTCGTCACCATCCATGGTGATTAGAATCATAGCTTCTCCCGAGAAAATGTTCTTAACCACAAATGGCCCTTCGTATGTGGGGGTCCATTTGCCCATGGGATCACCTTGTGGCAGTATGATGTGTTTGATCACCATATCCCCGACTTGATATTCTTAACGTCTGACTTTCTTGTTAAAAGCCTTGATCATTCGCTTTTGATACGTCTGACCATGACAAATAGCAGTAAGCCTCTTTTCATCAATTAGATTCAACTGATCAAGTCGGGTCTGGATCTAATCGTCTTCGCTCAAACCTGCATCCTTCATTTACCGTGGAGAGGGTATCTGGACTTCGACGGGTAGGACTGCCTCCATGCTATACACCAGAGAGTAGGGTGTTGCCCATGTTGACGTTCGTGCTGAGGTGCAGTACCCATGAAGAGTGAATGTTAACATCTCGTGCCAGTCTTTGTATGTCACTGTCACCTTCTACATAATCTTCTTGATGTTCTTGTTAGCCGCTTCAACAGCCCCATTCATCTTCGATCGGTAGGGAGAAGAGTTATGATGTTGTATCTTAAAATGCTTGTAGAGCTCGGTGATCATCGTATTGTTTAGATTTGTACCAATGCTACACTCATTAAGGGTTGGTTTCTTGGGATATTTCGGTCGCCATTAAAGAGGCTTGAGCTGAAACAATGACCAAGGAAACAATCCAGTGATATTGAGCTCCTTAGAACCCGATTACTATTATTAGGACAAGTTGAGCCAACTAAACTTCAAGAGGGTACTTACCTATAAAACCCCATGCAAGCCTAAACTAAGAACTTGTTTGCTTTGCTTGTATATGCATACTTGTACATAACATCATGGGCATCATGAGCATCATATGCATCCACTAACCATTTCAAGGATTTTAGAGATTCATCTTTGTTCTTGTTTTGTAGGATATGGATTCACTTCGCAGGAAAACTATCCAAGTCAACCTTGTAAGAATTCCTCCACAACTCAAGGAGTTAGCTTCAAGGATCCCTGAGAACTCTCCATTCACCGAGAGGCATGGTCGTCTACTCAACTTGGTCACCTCCAACACATAGGAGGATATGATGAGAGTACTCTTTCAGTTCTTTGACCCTTTGCATAATTGCTTCACATTCCCCGACTATCAGTTGGTGCCTACTTTGGAAAAATTCTCTCAACTCTTGAGGATTCCCATTCTCAATTAACTACCTTTCAACGGTAAGGAAAGAGATCCAAAGCCATAATAGATTGCTCAAGCTCTGCACTTGCACTCATCTGATGTCACAACTCATTGGGAAACTAGAAGTGGTGTCAAAGGCTTCTTAGCAAAGTTTCTGTTTGAGAAAGCCCAAAGTTGTTGGAGTTCTTTAGATCTGCAAGAATTTGAAGAAATTGTGGCTCTTTTTATCTATGGGATGGTCTTGTCCCCCAATCCTGACCAACTCATAGATGTGAGTGCCGTCAAAATCTTCCTGTCACGCAACCCGGCGCCTACATTGCTAGGGGATATCCTACACTCTTTTCACACCCTCACAATGAGGAAAAGAGGTGTCCTTATGTGTTGCACTCCTCTCCTGGCAAGATGGCTTATTTCTCATCTTCCACAATCAGTCTTAAATAATGAGTAAGGATTAAGGTGGTCACAAAGGTTAATGACGCTCAAACATTCAGATATTCATTGGTGCTCTCGATCCAAAGAGAATGTTATCATTGTTGACCGTTGTGGGGAATTACCTAATGTCCATCTACTTGGAATTAGGGGAGGCATCACCTGCAATCCATGCTTAGCTCTAAGACAGTTTGGTTATGCCCGAAGGGATGGTCCGTATGAGATGCTTATTCAAGGCTTGGTATTCGACTACGACAACGACAATCAAGGTCTTCACCAGAGATTCATCCGAGCTTGGAGGATGCTCAACAAGGTGGATAGCAAGACTTTGGGACACAAGAATTTCATCCCTCTTGAGCCTTACCTCAAGTGGGTACGAACCCGCGCTCAAAGTCTTATGATGCCTTATACTTCAATTCTCCCGGTGATCATTGAGCCTATTAAGGAATGAGAAGTTCCATACACTATCCTACATCCTGACATGCCCACATCTCTTGAATACCTATAGAGGAATTGGATATAACTCAAAGGAGAGTTAGATACTTTCGAAGCTCAATTCTACGCAAGCGAGAAGAAGGTTTTGGAACTTACTAGGCTACTTCATGAGGAGCGGACTCTAAATGCCTACATTGCACCAAAGAGGATGCGCACTACTTTTTTATCTTAGAGTTTTGATCAAATTTCTTGAGGAATTGTAATCCAAACTTGATAAAATGATACATATGAGTCTAGAATGTTGATGTGGATAAAAAATTATGAAGTTTGACTGTAAATTGTCCATGGTTGACTTTTTCCTAATACAACTGATTTTTAGGTCAACTGTCCAATTGACTGATAAAAAATGTGGTTCAAGGCTTGAAACTTGTCCTGAGTGATCTTAGGGGTCCATAATGATGTTTGAAAGTCACATGAAGCATTGATAGTCCAAAAATCCTTGTGCAATTTCAAACCCTAATTTTGGGTCATCAGTGCTTGATGAGATGTCTTGAGCTGACCAATCCCTAATCCAGTCCCAAGTCAAAGAGATCTTATGAGAAAAGTTTTGATAAATGAGAGGGAAAATTTTGGGGTGCAACACACATACTCTTCATCCCCAGCGACAGTCAAGGATTTATTTTCCCCAGACAAAGATGCTGCTCAAATTTACAAATACATTTCAATAACATGTCACATTCATACACCATTTTCCAAATATCATAGCATATGCATACGAAACACATATAGCATAGTCTCATTTATTTTGAGAACATTGTTACACAATGCATTTCATACATCATGACATTGCATATAGATAAATCTTTACCTTTTCTGGAAAGATCAATCAACAAACATCATCAACTACTTATATGACCTGATAATCTTTTCAAAGGCTACATCTGACGAAGGGCTATTTTAGCATTTTCCTCATAAGGTCATTCTCAAGTACAGACATCTGTTGGTTTAGTTTAAATCGACCAATAATTTACCCTGATTCTTTTCTGGTGGACTCTTTTTCTGGTTCAGTTTAAATCGACTCAATGATTTATTCTGATTCTTATCCAGTTAAAGACAATTAAAGACCTCTACTGGTTCAATTTAAATCGACCAATGATTTATCCTGATTCTTTTCCAGTGGACTCTTTCTCTGGTTCAGTTTAAATCGACCCAATGATTTATTCTGATTCTTATCCAATTAAAGACAATTATAGACATCTGTTAGTTCAGTTTAGATCGACCAATGATTTATCCTGATTATTTTCCAGTAGACACTTTTTTTGGTTCAATTTAAATTGCCCAAAGATTTATTCCAATTATTAACCAGTTGAAGACAATCAAGACCTTTCTCTGGTTCAGCTTAAATCGCTCAAAGATTTATTCTGATTCTTATCCAGATAAAGTCATGTTCAGACATTTGCTGGTTCAGTTTAAATCGACAATGATTTATCCTGATGCATTTCCAGTAGACCTTTCTCTGGTTCAGTTTAAATCAACCAAATATTTATTTTGATACTTCTTCCAGTTGAAGTTAACTGTTATTTTGGATGGCATCTATAAGCCCATCTCCGACAACTCTCTGTCACCTCTCCAAATGGCATCTATAAGCCCGTTCCTGATACAATCAACGAACAATGTTACCTCTTGCACAGGCGAGTGCAAATTTCTGGGCACTTAAGTGTTCAATCATCTTCTACATTCAAGTCACGAAGGGCGGACATGTCAATCTAACTCTTCAGGTTTAAGAAGATTGAACAGGGGCAGTTGTTGTACCCCAAAATTTTCCCTCCACTTTTCTTCTCAAGATATTCTTTCAAGGCTTCTCAGATATTCAAGACGCTCAAGGGTTGACTAGTCAAGATGCTCCTCCTAAGCCAAAGGCCTACAACTAGGTTTTGGAGTTTCTAAAGGAAATTTAGTTTGAAAAGGTATCAAGTGGCTTCCATGGTTATACTTAGGTCCTCAACAAGGTTCATGTCAAGTTTCAAGTCCTGCATCACAAGGTTGCTCAGTCAATAGCTCAGATGATTGAAAATCAATTGTATTGGTAAAAAAGTCAATTGTGGTCAACATACAATCAAACTTCAAGATTTTTGGTAAAAATCAACATTTTGAAGTTATATTAATCATTTGATCAAGGTTTGATCATGATTCACCAAGGAAATCTCTCAAATCATCAAAAGTCAAGAATTGTCAAATTAGGGTTTCCTTAGGAGAAGTCAACTGAACTTTGACCAGGCATAACTTTCACATGCTTTATCAAATTTCCTCAACCAAAGCCCATTTTGAATAAAATTCAATTCCCTATAACTTTATTTTTATGCTCAAGTCCAAAAAATGCTTCATTTGAAAGATATGAACTAAAACATTATAGGTCATTTTCAAAAGTCAACAAAAGACACTTTTTGTCAAGGTAACTTACATCAAGATAAAGTCTTCAAAAGAAATTATGATAAACATAGAGATTGTATATGACATCTTGAGATTTACAAAAAGTCAAATATCATCTTCAAAAGATGAAAATTGAGAAAGTTATGAGTTGCACAAGTTGGGAAATTTTGAAGAAATTTATGAAATGCAAAATGAGCAAAATTGAAGTTTTGAGCTAGTGGGCCTAACTTTTGATGTTCAAACATGTTCATAAGGTGTTAGAGGACCTATAAATCCATTAACATATTTTTTATGATTTTATTTCTTTTATTTGAATTTTTATTCATTTAAATGCAAATAAAATCAAATAAAATATGAAACAATGGTATAAAGGCTTGGGCTTTTTGTTTCAACCATCCAAAGGCCCAAGACAACTCATGACAACTCATTACAACCTTGCAAAAACGTGCAAGACTCAAAATGGCAAAGAAATAACTCAAATTGGCAATTTTTCAAAAATTGATTCTTGTTTAAACCATGGCTTCATGAGTTGATTCCATGCCATATTTGTCAGCCCAAATACAAGCCAACAACATGTCCAGATTCGTGCAAGGCATCCAAGAGACAAGAGTCATGCAAAGAAGGCAAGTCTTAAATGTGTTTGAATATTGATTTCATGGTATGAATACCTTGTTCCTTTCCATACTTGTTGGCTCCTATTTCATTCTCTATATAAAGGCAAGCAAAGCCATGCCAAAGGAACATGAAATTTTGCACCAAAGCTCTCTAAAAAGTTCTTCAAATTCAAAGAAGTTGTGAAAATCATATCTCGCACCTCCAGCGGTTTTCAAACCGATCCAAACCTTCCATTATCCTATTACCGTTTCCAGGAGTCAGAATCAACCATTAACCTGCACAAATCAACCCCAAAAACCACCCTCACATCAACTCTGATTGGTAAGATTGGTAGGTTTCATTTTCTCAAGATTTTCATGGTTTAAATCCTTGTAAGCATGCTTATTCCATTCATATGTATTTCCTGAATTTTTCTAAAGTTTTACATGTAAGCATGGTATACATAATGCTTTGACCTTTAGATCTTGAAAGATTCAGATCCAACGCCCCTGATGGAGTCCCCATGGTGAACCCCAGGGAACCGGTCACGCAGAACCACCACCAACTCCTGGGCTCATTTTTTTGGGCTTAGTTTTCCTTCTTTCCACACCGCTCCAATTTCTTACAAGAAGACCCATAAATATTTCTTCTTTTTATTTTGTTTTAATTTAATTTAATTCTTTTCTTTTAATAACCTTTTTTTAATAAAAATCATTTAAAAAATAGATATAGATTTTAATTAATTAACTTTATATTTACAATAAAAAATTAATTAATTTAATCACTTTTTAAGTTTATTTTATTAATTAAAATATAATTAGAATTAGGCTTTAATTGTCATTCAATTATTTTTCTAAATAAAAGCACCAAAAATATTTTATTATACTTAGAACTTTTTAGGTTTTTTAGATATCCCGCTCTCTTCAATCTCTGCGCGCTTATTTACTTTTTCACATTTTTTTTCAATATTGTAACTGTCCAAAGTTTGTAATAGCTAATTAGGACCTTTACCTTTTTATTCCCAAATTTTTGGTTTGTACTCCCCATCCCCGAAGCGATGTAATCGTGTAGTTTAAATTTCGTATTTTTACTTTCCACACTTTTATATATTTAACTGCTAGATGTATGCTAATAGGCTTATATGGGAAGACTAAAAGCAAACGCTAGACAACCTAACCTCAAGACTAATAACTGAAACACAACACACTTCACACATACACACCTCTAGGGTATTCTTCACTTATTGCCTCGGATAAACAACAGTCATGTCCTACGAACATGGGACACTTTAGCAAAGTCCCTCGATACAAAGATCATAGTCCCTCGATGACCCTTCGATGTTGCCTTTCGGTAAATGATCTAGTCCCTTACGATAAATTGTTAAAGCGTCCTACAAGTTGCCTTTATGACTGTATGATGACCCGCGCTTGTCCCTCAAAACATCCAATGCTAGGGCTACCTATTAACTAATGGTAGGATACCAATATCCAAAGGAAAAAGGAAAAGAACAAAGATCTTTCGAGTAGGTAGACAACTTGTAGTTGGTTGCTCACAAAACAAAACAAAATTTCTCACACATACACTCTCTTTTTCTAAATATTTTCAAAGACAAAAACACTTTGTATGCATTCTCAACGATACGAGAATTATTACAAAGTTCGCCGCACTAAGACGTCTTTTCAAAAATATTTTCAAGAATACACTTACAAGCATTTTCAAAGTGAGCTAGCAACTAAGAGTCCGTAGATAACTACAGATGGAAAGGGTGCTAACACCTTCCCTTTCTATAACCTACCCCCCTTACTCAAAAAAAATCTTGAAAGGTCTTTCTTGTTCTTTTCACCCTTTCCTTTATTGGATAAAATAAAAGTCGGTGGCAACTCTTACTAACCGCAATGTGATACGGTGGGAGAACTGACTTAGGATTTTGCGTTTGTGTTCGCAAATGTTGCGGTTTAGCAAGAGTCGCCACCAACTTTTTATTTTATCCTAAGGAAAGGTCAAAAAGCACAGGAAACACCTTTGAGATGTTTTCGTGGGTTCGGGGGGTAGATTATGAAAAGGGAAGGTGCTAGCACCCTTTTCATCCATGGTTATCCATGGGCTCTTAGTTACTTGTTTTAGATCACTTGCCTTTGCTTCTCAATTGTTTGAAATGGTGCTTTGTGTGTGTGGTTTTGAATTTTTTTTAAAAAAGATGCCTTGTCTAGGCAACCTTTGTAACAATTCTTGTTTGAATGTTTTACAAAGGTGTTTGTCTTTTTGAAAAGTTGTTTCAATGTTTTTGAAAGTTTGTTTTTTGAAGTTGTGTTGTGGAGTGTGTTTTGAAAAATGGCAAGGATGTTTTGCAATATTTTTTTATCAAGTAACTAAGAGTTGTCTACCCTATTTTACTCAAAGATCTTTCTTATGTTTTTAACCCTTTTAACAGTGTTGTTTCACCATTGTATTTGGTGAACAACCTTGCGTTAGGATGTGAACGGGACAGGCGTGGGACGTTTGTATAGTCATAGCAGGCAACATATGGGACGTTTTAGCAATGTCATTTTGGGGACTAGATCGTTTACCGAAGGCAACACCGAGGGTCATCGAGGGACTACGATCTTTATCGAGAGTCTTTGCTAAAACGCCCATGCTCGAGGGACATGACTATTTTCCGATAGGCAACAAGTGAGATTACCCTAAGGGTGCATGTGTGCAAAGTGTGTTTTATTGCATGCATTTATCTTTGATTTTTAGGTTGTCTACTTGTTAGTTTTATCTTGCCATACACACCTAGTTACTAACATTTGTACAAAAGTAATAAAAAGTGCAAAAAATAAATCCTACACTATTACAACCATATTGAAGGGCAAGAAAAATGTAAAATAAGATAAAAAGAAGTAAAAAGAGAGTCTTTCGACCCAGGCAGTAGCAACCTTCGATTTGCATTTTGCTGGCCTCCTTCGATTGGGACTAGCAGCAGCAAAGTCGTGTCTTTAGATTGGGCCTTGGCAGGGGCGAGGTCCTGTCCTTCGATTGGGCTTTGGCACCAGTCAGGTCATGTACTTCGATTGGAGGTTGGCACCAGCATGGGAGTACCTTTCGTCTGAGCCTGGACTTAGTGCAAGTGTGCCTCTGGCTGGGCCTTTCTGCCTTGTTGCCTTCTTCGATTGGGCCAGTGAAATCAGTGTGAGCGTATCTTTGGCTGGGCCTTGAAGTCAGTGTGGAAACCAAAGGCTTCGTTTCATACTCCTGTCTCCTGTTTATTTCGTTTGAGATATTAAATAGCAACATGGCCTAAGGCCATGCTATCATTACCTCAGGGCCAGGTTAGTTCTTAAAGCATCTGTAACCAACCAAAGAACCAAACCAAAAGGAGAAGCAATAAAAACAAACTAAAGGGTGGAAACGAAAAGGTAACAAGCACTATGTATTTATTTGAAACTAAAAGGAAGATTATTTACATGTTATGCTAGAAATGAAGGGTTCAAGGTTAAGAATGACTTACCTTGCTTGAGGCTGGAACGTGTGCTGGGCCGTTAAGTGGTTTCCTTGAATGCTTCTGGATTCGAAGGGAGGAACCAGGGGTTATGTCTTTGATACTGGATTCGAAAGAGAAGAACAATTGTGAGGTTCTTCCTACTGGATTCGAAGGGTAACAAGGTATATAGATGTTTCAGATTCTAAGGGGATAAGTGTTTGGATTCTGGGTATGTATTTGATGAGTGTTTAAGTGTTTGAGAAAATTTGGTGTTTTTGAGAATTTTCTGAAGATTCGTTCGCCTGGCCAAAAGATCCTCCTTAGCTTTGCAAAAGTTCCTGTATTTATAGAGAAAAAATGGACATGTTCGTCCACAGCCAGCCTTGCAAAGAATAATAAAATAATATGGCATGACAGTACATGTGGGGGGCCTGCTGGCAATTGGGGTGCAGAAGATGTGACTTAGGCCTCTGACGTTGCTTGTGCTCAGACCAAATTCAGGTTGAAAGCTGCTTTTGTGATAAAGTACTCTCTATGAAAAGAAAGAGTATGTATCCTTTAACCAATAATAGTAGTATCTAAAAGACAAAGTTTAAAACCCTTGTACAAGCTTCTGACTATGTAAAGATTTAGACGCAACACAGCCTGGCAAACGAGATTTGGTCTTGAGTCAAATGCAAGAGTGAGATCTAAGCACACCTGTTTGAAGGAAGCCTTTGCCTCAGTCGAAGCTTGTGGTCGAAACAAGCTAACTCGAAGGAAGCTATTGCCCAATCGAAAGCTCATGCTCGAAGGAAGCATATTGCCCAATCGAAAGCTCATGCTAGAAGGAAGCATATTGCCCAATCGAAAGCTCATGCTCGAAGGAAGCATATTGCCCAATCGAAAGCTCATGCTCGAAGGAAGCATATTGCCCAATCGAAGCTTGGGTCGAAGCAAACATATTTCCCAATCGAAAGTCCGTGTTCGAAGGAAGCAATGTTGCCCAATCGAAGCAGGTATGTAGGCAGTAAATTGTCCAAATTGAAGTAGGCTTTGCAGGCAGCACACTTGGTGAATCGAAAAGGTTTCCTTACAGGGGGCACTTGTGGCCAGCAAACATCGTTTTCAAGGCAAGCAATGTAGGCAGCAAAAGTCACAAACGAAGCCTGCAACAAGAAATCACATGCCCATGCGAAAGAGGCACGCTAGCATCCATTTTGAGCAATCGAAGGAGGCCAAGAGTCAATCGAAGGATGCTGATCGAAAGAGGCATAAAGGCCAATCGAAAGAGCTGAAACGAAGAACACTTGTATTTCTCCAATTTTTGTCAAAATAATATTTTTATCTGTTTTCTCCCTTTTTGACAGTTTCCTTTTAATTTTGGTACTGGAAAATCCCAATGCACTTGTTCAAGCTTGAATCTTGAGAATCCTTGTGAGAAAATCCTTGAGAATTGAGAGGGTAAATTTTGGGGTACAACAGCTGCCCCTGTTCAATCTTCTTACACCTGAAGAGTTAGATTGGTAATTCTGCCATTCGTGACTTAAAGATGAAAGATGATTGAACACTAGAGTGACCAGAAATTTGCACTCGGTGATGTGATGGTTGGGAGAATGGGCTTAGAGATGCCATTTGGAGAGATGATAGAAAGTTGTTGGAGATGGGCTTAAAGATGCCATCCGAAGGTGATTATATCTGGACTCAGCAGGATGATGAAGGAATCTTGTATGATTACTACCTCAACAGGATGATGAAGGAATCTTGGATGACTACAACCTCAGTAGGATGATGAAGGAATCTTGGATGATTACTACCTCAGCAGGATGATGAAGGAATCTTGGATGACTACAACCTCAGCAGGATGATGAACGAATATTGGATGACTACAACCTCAGCAGAATGATGAAGGAATCTTGGATGACTACAACCTCAACAGGATGATGAAGGAATCTTGGATGACTACAACCTCAGCAGGATGATGAAGGAATCTTGGATGACTACAACCTCAGCAGGATGATGAAGGAATCTTGGATGACTACAACCTCAGCAGGATGATGAAGGAATCTTGGATGACTACAACCTCAGCAGGATGATGAAGGAATCTTGGATGACTACATCCTCAGCAGGATGATGAAGGAATCTTGGATGACTACAACCTCAGCAGGATGATGAAGGAATCTTGGATGACTACAACCTCAGCAGGATGATGAAGGAATCTTGGATGACTACAACCTCAGCAGGATGATGAAGGAATCTTGGACGACTACAACCTCAACAGGATGATGAAGGAATCTTGGATGACTACAACCTCAACAGGATGATGAAGGAATCTTGGATGACTACAACCTCAAAAGGTAATGACTTTTATCTGTCGATCGATCTTTCCTGAAAAGGTAAAGAGTTAGTTGTATGCAATGTCATGATGTATGCATTGTGTAATGATGTTCTCAAAATAAAATGAGATTTGTGTCATATGTATTTTGTATGCATATGTTATGAATGTTGTTGAAGTGTAATTTTGTCTTGGAGAATAAATCCTTGACAAGTGTTGGGGAGTTATTAAATCCCGGATTGCTGTTGAAGAGTATGTGTGTCTTCAAACTTTGCCTAGAATATTTCCATCGGGGGTTCCTGTTTTGTTGAGGAAAACTCCATTGGGGAAAGTTGAAAACTCTGTGGAGAGTGTTGATCCATGCTTGGAGAAAAAGGTTCAGGAGTCTTGGTTGTCCGTTGCTCTACTGGGGAGTCGAAGTTGAACTGATATCTGGTCGGGTCCAGGTTTCACAGTAACTTGTTGGGGATTGTAGAGTAGTCTACCGGGGAAGAGGAGTTGTGGTCCTTTGATTTGTAGTAGTCAGAGAGGAAAACTCAAGCTGGGGAATCCTGGTGTTATTGGGGAAATAAACCCTGTCGTCAGTCTGCTAGAGAGGTGACATCTTCGTTGGGGGAAGTCCTCGAGGATTCTTGAGGTTGATTCAGCTGGGGAAAGGTTTTCAGAGATTAAACCCTTGCTGGGGAGTCATCCTATGAGAAGGACTTTGGGGAGATTTGTCATTGCCCCTAGTAGCAAGTGTTTGTGACATTGCCAGAAAATGTTTAATTGTATGCAACTCTTTGCTGAGATTGACATTTAATGCCCCAAGTGACGGAGATGGAGATTTGCCCCTGGTTACTCTGCAATTCTTGAGAGATTTCTTGGAATCTTGACTAGACTGCCCCAGGTGTGCTGGAGAGTGACATGTCATGTCCCCCTGCTGATAGGAGATTTGTCAATGGAAGTGTCATCCTTTTTGAAGTGATTTTGTTCACTGAGAGGGCTTTCGTTCATCGGATATTCGTTGTGTGAATTTCTCCGCTGTCAAACAAATAGCCAAATGCAAACAGTGATATTCAAGTAATGCAAAGTTTATGTTTGTCTTGAAGTTTTTTTTTGAAAATGCGTTTTAGCGAGTAAAGAAATTTTGCTAAGAAAATTCAAACTCAGGATTTTAGAGCAAAGCCTTACAGGAGTCAGGATACCTTTTGTAACAGTATACTTTCGAACTAACCCATGCTTCAATTAGGACTTTTGAAGGGTTGTAACGTGGCTTGGTTCACGGTTTCAGAAACAAAGGATAAAGGCTCGAAGTTTATTTGTACCCACTCGCTCTTCATGATGTTCTTCAATCCTAAACTCAGTTAATTGTGCGTTTGAACTCCAAATGAGTCTGGAACGACGTTTTTGGTGATGGTTCACACAAGTTGAATTTGTTGGAAGGCAGTCATTTTTGCAACATTTTTCATGTTGTCGAGGATTTATAATGACCTCATTCTTTTGATTTATTATCCCTAATTTTTGCCTAACTGTTCCTGTTTTCGAGATTACAGTCAGCGGGATGCCCCAAATTTCTTAAGCCTCCTTTGTAGGTTTTGGCTTAGTGGGCTTTTCTTTTTTGAGAGATAATGACTGCCTATGAGATAAGGAACCATCACTGTCTTTTGATTCCAGAGGAATGTTTTGGATGTCATTCGTTGTATTACGAGATGAGAGTTTGCGGCTTAACGCACATTTGAATTAACTGAGAGACTACCCTGCCCCAGGTTTTGATTAAAGGTTTCAATTTGTGTTAAAACAGAAAACTTCTACTTCTTTGGCTCGAAGGGGTTGACTAGGGATTATCTTCCTTATAACTCCGGTGTTTAGGATTTGAAAGAAATGCATGTACATCATCAGCAAGGTCTGTTCAAAAGCATACTGTATGAGATTATGGCATTGTTTCGTCATCCTCCCTCTAAAGGCTTGTAACTTTTAGCAAGAGTTGAATATCATAAAGACGGTAAAAAGCATAGTTTAAATGAATGGGTGAATTCAAGACAAACATATGCAATGCATTAATGAAACCGAGTTTGACATCAACAGATAATTGTTTGAATAACAAAAGAAATTACAACTTGAAAATTCAAATGGAACAAAGGTCACTCAGTTCGAACTTTGTCACTTCAGGTGGAGAACCCTTAACGGAGGATTTTCATCTCGCCGTCCGGCATGAATTCCAGCACTCCTTTGTCAATCAAGTCTTGGATCTTGTTTTTCAAGTTTTGAATTCCCGAGGACCATCCCCCTTGTGAGGAGAGTTTTCACTTCTTCTTGCCCCTGGGACAGGTTCAAGAACATTTCTTGAAGTTGAGCATTTTGATCCTGGATATCTTTGACAGTCCTCTCTAGAGCCATCTCTACTGAAATAAACAGTAGGAGAATAAGGAAACCTAAAAAGGAAAACCTGTTATGATGAAATGCATGATATGTGGATGCATTTCTTCAAGAATCTCGCGGGGTAAACACAAGAAAATGTTAGAGGTTGAACTTCGATCAACATCTTTGATTGGAGAACTTTGTATCGGTGGATGTCTTTCCACGAGAATCAAGCTCACCATGTCAAGTGGGTCATAGCCCCTGATTCAAGTTGTTGCATTTGATCTTTGACGGTGTTTGTTTAGAGGAAAATGAAACCTCTTGCCCTTTGGTAGACGTCTGGTTCAACGTGACCCTGCATCAAAAGACCCTCGAGATCCTTGAAATGGTTATTGAGAATGCCATGGTATGATGTTATGATGTTATGATGTTATGTACATGTATGCAAAAGTAAGCAAGTGTATATACAGGTAATCATATTCACACAAAGCAGACAAGTCCTTAAGTTTAGGCTTGCATGGGGTTTGTAGATAAGTACCCTCTTGAAGTTAGTTGGCTCAACCTGTCCTAAAAATAGAAATCGGGTTCTAAGGAGCTCAATATCACTGGATTATTTTCTATGTTCATTGTTTTGGTTTAGCCACTTAACTGGCGACCAAAATATTCCAAGAAAACAATCCTCAATGAGTGTAGTATCGAGTATCTACCAACTTCGGACTGCACCAAAGTCAGTCATCTCACTACCCCTAAAAAAGGCCAAGATTGCCAAGTAAGGTTCTAAGGTCAATTGATGCTTCACGACACCACGCGGCGGCCCCGTACTCTCCTTGATTCAACTCAAGGGTTACCGGTACCAACCAAAATTCCACATCAACGTAGCTACTGTTTCAACCATGTCGGTATACCCTGCACAGTTCCCTCACAGTTTATTGCTACTTACCTAAAAGGTGTCCCCAAATTCGGGTGTAGGATTTAAACAAACCCAAACAAGGAACCCAAAAAGTAAAGCAATCAAAGCAATCAAGTTAAGCATGTAAAGGTGATCTAAAAACCCTAAGGTAACCCCACTTTTAGAACTCTCCCCAGTAGAGTCGCCAGTTCTGTGATACGGTGGGAGAACTGACTTGGGATTTTGCGTTTGTGTTCGCAAATGTTGCGGTTTAGCAAGAGTCTCCACCGACTTTTTATTTTATCCTAAGGAAAGGTCAAAAAGCACAAGAAAGACCTTTGAGATGTTTTCGTGGGTTCGGGGGGTAGATTATGAAAAGGGAAGGTGCTAGCACCCTTTTCATCCATGGTTATCCATGGGCTCTTAGTTACTTGTTTTAGATCACTTGCCTTTGCTTTTCAATTGTTTGAAATGGTTCTTTGTGTGTGTGGTTTTGAAAATGTTTTGAAAAAGATGCCTTGTCTAGGCAACCTTTGTAACAATTCTTGTTTGAATGTTTTACAAAGGTGTTTGTCTTTTTGAAAAGATGTTTCAATGTTTTTGAAAGCTTGTTTTTTGAAGTTGTGTTGTGGAGTGTGTTTTGAAAAATAGCAAGGATGTTTTGCAATATTTTTTGATCAAGTAACTAAGAGTTGTCTACCCTATTTTACTCAAATATCTTTCTTATGTTTTTAACCCTTTTAACAGTGTTGTTTCACCATTGTATTTGGTGAACAACCTTGCGTTAGGATGTGAACGGGACAGGCGTGGGACGTTTGTATAGTCATAGCAGGCAACATATGAGACATTTTAGCAATGTCGTTTTAGGGACTAGATCGTTTACCAAAGGCAACACCGAGGGTCATCGAGGGACTATGATCTTTATCGAGGGTCTTTGCTAAAACGCCCATGCTCGAGGGACATGACTATTTTCCGATAGGCAACAAATGAGATTACCCTAAGGGTGCATGTGTGCAAAGTGTGTTTTATTGCATGCATTTGTCTTTGATTTTTAGGTTGTCTACTTGTTGGTTTTATCTTGCCATACACACCTAGTTACTAACATTTGTACAAAAGTAATGAAAAGTGCAAAAAATAAATCCTACACTATTACAACCATATTGAAGGGCAAGAAAAATGTAAAATAAGATAAAAAGAAGTAAAAAGAGAGTCTTTCGACCCAGGCAGTAGCAGCCTTCGATTTGCATTCTGCTGGCCTCCTTCGATTGGGACTAGCAGCAACAAAGTCACGTCTTTCGATTGGGCCTTGGCAGGGGCGAGGTCCTGTCCTTCGATTGGGCTTTGGCACCAGTCAGATCATGTACTTCGATTGGAGGCTGGCACCAGCATGGGAGTGCCTTTCGTCTGAGCCTGGACTTAGTGCAAGTGTGCCTCTGGCTGGGCCTTTCTGCCTTGTTGCCTTCTTCGATTGGGCCAGTGAAATCAGTGTGAACGTGTCTCTGGCTGGGCCTGGAAGTCAGTGTGGAAACCAAAGGCTTCGTTTCATACTCCTGTCTCCTGTTTATTTCGTTTGAGATATTAAATAGCAACATGGCCTAAGGCCATGCTATCATTACCTCAGGGCCAGGTTAGTTCTTAAAGCATCTGTAACCAACCAAAGAACCAAACCAAAAGAAGAAGCAATAAAAACAAACTAAAGGGTGGAAACGAAAAGGTAACAAGCACTACGTATTTATTTGAAACAAAAAGGAAGATTATTTACATGTTATGCTAGAAATGAAGGGTTCAAGGTTAAGAATGACTTACCTTGCTTGAGGCTGGAACGTGTGCTGGGCCTTTAAGTGGTTTCCTTGAATGCTTCTGGATTCAAAGGGAGGAACCAGGGGTTATGTCTTTGATACTGGATTCGAAAGAGAAGAACAATTGTGAGGTTCTTCCTACTGGATTCGAAGGGTAACAAGGTATATGGATGTTTCAGATTCTAAGGGGATAAGTGTTTGGATTTTGGGTATGTATTTGATGAGTGTTTAAGTGTTTGAGAAAATTTGGTGTTTTTGAGAATTTTCTGAAGATTCGTTCGCCTGGCCAAAAGATCCTCCTTAGCTTTGCAAAAGTTCCTGTATTTATAGAGAAAGAATGGACATGTTCGTCCACAGCCAGCCTTGCAAAGAATAATAAAATAATGTGGCGTGACAGTACATGTGGGGGGCCTGCTGGCAGTTAGGGTGCAGAAGATGTGACTTAGGCCTCTGACGTTGCTTGTGCTCAGACCAAATTCGGGTTGAAAGCTGCTTTTGTGATAAAGTACTCTCTATGAAAAGAAAGAGTATGTAGCCTTTAACCAATAATAGTAGTATCTAAAAGACAAAGTTTAAAACCCTTGTACAAGCTTCTGACTATGTAAAGATTTGGACGCAACACAACCTGGAAAACGAGATTTGGTCTTGAGTTAAATGCAAGAGTGAGATCGAAGCACACCTGTTTGAAGGAAGCCTTTACCTCAATCGAAGCTTGTGGTCGAAACAAGCTAACTCGAAGGAAGCTATTGCCCAATCGAAAGCTCATGCTCGAAGGAAGCATATTGCCCAATCGAAAGCTCATGCTCGAAGGAATCATATTTCCCAATCGAAAGCTCATGCTCGAAGGAAGCATATTGCCCAATCGAAAGCTCATGCTCGAAGGAAGCATATTGCCCAATCGAAGCCTGGGTCGAAGCAAACATATTTCCTAATCGAAAGTCCGTGTTCGAAGGAAGCAATGTTGCCCAATCGAAGCAGGCCTGTAGGCAGTAAATTGTCCAAATTGAAGTAGGCTTTGCAGGCAGCACGCTTGGTGAATCGAAAAGGTTTCCTTACAGGGGGCACTTGTGGCCAACAAACATGGTTTTCAAGGTAAGCAATGTAGGCAGCAAAAGTCACAGACGAAGCCTGCAACAAGAAGTCACATGCCCAAGCGAAAGAGGCACGCTAGCATCCATTTTGAGCAATCGAAGGAGGCCAAGAGTCAATCGAAGGATGCTGATCGAAAGAGGCCTAAAGGCCAATTGAAAGAGCTGAAACGAAGAACACTTGTATTTCTCCAATTTTTGTCAAAATAATATTTTTATCTGTTTTCTCCCTTTTTGACAGTTTCCTTTTAATTTTGGTACTGGAAAATCCCAATGCACTTGTTCAAGCTTAAACCTTGAGAATCCTTGTGAGAAAAGCCTTGAGAATTGAGAGGGCAAATTTTGGGGTACAACACGCAACATTTACGATAAAATGCAAAAATAGTAAAGTCAGTTCTCCCACCGTATTACACACGTTCAATCAAGACTCTTGACTAATAAACATACTTGGATTTGCTTCAAAGCTTCATCCAAGAACAATAATAAACTCTATGCTTAACAGCTGAAACAACCGTCTGAAATATCATCGAGAGAACATCAATAAAGTCTCCTCGAACATTTTTTATCCCACATGAAGGGAAAGATAAACATCGAGTAAACATGAGAAGTGTGAAATGAAGGTCTTGCGACCGAGAGGTACATTTAAGAGAGTCGATTACGCAAGGGGAAGGTATTAGTACCCCTCACGTTTGTGGTACTCCACGGGATCAACTCTTGTTGTTCTAATCAAAGGTGTGTTCATATCTAAATGCTTACGAGCTAAGAGAAAAAAAATGCAAAGAGGGAATGCATGCAAAAGAAAACACGGTGAAAAGAAGGAATATTTATAAAGTTTTGCTCGCTTAGGCCCGACGACCAAATTCCTATGTATCCCTTTCAAGGAATCAAAGAGTCGTAGTCTGGCTCAAAAGTTTACATTTGTTTTTGTATTTTTATGAACATATTAATTTCTCTTTCTACCGCAGCTCAACCTTTGGAGACTCACACGTTGGCACAGGAAGGAATTAACATGTTCTACCTGAAAAGGTATTTTCAAAAGAAAAATGCCCAAATGCGGATAATGCTACGTTCGTGCTCTAGCAATTTAGACATGATGCTACCCGAATTTTGGGGATTTACGCTTCGTGTTGCATATAGTAGAACTAACACATCCTTTTGAGAGTTTCGACGAAAGGCCCGAAGGAAAAAAGAGCTTGCATTGGTTGATGTTTTTTACCTTGAAAAAGGATTTGCAATTTGAACTGTAATAAATTCCAAAGTGAAAATAGAGAGAGATTTAGTCTAAAATGATTCGCTTTACCCGACAAGACTCAACTGCATACGATTCACATCTTCCTTTATTAAGTGTTTTAGCATTTTCAAAGAAAAAGAGGTTTTTGTTTTAAGGATGAAAAAAGGAAAAAGAAAACATCTAAGGGAAACTATCTAGCTCTATCCCTAATATTATCATACAGTGATTGTCCTAAGGTTGAGTTTGAAAGGGAAATCTCTATCTATGTTTGCATGCATGGATTGCGATCCTAATGTCTAGCTTGCATCGAAAATGAAACAAGTGAATACTAAGGGAACATGAAAAGGTAACACAAGCACAAGTGCAATCAAACAAAGTCGAGCCGAAGCCAAAAAAAATTGAGTGCGAGCTAAGCAACAAAAAAAGTGGGAGTAAGAAACTCTTTCCATTTGATTTGCTTGAGCATCGACATCGAGTAACAACTCGAAGCGTCAATGTTTAAAGAAACGCGAGCTAACATCATCGAAACAAATGATAAAGTATGGGGGTAGGTTATGAACCCTTTTCCACTTTATTTGACTCAATAGACAAGAGCATGCACGGTTCAAAGCATCAACACATAGCACGAGCTAGGAACGATACTGACTATAATGTGTGGGGCCGATTTTGGGCACTCTGTTCCACTTATTGACTCGATAGCAAGCACAATGTAAAAGGGGAGGGGAAATGCCTTCTTTGAAGACTTTAGAAAAATTGCCTCTTTTGAGGTCTTTAAACAAACAAAAATAAATCGCCTCCTTTTTTAGGTCTTTTGCACGCAAGTAAACAAAAACATTGCCTCATCGAGGACTTTGAGCAAAACAAGCATCCCCTCCTTTGAGGACTTTAAATAGATTTTCCACCTAAAGTAGGGACTCCCAGTCATGCATCTCTATTCCTACTTCTCATGGCAAGGAAAGCAGTAAATGATGCGTAAAAATAAACTAGAATCAATATAATACCAAACGAACAAGAGTTCGTAGGAAGCAAGCAAAATTAGAGATATCCGAAAAACTTCGTGCAAGCTAGCATCAACAACACAATAGTCAGAATATGCGTTGAAGCATCAATAAAGCATGAGGCGAATGTGTGTCAAACATATCCTCAACAAACAGAACACCTGCATAAAAATTCACATCCAGACAAAAACATAAACATTGTATATTTCTCATAGAATGAGAATCAAAATCAAACGCTTCGAAAGCGTAACCCGAATCCACAAAAGAAATGGAATAGTGATTTTTAATCGAATAATCAAAGCATTAATTGAACGATTGAAAGCGCTCTTGAAATCCCTTGCACAAGTCAACAAACATGTTAGAAATAACAAGGAAACAAAATCAGAGTTATGCATTCTCATCACAATTCAATTTGGGATTAAATCATGAAGAAATAGAATTTAAATGTGATTGGAACCACACATGTAAAATCCAGGCAACATTGTCGTTATTTCATGAAAGACACAAAATATCGACCCGAAATTGAGCAAACTTGATATAAATGCTAAAGAAATGCCAAGGCAAGCATACTCATGCACCAAACAACCATTAAAACACATGTTTGCACCAACTTACCAAATCAGGCAGCATTGTTGTTATACATGTCATCACACAAAATATTGACCCGAAATCATCAAAACTTGACATAAATATCGTCCAAGTACCACAACAAACTCCCTTGAGCATTGAACATCAATTAAATAGTGCCTTAAGCTCAACTTATTGAAATCGGGCAGCATTGCACCGTATCACAAAATCATCCAAAAAATAATGCCGGAAACGATAAAACTCGACACCAACAGTTCATAAACTCACAAACATGTACGACTAGGCATCAAACAACATTTGAAAAGCCATTTGCAATGCGTTTGTATTTCCCCGGAAGTAACACGTGCATGAATCAGTATTGATAAAAATCGGATTTGAAAATCACAAACGGAGGCACAAAAGCCTTTACCGGTCAAGTTATGTCGCTTAAAAATTACAAATGCTTGCAAACAATTAAATCTGAATTCAAGCAATGATTCCAAGTCACAAACAACATAAATCAAGTGTTAATGAAACTTATCAGATTTGAGATTTTTTATGTCAAAAAATTGAATTCATCAACAAATCGATTCGAAAATTGCATTAACTCATGAAAACACAAACAATTCTCATCAAAACTCAATAATCAATATTTAGATCCAAAATTTGGTATTCAAAATAAACATTAATTTTACCGATTAAACCAAGATCTACACTAATTTAAACATTATTCAACCAATTCCACATCTCAACATCATCATCAAAATTCAAGAATTAAATATCTCTCAAAAACTTAATTTAATTCATGTAATAATCAATTAAGCAATTATTCAAAATCACCTAAAAATTAAACACTCAATTCAACTAGAGATGCAAAATTATCAAAGAAAAATCAAAGCAAACACTGGGAGGAAGATGACTGAAGCACATTGTATCATCGGAGAAATCGCGCGAAGAGAGGAAGGGGAGCCGCCGAAAAATCACGAAGGGAGAGAGGGTGAGATCGCCGGAAAAATGCAAGGCGACGTAGGGAGTTAGTAGACCGGGAGAGTCCCCGGAGAGTGAGGGATAGCCAGAGGTGACGCGGATGGCGGCGGAGTATGATGAGGAGCGACTGTTCGTAGAAGCTTGAAGGAGTGAAGGAGATGAAGTTGTTTAAGTTTTCTCCTTTAATGTTCTTGAGGAAATTGAGAGAAAGTTGAGAGAATTTTGTTTTTGATTTGTGAAATTAGGAATAATGAGTGTAATTGTGTTTGAAATTTGAATTTCAAAAATATATAGTATTAACTCCAAACTTGAATTTTCAGCTTATTTCTTGCACAGTGCGAGATCAAACCCTAAGCTCGACATACGGTGCAAAATCCTGACGCGCGACTTGAAACAAAAATGTTGAAGACAAAATTTATGATGCGGCGCCAAAAGAATCATTCCGTTACGATAAAAACCGAGCAAGTTATGATGCTTCAAATTGCGAGAAACAATGGACTTATTTTGCCGCATTAAAAAGTTCAGCTTATTTTCACGCGCACTTTAGGAAGCAAGCCACAAACCGAAGCCTTCGAAGCATAATCTAAACTCGGGACCTGAAGAAAAGTTATAGCTCATAAAATTTGTGATCTCACACTTTGGGAATCATCCTGAACCATTTCAATATCGAGAAACGGTTTGGTAGAAAACCATTTCGGGGTGCAATTTTCTATAGTAATTCACACTTTCAGAGATCTTGTACAAGGAATTGGCTTCTGACTTGAACATACGAATCAAAGATAAAATCAAGATGGATGTTTCTCCCAAAGAACCATTAAAAAACGTCGAACCGGGCGAAAATTATGAGTTTTTGAACATCTGAAAAATAACGGTTCAACACACTATTTCACGGCATTTTCATTGTATATCTTCAGAGTATTTGCACATCCAGAGATCTTCCTTAACAAATCGGATTCCGGCCCAAACACAAAAATAAAAAGAAATAACAAGACGATTCAAATTCTATAAGAACCACCCAAAGATGATATTTCGGTCAACAATTACAAATTTGTAGGCATCCGAAAACTAGTGAACCAACAAATCCACTGTATAATGCATTTCAGGTATTTTGGTGCTTTTGAAAATCTTCCTCACAAAATTAGTCTTCAACCTGAACAAATGAATGAATTGAAGAAGATCCCAAGATGGTTCTAATGACCAAAGAATAATTCCCAAACCATTTTTCGGTCTCAAGTTATGAATTTTTGAGCTCGAAACGCACAATACTGAATTTATGTCTGCGCTGTCTCAAATCAATTGAAACACTTGATTTTCTGGGCAATTCCGAGCATGCCAATACACATGAGAGCTTGATATGATGATGACTTGAATAATTATTGGATAACTTGGAACACGTGCAGAGTGCATTAAAATGCGGAAAACCCAGAGTTCTGCTTCACACTGCTGGTTAACAAAACAATCATCTTTCGCAACTCTTTTCACAAAGAAATGCCATGATTCCATGGGTGTAGAACCAATGACATGCATGTATGCAGATGATGATAAAGCATGATCCAATTAGGGTTAAAATGAAGAGGGTGGATTTTGGGGTACAACAACTGCCCTTATTCAACCTTTTTTAGCCTGAGGGTGAGATTGGCGGTAGTCTTTCAAACAATCTAGGTAAAAGAGGATTGAATACTCAATAGAACCGTAAAGTTTGCACTTTGAAGATAGTCAGGTATTATCTATTTTGGTTTTCTGTATTTCTATTTTTTGCGTCTTATGAATAGTGGTTATCAGGAAATGTATGTCGAGTCAAGATTAGACACACAAAAGAAAGATCAGATATACATGTCTGGTAAGGATATTGGACACATACGAGAAATAGACCAGAAGAGGACTCTAAAAAAGATATCAAGAATACATGCCCAGAGTTGGTAGAAGAAACATATAAAAAAGAGGCTGACTGAAGTAGGCTCTAACAACGATATCAAGGACACATGTTCAGTGTTGATAGCGAACACATGACAAAAAAGAGACCAGAGTAAAGGACTCTATCAAAGATATCAAATATATATGTCTGGGATCAGTATCGAACACATAACCAGAAAGAGACCGAAGGAAAGGACTCTATCACCAACGTCGAATAAACATGTCTGGAGTTGGTAGCAAACATAAGAAAGAGACCGGAGAAAAGGACTCTTAACAAGGATATCAAATATGCATATCCAGAGTTAGTAGCGGACATGAGAAAGAGACCAGAAGAAAGGACTCTTAACAGGGATATCCCATATATATGTCCATAGAAAAGGACATATAACAGGAAAGAGGTCGGAGAAAAGGACTCCAACCAAAGACATCAAGAATATATGTCTGAAGGAAAGGACATATACGTAAGAGACCGGAGGAAAGGACTCTTAACAAAGATATCACAAATACATGTTCGGAGTTGGTAGCAAACACATACGAAAGAAAGAGACTAACTGAAGAAACCTCTGTCAAAGATATCAACAATACATGTATGGAGGAAACGACATATACAAAAAAGGTCGAAAGAAAGCACTCTATCAAAGATATCGAAAATATATGTTCGGAGTTGGTAGAGAATATATAATAAAGAGACCGGAAGAAAGGACTCTCACAACGGATATCACAACTATACGTCTGGAGGAAAGGACATATACGAAAGAGACTGGAAGAAAGGACTCTATCGGAGATATCGAATATACATGCCCGGAGTTTGTATTGGACATAAGAAAGAGATATCAGGCATATGCCAGATGAATTTATACATACACGAACGAGGAAGAGACCGACCAAAGAAGGCTCTAAGTCAGATGTTAATTATTGGGCTTTAAACAAATAAGATTGTTTTATACATCTTTCCATCTAAATGGGTCTTATGAAAAAAAGATTTGTTCACACCTCCTTTGAAACAATACATCTCCCGTAACTTGAAATGGACTTTTATTAAAGCCTAATTGGCCATCATATATTGATGGTCTATTTTGGATCGATACACCCTCTCTGATTTTAAACACCCCTATAGAAGTGAAAACTATATAATATAAATTATTCAATTAGAAACCTAAATACAATACACCTCCTTTAACTTGAAATGGGCTTTTATTAAAACCTAATTGGCCATCAGATATTGATGGTCTATTTTGGATCGATACACCCCTATCTGATTTTAAACACCCCTATAGAAGTGAAAACTATATAATATAAATTATTCAACTAAAAACCTAAATATAATATAAGGGTAGGGAAAATTTGAGGTATGACAACAGACAACTGGATACCGAAAAATGACACTTCAAAGTTATTAGTGCTAGGGGCGATCATGACCAAGAGGCTTTGGTCTCAGAGTTAATTGATCATGACCTGGGCATTTGGAAGAGGAATCTGATGAACTCCCAGTTTGATCTGTGGGAAGCACATCAGATTGCTCGCATCCCTATATCGAGGAGTGGCCTAGTAGGAGAGCTGGTTTGATACTGAGAAAAAGATGGTGAATACTTTGCGATTTGCATATCATCTCCTAAGAGCCAAGCGCGAGGCTCTCAAGGAGGGACCCTTAAGCCGTATTTATTCTTCTTTGTGGAAGAAACTCTGGAAAACTCTGGTTCATGCGCGTATCATAGATTTTCTTTGGAGGTTCAGTAAAAACATCCTGCCCATGAAGTCAAATATTGAGAAAAAGGTATGGAACTTGAAAACTTCTGTCCATTCTGTCATGTTCAGATGATCTAACACATGTTCTTAGTTTGCCCGTTTGCAAAAGGTGTCTGATTCTCTTCTCCCTTGGCTATTCATATTCCTCTTAACCCTGATCCGTACAAATGGTTGGAGGTTAATCTTGATGCTAATGATGCTTTTGGTTCTCAATTGGTTTGCACAACCCTTTGGAAAATGTGGAAAGCAAGGAACGATTGTGTTTTTTAAAATGCGCAGGTGAGACCATCGGATGTTGCCCAACGAGCTAGGGACTATGTCATTGAGTTTAATTTTGTAAATCCCCATCTGCGCGTTAAGAAGAAGATTCCCTCTAAGGATGAGAATGTTGATTGCCTGTCTGGTTGTTACAATATGCAGGTGGACGCATGGTGTCTCAATGATGGTACAATGGCGATGAGGATAATCATTCGGGATAGCCACCGCAATGTGATTATGTCTTCTTGTTGCAGGAAACAGGTTGATGTGGACCCGTGTATAACGGAAGCAATTACAATTGAATTAAAATTGAGACACACATCTTTCATATGATATAAAACAAAATAAATAATACAATCAATGTCAGAAACGCGTTCATAGAATTAAATTCACTATTTAATTATAATATTTATTTAATAATATTATTTGACTAATTAGAAAAACAATTATTTACTTTTCAAAATATATTCATTCACCAATAAACATAAAATTTATGGAAAATTATATTCACCTTCCTTAATATTTACTAAAATAAAAACGACATTTCTTCTAATTTTAAAAAAGTTTAATAGACATGCACTATCGATATAAAGATATTTTACACGATCGTCCAATAAAAAATTATCAATCTACTAAATCATCAAAATTATTTTAAGTTATAAAAAATTTCAAAAATTAAAATATTCCTTGTTCATTAAATATTTTTATTTATTAGATTCCACATTGAAACAAAAAAAAAAACATTAGATTCAGGATAAATAAGATAGAGTATGTTCTGGACTGTGTCTAAAGCTTAAACTAGTAACAGAATTTTGTCTTTGAGAGAACACATAAAAAGAATGAGTTTGCCACCCTTTGCATTACACCCTTCAAGTTCAACCTTTCCCAACACAACAACAACCACAACCTTAATCCCTTCACCTACACTCTTTGACCACCGCACTTCCACAAAACACCTTCATCAAATCCTTCCTCTCATCATCAAAAACGGTTTCTACAATCAACACTTGTTTCACTCAAAACTCATAAACCTGTTCTTCAAATATGGCACCATCAAAGAAGCATCTAGTGTATTTGAGAGTGTTGAACACAAACAAGATGCTCTTTACCATACTATGCTTAAAGGGTATGCAAAAAACTCAACTTTATGTGATTCTTTCAAGTTTTACAATAGGATGCAAAAGGATGAGGTTAAGCCTGTTGTGTATGATTTTGCTTATTTGTTGCAACTGTGTGGGAAAAAATTGGAACTTGAAAGGGGTAGAGAGGTTCATGGGCAGGTAATAGTTAATGGGTTTGAGTATAATTTGTTTTCAATGATTGGTGTTATGGATTTTTATGTGAAATGTGGGGAGATCGATGATGCGTATAAAGTGTTTGAGAGAATGTCGGAGAAGGATTTGGTTGCTTGGACTAGTTTGGTGGCGGGATTTGCGCAAACTGGTTTTCCTAGGAGAGCTTTGGATTTGTTTTTTCAGATGCAGGAAGCTGGTGAAAAGGCTGATTCCGTTACGTTGGTGAGTGTTTTGCCTGCTGTTGCGGATATTAAGGATTTGAGAATTGGAAAGGCTATTCATGGTTATGCTCTTAGATTAGGATATGAGTCTAAGGTTAGTTTTATGAATGCGCTTTTGTATATGTACTTTGAATGCGGATGTGAAAGGATTGCGAGATTGGTTTTTGAGGGGATGAGTAGCAAGTGTATTGTTTCGTGGAATACGATGATTGATGGTTATGCTCAAATTGGAAAGTCGGAAGAAGCTTTTGCTACTTTTTTGAAAATGTTGGATGAAGGAGTTGAACCTACACGAGTTGCAGTGATGGCGGCTTTGCATGCTTGTGCTGATTTAGGCAATCTTGAACGAGGGAAATTTGTTCATAATTTAGTAATTCAGATGAAACTTGATTTTGAAGTGTCTGTTATGAACTCTTTAATATCCATGTATTCGAAGTGTAAGAGAGTTGATGCCGCTTCCTCAATCTTTGATAATTTGAAGAAGAAAACAAACGTCACGTGGAATGCCATGATATTGGGTTATGCACAAAACGGGTATGTGAACGAGGCTATAAGTCTGTTCTGTATGATGCAATCGCAAGACATTAAACTTGACTGCTTTACTTTAGTGGCTGTAATTACTGCTCTAGCAGATTTATCAGTTAACCGCAAGGCGAAGGGGATTCATGGACTTGCCGTAAGAACTTTTATGGACAACGACGTCTTTGTTGCTACTGCTCTTGTTGACATGTATGCAAAATGCGGAGCCATTCAAACTGCGAGAAAGCTTTTTGACATGATGCAAGAGCGACATGTGATAACATGGAATGCAATGATAGATGGATACGGGACACACGGCCTGGGAAAAGAAGCTCTTGATCTCTTCAATGATCTGAAGAAAGAAGCTGTTTTGCCAAATGACACGACTTTTCTGTCTGTTATCTCGGCTTGTAGTCACTCGGGTTTTCTGGAAGAGGGCCTCTGTTTCTTCCAAAGCATGAAGGAAGATTATGGCTTGAAGCCTGCAATGGATCACTATAGTGCCGTTGTCGATCTCCTTGGTCGTTCTGGCAAGCTAGATGATGCTTGGAATTTCATCCAAGAGATGCCTATTAAACCGGGGATTACCGTTTTAGGTGCACTGTTAGGTGCTTGCAAAATTCATAAAAATGTCAAATTGGGCGAAAAAGCTGCAGACAAACTATTTGAGTTAGATCCAGATGAGGGTGGCTATCACGTCCTGCTTGCGAACATGTATGCATCTGCATCAATGTGGGACAAAGTGGCCAAGGTGAGAACAGCCATGGAGAAAAAGGGGCTGCAAAAAACTCCAGGCTGCAGTTTGGTTGAATTGAGAAACGAAGTTCACGCATTCTACTCAGGAAGCACGAATCATCCTCAATCGAGAAGAATCTATGCTTTTCTCGAGAATCTTGGAGATAAGATAAGGGATGCTGGTTATGTGCCTGATACCGACTCTATTCATGACGTGGAGGAAGATGTGAAGGAACAACTGCTCAATAGCCATAGTGAGAGGCTTGCCATTGCGTTCGGACTTTTGAATACAAGCCATAGTACACCAATACATGTAAGGAAGAATCTAAGAGTTTGTGGTGATTGCCATGAGGCTACTAAGTACATGTCACTTGTGACAGGAAGGGAAATTATAGTGCGTGATTTACGTAGGTTCCATCATTTTAAGAATGGAATCTGTTCCTGTGGCAATTATTGGTGAATCAATTAGAATGAGTATGTATTAAGGATAGACAACTAAAGAAATTCTCTTGGACTGATTGAACATCCATGGTAGATGCCCGTCTCCTATCACTGCAAAATCTATACATTCTATGAACCTAACAGCCAAAACAGTCAAAACTTGCTCCAGGCACTTTATAAGGTGGACGTGATATACCAGAAGGTGGCTTCTGGGGTGCGACGGAACCTAAGACCAAAGTTAGCAGAATTGAATCGGATCATGACTTGTTAATATTAGCCTAGATGATTATGTGACAAGGTATATGGCTTAAGAAATTGATGCAATGATAATAGTTTCTTGAAAAGTATTACAAGATATTGTTGCTTATGTATTGACTGGTTAAGGTTCTCTTTCTCATTCTCATTTCAGGTTAGTACTCAGGAAGCAGTGGATATTTCCTCGTCGTTTTTTGTGTAAGCTACAAGTTAATTATCATAAACTACTTATGAATTTGTTGATAGATAAGTGGATAGAGTCTGATTTGTAAGAATTATATACAGAATATGAATGTTTATTTAACTAAATATATAATTGAACTACAAGATGTGTATCTATCTAGGCTCCGACTCCACTGGTTGAAATATTTTCTGTACACCTTGATAGAAATCATGTAGATATCAAACTACAACATATTTAATCACAAAATATATTCGATATGCTAAGATTGAAAACTAGTGCTAGGAGAAAAAACAAGATAATTTAGCTTAATATATATTATGATTTTATGCAACATTATTTTGTATTCTAACACTCCCCCTCAAGATAAAGCTTAAAAGTAAAAGCTTTAGCTTGTGACAAGAAAAAAAATTGCTTCGCAAATAAATAAATAAAAATGGATAAAAAGGCAAGTCGCGAACGCAGGTGAAATCAGAGAGAATTGCTATAAAGATAGTGTTTCCAAATAGCTAGAATGATCATCTGCTTATGTGAAATTGATGGCAAGCAATCAAACAAAGCAAAGTCCGTTCTTCTCAAAACCGCATGTGGAAGCTTCAAACCAATAGTACCGGAGACTCAATATTTAACTTGAAAAATAAGTTTGAGAACAACTTTAGCGAGAAAGATGAGACAATGCACATGGAACGGAGATGGGGCCGGTGCATATGGAACGAAATTTGAGGCTGTCGCATCTGGATGAAGATGGGGTCTCTTGGGAGAAAAATTGAGGCTAGAACATCTGGACAAAAATGAGTCAAGAAACTGGTGTAAGAAAAGTCGGCCGGGAGGGTGGCCTGTGCGTGAGTAGGCTCTTTGTGGTAATTTTTGGGTGGTTAGTTGGTCTGGAGTATGTGGTAATAACTGTGGCGGTGGTGGTATTTGCCAGAAAAAATTGGCAGACAAAGTGATCGCAGACAGGAACGATGGCGATAGCGATGGTTGCTGGAACTGGCGCCAGCCGGAAAAGGAGGAGATCACACATGAAAAGAGAAAACCATATTACATTCTCAAACATTTGGAAACTCGGCTAAAGAATAGAGACTGGACAGGTCACGGAGGATCAAACCATGCTCTACATAGTAGATATCATGTTGAAGTTGTGAGATTTCATACAAATGATTAAACACTAACCCCTATTTATAAGAATACATAGATTCAATCCTAAATAAATAGAAAAATCAAGAAAGAAATAATCATAATAATAACTAAGAGATATGAAAATTAATCCAATGACATAATCTAAGATATGTTAACATTGAAATCCTATCTTAGGAAGATGTTATGAGATATTACTTTATTTTCTAAAAATTCTAAATAATTGATCAATGTTAATCTATATAATTTAAATAACCTAAAATGTAGTGTGCAAAATGACATAAATCATGTCAAATAGGCACATCCATTTCTATTGATCACCTAGGCATAATTTCGGATAAGGTTATATCGTTGACATCGTTGACAGGGACAGGGGCGGAAGCATTTGATGAAGTCCCTCCTTCAATTGTATTTGTAGCCCTTCCAACAGAAAAAGCTGAACATATGGGACTTGGAAGAGTAACATTGTCACTTCCAAGCATTTGAAGAACACTTGACATTGTAGGTCTATCAGCTGCATTATCTTGCACACACAATAAGCCAATCTGTATGCACTTCAACACTTCACTAGGATCATATGAATTCGCTATCGATGGATCCATCAATTCTAAACCTTTGCTTTCACTCCAGAAGTTCCATGCCTGTAATTTCTCATGCATTTGATTTTAGTTATAAGCAACGGAAAAATGAGTACAGTTTCCAAACATAAATTACGAAACCTACATATGTGAGAAGACTTTGGCCGTGCTCTGAAAGATAGAATTTGTTGTTCCTTTTTCCACTGATGATCTCTAGCAAAAGAACACCAAAGCTGAAAACATCCGATTTCACTGAAAACAAGCCTTCGATAGCATATTCTGGAGCCATGTATCCGCTGCTCAAAACCAAAAAGAACATTACATGCCGACAAAACAGAAAAATTCATAAAGAGAACATGTTAATTTTAAATTGAAAGAATCAGAAATAGTTTATACTTACTAAGTTCCTACGATTCTAACTGTATTTCCTTCCCCCTGGTCTCCTCCAAATGTTCTTGCTAGTCCAAAGTCTGAGATTTTCGGATTCATTTCATGATCTAACAGTACATTGCTAGCTTTCAAGTCTCGATGAATAACCCTGAGTCTAGAGTCTTCATGAAGATACAGAAGCCCTTTAGCAATCCCGTTAATAATGTTTAATCGTTGTTTCCAGTTCAACAGTGCCGCCTTTACCATATCTGGAAGTAAAATTTAAAGCAAGGTAAGTCTAGTAAAGTAAATGTGAATGATATAAAAAAATTATCCATAAATGCATTATTCTATATGGTAAGAATGAAAAAACTTGCTTGCAAAGAATGGTGAAAATCTTATAAGTGTAGCTCAATATGGAAGATGATATTGCTTAACTAAGCCTAATAGGAAGCATAGGTGATCTCTAGCTACCAAATTAAATAAATAAGGTTTTGACAGTCCAAAAACTTTCTCCTAAATAAGTTACTATAAAATATTAGATCAATCTTATGTTCTTAATCTCTGATAGCTGTCGTATAGCGGATAGAAGTCCATGGCGGAGAACCAAAATCCCGCCATACTAGCTGCTTTGTGGCGCCGTTATAGCGGACTATGACGGAAAAACCTGCAAAATTGGCCGATATTTATCATTGCAGCGAGTCCAAAAACCGTCATGTATGTCTGCCATAGCGGCCATGGCGCCGCTATTTGATAACATTGGCGGATAGCGGGGTAGCCACTATTGCAAAGATAAAAAATCGGTGTACAATGTTAACATAAACACTCAAAAGTAGAAAAATATACAAAATTGAAGTAGGAAGAACATAATAGAACACAACAAAATGAAGAGCAAAAGTAACACTTAAAAGTGTTTAAAACCGTTATTGCTGACGGTGACTCGCAGGCCAAAAGCGTCGCACCGAAACCTTTCACTGCTATGTTATTCCGCTATAACATGTTATTGCGATGCTATTGACAACAAAGGATCAATCTAAGAAATATAACTCTAGCTGGACATCCTAATTCCAAACGTTGAGCTTTACTGCTTAACAAGGCTAGTGGCAATGGTCACAAAACTAAAGTTTCTGAACCAAAACCTTCCCCTAAAGATTGAGGTTCCCATAAGATACCTAAATCAATGTTGTTAGATACCAGCACTATAGCATAACGAATTTTAACGAATCTGCTATGAAATCCGCAACACTATCCCTGTTAAAGATAGGATTGAATTGAACTACTATAAGGTAAAATATTTCATTCTTTCCTTTTTTTTCTGTATGTATCACCATGATAGTATGTAATTAACTGCAGGTTACTAGTTTGGGAGTTATACCGCGTAGCTGAACATCGAGGCTTGAATTCGGTAAGTATTCATAGATAAGCAGCTTCTCCTTTTTCTCAATGCAGCAAGCCAGCAATCTCACAAGGTTCCGATGCTGCAATTTCGCAATCAACATTACTTCATTCTTAAATTCCTCCACTCCTTGAACCGAAGTTTTCGAAAGCCTTTTGACAGCAATTTCCCTTCCGTCTGCTAAAACACCCTAAAACATTTTCCAAATTTCTTAGTAAGAATGCCGCAATAGGAAAATTCAAACAAAAACATCATATGTAGCTTGTAAGTTATCCTAATTTATTACCTTGTAGACACCTCCAAATCCACCTTCCCCCAATTTATATTTATCAGAAAAATTATCGGTACACTTTAGAATCGTACTCAGAGGTATCATAGGTAGGTCCATGTTCACATTCTCCTCATTGTTAGTCTGATCTTGAGAGAACATTGCATCAATGTTCTTCATCTCTTTTTCAACTGAAAAGATTGAAAAAGTACCTCAGCTTATGCGAGTGTTGTAAATCCTAGGATACCGAGTTCGGTTCCTACTCATAAAAAGACGGTTTGAGTTAGAGATTACCTTTTTTTCGTTCTAAGCGCCTGTAATAGTATATACTAAAAACCAATAGCGCTACTGCTACCACTCCGATCACAGGAATGATTATTTTTAGAGTCAACGACTTTGTTTCATCCTTTTCTGGCGCTGCATTAACAAAACACGACAAGTTAGCGTTAATCAACTACGCATTCAATGCATTTATTGTAACACTAACAAATATAAGTTTCGTGATCCAATTTAGACATAGATTCCAAATCAATGAAGTATCAGAGTAGATTTCTGGTAAACTTTTTTACCTGATCCGTCTCTGCGTAAGTATGGGGAGTATATAAACTCCACAGCACGCATTTGAAACCAAAAGTCATATGATCCATACCGTCTAGAAATATTGACAGGTTTACTTACTTCTAACGGTACATTACTAGGAGAGTGCGTACAATACAAGATTTAGCGCTATGGATATTCATTCTTTGAATCTTATATAGAACTTGAAAAGATGAAACGATACCTTTCTGAGGCGGAACTGCGTCATGCTGTACATCATTCAAAAGGAATGGCTGAGTTTCATACATAACAACGCAACTAGGCGAAAAGATTCTCCAAAATCGCTTCTCCTTGCAACATTTTTCAACCTCTTGAATCATATTGCTCAAACAAGTTCTACATTCCTCGCTAGTAATATCTCTGCTACATTGCACCCAACCGTATCTTCTTTGAGTACCGTTTATGTTAAACATATGCGTACCAAACATTAAAGGTGCTTCTGATCCCATATCTATCAAACCATTCATCAAAATCCTAGCATCACTATCAAATTCACCGGTAGAATTCTGCGTTGCGTCAAACATAGGAATCCTCGGTCTTATATCTAATTTGCCGAAGAAATTCTTATTTGAGTACCTCAGAAGACAAAACGGACACCAAAAAACAGCAGAAACATTATTCGGGCACACCTGTTTTATCATTTTGCTAGAATTTTCAATGCACGAGTTGCAAAGGGTGGCGTTCGCATCACCACGACAAAAGTATAGTCCATAAATCTTATTGGTTTCATCAAAACCTGAAGTTCTGTGACCGAAACCTTTGCTTTTAGCAGAATGTGATGACAGTAATGAGAGTAAATCGTTGAGGTTGGTTTGATATCTCGGAGATGGATGATCAGAAGACTGATCTAAACAAGCATATCTATAATCAAGTGATTCTGTATAAGCAAAGGGAAAGAAACATATGAATTTGATGGTAAGTAACCATAGATACAGCATTCTTGAGCTGCTACAACCACTTTGTCTATTCAATAGTTTATGCGAAGTTAGTCTCATCTCGTAGTTTTACACTGACGTTCAATAAAAATCGAGTATTTGACAAATATTTTTAAAAACAGTTCTAATACATGCATACTAACAATACAATGAATTTTTATTCGATGATTTACACTGTCGATGCATTTCAATTTAACTTTACTTTTAATAAATGACAAACATTTTAGTCATTTAAATGAATGAACTTTGAAATTTATATATCAAGCCAAAATGTTAAAGTAAAATATCGAAATTTTGTGAATCATAAATACAAATTTAATATGTGGAGATGCGACTTTGAACTCACTGTTTTTTAATTTTTATATATTTAATTTGCGAAAAATATGAAGAAAAAAAACATTTTTAGTGGATTTTACAAATATTTTTTTCTTCTCTTTTTTTTTCTTCAAATTTGACTTATTTTTAACCCAAGTTTCAAGACATTTTTCCTTCTTTTTCGTTTCCTCGGTTAATATAAACAAAACCAACAACAACACTAGAATTCATTTGTAGGAGAAAATGGTAGAAAGAAAAGTGGAAAAAAACAAGATTTTTTGTTTGTTATTAGTTTGATAAGGAAGAAAATATTTTTACTTTTTTAAATATTGTTTTAAAATTAATTAAGAATACTAAGAATATTAATAAATTGTGTAATTTTTTTATAAAATTATTTGTCTTTTTCTTTAGTGTCTTAGACTTTTTATTAATTCATTAAAAAAATCACTTTGTAATAAATATTATTTTCAATTTAAAAACAATAAAATAAAATAAAATAAAAATTTATAAAAAACCGGGGTTCAAAATAAACAGAGAGATTAAAAGGATAAAAAGATAGATGTATTTTTTTTTTGTTTCAAATCGATCCAAAATGAAAACATAAATATACTCTCAAAATGTTACAAAAAGAAATAATTGGTCAATAAAATTTAAAACATTTAAATAAATATTATTCAAATAGATTACTACCTCCATTTTTAATTAAAAATTTAATTGTAAAAAAATGTTTTCATTTATTTGTTACAGTATAACACAAATAAAATATTAATACTATTTTTTATTATATTTTAAATTAAATTACAGCTTCTTTTCTTATTTTTATTAAATTAATCATCTTATTTTAAATTCAAACAGTATTAATATTTTTCTTATTTTTTTCACTACAAATAAATGAAGTATCAAAATTTTTAAATTATATTTTCTTATCTCTAAAGTTCTACAAATAATTGTTAGGTTTATCAAGTTTCACAAATGATAAATTATTTTAAAATGGACAATTCTTCAATTTTAAATGCAAAAATGTATATAGGAATTAAAAAAATAGGAGATTAAAACGGTATCAAGTCAAATATTAATTACTCATTCTTTTTCAATTTTTTAAATATACTTTTCATTGCCATTAATAAAAAAGTAACTATAAAATAACTTGTAATTTCTTTTTTCTTATATAACTTATAATTTCTTTTTATCACCAAAAAAATATAGTTTATATATATATTCAGAATTGTCAAAATAATATATAATTTAATAAATTTAATAGATATATACCAACAACTTAAAATAATTTTATATTGTCATTCAATAATAAATCAACTATCTGTTATATTATTAAAAAATTAAAATAAAAAAAATAATATATCTTAATATATAATCGTAATTGATTGACAATGTAAAAATAATGATATATACAAGCAAATCTAAATGATTAAAAGTATTAACTATAAAAAATTATTTTAGCCCGTAGAAAAACAGGGATACCAAATAAAAAACCTAAAATAAAATTTTAAAAAGTAGAGAATTTAGTTTCTAACAATAATTAAAAAGGACATGTAACCAAAAAAAATTAAAAAGGACAATTAAATCTTTAAATATAAAAAAAGGGTATCCAAGAAAATTTATTGCATAAGTTATATTATTTATTATTTTTCATCTTTAACATTCAAAATTAAATAAAGCTAATAGTAATACTTATTTAATTAAATATAAAAAAAAACACTCGACAATTCAAAAATAAAATTATAACATATCTAAAAAAAATACAATGGCCTTGTATAAAAAAACAAAGTAGATGTTTATATATATTGCAAAAAAAAGGTTATGTTTGTGAAGTTCACAAACACATATTTCATAAAAATTAATTAAAAGATACCCCGACACAAATAATATATATGATTAAGCATGCTGGGAGGGTTAGTGATAATTTTTTTTTTATATTCTTCATATTTAAATTCGAATGAATAAATTTCATTCTTTATTTTAATTTAATCATAAAATAAAAATAAAAATAAAAATTCATTTCACCGCTCTACCACCATCTATTTAATGGACTTTCTTAAAATAAAAATATTTATTTTTTCTGGCATCAAATTTCATTACAAAACAATCTTAAAAAATTTCATACATATATTTTAAATATTTCAAATATATAAAAATATTATTTTTAAAATTAAATAAAAAATATAAAAAATAAACAAAGTGGATTTAAGATAGATATTAATATTTTCGTTATTCGATCCATCTTCATATTTTAGAATCGAAGAAAATCTAACCCGAATTCAAATTCAATCATATGCATAATTTTTTGTCAAACTCGATGAATTCAGGGATATCTCACTTATCATATCACATTCAAAGTTTGGTGAGAAAATATAATAAATTAAGTTTGAAGTTTAAATTATTATATCCCATACAAAAAATAAATTAGTTATTTTTTATTAAAAAAAGCTTTTTAAAATTAAAAATTAGAGTATAATATTATTATATTATATAAATAAAATGTAGCAAATTTTCATTATATTTTAAAACATTTAAATAAATTTATTCTCATAATTGTAAGTGAAAAATGTGAATAAAAATATTTTCAAAAAAATTATTACTATTATTTATCTTATTTATAATATATAACAAAATTTTGACTAAGCTAATAATAATTTTGACTTGACTTTGTTCAATCTATTACTTCAACTTTCTGTTTATTTTATGTTAATTTCTCCTACAATAACTTTGACTCGACTAGTACGATTCCACTCTATTAAGGAGCGTGATGAATAACTCATCCTTGAGAAAATCTTAGAATGTGGTGAGGCCGCCCATGCGTCGAACATGTGTTATAACTCATCGAATCTTATTTGAGATCTTTTGTGCTTCTCATGTGACTATGAGTGAATGGGTCAGGATAATTGATATTATGTGGATCTGGGCAACAATATTCGTGACGATCTACATCCCTAAGCACAAGGCATGTAAAGGCAAAGTGATTAAGAAAAAGCATGACAATTCATGGACCCTTAAGCATGACACTTGTAAGGGCGAAGTGATTATGAGACAATTTTACTCAGTGATGTTCTCACTTTCATGTATATGATGAGCCCGAGTTAAACAAAATCGTAAGACAAGACACAATTGATATTCTGCAACCAATGGTTCACAGTGAAGGCTTTTGGATTCCTTCATCGAGCGATCCTTATCCACTCAAACTTATTAGGAAAGACCATTTGATATCATGCCTTGTTTGTGTGCATGCTTGAAAACAAATCTACTAATATTATTCTAGACCGGCCAAAGACCTAATAAGATAAAGTCCACTCATCTCGTCGGCTCCATTGAGCCCAATGTATAAATATAATTACAAGAGGGTTTCAGGTACATAATCTCTAATCTCTACTCTCAATGTGATTGTCTTAAATCCTAAACTGGCTTGGCATTGGAGTACTAACCTTGCTAGCACCCCCTTGGTTCCACCGTACTAGAGATTAGCAACACCAATTTAAGATCAACATCTCTGATTTAAGATGCATTACAATCGTAACATTCGGTCCATGAAGTTGTATCACTGAATCGCTTATGAAGCTTCTTTCCACCGTAACTTACACAATCTTCTCCATTTCTTGTTCTAAAATGGAACAAATATTGTTACAAAATCATGATGGATGTTGTCTCTGAAAACTAAGTGGTTTTGAGTTTTCTCCTATATATTTTAGGATAAGCTACAAACTTCTTCATTGGATGTTATGTTTAAGTCAAATGCTGCCTGGAAGCCTCTGGAAGTTGTTTTGAGAAAACAACTTATTTGGAAAGCTATTATGGCCTTTGCTGGAACTGGAATTTTCGAAGAGGAAACCGGTTTCCTGAAATATGAAAACCGGTTTCTGCCGTAATTTTCTGTTTTTCAGTTTACTGTTTGTAACCGTTTTTTTTTAGTTTGTTTTGTTTGTTTGTTATATTTTCACACTCATACAAATACCCTCTTGTAATGTTGCTTGATGTTTAATGCCAATTTATGAGTTTCTCCTCAATTACTCTCCCCCTCTCTCATAATCTCTATCTTTCTCTCTCAACTTCATCTTCTCCATTTAACCATTTTCACCATTAATTCACCAACTTCATTTTGTGTGTATGTTCCAACATTTGGCATCAAAAACCTGGTTCTGATCCATTAACCCACTGCAAATTATGTCTACCATTTCCAGTGATCGAATCCCTACCAACCTTCCAATTCTTGACTCCAAGAACTATGATAAATGGTGTAAACAAATGAAAGTTTTATTTGGGTATCAAGAAGTTCTCAAAGTCGTTAACCATGGTGTTACACCTCTTGGGGAAGAAGCTACAACTGCACAACAAACTAAATTCAAGGAAGAGAAGAAGAAAGACTACTATTTTACCCCAAAATTTTCCCTCCCACATTTCTCAAAACATTTCAAGAAAGATCTCCAAGTTGCTCAAGGTAGTCCAAGGGTTAGCCAGACAAGCTCTCTCCTAAGGCAGTCTACCCCGAATTAGGGTTTTGTGTTGCATCAAGATCCCTGGGTCCAAGTGGTCCAAAATGCTCACCAATGTCTTAATATGTTCTCAAGATCATCCATATCAAGTTTCAAGCCTTGCAGAGGAAGTTTGCTCAATCAATTGCTCAAAGGTCCAAAAATCGACTGTGCTAGGGCAAAAGTCAACTGTGACCTACATACAGTCAAACTTCAAGATTTTTTGTCAACATCCTCATTTTGAAGTATATTTCATCATTTGATCAAGGGTTGATCATGATTCATCAGGGATTGCTCATAATTCATCAAGACTCAAAAGTTGCTAAATTAGGGTTTTATAGGAAAAGTCAACTCAACTTTGACCAAGCATAACTTTCTCATATTTTATTAGAAATGACCCATCCAAAGCTCATTTTGAAGAAGGTGAAATTCCCTACAATCCATATTCAGCTCCCAATATCAAAATATGCACTCACAAGAAGTTATGAATTTGGACATTATAGGTCATTTTTGAAAGTCAACAAAAACACCTTTTCGTAAAAGCTTCATACATGATAATGGAATATCAAATTGATATGAGACCAAAAGGGTTGATTAAAGGACATCTCAAGCTTTCTAAAAAGTCCAAGAACACCTCAAATGATTCAAAATTGAGGAAGTTATGCATTGTTGAAGTTGACCATTTTTGTAAAATTGCCAAAAGTCAACTATCCCCAAAACTTCAAATTTTGCCAAATGGGACCATTCTTTTTCACTTGTTTTAAGTTGTCATTATAGCCCACGTGCTCTAGCCTTGGCCACTTGTCCATATCATATTTTTATTAATTATTTTGATTTTTATTTGAATTAATTTGATTTAAATCAAAATAAATCAAATAAAAATCCAAAACATTAATAACCAAGGATTTTGTGTTGTTTCAGGCTTCATTATACAGCTATCATCCTTCCAATTCGTGCCAAGCCTTAGAGTGCACAAAAAGATTCAAAATAAGCCATATTTGGAAAGATCTTCAAAGGGTATCAAATCAAATCCAAAGTCATTGAAAGAAGAAGATTTGGACTGAATAAACAACCCTAATGCATTGTGTGATACATAAGGAGGCGAGGCAGATCAAAATCAGGGTTGGAAACAGGCGAGAGAGAGAGAGAGAGAGAACAAAATCTGAAAAAATACCAAAAAAGTGAGTTTGAAATCACCATTAGAGGCATTCTCAAAGCTTTCTATTGATACCAATCGCTTCCTGGCACTCCCTAGAAGCTAAAGCAATCCAGAACCGGTCCATTCCAGTCCTCAATCGCGCTGTAAGTCATCCATAACCCTGCTCTGTTCTTGAATTCGTATCTTGGAATTTATGCATTGTTAACCTGAATTAATGGCATATTCTTAACATTTGAAGCATTTGCAAGCTTTTGCCAATAGCCAATTTAATTTATATGGACTGAATCAAAATTCACCATAGTTAGGGTTTCGAGTTTGCTTTTAGGGTTTTCGTTTTCAGGTACAATTGGCCTTAGTAATGGGTACCACTGTATTCAGAAGAAGGAGACGAGTCTAACCATGGTGTTAGAATTAATTTACATGGCCTGTACGAGATTTTGAGAGTGGACAGGTTTGTAGCGCGGACCTTTGTCCGTAGGTATAGGTATTTGGACTTTTAGCGACGGTGCCATGACAGGGACGAAGACGTGGCCAGATCCCATTGGTTTGTTTGAACGAGCGCGTGTTTTTTCTTTTTTGTCCACTAATTTTGTTTTTCTTATATTATATTTGATTCTTAGCATATGTACAAAAAGAACTAACAGCCCAGCTGGTTACAAGCCATTGGAATTTGCGTTGGGGTCTGGGTTCGAATCCCAGGTCCCCCTATTTTCTCTATAATATTTTCTTACAGGAAATCTAGTGCACACATGAGCTTGATGTCCACCATATGCCTTCCTCATCAATGTGCCAGATGGCCAGATCTGGTGGCTACCACTGAGGGTGCACCAAAAGACCAAGTCAATGCATATGCGCATGATCCAAAAAGTCAAACGGACTTCATGTCATTGGGCCCAGAAAATTGCTATGCACACCCTTAAAAATCAGGCCCAATCTCTTTATATTTTCTTTTCTATATTTCATTTAATTATTTTATTTTATTTTATTTTATTACTAACCAAAATTAATTTACTTTTTTATCAAAAATCACCAAAAATATTTTCTATCCAATTAAATTTTAGAATCTTATTTTTTTTCATTAATAAATATTAATTAATTTAATTAGGATATTAATGTTAGATAATTTTAATTGATTTTGTAAATATTTAAAATTAATTAGAATTAATAGGTCTTAACCCTGATATAATTATTTTTATTTCTTTCCTAAAAAAACCCAAAAATCCAAAATATGTCATTAATTATTTTTTATTAATTAATTTAATAACCAATTAATTTAGAATTTAACTTTAGGATTTAATTTCTTTTCTTAAAAAATACTAAAAAAACAACAAAAACATTTTCTTTTAATTAGGAGGGTCAAAACCCTATTTTCGCATTCGATCCGATTGTCTCGCGCGCTTTATTTTTCTTTATCCAAATTATTGTATCTGCTCCTGGTTTGTAATAATTAATTAGGACATTTACTTTTACCGCTTTTATTTTCAAAGGGTTGTTTTTGGCGATGTAAATACCCGACGCCTTGTAATAGTTAGTTTAATTTCCGCACCTTTAATTTCTACAAATATTCAACTGCTAGATGTTTGATAATAGGGTTTGCATGACAAGAATGAATGCTTAATCTTAAAACAGTTAGATCACCCTAAACATGTGCAAAGATAAAAATAACTGAAATCAACACACTCGCACATGCGCACTCCTAGGATACACCCCACTTGGTTGCCTTCGTAAACGGTCATTGAGTATAGGTTGTTTTAGAGGTCGCTCTCTTGTCTAAAAGATTATAAGTTGCCTCGGAAAGGTTGCCTCGGATATCATTGCCTCGGATAAATGATCTAAGACATTAGGGTTACCACTAAGACGTCATAACATTGCTTTAATGATCGTATGTCCCTCTTTCGAATTGACCCTCAAACTCCAACGACGGTGCTACCTACTCACTAATAGTAGGATAGCATTGTCTAAAGGAAATTATCATAGAACGATTCCTTTTTCGAGAAGGTAGATTAGTTCTTAGATACTTGCTCATCCAAACAAATTTTCACACTTACACTCTTTTACGAATAAGTTTTCAAAAACATTTCATTACACTCTTGAAGACAGAAGAAAGAGTTAAATCGAAGTTAAAACAAAAACTTTTCAAAACCCACAAACACAAAGAAAACAATTTTGAAAACAATGAGCAAGTACCTAAGAGCTCGTAGATAACTACGGATAGAAAGGGTGCTAATACATTCCCTTTCTATAATCTACCCCCCGTACTCAGAAATATCTCAAAAAAGGAATTTTTATGTGCTTTTTTCCTTTCCTTGTTGGATAAAATAAAATTCGGTGGTGACTCTTGCTTACCGCGACATTTTGCAAACACAAAACTCAAAACGCAAACCAGCATTCCAAAAAATCAGTTAGTTCTCCCACCGTATCACCAGAACTGGCGACTCTGCTGGGGAAAATTATAAGTGGGGTGTACCTTAGGAATAATTCATATTGTTTTCAATTGTTTGATCTATATTCTTTATCTTTGTGGGCTTGAATCGGAGTTACTATAGATCCTAACCCGGATCTGGGGATACCTTTTAGGTAAGTAGCAATAGGCTGTGAGGGAACTGTACGACGTAGACTGATACAGTTGAAGCAGTAGCTACGTTGGTGTGACACTTTAGTTTGTACCGATATCCCTTGTGGCGCAACAAGGAGAATATGGGCCTACTAAGGGGTCATTAAGCACCAACTGACCTTAGAACCTATAATTGACCAACTTGGCCATAGAAAAGTAGCAGTATGCTACACTCATTGAGACCAAACTCTTGCGATGATTCTGGCCGCAAGAAAAGGTTGCTAAACAGGAATTATGACCGATCGAGGGTGGTCAGTGATATTGAGATCCTCTAGAACCCGATTACTATTACTAGGACAGGTTGAACCAACTAAACTGAAAGAGGGTAGTACCTAAACTCCTTGCCAGCCTGAAATTTAAGGGCTATCTGTGTGACTTGTTTGCCCTTACCATGTTTGCTATCTGTGAATACCTGTGGTGTGTTTCTACCATGACATCATGCATCATGACATTGCATGCATATTGCATTGGACTAACCATTTCAAAGACCAATGGGATTCATCTTTGTTCTATTTTGTAGATCATGGCATCTATGCGTAGAAACACAATTTGGATCAGCTTTGTACAGATTCCTACTCAGCTTAAAGATTTGGTTTCTAAGGTTCCTAACACTTCCTCTTTTGACAGAAGACATGGTCATCTCCTCGGTCTGGTCACTTCCAAGATGGATGAACAGATGATGAGCGTCTTATTCCAGTTCTTTGATCCATTGTACCACTGCTTTACCTTCCCGGACTACCAGTTGGTCCCTACCTTGGAGGAGTTCTCTGATCTACTCGACATCTCTATTCTGGAGCAGACCCCATTTACAGGTTTGGAGACAGCTTCTAGGCCGGAGGATATTGCTTCAGCCCTCCATCTTACAAGGGTTGATGTGGTGTCTAATTGGGAAACTCAGAGTGGGACAAAAGGCTTCTTGGCTAGGTTCTTGGTTGATCGGGCTAATCAGTTTTGGGACAGTTTAGACTTTCAGGCGTTTGAAGACATCCTGGATCTTCTCATTTATGGTCTGGTTCTGTTCCCCAATTCAGATTCCTTTGTCGACGTGAATGCAGTGAAGATTTTCATGACCCGTAATCCAGTGCCCACTCTCTTGGGTGATATTCTGCATACTCTCTATGCCCGTACTGCTCGGAAACAGGGAACCCTTATGTGTTGTGCACCATTGCTGGCGAGGTAGTTTATTTCTCACCTCCACAAATCTGTTTTGAAGAACGGAGAAGGCATGGGTTGGGCCTACAGGATTATGTCCCTTGCTCACACGGACATCATCTGGAGTACTAAAGACATGGAAGAAGTGGATGTTATTGATTGTTGTGGGGAATACCCCAATGATCCATTGATGGGAATTCGAGGAGGGATCACCTATAATCCTTGTTTGGACCTACGACAGTTTGGGCAAGATAGGAGGGACGGACCTCATGAGTTGCTGCTTCCAAGCATTATCTTTGACTTCCAGGGAGATGTTGAGGGACATCGTCGCAGATTCATATGAGCCTGGGATAGGGTCAACAGGTCTGATCCGCATGAGCTAGGCATGAAGACTTCTGTCCCAATGCCACAGTATCTCCGGCGAGTTCGAGCCCGCGCTCAAAAACTGGGGATGTCGTACGAAGCTGTCTTGCTGGTAATTATTGAGAGTGCTGATGAAGAAGGGGTTCCTCCTACCATCCTCCATCCATACATGCCTACTGACATTGGGGCATTAAAGAGGTCCTGGATCCAGCTAAGAAAAGAACGGGATACTTACAGAGAGAAGTATCATGAACAAGAACGGAAGATCCTAAAGCTTACAAGGCAGCTGGAGAATGAGAAGGTCCTCAACGACTATGTCAGCACCAACGGAAAACGACCATGGGAGCGCTGATGTCTTTTTCTATTTCTAGTTTTGATTTACTTTTCAGTTTTTCTTTTTGTAACGCCTTAAAGGCATTTGTCAAACATTGTTTCAAGTTTTTAATCTAATAAAAGTGTGTTTCATTTTGGTTTACGAATTTGAATCTCCAAAGTCTTTGAAATCATATCATACGCATTCCATTCCCATGCACCTCATTACAGGTACCCTTACAGGTTTCTCATCTTCTTCGCTGTTTATTTCAGCACATCATGTCTTCTGAAACATCAACTGATCAAGCTATCAAGGCCCTACAAGCCCAGAACGCTCAGTTTCAGGAAATGTTCATGAACTTGGCCAAGGGTCAGCAAGATCTGAAGACTCTTATCTTGAAGGATAAGAAGAAGAAGAAGATGGTACTCCTGAATATGGGTCATAGGTTCGGGAACAGATTGAGACAAGATGTTGATTTATCTCACTCATCTGGAGGGGGAGAGAATCAAGAAGAAAGGAAGGCTCCTAGCCCAGTGGTTTCTGACAATGAGACTGAATTTGATGAAGACCAGTATCCTCCGGCTGAGGACAGGTATAAGCAACTCGAAGACCGATTGAGCGTAATGGAAGTTCAGAAGGTACCTGGGCTGGACTTTGGAGATTTAGGTTTGGCATCTGGGGTGGTAATTCCCCACAAGTTTAAAGCGCCTGTCTTTGCTAAATAAGACGGGGTCTCCTACCCAAAGCTGCACCTCCGCTTGTACGTTAGAAAGATTCAACCATACACTGCCGATAAGAACCTCTGGATTCATTTCTTTCAAGATAGTCTTTCAGGGACTCAACTTGAATGGTTTTACCAACTTGAAGGAGCTAACATCCGTAACTGGGAGGACCTTGCTGCTGCTTTTTACAAGCAGTACCAGTATAATGCCGACCTTGCTCCTACGCGTACCCAACTTCAGGGTATGTCTATGGGTGCGAGCGAAGGTTTTAAGGACTACGCTCAGAAATGGAGGGACCTTGCTGGGAGAGTACAACCCCCTCTGGAGGATAGAGAGTTAGTGGATATGTTTCTGGGGACCTTGTCTGATCCGTATTTTAATCATCTGATTGGAAGTTCATCGTCCGAGTTTACTGAGCTGATTATGACCGGGGAAAGAGTTGAAGCCGGTATCAAGACTGGCAAGATACAGAAGGGTGCTTCGTCAAGCACAGAAAAGAAGCCCTTCAAGAAGGAGTCAAGTGCAATCTACAACTTGAAGAGCCAAAGCCGACCTGAGCACCGCTATGAAGTTAATGCGGTGGTTATATCAAGGCCTGTTGTTGCCCCACAATGCAACAATCAGCCAAGAGCAGAAAGGCTGCAAAGACAATTCACCCGGCTCAGTATGACTCTGTCTTAGATTCTGCCGCAGTTGTTAAAGACCAATCTGGTGATTCCGAAGGAGGCTCTGAAGAATCCCAATATTACATCATCGCTGTACAATTCGAATGCCCGCTGTGCTTTTCACTCTGATAGCCCGGGGCATGACACGAATAACTGCTGGGTCTTGAAGAATAAGGTACAAGATCTGATTGATGCTAAGGAAATTGAGTTTTAAGCGCCGGAAAAGCCTAATGTCATAACGACACCTATGCCCAAACATGACGCGGGAGTGAATGCGATTGAAGACGATGATGAAGAGTTTGATATTGACAGCTGGATTTACCCGACTGCCGATGGTGGATTGAGCAATTGGACAGCGAAGGATTCTATGCCCGTTTCTTTATTTACCCAATAATGAGACTTTTGTTTTAAGTTTGTAACGGAAAATTTTTAAACTTTACGGCCCGGTGTCTTACCCGAGGCACCGTGGCTTTGTTTATGAGGGCTTTATATTTGTCATCTCCATATATCATTAATAAAAGCATTGGACGTTTCTTGCATTTCAAATTTTGCGCTCCTTGTTTTTCTTTTTCTATCTTGCAAAACAGCTATTTGTCTTACACACACTCACATATACAGGTCTACATCCATTCTGGATCCCACTGATAACGACTCCGCTACTGCCAGTTATGACTTCGAAAGTCCGATCAACCAAGCCGAAGACGAAGGTGAGGATGATTGTGAAATGCCTGGGGAACTTGCTAGACTGTTACTTCAGGAAGAGAGGGCCATACAACCGCATGAAGAGCCAGTGGAATCAATGAACCTGGGTACAGAGGTAGACAAGAAAGAGGTCAAGATCGGTGCAAATCTGGAGTCTAGTGTTAAGCAATGGCTAATTCAGATGTTGCGTGACTACGTTGAGATCTTTTCCTGGTCTTATGAAGATATGCCTGGGTTGGATACAGATATTGTGGTTCACCACCTGCCTACCAAGGAAGACTGTCCTCCAGTAAAACAGAAAGTTCTCCAAATGCGCCCAGAGATGTCTGAGAAAATCAAGGTTGAGGTTATGAAACAGTTTGATGTCGGTTTTCTAGCAGTTACTCCTTACCTGCAGTGGGTTTCCAACGTGGTTCCAGTATCGAAGAAGGATGGTAAGGTTCGAATGTGTGTTGACTATAGGGATCTGAACAGGGCGAGCCCCAAGGATGATTTCCCTCTGCCTCATATCGACGTCCTGGTTGACAACACTGCACAACATAAGGTCTTCTCCTTTATGGATGGTTTCTCCGGTTACAATCAGATTAAGATGGCTCCCGAAGACATGGAGAAGACAACCTTTGTCACGCAGTGGGATACCTTTTGCTACAAAGTCATGCCTTTCAGATTGAAGAATGTTGGGGCAACGTATCAGCACGCCATGGTCGCTTTATTCCACGACATGATCCATCATGAGATTGAGGTATACGTCGACGACATGATCGCAAGATCCCAGACTGAAGAAGAGCATCTTGACCACCTTTAGAAGTTATTTGACAAGTTGAGGTTGTACAAGCTGAGGTTAAACCCGAACAAGTGCACCTTTGAGGTGAGATCTGGTAAGCTGCTGGGTTTCGTCGTAAGTGATAAAGGTATTCAAGTGGATCCTGCAAAAGTGAAGGCTATACAGGAGATGCCAGCTCCCCGAACAGAAAAAGAAGTCAGAGGCTTTTTGGGACGGTTGAACTACATTGCCTGATTCATCTCACACCTGACTGCTACTTGCGAGCCAATCTTTAAGCTACTGAAGAAAGATCAAGTGGTAAGATGGAACGATGAATGTCAGACCGCTTTCGAAAGGATCAAAGAATATCTCCAAAAGCCACCCATTCTGATGCCTCCAGTTGAAGGGAGACCTTTGATCTTATACTTGACAGTACTCGACAATTCAATGGGGTGCGTGCTGGGGCAGCATGACGAGTTTGACCGAAAAGAGCATGCTATTTATTACCTTAGCAAAAATTTTACCGACTGTGAGACCCGATACTCACTGCTTGAGAAGACTTGCTGCACTTTGGCATGGGCTGCTCGCCGGCTGAGATAGTATATGCTGACTCACACCACCTTATTGATATAAAAAATGGATCCAATAAAGTATATCTTCGAAAAGCCTGCCTTGTCCGAACAAATAGCGAGATGGAAGATGATTTTGACTGAGTATGACATCCAGTACACGACCTAAAAGGAAATCAAAGGAAGTGTGTTGGCAGATCATTTGGCACATCAAGCAGTGGATGATTACCAGTCTATGAACTTTGAATTTTCGGATGAGAATATCATGATAGTAACCGACTGTGAAGAACCTGGACCGGATGAAGGACCTGAGGAAGGATCTCGATGGTCTATGTACTTTGATGGAGCTTCAAATGCTTTGGGCAATGGCATTGGCGCCGTGATCATATCTCCTAAAGGCTCTCATACTCCGTTCACCACCCGACTATGTTTCAACTGCAGCAACAATATGGCGGAGTATGAAGCGTGCATCATGGGTCTTCGAGCAGCAATTGACCTAAGGATTAAGTTCTTGAGTGTGTTCAGAGATTCCACTCTCGTGATCAGTCATATCAAAGGCGAGTGGGATACGAAACACCCGAATCTTATTCCTTACAAGGAGTATGTATTGACGTTGCTTCCCCACTTCGAGGAGATAACCTTTGAACACTTCCCTAGAGAGGAGAATCAGTTGGCGGACGCGCTAGCTACGATGTCTTCTATGTTCAAAGTCAATTGGGACAACGAGGCTCCCCGGATTACCATCGAAAGGTTGGATGAACCCACACATTGCTGTGACATTGAGACTGAAGAGGTAGCAGATAAACCCTGGTTTCACGAGGAAAAGAGGTATCTCGAGGCTCAGGAGTACCTCGAGGGTGCATCTATTAATGACAAGAAGTTTCTGAGGAGGTTCGTGGCGAAGTTCTTCATCAGTAATGACATCCTGTACAAGCGTAACCATGATTCAACCTTACTGTGATGTGTGGATAAGAACGAGGAAGAAAGGACTATGGTAGAGTTACATGAAGGTACTTTCGGAACTTATTCCAGTGGACATACCATGGAAAAGAAAATCCTTCGGGCATGATATTATTGGTCCACAATGGAAGCCGACTGTTATCAACATTCTCGGATCTGTCACAAGTGCCAAGTCTATGTTGATAAGGTGCACATACCTCCAGTTCCTCTGAACGTCTTGACAGCTCCTTGGCCTTTTGTAATATGGGGCATCGACATGATCGGTGAGATCAGACCTACGGAATCCAACGGGCATCGTTTCATCCTGGTAGCTATTGATTACTTTACGAAGTGGGTTGAAGCAACTTCCTTTGCTACTGTAACCAAGAACGTCGTGGCATGGTTCATTTGGCATAATCTGATCTGTCGATACGGTGTACCCGAGAGGATCATTACGGACAATGGTACAAATCTCAACAATAAAATGATCACTGAGCTCTGCAAGAAGTTCAAGATACAACATCACAACTCTTCTCCCTACCGGCCGAAGATGAATGGGGTTGTTGAAGCGGCTAATAAGAACATTAAGAAGATTGTGCAGAAGATGACAATGACATACAAAGACTAGCACGAGATGTTACCATTTGCTCTTCATGGGTACCGTACCTCAGCGAGGACGTCAACAGGGGCAACCCCCTATTCCTTGGTATATGGCATGGAAGCCGTATTGCCTATTGAAGTTCAGATACCCTCTCTTTGAATTATGAAGGAAGCAGGTTTGAGCGGAGATGACTGGATCCATACCCGGCTTGATCAGCTGAACTTAATCGACGAAAAAAGACTTACTGCTATTTGTCATGGTCAGACGTATCAAAAACGGATGATCAAGGCATTTAACAAGAAAGTTAGACGACAAGAGTATCAAGTTGGGGATCTGGTGATCAAGCGCATCATCCTACCTCAAGGTGATCCCTGGGGCAAATGGACCCCTACTTACGAAGGGATATTTGTGGTTAAGAACATTTTCTCAGGAGGAGCTATGATTCTAACCACCATGGATGGTGACGACCTTCCTCACCCCGTCAATGCAGACATAGTGAAAAAATACTACGCATAATCAAAGACCCGCTAGGTCGACTGCCCTAGGCAAAAATAAGGGCTTCCCGGCGAACCAAAAGGGTTCGGGCAAAAATAAGGTATGAAAATGAAAAAATTTGTACATCCGGCAAGTCATAAACTTGAAAAGGCGGCTTGGGCAAAAAAGGATATCCCGATGGACTAAAAACCCGAAAGGGCGGTCCAGGAAAAAAATAGGGATTAAAGCATAACACTATGTCTCATTGGATCACCTTGCAACCAGACTTTGGAGTCAGCTATCAAGCTTAGACGACACTAATCAATCTGATCTACCTTCAATCAAGTAGCAAAGTGATGAGATGCTAGAGGATATAAAGGCAATAGCAGAGTTAGAACCCAGTGGGATTGTTCACATAGCGGTTTTTCTTTGTTTTTATTTACAAATTGTATAAATTCTATTTGTTCGGCGGCGTTCTCTTACTAGGACGTCAGCCTCTTGTACAAAAACGCCTATTTACAGGCCAAACTTCAAAGTCAATACAATTCAGCTTCAAAGAAATTTCAAATTGTTTTTCCTTTTTCTGTTTTGTTTTGCAAAGAACATCCAATGTTCATTTTTGATATATGCATTTGACAATAATTGCTGCTCATAAATATTTACATGCGAAAAAAAAGACGATTACTCGTAATATCAGAAACAGGGGCAAATAAGATTTGTCCAAGCTTTATAGTTGCTCTGTCCACCAGGTACAAAGGTAGATTTAGCTGAAGAATATGACTAAGGTACATTCACTCCCCGCAGAGTAAGAGAAAGATAGTGGTGTTAGCTCTCCCCAACGAGACTCACAACCGTAAATAAATCGGTAATATTCTCCCCAGGAAGATTTTATCAACCATCAACACTGAAAAGTCTTAATATCCCCAGCGGAGTATAAAAAAAAATATCCCCAGTGGAGTCTAGAAAATCTTCCCCAGTGGAGTTTGGAGGATCATCCCCAGTAGACTCTGGAAGATTTCCCCCAGTAAAGTCTAAAAGGTTATCCCTGGTGAAGTCGCAACTAAAAGATCATCCCCAGCGGAGTTCATTCCTTCACAATGAGAAACTCAAATCCCTAACAGGATTCGATATCGCCAGTAACGGTAATTCATCCCCAGCTAAATTTATTAGCGGAATCCTCTACAGAGCATCTCTTCCCCACAAAGTAATCTCCTCATCAGTTTATTCCCCAACGGAGTTATCCTCTCCTGCAGGTTTATTCTCACAATCATCTTCGTTCGCTATCCCCAACGGAAATGAAGAATTCAACTCTTTTCTCCAGCAGCTATCCGGAATTTATTTTCCCCAGCTAAAAACATTACATTTCCATACATCATGACACATGCATATACGCATCATACAACACAATCTCATTTATTTTGAGAACATCATTGCTTGATACATATCATGCATTACATACAACTAACCTTTACCTTTCAGGAAAGATACAATCAAATTCTCACAAAATTCAAAGCTATGAAGCTTTTACCTTAGTTGAATTACGGACGAGTTCCTAAATCTCGGCAAAGCAGTTGAATTACGGGCAAGTTCCTAAATCTCAGCAAAGCAGTTGAATTACGGACGAGTTCCTAAATCTCAGCAAAGTAGTTGAATTACGGACGAGTTCCTAAATCTTGACACCTTAGTTGAATTACAGATGAGTTCCTAAATCTCGACATCTCAGTTGAATTACGGACGAGTTCCTAAATCTCGACACCTGAGTTGAATTACGGACGAAGTTCCTAAATCTCGACACCTCAGTTGAATTACGGACGAGTTCCTAAATCTCGACACCTCAGTTGAATTACGGACGAGTTCCTAAATCTAGACACCTCAGTTGAATTATGGGAGAGTTCCTAAATCTCGACACCTCAGTTGAATTACGGACGAGTTCCTAAATCTCAACACCTCAGTTGAATTACGGACGAGTTCCTAAATCTCGAAACCTCAGTTGAATTACGGACGAGTTCATAAATCTCGACACCTCAGTTGAATTACAGACGAGTTCCTAAATCTCGACACCTCAGTTGAATTACGGACGAGTTCCTAAATCTCGACACCTCAGTTAAATTACGGACGAGTTCCTAAATCTCGACACCTCAGTTGAATTATGGACGAGTTCCTAAATCTCGACACCTCAGTTGAATTACAGACGAGTTCCTAAATCTCGACACCTCAGTTGAATTACGAACGAGTTCCTAAATCTCGACACCTCAGTTGAATTACGGACGAGTTCCTAAATCTCGACACCTCAAGTGAATTACAGACGAGATCCTAAATCTCGACACCTCAGTTGAATTACGGACGAGTTCCTAAATCTCGACACCTCAGTTGAATTATGGAAGAGTTCCTAAATCTCGACACCTCAGTTGAATTGCGGACGAGTTCCTAAATCTCGACACCTCAGTTGAATTACGGACGAGTTCCTAAATCTCGACACCTCAGTTGAATTACGAACGAGTTCCTAAATCTCGACACCTCAGTTGAATTACGGACGAGTTCCTAAATCTCGACACCTCAGTTGAATTACAGACGAGTTCCTAAATCTCGACACCTCAGTTGAATTACGCACGAAGTTCCTAAATCTCGACACCTCAGTTGAATTACGGACGAGTTCCTAAATATCGACACCTTAGTTGAATTACAGACGAGTTCCTAAATCTCGACACCTCAGTTGAATTATGGACGAGTTCCTAAATCTCGACACCTCAGTTGAATTATGAACGAGTTCCTAAATCTCGATACCTCAGTTGAATTACGGACGAGTTTCTAAATATCAGCAAAAAAATGTTTCCTCCGTTGAGTACGGACGATCGAAGTTCCTAAATATCAACAAAGATGACTCACTAACAAAATAACGGACGACGAAGCTCCTAAATTTATACTTCTCTCAACAAAGATCAGCCTTCCCCAGTAGAATCTTCCTCAACGGCGGGTACACAAGCTCTCAATAAGGAATCTCTTACACGATCGAAACTCCTTCGGATGGAATCTTTAAGCCCATCTTCCCTCCGTCATCAATCTCCAAATGGCATATGTAAGCCCATTCCCGACATGACAAGACAATTACCACTTCATGCGAGTGCAAATTTCTGGGCACTCTAGTGTTCAATCATCTTTCACCTTCGGATCACGAAAGACACGAAAGCCAATCTACATCCTCAGGTTTAAGAGGATTGAACAGGGGAAGCTGTTGTACCCCAAAATTTTCCCTCCCATATTTCTCAAAACATTTCAAGAAAGATCTCCAAGTTGCTCAAGGTAGTCCAAGGGTTGGCCAGACAAGCTCTCTCCTAAGGCAGTCTACCCCGAATTAGGGTTTTGTGTTGCATAAAGATCCCTGAGTCCAAGTGGTCCCAAATGCTCACCAATGTCTTAATATGTTATCAAGATCATCCATGTCAAGTTTCAATCCTTGCAGAGGAAGTTTGCTCAGTCAATTGCTCAAAGGTCCAAAAATCGACTTTGCTAGGGCAAAAGTCAACTGTGACCTACATACAGTCAAACTTCAAGATTTTTTGTCAACATCCTCATTTTGAAGTATATTTCATCATTTGATCAAGGGTTGATCATGATTCATCAGGGATTGCTCATAATTCATCAAGACTCAAAAGTTGCTAAATTAGGATTTTGTAGGAAAAGTCAACTCAACTTTGACCAAGCATAACTTTCTCATACTTTATGAGAAATGACCCATCAAAAGCTCATTTTGACGAATATGAAATTCCCTACAATCCATCTTGTGATCGGTGGATCTGGAACTGACTGTTTAACGCTGGTTCGCGAAATGTCGCGGAAGCAAGAGTCGCCACCGTCTTTTATTTTCTCCAAATGGAAAGGACAAAAGCACAGAAAAATTCCTTAAAGAGATTGCTCTCGGTTCGGGAGGTATATTATAGAAAGGGAAGGTGTTAGCACCCTTTCTATCCATGGTTATCCATGGGCTCTTAGATACTTGCTCACTTGTGTTTTCAAAAATGGTTTGTTTGCTTTTCAACTGTGGGTTTTAAAAAAGTCTCTTTGAAAATTCCAGTTCGACTCTTGTATCGGTCCTCAAGAGTGTTTGAAAAATTGCTTTCGAAAGCTTTTGAAAAGGTGTCGGTGTGAAAAGTATTTTTGAATTTGTTTTGAAGTTAGAGCAAGTATCTACGAGAACCTACCTACCCTAAGGAATTCGTCTGTGTAAATGTCCTTAAAGTAGTGCCATCCCACCATTGAGAGGTAGGTAGCACCACCGTTGGAGGTGTTCGGGTCAATTCGAAGGTTCGGGACATGGTGATCACCAGAGCAATGGGAAGACACCTTAGAAGCTACCCTCATGCCAGGTTCCCGGATCATGAGGACTTACTAAGACATCCTCTACTCGACGATCACCTTTCGAGGCAAGGCAACAGTGAGGCGTACCCTAGGGGTGGTGTGTGACTTGTGTGTCAGATTCATTTATTTTATCTTGTCATGTTATGAGTGAGCTACGCGTTTGTTTTTATCTTTTGCCATTCATTCTTGCATGCAATTATTAACAGTTAAAAAGTTGCGGAAAGGTAAAGTTCTAAACTATTACAAAAGGCGCGGGTCCACATCGCCAAAATTTCCAGGACCCGATTTGACAGAAAATAAAGAAAGTAAAGAATTAAAAGTGCGAGGAATTTAGAATGTCCGAGTTTACAAAGCTTTGGGAGAGATACATAAATATTGAAAAGAAAAGAAATAAATACGCGAATTGAAGTTTAAAATTAGAAACGAGGGCGTTGGACCCTTTTAAATTAAATTAAATTAAATTATTAAATTAATGAAATTAAAATGAAAGGGAATTGTTTTTGGTATTTTTGTATTTTATGACTTTAATGAAATTAATTGAAATTAAAACGCTAACCCTAATTCTAATTGTTTTTTAGTTTATTAAGAAAGTATTAAAGTTAAACCTAAATTAACCTAATTATTTATATGGTAATTTAATTACAAAAATAAATAATACTTAATTATTAATGAAAAGAAAAGAAAAAGGATAAAAATTAATTAAAACCCTAATTCTACTAATTTTAGTTTATTAAGAAAAACATTAAGATTTAAACCTAAATTAAAAAACTAAGTTAATTAATGAATTTTATCTACAAAAATATTAATTAAAGAAATATATTTTAATTTTGTCCTTTCTGATTTTTATATTGTTTTTGTGCTTTTTATGAAAATATTAAATTAATGAATTAATTAAAATAAGGAATAATGAAAATAAAATAAAATAGGAATAGAATAAAAAACAAAACCTTGGGGGGTTTCTGTCCCCCAATTGGAGGTGTACTCAGCAATCAGGCCCACTTATTGCAAGGCCCTGTTTGACTTCTTATGCTAGCGCGTGAGTGCATTGACTGGAGTGTATCCTGTTCTTCAGATTATGTTCCTTGGATTGATAGTGGTAAACACGTGGAGGGCCTGGATATTGAGTGCATGGTGGAACCCAGGGTTGAATCTGCATAGGAATATATTTAAAGGAAAAATATAAGGAAAGGGAGGGGGACCTGGGATCGAACCCAGGTCCTATTGATTACCAAACGCTTTCCCCACCACTAGGCCGTTCACACGCTTTTGTTTATATAATAACCAACAATCAATATAAAAGAAAACATGAGTTAGTGCTCTTTTAGCGCGAAAAATTTGAATCAACCAATTGCTGATGGCCACCTCGTCTTCTTCTTCCTTGGCTTGTTTATTTCCTGAAAATAGAAAGTGGTTAGCGGGGGTTTTGAACCCCCCAAAACAAGCTTATTTTCAAAATAGCGAATAGGCCGTGTGGGTATATAAATTAGGCGCGAGGGTCAATTTATTTTCGTCCAGGCACACTGAATTCATTCATGGTATTGGCATGTCCCAATTTTTCCATATGCACAAACGCCCAATTCAAGGTTCTGAAAAACCTAGATATCGTCCATGGTGGTTTCTTCAATAGTGAGTAAAAATTCAATTCAGCTACATGGTTAGCTTCAGGAAGGTCCCATTAGTATAAATCAATCATGAAAATGCAATAAAAATGCCTAAATCTTAAAACATGATTATGAAAAAAATAAGCAAAAGTATGAGTCCTATTCACCAATTCTGGACGTTAGAGGTCGTGCTTTTTGATCCAGGAAGTTTCACTGATGTCTCAGGAAGCCAATGGAACAGATATTTTGCCTTGAATCGCCTTGTATCCCTGTTTTCAGTTTTCAATTTTCTTGCAAAAAATTCAAGTTTGGCTTTTGGTATATGGCGCAACTTAGAGTCTTTTTGGAATAGGGTTTGCATTGGTATATGTATGTGAGTGATTAGGTTTAAAAATTTGATCAAAAAGATCCATGAATTGATGAAACAATATTTGATTTTCCATGCCATAACTTTCAAATCTTTTCATGCACATTTGCTCTCAATCACATCCAATCACCTTTGATTCTTTCCTAACCTGATTTGCACGAAATATTGAGTAGATATCATGCATAAAAAGATTGAAAAACCTAGGTTTAGTATTTTTTATATATTTTAATTAATTAAATGAATTTCTAGCATTTAAAAATTCAAATAAATAAAATAAAAATGATAAAAACTTCTCTTTGGGCCCAATGGTCGTGCACATGCCTTGGATGATGAATTGTGGAAGAAAAAGAGGCCCATTAGCAATTTTAGGTCATTTGAAGCAATGTTGACTTTTCAAAATATCCAAAAATTTCCCAACTTCCACAAGGCATAACTTGCTCAATTTTTAAGCTTTGCTCATGTTCTTGGACATTTTGGAAAGGTATTTGAGTCTTCTAACCAATGTCTTTGGTACCATGTCATTTTGATTTACCAATCTCAAGTTATGGCCTTTGACTTAAAGTCCCTTTTTGTTGACTTTTGAAAATGACCTATAATGTTGAAATTGATAACTTTTTGTGAGAGCATTTCTTGGACTTGAAGTGTGAAGAGGAGTTGTAGGGAATGTCTTTCTCTTCAAAATGAGCTTTGGATGGAAATTTTCTGATAAACCATGTGGAAGTTATGCCCTGGTCAATTTACAGTTGACTTTTTCAACTGTCCAAATAAGGAAACTTTTGCATCTTGAGACCTTTTGAGCCAAGCTTTGAGAATCATGATCAAGTATTGATCAAATGATGTTTGTGGCTTCAAAATGAGATGTTGACCAAAAATTTGAACTTTTGACTGTCAAATGACCATTTTGCCCCTATAGTTGACTGTAGTGCAATTAGGGTTTTTGACTGTGCAATCTTGTGCTGTAAGTCTTGAAACTTGATATGAGGATGCTTGACCATGTTTGTAGGCATGTGAGGCTTGATTGGACCCTTGGAAACTTCATTTACTTTGTCAGAACCAAAACCCTAATTTTGACTGTTAGAAGGCCCTCGAACTGTACAACCCTTGGGGAGATTTTGAAGCTTTGACTTGGCAAACTTTGGAGAATATGGGAGGGAAAATTTTGGGTTACAACAGCTGCCCCTGTTCAATCTTCTTAGACCTGAGGATGCAGATTGGCTGACGTGCCTTTCGTAATCCAAAGGTGGAAGATGATTGAACACTAGAGTGCCCAGAAATTTGCGCTCACATAGTAGCAGTGGTGGGGAATGGGCTTATAGATGCCATTTGGAGATTGATGGATAGGATGATGGGCTTATAGATGCCATCTGGATGTTGATCGCGTAAGAGTTTCCTTAGCGAGAACTTGCATACCTGTAAAAAAGAAAATGATTACCTGACCTGTTACGGGAGCTGGTCTTCAAATCCTTTGTGTAGATGTGTCCTGACTGGTTACAGGAGCTGGATCTGGAGCTTCAAACGGTGATGAATGAGCCAGGGATAGTTAATACCTCAACAGGAACGGTGAGAGAACTTTGGATGACTTTAACCTCAACAGCAATCATTGAGAAAATCTTGAAATACTTCAACCTCAACAGCAATCGTTGAGCGAATCTTGGGATTACCACCTCCGCAGTATCGGGGAGAGAACCATAGGCGACTACAACCTCAATAGCAATCATTGAGAGAATCTTGGGTATCTTCTACTAAGTCTTTATCAGGAAAATCTGTTTGGGGTCGATTTAGCTGGACTAGAGAAGGCCTTGGACTGGATAAGAAACAGAGAAATCTTTGGAGTCGATTTAGCTGAACCGGTTTAGGTCTTGAAACCTTCAACTGGAATAAGTGTCAGAACATCGCCATGCCTGGGTCACATCCGAACCATATCTGGAAGGAAATCTGGAAGAAGTATCAGAACGTCGCCATATCTGGTTCACATCTGAACTATATCTAGAAGGGAATCTGGAAGCAGTATCAGAACGTTGCCATATCTGGGTCACATCTGAACTATATCTAGAAGGAAATCTGGAAGCAGTATCAGAACGTCGCCATATCTGGTTCACATCTGAACTATATCTAGAAGGAAATCTGGAAGAAATATCAGAACGTCGCCATATCTGGTTCACATCTGAACTATATCTAGAAGGGAATCTGGAAGCAGTATCAGAACGTCGCCATATCTGGTTCACATCTGAACTATATCTAGGGGGAAATCTGGAAGAAGTATCAGAACGTCGCCATATCTGGGTCACATCTGAACTATATCTAGAAGGGGATCTGGAAGAAGTATCAGAACGTCGCCATATCTGGTTCACATCTGAACTATATCTAGGGGGAAATCTGGAAGAAGTATCAGAACGTCGCCATATCTGGGTCACATCTGAACTATATCTAGAAGGGGATCTGGAAGAAGTATCAGAACGTCGCCATATCTGGTTCACATCTGAACTATATCTAGAAGGAAATCTAGGAGAAGTATCAGAACGTCGCCATATCTGGTTCACATCTGAACTATATCTAGAAAGAGTTGCGATAGTTGATAGTAATCATCTTCGTATTGACCTTTCCTGAAAAGGTAAAGCATCAGTTGTATGCAAAACCATGATGCATGAACTGCATGATTTCAAGATGTCCTCAAAATTGATGAGATTCGTGTAGTATGATGCATATGCATGCTATAATGTATGAAGATATAATGTATTTTCGTCTTAGGAAAATAAATCCTTGACGGGTGCCGGGAAGTCACTCCTGGGCTGATGTTGAAGAATAGATTTTGCTTCCGCTGGGGATGATAGTTGTAAGAATACCGGTAGGAGAAGATAACTCCGTTAGGGGATAAACTTGGCGAATGGATAACTCTGCGGGGAGACAAGTACTCTAACAATCTTGCTGGGAAGCAATACTCTGTGGGGAGAGAGATACTTTGCTGGAATGTTGATAATAACTTGCTGGGGATGACCTTGTTATGTTGGAAGCGTTGATAGACTTCGCTAGGGATAAGAAGACTTCGTCGAGAACGATCTTTCCGTGGCTTTTGGCTGAGGATAACCCAGTTATATCCTAGTAAGGAAATAACTCTTTGATTACAGCCGGGAGACGCGTTCGTGCTCTGCGAGGGATAAGCTTCCAGAATCTACTGGGGATAAGCTTACTGCTTGGGGAGATGAATTCCAACTTTCCTGGGGAAACTGGATTGGACTCTCCTGGGGAAGTTTTGAGATGTAATGGAAGTAACTCTACTGGATGTTTGATATACCGCCGGGGAACAATCTTTAGACCAAGACTGCCGGGGATGCCTGTTAAGAGTGCATATATGCTGCTGGGGAATGTTGAGATCTGCTGGAGGATACCCAACTTCCTTAAGGTTTGATTGTATAGCTTAGCTTGAGGAGAGTGTATTGACTTGCTGGATCACTCTCTGGGGAATTGAGATATCTGATTATGTTCTCCAGCTGAACCTACCTTGGTACCTTGGAGGATAGAACAATTAGATTGCTTAGACAACTCCTTATTGCCCCTGTTTCTGAGGTGGGAGATGAAGACCTGTGAGGTGCTGATAGTTATTGATGGACCAACCTTCTTTTGGTAGGCAGGTGACAAGATAACAGGACATAGTCGTACGCTTTATCCCTAACTTTTGCCTGGACCGCCCTTTCGGGTTTTCAGTCCATCGGGATACCCATTTTTGCCCAAGCCGCCTTTTCAGGTTTTCGACTTGCCGGGTGTACAGATTTTTTCATTTCATCCCTTATTTTTGCCCGAACCCTTTTGGTTCGTCGGGAAGCCCTTGTTTTTTCCTAGGTGTGTCAACCTAGCGGGTCTTTGATTTTGCGTAGTATTTTTTTGACTATGTCCATGTTCTCAGAATGTAGGGAGGTGCCCCTGTTGTTGTGTTGCCATGCCACCAGAAGATGTTTGATCAGGCAAGATTCGTTGTTGGAGTGCCCCAAGTGGCTCGGGCGGAGATTTGCCCCAGGCTATTTGGCCTTTGAGAGATTCTCCGAATCTTGACTTAACTGCCTCAGATGATGGACAATAGTCATACCTGCCCCTTGATTGGAGGTACTTCTGTTCATTAGGCATTCATCGTGCGAATTTTCCTGTTGTTCAAACAAAAAGTCATATGCAAACGAAGTTATGTTAAAAATGCAAAGCTTATGTCTGTCTTGAAGATTTTGAAAATGCATTCTTTTCATAAAACAAGTGATTGTTTGTAAAACGTGATGTCAACTCGTTATTTTATTGCGAGCCTTAAGGAGTCAGGATACCTTTTGTCACAGTACGCTTTCGAACTAACCCATGCTTCAGCTAGGACTTTTAAGGGTTATAACGTGGCCTGGTTCACGGTTTAAGAAACAAAGGATAAAGGCTCAAATTATTTGTACCCACCCGCTCTTTGTAATGTTCTTCAAACCTAAGCTCAGTTGATCGTGCGTCAGACCTTGTTTGGGTCTTTGCTTTGATGCTCTAGTGATGGTTCGGATATTGACAGTTTATTTTGAATAGGCAGTCATCCCTTTTTGTTGAGGGTTTGTGTGACCTCTTTTATTTTATTTTATTATCCCTATTTTTTGCATGAACTGTTTCTTTTGTGATTACAGTCAGCGGGATGCCCCAATTTTGTAAGTCTCCTTTGTAGGTTTTGACTTATTGGGTTTTTATTTTTTGAGATATAATGACTGCCTATCCTTATGATTATTTGGAACCATCACTGTCTATCTTTTTTTTTTGTAAGGACCTCTTTGGTGCCATTCGTTATGCACTTGGATCAACTGAGAGAACTACCCTGCCCCGGGTTACGATTAAGGGTTTTAATTTTCGAAAAGAAAAACTCCTACTTCTTTGGCTCAGAGGGGTTGACGAGGGATTATCATCCTTATAACTCCAGTGTTTAGGGAATTGAAACAATGCCTGTACCTCATCAGCGGGGTCTGTTCAAAAGCATACTGTAAAGATCGTGGTATCGTTTTCGTCATCCTCCCTCAAGAGGCTTAGAATTATTAATTAAGAGTTGATCATCAGAAAAATATGGAAATAATTTGCATTTAGTGAATACGAATATATTGTTTCAGAACAGACATATGCGATGTATTAATGAAATAACAACGTTTGATATGAATGGAATGTTTGAACAATCAAAAGAAAATTACAACTTGAAAGATTCTAATGAACAAAAATTTCTCAATCCTAGCCATGTTTTGACAAGGGAGCAATGATCACATTGGGAGTCTCGGCGGGCTCGAACTCGATCTCTTTAGCATCGATCATATTCTGAATCTTGTACTTCAGTGCCCAACAGTGCTCAGTATCGTGCCCCGGGCTACCAGAATGGTAAGCGCACCTTGCTTCTGGGTTGTAATTTGGAGAGGAAGTCTTTGGATTTGCAGGAGGGTTGATCACCGCAATCAGGTTCATCCTTAACATGTGCTGCAAAGCTCGTGACCATGACATGTTGATGTAGGTGAATTGTCTCTTAGGCTCGTCCGACCTGTTCTGATCAACCCGCTATTCTTGACGCGGTCGTTGTTGGACCTGAGAAGTAGTAGCAACTCGGAGAGGTCTATTCATTGGACCCGACCTTTTCCTTCTTGGAAGTTGTTCTATGACCTGGTCCCTGATTTGGGCTGGTTGCTTCATGCCTTGAGGAAGTTGGCTGATCATGGCTCTCAGCTCTCCTTGCTCCTGAGCTAAACCTTGAATGAGGGCCCTTTACCCCAGCATCTGGGTTTTCAATGTGTCTACCTCAGCTTGTAGACGTTTCAGATGTTCGTCCTTGTCATCTTCAAGACTCTTTCTGATCAGGTTCCCCATGAGGAGTTTCCTCAACTCTTCCTGCCCCTTGGATAGACCTAGGAAGATTTCCCTGAACTGAGTCTCTTGAGCGTGAAGGTCCTGGTTACCTTGTTGTAAAGCCATTGCTGAAATAAACAGCGAGAAAGGTAAGTGACCTGCAACAAGGATACCTGTTATGCAATGATGAGTATGACATGCATGTAATGTTTTCAAGGACCTCGCGGGGTAAACAAGAAAATTTGTTAACATTTGGATCCGGTAGCTTGATTGAAAGAACTTCATATTTGTTGAGAGTCTTTCTTCCAAGGGTCAAAGGCTCACCATATCAAGTGGGTCATAGCCCCTGACTCAAGTCATCAACCTTATTTTGCTTTCCAAACAACCTTGGCTAGGGGAACCTTCTTCAGGAGTCAAAGCTCACCATATCAAGTGGGTCATAGCCTCTGACTACCTTGGCTAGAGGAAAATAAATCCTCTTTGCCCCTTGCTGGGATAGTTGATTCACCATGACCTGCATCACAAGCCCTTGAGATCCTTGAAATGGGTTAGGATGTATGCAATGGTATGATGTTATGGTATGCATGGGGTAATGTGAGTAGCCCTGTTATGAGTCCCAATTAAGGACTGCAAACCAAAACCTGCAAGAAACCCAAGTAAAACCTGTCATGAGTCCCAATTAAGGACTATCAACAAAACCTGCAAGAAACTTAGTAAACCCTGTTATGAGTCCCAATTAAGGACTATGAACGAAACCTGCAAGTAGTTCATGTGTCAGATAACAAGCATGCAAGTAGTCAAGTTGGAAGGCACACAAGTCACACAAGAGAAGCCCTTAGAGTTTAGGCCAGCATGAAGTTTAGGTACTACCCTCTTGAAGTTGGTGGGCTCAAAACCTGTCCTATCAAAAGTAACCGGGTTCTAGAGGATCTCAATATCATCGACTACCCTCAATCGGTCATAACTCCAGCATCGCAATCTTTTCTTGCGACCAGAACCATCGCGAGAGTTTAGCCTCAATGAGTGTAGCATACTGCTACTGTTCTATTGGCCAAGTTGGGTCATTTAAGGTGCTAAGGTTAGTTGGTGCTTAATGACTCCTCAGAAGACCCATATTCTCCTTGTTGCGACACAAGGGATATCGGTACAGACCAAGGCGCCACACCAACGTAGCCACTGTTTCACCCGTGTCGGTCTACGCCGGACAGGTCCCTCACAGCTTATGCTACCTAAACAGGGTATCCCCAGATCCGGGTTAGGATCTATGTAACTCCCATGCAACCCACAAATTTAAAGCAGACAAGTCAATACAATTGAAAACACAGTTATGAACTAACCCTAAGGTACACCTCACTTTAAGTTAAGTCCCCAGCAGAGTCGCCAGTTCTGTGATCGGTGGATCTGGAACTGACTGTTTAACGCTGGTTCGCGAAATGTCGCGGAAGCAAGAGTCGCCACCGTCTTTTATTTTCTCCAAATGGAAAGGACAAAAGCACAGAAAAATTCCTTAAAGAGATTGCTCTCGGTTCGGGAGGTATATTATAGAAAGGGAAGGTGTTAGCACCCTTTCTATCCATGGTTATCCATGGGCTCTTAGATACTTGCTCACTTGTGTTTTCAAAAATGGTTTGTTTGCTTTTCAACTGTGGGTTTTAAAAAAGTCTCTTTGAAAATTCCAGTTCGACTCTTGTATCGGTCCTCAAGAGTGTTTGAAAAATTGCTTTCGAAAGCTTTTGAAAAGGTGTCGGTGTGAAAAGTATTTTTGAATTTGTTTTGAAGTTAGAGCAAGTATCTACGAGAACCTACCTACCCTAAGGAATTCGTCTGTGTAAATGTCCTTAAAGTAGTGCCATCCCACCATTGAGAGGTAGGTAGCACCACCGTTGGAGGTGTTCGGGTCAATTCGAAGGTTCGGGACATGGTGATCACCAGAGCAATGGGAAGACACCTTAGAAGCTACCCTCATGCCAGGTTCCCGGATCATGAGGACTTACTAAGACATCCTCTACTCGACGATCACCTTTCGAGGCAAGGCAACAGTGAGGCGTACCCTAGGGGTGGTGTGTGACTTGTGTGTCAGATTCATTTATTTTATCTTGTCATGTTATGAGTGAGCTACGCGTTTGTTTTTATCTTTTGCCATTCATTCTTGCATGCAATTATTAACAGTTAAAAAGTTGCGGAAAGGTAAAGTTCTAAACTATTACAAAAGGCGCGGGTCCACATCGCCAAAATTTCCAGGACCCGATTTGACAGAAAATAAAGAAAGTAAAGAATTAAAAGTGCGAGGAATTTAGAATGTCCGAGTTTACAAAGCTTTGGGAGAGATACATAAATATTGAAAAGAAAAGAAATAAATACGCGAATTGAAGTTTAAAATTAGAAACGAGGGCGTTGGACCCTTTTAAATTAAATTAAATTAAATTATTAAATTAATGAAATTAAAATGAAAGGGAATTGTTTTTGGTATTTTTGTATTTTATGACTTTAATGAAATTAATTGAAATTAAAACGCTAACCCTAATTCTAATTGTTTTTTAGTTTATTAAGAAAGTATTAAAGTTAAACCTAAATTAACCTAATTATTTATATGGTAATTTAATTACAAAAATAAATAATACTTAATTATTAATGAAAAGAAAAGAAAAAGGATAAAAATTAATTAAAACCCTAATTCTACTAATTTTAGTTTATTAAGAAAAACATTAAGATTTAAACCTAAATTAAAAAACTAAGTTAATTAATGAATTTTATCTACAAAAATATTAATTAAAGAAATATATTTTAATTTTGTCCTTTCTGATTTTTATATTGTTTTTGTGCTTTTTATGAAAATATTAAATTAATGAATTAATTAAAATAAGGAATAATGAAAATAAAATAAAATAGGAATAGAATAAAAAACAAAACCTTGGGGGGTTTCTGTCCCCCAATTGGAGGTGTACTCAGCAATCAGGCCCACTTATTGCAAGGCCCTGTTTGACTTCTTATGCTAGCGCGTGAGTGCATTGACTGGAGTGTATCCTGTTCTTCAGATTATGTTCCTTGGATTGATAGTGGTAAACACGTGGAGGGCCTGGATATTGAGTGCATGGTGGAACCCAGGGTTGAATCTGCATAGGAATATATTTAAAGGAAAAATATAAGGAAAGGGAGGGGGACCTGGGATCGAACCCAGGTCCTATTGATTACCAAACGCTTTCCCCACCGCTAGGCCGTTCACACGCTTTTGTTTATATAATAACCAACAATCAATATAAAAGAAAACATGAGTTAGTGCTCTTTTCGCGCGAAAAATTTGAATCAACCAATTGCTGATGGCCACCTCGTCTTCTTCTTCCTTGGCTTGTTTATTTCCTGAAAATAGAAAGTGGTTAGCGGGGGTTTTGAACCCCCCCAAAACAAGCTTATTTTCAAAATAGCGAATAGGCCGTGTGGGTATATAAATTAGGCGCGAGGGTCAATTTATTTTCTTCCAGGCACACTGAATTCATTCATGGTATTGGCATGTCCCAATTTTTCCATATGCACAAACGCCCAATTCAAGGTTCTGAAAAACCTAGATATCGTCCATGGTGGTTTCTTCAATAGTGAGTAAAAATTCAATTCAGCTACATGGTTAGCTTCAGGAAGGTCCCATTAGTATAAATCAATCATGAAAATGCAATAAAAATGCCTAAATCTTAAAACACGATTATGAAAAAAATAAGCAAAAGTATGAGTCCTATTCACCAATTCTGGACGTTAGAGGTCGTGCTTTTTGATCCAGGAAGTTTCACTGATGTCTCAGGAAGCCAATGGAACAGATATTTTGCCTTGAATCGCCTTGTATCCCTGTTTTCAGTTTTCAATTTTCTTGCAAAAAATTCAAGTTTGGCTTTTGGTATATGGCGCAGCTTAGAGTCTTTTTGGAATAGGGTTTGCATTGGTATATGTATGTGAGTGATTAGGTTTAAAAATTTGATCAAAAAGATCCATGAATTGATGAAACAATATTTGATTTTCCATGCCATAACTTTCAAATCTTTTCATGCACATTTGCTCTCAATCACATCCAATCACCTTTGATTCTTTCCTAACCTGATTTGCACGAAATATTGAGTAGATATCATGCATAAAAAGATTGAAAAACCTAGGTTTAGTATTTTTTATATATTTTAATTAATTAAATGAATTTCTAGCATTTAAAAATTCAAATAAATAAAATAAAAATGATAGAAACTTCCCTTTGGGCCCAATGGTCGTGCACATGCCTTGGATGATGAATTGTGGAAGAAAAAGAGGCCCATTAGCAATTTTAGGTCATTTGAAGCAATGTTGACTTTTCAAAATATCCAAAAATTTCCCAACTTCCACAAGGCATAACTTGCTCAATTTTTAAGCTTTGCTCATGTTCTTGGACATTTTGGAAAGGTCTTTGAGTCCTCTAACCAATGTCTTTGGTCCCATGTCATTTTTATTTACCAATCTCAAGTTATGGCCTTTGACTTAAAGTCCCTTTTTGTTGACTTTTGAAAATGACCTATAATGTTGAAATTGATAACTTTTTGTGAGAGCATTTCTTGGACTTGAAGTGTGAAGAGGAGTTGTAGGGAATGTCTTTCTCTTCAAAATGAGCTTTGGATGGAAATTTTCTGATAAACCATGTGGAAGTTATGCCCTGGTCAATTTACAGTTGACTTTTTCAGCTGTCCAAATAAGGAAACTTTTGCATCTTGAGACTTTTTGAGCCAAGCTTTGAGAATCATGATCAAGTATTGATCAAATGATGTTTGTGGCTTCAAAATGAGATGTTGACCAAAAATTTGAACTTTTGACTGTCAAATGACCATTTTGCCCCTATAGTTGACTGTAGTGCAATTAGGGTTTTTGACTGTGCAATCTTGTGCTGTAAGTCTTGAAACTTGATATGAGGATGCTTGACCATGTTTGTAGGCATGTGAGGCTTGATTGGACCCTTGGAAACTTCATTTACTTTGTCAGAACCAAAACCCTAATTTTGACTGTTAGGAGGGCCTCAAACTGTACAACCCTTGGGGAGATTTTGAAGCTTTGACTTGGCAAACTTTGGAGAATATGGGAGGGAAAATTTTGGGGTACAACACATCTTCAGCTCCCAATATCAAAATATGCACTCACAAGAAGTTATGAATTTGGATATTATAGGTCATTTTTGAAAGTCAACAAAAACACCTTTTTTGTCAAAGCTTCATACATGAGCATGGAATATCAAATTGATATGAGACCAAAAGGGTTAATTAAAGTACATCTCAAGATTTCTAAAAAGTCCAAGAACACCTCCAAAGATTTAAAATTGAGGAAGATATGCATTGTTGAAGTTGACCCTTTTTGCAAAATTGCCAAAAGTCAACTATCCCCAAAACTTCAAATTTTGCCAAATGGGCCCATTCTTTTTCACTTGTTTTTGAGTTGGCATTATAGCCCATGTCCTCTAGCCTTGGACACTTGTCCATATCATATTTTTATTAATTATTTTGATTTTTATTTTAATTAATTTGATTTAAATCAAAATAAATCAAATAAAAATCCAAAACATTAATAACCAAGGATTTTGTGTTGTTTCAGGCTTCATTATACAACTATCATCCTTCCAATTTGTGCCAAGCCTTAGAGTGCACAAAAAGACTCAAAATAATCCATATTTGGAAAGATCTTCAAAGGGTATCAAATCAAATCCAAAGTCATTGAAAGAAGAAGATTTGGACTGAATAAACAACTCTAATGCATTGTGTGATGTATAAGGAGGCGAGGCAGATCAAAATCAGGGTTGGAAACAGGCGAGAGAGAGAGAGAACAAAATCTGAAAAAATACCAAAAAAGTGTGAGTTCGAAATCACCATTAAAGGCATTCTCAAAGCTTTCTATTGATACCAATCGCTTCCTGGCACTCCCTAGAAGCTAAAGCAATCCAGAACCGATCCATTCCAGTCCTCAATCGCGCTATAAGTCATCCATAACCCCGCTCTGTTCTTGAATTCGTATCTTGGAATTTACGCATTGTTAACCTGAATTAATGGCATATTCTTAACATTTGAAGCATTTGCAAGCTTTTGCCATTAGCCAATTTCATTTATATGGACTGAATCGAAATTCACCATAGTTAGGGTTTCGAGTTTGCTTTTAGGGTTTTCGTTTTCAGGTACAATTGGCCTTAGTAATGGGTACCACTGTATTCAGAAGAAAGAGATGAGTCTAACCATGGTGTTAGAATTCATTTACATGGCCTGTATGAGATTTTGAGAGCGGACAGGTTTGTAGAGACGGACCTTTGTCTGTAGGTATATGTATTTGGACTTTTAGCGACAGTGCCATGACAGGGACGAAGACGTGGCCAGATCCCATTGGTTTGTTTGAACGAGCGTGCGATTTTTCATTTTTTGTCCACTAACTTTGTTTTTCTTATATTATATTTGATTCATAGCATATGTACAAAAAGAACTAACAGCCCAACTGGTTACAAGCCATTGGAATTTGCCTTAGGGCCTGGGTTCGAATCCCAGGTCCCCCTATTTTCTCTATAATATTTTCTTACAGGAAATCTAGTGCACGCATGAGCTTGATGTCCACCACATGCCTTCCTCATCAATGTGCCAGATGGCCAGATGGCCAGATCTGGTGGCTACCACTGAGGGTGCACCAAAAGACCAAGTCAATGCATATGCGCAGGATCCAAAAAGTCAAACGGACTTCATGTCATTGGGCCCAGAAAATTGCTATGCACACCCTTAAAAATCAGGCCCAATCTCTTTCTTTATATTTTCTTTTCTATATTTCATTTAATTATTTTATTTTATTTAATTTAATTACTAACCAAAATTAATTTTCTTTTTTATCAAAAATCACCAAAAATATTTTCTATCCAATTAAATTTTAGAATCTTATTTTTTTTCATTAATACATATTAATTAATTTAATTAGGATATTAATGTTAGATAACTTTAATTGATTTTGTAAACATTTAAAATTAATTAGAATTAATAGGTCTTAACCCTGATATAATTATTTTTATTTCTTTCCTAAAAAAACCAAAAATCCAAAATATGTCATTAATTATTTTTTATTAATTAATTTAATAACCAATTAATTTAGCATTTAACTTTAGGATTTAATTTCCTTTCTTAAAAAATACTAAAAAAACAACAAAAACATTTTCTTTTAATTAGGAGGGTCAAAACCCTAGTTTCACATTCGATCCGATTGTCTCGCGCGCTTTATTTTTCTTTATCCAAATTACTGTATCTGCTCCCGGTTTGTAATAATTAATTAGGACATTTACTTTTACCGCTTTTATTTTCAAAGGGTTGTTTTTGGCGATGTAAATACCCGACGCCTTGTAATAGTTAGTTTAATTTCCGCACCTTTAATTTCTGTAAATATTCAACTGCTAGATGTTTGATAATAGGGTTTGCATGACAAGAATGAATGCTTAATCTTAAAACAGTTAGATCACCCTAAACATGTGCAAAGATAAAAATAACTGAAATCAACACACTCGCACATGCGCACTCCTAGGGTACACCCCACTTGGTTGCGTTCGTAAACGGTCATTGAGTATAAGTTGTTTTAGAGGTCGCCCTCTTGTCTAAAAGATCATAAGTTGCCTCGGAAAGGTTGCCTCGGATAAATGATCTAAGACATTAGGGTTACTGTTGTACCCCAAAATTTGCCCTCCCATATTCTTCAAGATTTGCAAAGAACATGCTTCAAAATCTCCCCAAGGGTTGCACAGTTCAAGGGCCTCCTAACAGTCAAAAACTAGGGTTTTGGTTATGGCAAAGAAATTGAAGTTTCCAAGGGTCCAATCAAGTCCCACATGCCTATAAACATGGTCAAGCATCCTCATGCCAAGTTGCAAGACTTACAGCACAAAATTGCACAGTCAAAAACCCTAATTGCCCTACAGTCAACTGCAGGGGCAAAATGGTCATTTGACAGTCAAAAGTCCAAATTTTTGGTCAACATCTCATTTTTAAGCCACAAACATCATTTGATTAATTATTGATCATGATTCTCAAAGCATGGCTCAAAAAGTCTCAAGATGCAAAAGTTTCCATATTTGGACAGTTGAAAAAGTCAACTGTAACTTGACCAAGGCATAAATTCCACATGGTTTATCAGAAAAATTACATCTAAAGCTCATTTTGAAGAGAAAGACATTTCCTACAACTCCTCTTCACACTTCAAGTCCAAGAAATGCTCTCACAAAAAGTTATCAATTTCAACATTATAGGTCATTTTCAAAAGTCAACAAAAAGGGACTTTAAGTCAAAGACCATAACTTTAGATTGGTAAATCAAAATGACATGGGACCAAAGGAATTGGTTAGAGGACTTCAATACCTTTCCAAAATGTCCAAGAACATGATCAAAGCTTAAAAATTGAGCAAGATATGCCTTGTGGAAGTTGGGAAATTTTTGGGAATTTTGAAAAGTCAACTTTACTTCAAATGCCTCAAAATTGCTAATGGGCCACATTTTCTTCCAAGATTCATCATCCAAAGGCTATGCACGACCATTTGGCCCAAAGGGGATTTATTCCATCATTTTTTATTATTTATTTGAATTTTTAATTACTATTAATTCATTTAATTAATTAAAATATGGAAAAAATACTAAACAAATGAAGTTGAATCTTTTTATGCAGCATTTGCTCTCCTTAAAGACTCAAGATTCGTGCACAAGCCAAATTGGAAAGATTGGCCATGATTGGAATCAAAATCACATGGAAAAGATTTGAAAAAATATGCATGGAAAATCAAATATCTCATACATCAATGCAAGGATCTTTTGGTTCAAAATTCAACCCTAATCCATCCCATACATAAGCCAGAAGCTAGACCTAATGCAAAGAACCCTGAAAGCTGCGCCTCACATCAAGAACAAAGTTTGTATTTTTGTCCAAAAATTTCAAAAACTGAAAACTGCTTTAGAGTTGGTTTCAAGGCAAAATACCAATTGCAATAGCTTGCCAAGGCTTCACTGAGCCTAACTGCATTCTTTTACAGTCCTCACGCATCAAGAATTGGTACATAGAAGTCAAACTGTTTCATATTTTTTACATAATCGTGTTTCTTCATTCATGCCATATTTTTGATTTCTAACGCTTGTTTTGTACTAGTCTTATCACTCTGAAGCTAACCATACTGTTTAATTGAGTTTTTACTGCCTATACTCGAAGTTACCATTGAAGCTTGCTAGGGTTACAAAACTGTAAAATTGGGGCTTTACGTTTAAGGAAAAATCAGGCAACAAGACTTGTACCGTTCGAACCAAAAGCTTCATACGAATCCAATGCACTAGTCGCGCTCAATTTATCATGGGCCAATTTCTAATCACTATTTTCATGTTCATCATGTAGTGGGGGTTTAAAACCCCCGCTATCTCTTTTTATTTTACAGGCAATTGAAGAAGAAGACAGATGTGTCCATGGCTTACAGGCGCATTTGAATTTCGCGCGAAATATCCCACTAACCCTTGTTTTATCTTATATTGATTATTTGTCATATTATATACAAAGCGCGTTAACAGCTCAGTTGGCAGGCACATGGTTTGGTAAACTCTGGGACCTGGGTTCGATTCCCAGGTCCCCACCCTTTCTCATATTATTTTCCTTTCCATATTCCTACGCAGCGCACACCCAAGGGTTCACCATACACTCAATATCCAAGCACGCCACATGTCTCAGAACGTCCATCCAAGGGCCCTGATCTGATGAACATCATACTCACCAGTCAACGCGTACACATGCGCCCTGGAAAGTCAACTGAAGGCCTTAACTCTATTGGGCCTAATTGCTGGCAGCATGACCTCCAAACTGGGGTCAACACCCCCAAGGGTTTGCAATTCTTTTCTTTTTTCTATTTTCCATTATTTGGGTTAATTCAATTATTTCCTTTTAATTCTTTAAATTAATATATTTTCATAACATAAAAAATAATAAAAAATCAGAAACTACAAAAAATAGAAAAACATATTTTATTTAAATGTTTTCTTTGTAAATAAATTGTATTAATTAATTTAGTTAATTCTAGGGTTAAATTTTAATATTCTTTATAATAAATTAAAAAAATGTAGAATTAGGGTTTTAATTACTTTTATCTTTTTTTTCTTTTCTTTTATCATTATTAATAATTAATTATTTATTTTTGTAAATAAAATTGTATTAATTAATTAGGTTAACTTTAGGTTTAATTTTCACATTTTTTTAATAAACTAAAAATAGCTAGATTTAGGTTTTAATTCCATTAATTCTCATTAAAATCCATAAATACAAAAAACTCAAAAATAATTTCTTTTTCTCATTTAATTTAATTAATTTATTAATTATAATTCAATTTCTTTAAAAGGGTCCAACGCCCTCGCATTCCCGATTTTAATTCCCTTCGCATTTTTATTTCCTTTTGTGAATATTCATGTAATTCTCCCAAAGCCATGTAATAGACTAAATTAGACATTTATTTATTTTTCGTGCTTTATTTTATTCAAATCGAATCCTGGATTAAATTTGGCAATGTGGACCCGCGCTTTTGTAATAGCGTAGGATTTTTATGTTCCCGCAACTTTTAACTGTTAACTATCGCATGAAAGAATGAATGTAATACGTAGATCACCAATACATGACAAGACAAAAATATCTGAAAACGACACACAAATCACACACCACCCCTAGGGTACGCCTCACTGTTGCCTTGCCCCTCGAAAGGTGATCGTCGAGTAGAGGATGTTTTAGTAAGTCCTCATGTCCATGAACATGGCATGAGGGTAGCTTCTAAGGTGTCTTCCTATTGCTCCGGTGATCACCATGTCCCGAACCTTTGAATTGACCCGAACACCTCCAATGGTGGTGCTACCTACCTCTCAATGGTGGGATGGCACTACTTTAAGGACATTTACACAAACGAATTCCTTAGGGTAGGTAGACGACTCTAGATACTTGCTCTAACTTCAAAACAAATTCAAAAATACTTTTCACACCGACACCTTTTCAAAAAGCTTTCGAAAGCAACTTTTCAAACACTCTTGAGGACTGATACAAGAGTCGAACTGAAATTTTCAAAGAAACTTTTTAAACCCGCAGTTGAAAAGCAAACAAACCATTTTGAAAACACAATGAGCAGGTATCTAAGAGCCCATGGATAACCATGGATAGAAAGGGTGCTAACACCTTCCCTTTCTATAACCTACCTCCCGAACCGAGAGCAATCTCTATAAGGAATTTTTCTGTGCTTTTGTCCTTTCCATTTGGAGAAAATAAAAGACGGTGGCGACTCTTGCTTCCGCGACATTTCACGAACCAGCGTTAAACAGTCAGTTCCAGATCCACCAATCACAGAACTGGCGACTCTGCTGGGGAAACTGTTTTAAAGTGAGGTGTACCTTAGGATTAGTTCATAACTGTGTTTTCAATTGTATTGACTTGCTTGCTTTAAATTGTGGGTTGCTTGGGAGTTCTATAGATCCTAACCCGGATCTGGGGATACCTTCTTAGAAAGTAGCAACAAGGCTGTGAGGGAACTGTGCGGGGTATACCGACATGGTTGAAACAGTCTGCTATGTTGATGTGGCACTTTGGTGTGTACCGGTAACCCTTGAGTTCAGTCAAGGAGAGTACGGGGCCTCCGCGTGGTGTCGTGAAGCATCAACTGACCTTAGGAACCTTAATTGAACTATCTTGGCCTCTTTAGGGTAGTGAGATAACTGAATTTGGTGCAGTCCGAGGTTGGTTGATACTCGATACTACACTCAATTGAGGGTTGCTTTCCTGGAATATTTCGGTCGCCAGTTCAGTGGCTAAATCGAAACGATGAACAATGAAAGCAATCCCGTGATATTGGGACCCTTAGAACCCGGTTACTTCTAATAGGACAGGTTGAGCCCACCAACTTCAAGAGGGTAATACCTAGACCCCATGCTGGCCTAAACTCTAAGGGCTTGTCTTGTGTGACTTGTGTGCTTTACATGTTTGCCTTTGTAAATATCTGTGGTGTGTTTAATCATAGCATCATGACATCATCCAGCATCATATGCATTGACTAACCATTTCAGGGGTTCGAATTTTCATCTTTGTTCTTGTTTTGTAGGACATGGAAACTGTTCGCAGAAAGACAATTCAAATCAGCCTTGTAAGGATCCCTCCTCAGCTTAAGGAGCTTATATCCAGGATTCCCGAGAGCTCTTCATTCAGTGAAAGACATGGAAGACTCATCAGCTTGGCCAATACCAACATTGAGGAAGATATGATAAAGGTCCTGTTCCAATTCTCTGACCCTCTGCATCACTGTTTCACTTTTCTGGATTATCAGCTGGTACCTACATTGGAGGAGTTCTCACGGCTCCTGAAGATCCCTATCTTTGATCAACTACCCTACAACGGTACGGAAAAGGAACCCAAGCTTGAAGAGATTGCTAAAGCCTTACACCTACAATCATCTGACCTCAAGGGACATTGGGAAGTTAGAAGTGGCATCAAAGGGTTCTTAGCCAGGTTTCTGTTTGAAAAGGCCCATGAATGTTGGAACTCCCTTGACTTACAAGCTTTTGAAGAAGTTGTGGCCCTCCTTATCTATGGTTTGGTGTTGTTCCCTAACCCAGATCAGCTTATAGATATCAGTGCTGTCTAGATCTTCATGTCCAGGAATCCTATACCTACGTTGCTAGGGGACATCCTTCACTCATGTTACACTCGAACCATGAGAAAAAGAGGTGTCCTTATGTGTTGCACTCCTCTCCTGGGAAGGTGGTTTATTTCGCACCTTCCACAATCAGTTTTGAAGAACGAGCGGGGTTTGAGGTGGTCACAACGGTTGATGACTCTTACACATGCAGATATACATTGGTGCCCTCGGTCCAGAGAGGATGTCACTATCATTGGTCATTGCGGGGAGTACCCTAATGTTCCTTTACTTGGAATCAGAGGAGGTATTACTTACAGCCCATGCCTGGCTTGGAGACAGTTTGGTTATGCTCGGAGGGATGGTCCTCATGACATGTTAATTCTTGACATAGTTTTTGACTTCGACAACGATGCACAAGGACTTCGCCGGAGATTTATCAGAGCTTGGAGGATGCCAAGTAGGATAGACAGTAAGACACTGGGGCACAGGAACTCCATCCCGTTGGAACCTTATCTCAAGTGGGTACGCGCCCGCTCTCAGAAGTTAGTAATGCCTTATCCTCATGTGCTCCCTGTGATCAAAGAGCCAGTCTTGGAAGGAGAAGTGTCCTACACCATTCAGCATCCTGACATGCCCACGTCCTGGGAAGAGATGCAAAAGAGCTGGATCCAGCTTAAGGAAGAACGGAATTCTCTTGAGACCAGTCTACATACTAGTGAAAAGAAAGTCTTGGAGCTCACCCGCCTATTGCACGAGGAGAGGAATCTCAACATCTACATAGCTCCAAAGAGGATGCGTAGTGTCTTTTGGGATTGATTTGCTTTGTAATATGTGCCCATGAGGCTTGGATGTACTGAACAATTATTTCCTTAATGATAACGTGTGTTCCTTTTTGTCTACAACAAATTTGAACTTTCGAACCCTTGAATGCATTGCATAAACACATATCATTCATCACGTGCATAGCAGGTTTTCTTCTTTTCAGGTTGCTTACTGTTCTTCGCTGTTTATTTCAGCATCATGAATCCTGACTCATCATTAACCGAGATGTCTATCAAGGCTCTTCAGGCGCAGAACGCGCAATTTCAGGAACTGATCATGGGTTTGGCTCAGGGCCAAGAAGAGCTGAAGGCTTTGCTCCTGAAGAAGGAGAAGAAGAAGAAGAAGAGAACTGTTCTTTTCAACTCGGGCCGAAGGTTTGGCAACACTCTGCAGAATGAAGAGGCTGGTTCTTCTATAGGCAAGAGCAGTCCCCAAGGGGGAAAAGGTCCTAGTCCAGTAGTCTCTGACAACGAGACTGACTTCAATGAGGAACAGTATCCTCCGGCTGAAGACATATACAAGCAGTTGGAAGACAGACTGAACGCTATGGAGATCCAACAAGTGCCTGGGCTGGATTTCGGAGATTTGGGTTTATCTACTGGTGTGATTATTCCTCACAAGTTTAAGGCACCATCTTTCACTAAGTATGATGGGGCGTCTTGTCCCAAGCTACACCTCAGATCTTATGTGCGGAAGATTCAACCGTACTCAGTGGACAAGAACTTGTGGATCCACTTCTTCCAGGAGAGTCTTTCAGGGACTCATCTCGAATGGTTCTATCATCTGGATGGGACCAAGGTTCATAACTGGGAGGAGTTGGCTACTGCTTTTTACAAGCAGTGTCAATATAATGCCGACCTTGCTCCTACACGTACCCAACTCCAGGGTATGTCGCTAGGGTCAAGCGAAGGTTTTAAAGAGTATGCACAGAAGTGGAGGGATCTGACTGGCAGGGTGCAGCCTCCGTTAACTGACCGGGAGTTGGTAGACATGTTCTTGGGGACCCTATCTGGGCTGTTTTTCAATCATCTTATCGGTAACTCATCTGCAGGGTTTACTGATCTTATTCTGACTGGAGAGAGAATAGAGGCTGGAATGAAGGCTGGCAAAATTTAGAAGGGGGCATCTGCAAGCTCTGAGAAGAAGCCCTTTAAGAAGGAGGCCAGTGCTGTGTATGGGTCTAGAAGACAAGAGAAACCTGAGCGCCGCCAATCTGTCAACGCGGTGATGATTGCTAAGCCTGCTGCCGCTCCTCGGCAAACCAATCCACAAAGGGGTGAAAGACCCAGAAGAGAGTTTACCCGTTTGAGTATGACCCTATCGCAAATCTTACCGCAGTTGTTGTCCACCAACCTAGTGACTGTCAGGGAGGCCCCGAAAGTGGTGAATACTGCCTCTCCGAAATACAATCCGAATGCTCGCTGTGCTTATCACTCCGATAGCCCGGGGCATTCCACTGATGACTGTTGGGCCTTAAGGAATAAGGTGCAAGACCTCATTGACGCAAAAGAAATACAATTTGAAGCGCCTGAGAGGCCGAATGTGGTGACTGCTCCTATGCCCCAACAGGGTAAATGCCATTGATGAAGAGGTATATGCCATTTCTGTGAATGATGTAGCTACTCCCTTGATGACTGTTAAGAGGAACCTACTGTTGGCCGGTTTATTTCCGGGTTGCAGCGAAGGTTGCCTTTTCTGTGCTGTTTCCCTTTCTGGTTGTCCTTTGCTGAAGTTGGGCATCCAAAGCCTAATGGACAGCAAAGAGATTCTGTTCAAGAAGACTGCTGTTCAGTTTGTTCCGGTGGAAGAAGTTTCTATTGTGACAATCTTTAATAATCCGATCAAGGCTCTCCCAAGGAAGCCGGTGAAAATCATGACTGTCGCACCCGTTGTTATTACTGTTCCGGGGCCTCTCCCCTACGAATCTGATAAGGCTGTCCCTTGGCACTACGGGGCAGACGTGTATGTTCATGGAATCAAACAAGAGTTCAACACTGGCGCCAGTATCAGCAACATCACTGGTCCAGCAAAAGTTACCCGCAGTGGCCGGCTCTTCTCGCCTGACATTGCGCCACCCGCTATTCGAAGACCCCTCACTATAACACCTGCAAGTGTATCTGTTCCCGTTTCTGATCAAGTTGTTTCCCCTGCTGCCGAGTCATCTAATGCTCGGGGCAAAGGGATTGAAGATGAGCCTGCCCGGATGGAGGCGCCAAAATCTGTGAATGCTGAGGCCTCCCAACAAGAGATGGAGGAGATTCTGAAAATAATCAAGAAGAGTGACTTTAATGTTGTTGAGCAGCTGGGGCATACCCCCTCCAAGATCTCCATGCTCTCCTTGCTGCTATGCTCAGAGGCCCATGCTAAGGCCTTGATTTCATTTCTCAAGACAGCCCATGTGCCACAGGAGACATCTGTTGTCCAGTTTACTGATTGTGTAGCCAATCTGACGGCGGACAATGGTTTGGGCTTCTCGGATGCTGACCTTACTGCCAAGGGAAAGGACCACAATGACGCCCTGCATGTCTCTATTGAATGCAGGGGCACCACTCTTGCGCACGTGTTGGTGGACACTAGTTCTTCCCTAAATGTGCTACCCAAGAAGGCCTTGGACCGGTTGGATTGTGAGGGCTTGGAGCTGAAACCTAGCAACATCATCGTCAGAGCCTTCGACGGTTCCAAGAGGATGGTCCATGGAGAGGTGGACATTCCTATTCGTGTGGGTTCTCAAGTATTCGACTCTACTTTCTATGTGATGGATATCCGTCCATCGTATTCTTGTCTACTGGGTCGACCTTGGATCCACAAAGCTGGGGCAATGACCTCTACCTTGCACCAGAAGCTCAAGTACCCCGTCAGAGGGAAGATCGTCACTGTGCAGGGAGAGGAAGAGTATATGGTGAGCCATTTGAATTCCTTCAGGTACATTGAGATGGACAGGGAGTTTATTGAAACCCCCTTTCAGCATTTCGAAGAGGTACCTCCAACATTTGCAGCAGCAGAAATAGTGGTCGAAGAGGATGTTCCCTTGAAGATGGCTTCCTTGAAGGATGCCCGGGCTGTGATCAAGAAAGGTGAATGTGCTAACTGGGGCAGGCTCCCTGACTTTACACAAAAAACTGACAAGTTTGGACTGGGTTTTACTGCAGAGGGTCAGAAGGCTATGCGCAAGGCAAAGATCAGAAGACCTCCTGTGCTCATTACCAATCCAGGAGTGAATGCGGTTGGGGACGAAGATGAAGTGGAAGAGTCAGAGTTTGAAAGCTGGATCTACCCGACGACTGATGGTGGATTGACCAATTGGACTGCTAAAGATCATACTCCTGTTACTTTTGTTACGCAGTAATAAACTCCTTTGTTTTGTTATTTGTAATAAACAATTAAAACTCTATGGCCCGGTGTCCTACCCGGGGCACCATGGCTTCATTTGTGAGGGTATACTAATTTGTCATTTCATATATCATGAATAAAGATCTTGGACGTTTTCTCGCATTTCAAATCTTATGCTCCTTTTCTTTCCTTCTTTTCTTTATATATTGCAAAACAGCTGTATTTACACACACTCACTCATACAGGTTTCAATCCACTCTGGATCTCACTAGTAACGACTCTGCTACTGCCATTTATGACTTCGAAAATCCAATCAACTTAGCCGAAGACGAAGGTGAGGATGATTGCGAAGTGCCTGGCGAGCTTGCAAGACTGTTACTCCAGGAAGAGAGGGCAATTCAACCACACGAAGAGCCAGTGGAAACAATAAATCTGGGTACTGAGACGGACAGGAAGGAAGTTAAGATTGGTGCCAACCTAGAGCTCAGCGTGAAGCAACGGTTGACTCAGATGCTACATGATTATATGGAGATCTTTGCCTGGTCCTACGAAGACATGCCCGGTTTGGATACTGATATTGTGGTCCATCATTTACCTACCAAGGAAGACTGTCCCCCGGTTAAGCAAAAGGTCCGCTGTATGCGTCCAGAGATGTCGGAGAAGATCAAAGCTGAGGTTATGAAACAGTTTGATGCTGGGTTCCTTGCAGTGACTTCTTACCCTCAGTGGGTTGCTAATGTGGTGCCAGTACCAAAGAAAGACGGTAAGGTTAGAATGTGTGTCGACTACAGGGATCTGAACAGGGCCAGCCCCAAAGATGACTTCCCTCTACCTCACATTGATGTCCTTGTTGATAATACTGCTCAGCATAAGGTGTTCTCTTTCATGGATGGTTTTTCAGGGTATAATCAGATCAAGATGGCTCCTGAAGACATGGAAAAGACTACCTTTGTTACTCAGTGGGGCACCTTCTGCTACAAGGTCATGCCTTTTGGACTGAAAAATGCTGGGGCAACCTACCAACGCGCCATGGTTGCTTTATTTCATGACATGATCCATCATGAGATAGAAGTGTATGTTGACGACATGATTGCAAGGTCCCAAACTGAGGAAGAACACCTTGATCATCTGCAGAAATTGTTTGACCATCTGAAACTGTATAAGCTGAGGTTGAACCCGAACAAGTGCACCTTCGGGGTAAGATCTGGAAAGTTGCTAGGCTTCGTTGTAAGTGACAAGGGTATTCAAGTGGACCCTGCCAAGGTTAAAGCCATTCAGGAGATGCCAGTTCCTAAGACAGAGAAAGAGGTCAGAGGCTTTTTAGGACGCCTAAATTACATTGCTCGGTTCATCTCACACCTAACTGCTACCTGTGAACCAATCTTCATGCTGCTGAAGAAAGATCAGGTAGTACGTTGGAACGATGAATGTCAGGCTGCTTTTGACAGAACCAAAGAGTATCTCCAAGAACCACCCATCCTTATGCCACCGGTTGAAGGGAGACCTCTGATATTATACCTGACAGTACTTGACAACTCAATGGGGTGTGTGCTGGGGCAGCATGACGAGTCTGGCCGAAAAGAGCATGCCATTTATTACCTTAGAAAAAAGTTTACCGACTGTGAGACCCGATACTCACTGCTTGAGAAAACTTGCTGCGCTTTGGTATGGGCTGCTCGCCGGCTGAGACAGTATATGCTGACTCACACTACCTTGTTGATCTCGAAGATGGATCCTATAAAGTACATATTTGAAAAGCCCGCTCTGTCTGGGAGAATAGCAAGATGGCAAATGATCTTGACAGAATACGACATTCAGTACACAACCCAGAAAGCCATTAAGGGAAGTGTATTGGCAGACCACTTGGCACATCAGGCAGTAGACGACTATCAGTCAATGAACTTCGAGTTTCCAGACGAGAGCATCATGATTGTGACTGATTGTGAAGTACCTGGACCGGATGAAGGACCTGAGGAAGGATCCCAATGGTCTATGCACTTTGACGGAGCCTCCAACGCTTTGGGTAACGGCATCGGCGCTGTAATCATATCCCCTCAAGGCACTCATACTCCACTTACTGCCCGGCTATGTTTCAACTGTACCAACAACATGGCGGAGTATGAGGCGTGCATCATGGGTCTTCAAGCTGCGATTGACTTAAGGATCAAGTTTCTGAGTGTCTTCGGAGATTCCGCTCTCGTGATCAATCAGATCAAAGGCGAGTGGGATACGAAACATCCGAATCTTATTCCCTACAGAGAATGTGTGTTGACCTTGATCCCCCACTTCACAGAGATAACCTTTGAACACTTTCCAAGAGAGGAGAACCAGATGGCGGACGTGTTAGCTACGATGTCTTCTATGTTCAAGGTCAAATGGGACAATGAGGCTCCCCGGATCATCATCTGGAAACTGGACGAACCGGCATACTGTTGTGATCTTGAAACGGAATTGGTGACTGAGAAGCCTTGGTACTATGAAGTGAAGAGATATTTGGAAGCTCAGGAATACCCTGAAGGTGCGTCTGTCAATGATAAAAAGTTTCTGAGAAGGTTCGCAGCGAAGTTCTTCCTTAGCAACGACATCCTGTACAAGCGAAACCATGATTCGACCTTACTGTGTTGCGTGGATAAGACAGAAGCAGAAAGGATCATGGAAGAATTACATGAAGGGACCTTCGGAACACATTCCAGTGGACACACTATGGCAAAGAAAATCCTTCGGGCAGGGTATTTCTGGTCCACAATGGAAGCTGACTGCTACCAACATTCTCGGACATGCCATAAGTGCCAAATATACGCAGACAAGGTGCATGTTCCTCCAGTGCCTCTGAATGTTCTGACTGCACCTTGGCCTTTTGCAATGTGGGGCATAGACATGATCGGTGAGATTAAACCTACGGCATCCAATGGGCATCGTTTCATCCTGGTAGCGATCGATTACTTCACAAAGTGGGTTGAAGCAGCTTCCTACGCTACGGTAACCAAGACTGTTGTGGCACGGTTCATTCGGCACAATCTGATCTGTCGGTACGGCATCCCAGAAAGGATTATTACAGACAACGGTACCAATCTGAATAACAAGATGATCACTGAGCTCTGCGAGCAGTTTAAGATACATCACCACAACTCTTCTCCTTACAGACCGAAGATGAATGGGGCTGTAGAAGCAGCAAATAAGAACATTAAGAAAATCGTGCAGAAGATGACAGTGACTTATAAATATTGGCACGAGATGTTACCGTTCGCTCTACATGGGTACCGTACCTCAGCCAGGACATCAATCGGGGCAACTCCTTTCTCCTTGGTCTACGGTATGGAGGCAGTCTTACCGATCGAAGTGCAAATACCCTCTCTCCGGATAATGAAGTATGCAGATCTGAGTGAAGATGATTGGATCCAGACACGACTTGATCAGCTAAACTTAATTGATGAAAAGAGACTTGCTGCTATTTGTCATGGTCAGACGTACCAGAAACGGATGATCAGGGCATTTAACAAAAAGGTCAGACCACAAGAATATCAAGTTGTGGATCTGGTAATCAAGCGAATCATCCTTCCTCAGAGTGATCCAAGGGGCAAATGGACCCCTAGTATGAAGGGCCATTTGTGGTTAAACATGTGTTCTCAGGAGGAGCCATGATTCTAACCAACATGGATGGTGACGACCTTCCTCACCCCGCTAATGCAGACATAGTAAAAAGATACTACGCATGATAAAGACCCGCTAGGTTGACATACCTAGGCAAAAATTAGGGCTTCCCAGGCGAACCAAAAGGGTTCGGGCAAAATGAAGGGATGAAATGAAAAAAAAAATTTGTACACCCGGCAAGTCGAAAACCTGAAAAGGCGGCTTGGGCAAAAATGGGTATCCCGGTGGACTGAAAACCCGAAAGGGCAGTCCAGGCAAAAGTTAGGGATAAAGCGTAATACTATGTCTCATTGGATCACTCTGCATCCAGAATCCGGTATCTACATCAAGTTCAGACGGCATCGATCAGTCAGCTTCATCTTCCACTAAGGTCATCAAGTGATGAAACGCTCGGAGATATAAAGGCAATAGCAGAGTTGAAACCCAGTGGGATCATTCTATTTCACACAGCTATTTCATTTTCCTTTGTATAAATTTGTATAAACTCTTTTGTTCGGCAGCGTTCTCTTACTAGGACGTCAGCCTCTTGTACATAAAACGCCTATTTACAGGCAAATTCAAAATCAATACAAAAATATACTTTTCAGTTAAAATTGCCAATTGTTTTTCCTTTTCTGTTTTGTTTTGCGAAGAACGTCCAAGGTTCAATTTGTGATATATGCATTGACAATAATTTGCTAACTCATGAATATTTGCATACGAAACAAAGGATTAATTACAGGTAACATTAGAAACAGGGGCAATAAAGAGTTGTCTAAGCGATCTAATTGTTCTGTCCACCAAGGTACCAAGGTGAATTCAGCTGAAGAACATAACCAGTACATCTCAATTCCCCAGAGAGTGAGCCAGCAAGTCAGTACACTCTCCCCAAGCAAAGCTATTATCAAGCCTTAAGGAAGTTGGGTATCCCCCGCAGATCTCAACATTCCCCAGCAATGTACAGATATTCTTAACAAGCATCCCCAACAGTCTTGACCTAAAGATTGTTCCCCGGCGGTATATCAAACATACAGTGGAGTCACTTCCCCAGCAGTTCAAAAACTTCCCCAAGAGAGTCCAACCCAGTTTCCCCAGGAAAATTGGAATCCATCTCCTCAGCAGTAAGCTTATCCCCAGTAGATTCTGGAAGCTTATCCCCGTAGAGCACGAACGCGTCTCCCGGCTTTATTCAAAGAGTTATTTCCCTACCAGGATATAACTGGGTTATCCTCAGCCAAAAGTCACGGAAAGACCGTCCTCGGCGAAGTCTTCTTATCTCCAGCGAAGTCTATTGACACTTCCAACATAACAACGGTACCCCCAGCGAAGTTACCATCAACATCTCAACAAAGTACCTCTCTCCCCACAGAGTTTTGTTTCCCAGCAAGATCGCTAGAATAGTTATTCCCCGCAGAGTAATCTATTTGCCAAGTTTATTCCCCAACGGAGTCATCTTCTCCTACCGGTATTCTTGCAACTATCATCCCCAGCGGAAGCAAAGATCTATCCTTCAACATCATCCCAGGAGTGACTTCCTGGAACCCGTCAAGGATTTATTTTCCTAAGACGAAAAGATACATTCATAAACATCGCACTTCCATACATTATAGCATGCATATACGCATCATATCTTACAAATCTCATTTATGTCGAGAACATCATCGCTTGATTCATATCATGCCTTGCATATGACCGACCTTTACCTTTCAGGAAAGATCCAGTTAAGTTCTCAGCTATATTTCAAGACCTTGTCCGGTTCAGTTAAATCGACCCTAAGATTTTCCTGTTTCTTATCCAGTCAAAGGCCTTCTCTGGTTCAGTAAGATCGACCCTAAGATCTCCCTGTTTCTTGTCCAGTTGAAGATTTCAAGACCTAGACTGGTTCAGTTAAATCGACCCTAAGATTTTACTGTTTCTTATCCAGTCAAAGGCCTTCTCTGGTTCAGTCAGATCGACCCAAAGATCTCCCTGTTTCTTATCCAGTTGAAGATTTCAAGACCTAGACCGGTTCAGTTAAATCGACCCTAAGATTTTACTGTTTCTTATCCAGTCAAAGGCCTTCTCTGGTTCAGTCAGATCGACCCTAAGATCTCCCTGTTTCTTATCCAGTTGAAGATTTCAAGACCTAGACCGGTTCAGTTAAATCGACCCTAAGATTTTACTGTTTCTTATCCAGTCAAAGGCCTTCTCTGGTTCAGTCAGATCGACCCTAAGATCTCCCTGTTTCTTATCCAGTTGAAGATTTCAAGACCTAGACCGGTTCAGTTAAATCGACCCTAAGATTTTCCTGTTTCTTATCCAGTCAAAGGCCTTCTCTGGTTCAGTCAGATCGACCCTAAGATCTCCCTGTTTCTTACCCAGTTGAAGACATCCAAGATTCTCTCAGCGTTACTGTTGAGGTTGAAGTCGCCCAAGATTCTCTCAGCGTTCCTGTTGAGGTAGTAATCGTCCAAGTTTCTCTCAGCGTTCATGTTGAGGTAGTAATCATCCAAGGTTCTCTCGCCATCCCGTTGAGATGGTAACCATCCCTGGTTCATTCATAACCTTCTGAAGCTCCAGATTCAATTACTGTAACCAGTCAAGACACCTCTACAGAAAGAGTTTGAAGACCAACTCCTGTAACAGGCCAGGTAATCATTTTATTTTCAGGTACGCAAGTTCTCGCTGAGGAATCTCTTACGCGATCGACATCCAGATGGCATCTATAAGCCCATTCACCTCCCATCATCTTTTAGCATGGCATCTATAAGCCCATCATCCTATCCATCAATCTCCAAATGGCATCTATAAGCCCATTCCCACCATCACACTACCATGTGAGCGCAAATTTCTGGGCACTCTAGTGTTCAATCATCTTCCACCTTCGGATTACGAAAGGCACGTCATCTAATCTGCATCCTCAGGTCTAAGAAGATTGAACAGGGGCAACTGTTGTACCCCAAAATTTGCCCTCCCATATTCTTCAAGATTTGCAAAGAACATGCTTCAAAATCTCCCCAAGGGTTGCACAGTTCAAGGGCCTCCTAACAGTCAAAAACTAGGGTTTTGGTTCTGGCAAAGAAATTGAAGTTTCCAAGGGTCCAATCAAGTCCCACATGCTTATAAACATGGTCAAGCATCCTCATGCCAAGTTGCAAGACTTACAGCACAAAATTGCACAGTCAAAAACCCTAATTGCCCTACAGTCAACTGCAGGGGCAAAATGGTCATTTGACAGTCAAAAGTCCAAATTTTTGGTCAACATCTCATTTTTAAGCCACAAACATCATTTTATCAATTATTGATCATGATTCTCAAAGCATGGCTAAAAAAGTCTCAAGATGCAAAAGTTTCCATATTTGGACAGTTGAAAAAGTCAACTGTAACTTGACCAAGGCATAAGTTCCACATGGTTTATCAGAAAAATTACATCTAAAGCTCATTTTGAAGAGAAAGACATTTCCTACAACTCCTCTTCACACTTCAAGTCCAAGAAATGCTCTCACAAAAAGTTATCAATTTCAACATTATAGGTCATTTTCAAAAGTCAACAAAAAGGGACTTTAAGTCAAAGACCATAACTTTAGATTGGTAAATCAAAATGACATGGGACCAAAGGCATTGGTTAGAGGACTTCAAGACCTTTCCAAAATGTCCAAGAACATGATCAAAGCTTAAAAATTGAGCAAGATATGCCTTGTGGAAGTTGGGAAATTTTTGGGAATTTTGAAAAGTCAACTTTACTTCAAATGCCTCAAAATTGCTAATGGGCCACATTTTATTCCAAGATTCATCATCCAAAGGCTATGCACGACCATTTGGCCCAAAGGGGATTTATTCCATCATTTTTTATTATTTATTTGAATTTTTAATTACTATTAATTCATTTAATTAATTAAAATATGGAAAAAATACTAAACAAATGAAGTTGAATCTTTTTATGCAGCATTTGCTCTCCTTAAAGACTCAAGATTCGTGCACAAGCCAAATTGGAAAGATTGGCCATGATTGGAATCAAAATCACATGGAAAAGATTTGAAAAAATATGCATGGAAAATCAAATATCTCATACATCAATGCAAGGATCTTTTGGTTCAAAATTCAACCCTAATCCATCCCATACATAAGCCAGAAGCTAGACCTAATGCAAAGAACCCTGAAAGCTGCGCCTCACATCAAGAACAAAGTTTGTATTTTTGTCCAAAAATTTCAAAAACTGAAAACTGCTTTAGAGTTGGTTTCAAGGCAAAATACCAATTGCAATAGCTTGCCAAGGCTTCACTGAGCCTAACTGCATTCTTTTACAGTCCTCACGCATCAAGAATTGGTACATAGAAGTCAAACTGTTTCATATTTTTTGCATAATCGTGTTTCTTCATTCATGCCATATTTTTGATTTCTAACGCTTGTTTTGTACTAGTCTTATCACTCTGAAGCTAACCATACTGTTTAATTGAGTTTTTATTGCCTATACGCGAAGTTACCATTGAAGCTTGCTAGGGTTACAAAACTGTAAAATTGGGGCTTTACGTTTAAGGAAAAATCAGGAAACAAGACTTGTACTGTTCGAACCAAAAGCTTCATACGAATCCAATGCACTAGTCGCGCTCAATTTATCATGGGCCAATTTCTAATCGCTATTTTCATGTTCATCATGTAGTGGGGGTTTAAAACCCCCGCTATCTCTTTTTATTTTACAGGCAATTGAAGAAGGCGACAGACGTGTCCATGGCTTACAGGCGCATTTGAATTTCGCGCGAAATATCCCACTAACCCTTGTTTTATCTTATATTGATTATTTGTCATATTATATACAAAGCGCGTTAACAGCTCAGTTGGAAGGCACATGGTTTGGTAAACTCTGGGACCTAGGTTCGATTCCCAGGTCCCCACCCTTTCTCATATTATTTTCCTTTCCATATTCCTACGCAGCGCACACCCAAGGGTTCACCATACACTCAATATCCAAGCACGCCACATGTCTCAGAACGTCCATCCAAGGGCCCTGATCTGATGAACATCATACTCACCAGTCAACGCGTACACATGCGCCCTGGAAAGTCAATTGAAGGCCTTAACTCTATTGGGCCTAATTGCTGGCAGCATGACCTCCAAACTGGGGTCAACACCCCCAAGGGTTTGCAATTCTTTTCTTTTTTCTATTTTCCATTATTTGGGTTAATTCAATTATTTCCTTTTAATTCTTTAAATTAATATATTTTCATAACATAAAAAATAATAAAAAATCAGAAACTACAAAAAATATAAAAACATATTTTATTTAAATGTTTTCTTTGTAAATAAATTGTATTAATTAATTTAGTTAATTCTAGGGTTAAATTTTAATATTCTTTATAATAAATTAAAAAAATGTAGAATTAGGGTTTTAATTACTTTTATCTTTTTTTTCTTTTCTTTTATCATTATTAATAATTAATTAATTATTTTTGTAAATAAAATTGTATTAATTAATTAGGTTAACTTTAGGTTTAATTTTCACATTTTTTTAATAAACTAAAAATAGCTAGATTTAGGTTTTAATTCCATTAATTCTCATTAAAATCCATAAATACAAAAAACTCAAAAATAATTTCTTTTTCTCATTTAATTTAATTAATTTATTAATTATAATTCAATTTCTTTAAAAGGGTCCAACGCCCTCGCATTCTCGATTTTAATTCCCTTCGCATTTTTATTTCCTTTTGTGAATATTCATGTAATTCTCCCAAAGCCATGTAATAGACTAAATTAGACATTTATTTATTTTTCGCGCTTTATTTTATTCAAATTGGATCCTGGATTAAATTTGGCAATGTGGACCCGCGCCTTTGTAATAACGTAGGATTTTTATGTTCCCGCAACTTTTAACTGTTAACTATCGCATGAAAGAATGAATGTAATGCGTAGATCACCAATACATGACAAGACAAAAATATCTGAAAACGACACACAAATCACACACCACCCCTAGGGTACGCCTCACTGTTGCCTTGCCCCTCGAAAGGTGATCGTCGAGTAGAGGACGTTTTAGTAAGTCCTCATGTCCATGAACATGGCATGAGGGTAACTTCTAAGGTGTCTTCCTATTGCTCCGGTGATCACCATGTCCCGAACCTTCGAATTGACCCGAACACCTCCAATGGTGGTGCTACCTACCTCTCAATGGTGGGATGGCACTACTTTAAGGACATTTACACAGACGAATTCCTTAGGGTAGGTAGACGACTCTAGATACTTGCTCTAACTTCAAAACAAATTCAAAAATAATTTTCACACCGACACCTTTTCAAAAAGCTTTCGAAAGCAACTTTTCAAACACTCTTGAGGACTGATACAAGAGTCGAACTGAAATTTTCAAAGAAACTTTTTAAACCCACAGTTGAAAAGAAAACAAACCATTTTGAAAACACAATGAGCAGGTATCTAAGAGCCCATGGATAACCATGGATAGAAAGGGTGCTAACACCTTCCCTTTCTATAACCTACCTCCCGAACCGAGAGCAATCTCTATAAGGAATTTTTCTGTGCTTTTGTCCTTTCCATTTGGAGAAAATAAAAGACGGTGGCGACTCTTGCTTCCACGATATTTCGCGAACCAGCGTTAAACAGTCAGTTCCAGATCCACCGATTACAGTTACCACTAAGACGTCCTAACATTGCTTTAGTGACCGTATGTCCCTCTTTCGAATTGACCCTCAAACTCCAACAGCGGTGCTACCTACTCACTAATAGTAGGATAGCATTGTCTAAAGGAAATTAGCATAGAACGATTCCTTTTTCGAGTAGGTAGATTAGTTCTTAGATACTTTCTCATCCAAACAAATTTTTCACACTTACACTCTTTTACGAACAAGTTTTCAAAAACACTTCATTACACTCTTGAAGACAGAAGCAAGAGTTAAATCGAAGTTAAAACAAAAACTTTTCAAAACCCACAAACACAAAGAAAACAATTTTGAAAACAATGAGCAAGTACCTAAGAGCCCGTAGATAACTACAGATAGAAAGGGTGCTAATACTTTCCCTTTCTATAATCTACCCCCGTACTCAGAAATATCTCAAAAAAGGAATTTTTCTGTGATTTTTTCCTTTCCTTGTTGGATAAAATAAAAGTCGGTGGCGACTCTTGCTTACCGCGACATTTTGCGAACACAAAACGCAAAACGCAAACCATCATTCCAAAAAAACAGCCAGTTCTCCCACCGTATCACAACTACGAATCTCTCTTATTGATACATTCTATCATCGATAACGATAACTTTGAAAAGGTTAGAGATTGCATGCCGGAAAAGCAAGCTTGGGAGATTTTGAAGAAAGCTTATGAAGGTGCCAACAAAGCAAAGGTTGTGAGGTTAAAAACTCACAAGAGGCTGTTTGAGTTAGTGCAAATGGAAGAGAAGGAGTCGGTAAACGATTACATTACATGTATAACGCGTTTAGTGAATCAAATGAAGTCTTGCGGTGAAAACGCAACAGTGCAAAATGTGGTAGCAAAGATCTTGCATTCTTTAATGCCAAGATTTGACAACATAATGGTTGCAATAGACGAATCAAAGGATCTTATCACAATGAGTAAGGATGAGCTTCAAAGCTCATTAAAGGCTCGTGAACAAAGGATGGATGAAAGAGGAAATGACAAGGCGAAAGCGGAGGTTGCGTTACATGCACGGTTCAATGAGAAGAACAAGAGATCAAAAGGAAAATGGTATTCAAAAGGGAAGACAAATTTTCAGAATTTTGGTTGTAAAGAATCACAAAATTCAAGGGGTTAGATGGTGCAAAAAGGATAGAGAAGCTCCGAGGGTGGTGGCCAAGGTAACTACACCAAGATGATTGATAAGAATGGTGTAAAGTGTTACAATTGTCACAAACTTGGGCATTTTGCAAGAGAATGTAATTCCAAATCGAAGGAAAATAAAGGTGATGAGGCTAAGGTATCTAGGCAAGAGGCGGATAATGATAACACGCTTCTAGTCATGATCATGAAGGAGAATTATGGCATAAAGAGCCGCTGGACAGTAGCAGTAGCAGTTGTCAGAAGTTGGGCAGCAACGTCTGTAGTGCAGAAAATTCTGCCGAAATGCCTCCAGAATAAAATGTAATGGTAACCGTTAGAGATGGAGCTCAAGGTAGTGATGAGTGGTACTTGGATTCCGGTTGTTCAACTCATATGACAGGTAGAAAAGATTGGTTTGTCAAAATTAATCAAGCTACGAAGAACAAAGTTATATTCACAGATGACACAACTTTACTGGCCGACGGTGTCAGTGATGTTTTGATCATGAATATGGATGGGAGTCATTATGTGATCAAATATGTGTTATACATTCCTAGAATTAAGTGTAATCTCTTGAGCATTGACCAATTGCTTGAGAAGAATTACACAATTCGGATGGAAAACAAGATTTTGCGTGTTTTTTTACTGAAACAGAGTTTTAATTCTTAAAGCACCCATTGCTGCAAATCATACTTTCAAGATAGATTTGAAGGTGATGGAACATAGGTGTCTTGCTACAACAGCAAGTTGTGATGAGTGGTTGTGGCATTACCGTCTTGGACATCTCAATTTTCGTGATCTCGACGCGTTGCAAAGGAATGGTATGGTTACCGGGCTACCAAAGATCAATGTTCCAACTGAGATATGTGATGAGTATGTTCAAGGGAAGAAACACAAGGGTAGTTTCAGCAAAGATGCAGACCATAGAACCAAACATCATCTTGAGGTAGTGTATTTGGACGTTTGCGGACCAATGCAAGTTGACTCGTATGGTGGAAATAGATACTTTGTCACTTTCATTGATGATTTTAGTAGGATGTTATGGATTTATCTAATAAAGAGGAAACATGAGGTGTTTGATGTGTTCAAACATTTTAAATCCATGGTGGAGCGGCAAAGTGGTCACAAGTTGAAAATTCTCAAAATCGATGGTGGAGGTGAATTTACCTCGAGTGATTTTGGGATTATTGTGATGTTGAAGGTATAGTGCGCGAGGTTGTACCACCTTATACGCCTCAACAAAATGGTGTTGCTGAGAGAATAAATCATTCAATAATGAATATGGTTCGTAGCATGTTGAACGGAAAAATCTTGTCGAAGGAACTATGGGGTGAAGTCGTATCTACAATCGCCTATTTGTTGAATAAGTGCCCTACTAAGAATCTGGACAAAGTGACACTAGATAAGGCATGGTCTAGTCATAAACCAAGTTTGAGTCATTTGAAGGTTTTCGGTTCGGTAGCATTTCGACATATTTCGGGTCAGCTTCGAAAGAAGTTGGATGGCAAAGGAGAGATAATGTTACTAGTTGGTTATCATCCTATCAGAGGCTACAAGTTGTTTGATATGATTAGCAAGAAGATTATGATCAGTCGAGATGTAATCATGGACGAGTTGAGGCTGTTTGACAGCAGAAAAATTCACAGTTCAGTAGTAGAAACCGATTTCCCAACAAAAGGAAACCGATTTCCTTCGCGATTTTTACATTTTGAAGCTGCTTGAATTGAATTCCTAAAAGCAGAAACTGGTTCCCCTGTTCCTAGAAACTGGTTTCCACCAGAAAATTCATAACATTAGCAGCACACAGAAACAGTTCTGCAGCCAGTCGAATTCGAAAATGGTGAATCTACTAGATAACCAACAAACGCAGAGGTCTACCTCAGAGGCTCCGAGGTTGTAAATTATTCCATGACAATAAGATCAACAAAATGGTGATCTTATACACTTTACGCTTATGTTCGAACCCGAGTCTGTGAGCATGGAGAAGGCATTAAGCAATTCAAAGTAGGTGTGTCTAATGAAAGAAGAGAAGGAATTTATTGAGAAAACAATACTTGGGAGCTGGTCGATTTACCAGAATAGAAAAGGCCAATAGGAGTGAAATGGGTCTATAAAGTGAAGGCAAATCCAAAAGGCGAAATTGTCAAGCATAAAGCTCGATTAGTTGCGAAGGGATTTTTGCAAAGAGAAGGTATACACTATGATGAGGTATTTTCTCGGGTGGCTAGATTGGAGACTATACGGTTGGTTGTTGGTATTGCGAATAACAATAATTTGTCAATGTATCAAATGGATTTAAAATCTGCATTTTTGAATGGTCCACTTGAGGAGGAAGTCTATGTAGAGTAGCCCCCCGGTTTTGTGGTGAAGAATCAAGAGGGAAGAGTCTACAAAGACACTTTATGGTTTGAAACAAGCACCTAGAGCTTGGAAACAAAACCATAGATGCTTTTCTAGTGAAGGTTGGCTTCAAAAAGTGTGTACCCGAATATGGTGTTTATGTGAAGACGGATACAAGCAAAGAGGTGATTATACTTTGCTTATATGTGGACGACTTATTGATTACGAGCAGCAATGAAGTGAACATTTCTAAGTTCAAAAGTGAGCTTATGGAAGAGTTTTAAATGAGTTACCTTGGAATCATGAGTTACTTTCTTGACATGGAATTTCATAAGTAAAAAATGAGGCTGCTTATGCATCAAAGAAAGTATGCTCTTGAGATTTTGAAAAGGTGTGATATGGAGCATTGTAATGCGGCCATAACACCTACTGAAGAAAGGTTGCAGCTGTCTAAAAGTGAAGATGAGCAAGATGTGGATCCAACGCAATATAGGAGATTGATTGGATCGTTATGTTACTTGTGCAATACACAACCAAATTTGGCGTTTAGTGTTGGTATTACGAGTAGATTCATGGAGAAGCCAAAGGTTTCTCACTTGGAAGTGATTAAGAGGATCCTAAGATACATCAAAGCTACTCTTAGATGTGGAATACTCTTTCCCGCAACTGATACGGGCACCAAACGCGAGTTACTCAGTTACACAGATTCTAATTGGCGCAAAGATAAAGATGATAAAAAATCTACGGCTGGTTATGTCTTTATGTTCGGAGGAGCTCCAATATCTTGGTGCTCTAAAAAGGAACATGTGGTGGCACTCTCTTCTTGTGAATCCGAGTATATCACTGTGTCGATGTGTGTGTTAGGATGTGTGGCTTATGAATCTGCTAAGGGAGATGTGCAGTAATGAAGAAAAAGTTGTTACACTTTTGATTGATAACATTTCAGCTATTAACCTTGCAAGGAATCCTACTGCACATGGGAGGTGAAAGCATATAGATATGAGATTTCATTACCTGAGGGAGTTGGTTTGTGAAGGCCAATTACAGTTAAGATATTGTCGAAGCGAAGAACAACTTGCGGATTTATTGATGAAAGGTGTGACAAATAACGTGTTCAAGAAACTTATGAGGAGTTTAAGCATGAGGAATGTTGAGCACTTGGCTTAAGATGGTGTATTGGATGTTATGTTTAAGTCAAATGCTGTTTGGAAGCCTCTGGAAGTTGTTTTGGGAAAACAACTTATTTGGAAAGCTATTCTAGCCTTTGTTGGAAGTGGAATTTTCAAAGAGGAAACCAATTTCTTGAAATATGGAAACCGGGTTTCTGCCGCGATTTTCTGTTTTCCAGTTTATTGTTTGTAATTGTTTTTTTTAGTTTGTTTTGTTTGTTTATTATATTTCAAAACTCTTATAAATACCCTCAATTACTCTCTCTCTCTCTCTCTCTCATAATCTCTATCTTTCTCTCTCAACTTCATCTTCTCCAATTAACCATTTTCACCATTAATTCACCAACTTCATTTTGTGTGTATGTTCCAACATTCTTCATTGTCTTCTGGTTGTACTCACATTACTTGTTGTATTTCGTCATCAACCTAGTTGTAAGCTTAACGTTCCCTTGCGACGCCCATGTGAAGGTATTACTCCCTTCCTTTTCCCCTTCTCCAGGCACGGTGTTACGTAGGGAGTGCGACTAGGTATATAAGATGGTTGAACCCAAATAAATGTAAAGAGAGGTTCAAGTTATGGGCTATTTTTATCAAAAATGAAAAATGGGCAAATGAGAAGGTTGAATTGGACCGATAGATGTTTGGGAATGAAGGTTGTTGTAGAGATAATAATAGTCAAAATAGTGACTTGTATAGGTATAACAATGTAACTTTTGTCTCTTTATTCTCATGATCGGTGATGGCCTCTTCTAATGCAAGCTTGGATCATTTTCTGTGACGAGATGGTGAACTCTAGATCCTTGGTCATCACTAAAGCAATAATGAAGGAATTTCTTTAGGATATGGAGATATTTTCTATTACAAATGAACAAGATGTTATTTTGGAACCATGTATGAATGGTAAGAAAAATGCAAAAGACCTAGTGCCATGTAAATACTTTTGAGCGTGATAGACGACTCACCCTTGAGAAAATATTAGGACATGATGGGACCGTCGATGTGTCGGACATGTATTATGTAACCCACTAAAACTTATTTGAGATTTGTTGCGCTTCTCACGTGAATGTGAGTGAGTGGGTCTTGATAATTGATATCATATGGGTCTATGCTATAATATTCGTGACAATCTTCATCCTCAAGCTCAAGGCATGTAAAGGCAGAGTGATTCAGGAAAAATATGACAATTTGTAGTCCCTTAAGCATGAGACCTGTAAGAGAGAAGTGATTAATGAGTCAGTGTTACTCAGTGACATTGTCACATTCATATATAGGTTGAGGTTGAGTCAAACAAAACCTTAAGATCCTGGACAGAATGTCAACCAATGGTTTGATGTAAAGGCTTTTGGATTTCTCCATCAAGCAGTCCTGATCCACTCAAACTTATTTGGAAAGACAATTTGATCTCATGCCTTCACTGCGTGCATGCTTGAAAACATATCCATTGATATTCTTACAAAATCATGATGGATGTTGTCTCTAGAAATCAACTGGTTTTGAGTCTTCTCCTATATATTTTAGGACAAGCTACTAACTTCTTCATTGTTTTCCGTGTGTACTCACTTTAATTGTTGTGTTTCGTCATCAACCTAGTTGAAAGCTCCATGATCCCTTACAACACCCATGTGTAGGTGTTACTCCCTTCCTTTTCTACTTTTTTAAGCATTGTGTTACATAGGGAATGGTACTAGGACAAAAAATGGTTGAACCAAAAAACCGCAAGAGAGGTTCAAGTTATGTGCTCTTTCTATAAAAATCCAAAACGGGAAAATGAGAAGGTTGAATTGGACATAATGGACATGGATATGTTTGTGAATTAAGGTTGTAGTAGATATAGTAATATCCTAGATAGTGACTTGTCTAGGGATGATTATGTAATTTTTGTCTCTTCTTTCTAATGATCAGTGATGAACTCTAATAATGTAACCTTGGATCATTTCTACAACGAGATGGTGAAATATGGATTTTTTTTCTCATCACCAAAGTGCTAGTGAAGTAATTTCTTGAGGAATTGGAGATCTTCTATATTACAAATGAGAAAGACATTATTTTGGAATTGTTGCACCCCAAAATTTGCCCTCTCATTTCTCAAGGCATTTCTCACAAGGATTCTTAAAATTCAAGCTTACACAAGTACAATTGGATTTTTCAGCATCAAGTTAAAGAAGAAGCTGTTAAAAAAGGGGGAAATAGATAAAAATAATATTTTTGACAAAATTGGAGAAAAACGAGTCTTCTTCGATTTACCTCCTTCGATTGGCCTTTTGGCCTCTTTCGATGCAAGCTTGGCTTGCATCCTTCGATTGGGCATTGGCTTCTGACACTCTGGCTTTGATTCACAAGGTAGGACTTTCCTGCATGCCACCTTCGATTTTATCTTTGGCCTCACAGGATTCACAATGCAATGGTTGCCTGCATGCCTTTTTCGCTTGCCTATGTTGATTCCCTCCATGCTTGCTTTGATTCACAAGTTGATGAATGGCTGCATGCATCCTTCGATTGAGCCATGGATTCCTTCTTGCACGCAAGAGGCTCCTACCAGGCCAGAAGGCACAAGGCAAAAAGCCTCATGTAGCCTCCTTCGACTCCAAGGCAAAAAGCCTCCTTTTGGCATCCTTCGATTGCACAATTTGCCTCTTGTATGCCTCTTTGGTTTGGGCATCTTTGCTTCCTGCATGTCTCTTTCGTTGGGAATGTGACCCCCTTTATTGCAAGCTTAGTTTGGGTATTTAGGCCTCCTTCATGCAGGCTTCAACAGGGCATTGGCTATGTTTATACTAGCTTCGACTGGACAACATTTCCCTTTGAAATAGTATGCTGCAATTCCACCCTTGACAACCTTCAACACACATGGTTGGTTCCCCCCTTCAAAGGGCATGTATTAGACGATTTGAAGGCTATACATAGGAGTCCCTTTCGAGGGATATACCTCACTATCCCATTCGAAGAAGTGCATAGTCCATTCTAAGGACACATTTGGCCTTTTCAAAGAAACATACACGACTCATTCAAAGGACATGTATGGGTGTCCCATTCGAAGGACATGTTTGATGGTCCATTCGAAGGACTTACAAAGACCCATATTAAGACATACTTTGGTGACCCATTCAAGGGACACACATTTGGCCCCTTCGAAGGATGTATAAAAAAGGTCCCATTCGAAAGACACTTGTTGGGTGAAAATCAAGTAAGATTGTTTGAAAGAGAATCTGGTCGAAGGAGGTCAAAACGAAAGATGAAATATTCCAAAGATGTTTGCTGCCAAGTTCAGGCCTGGTACACTGGCCATAAAGCTCCAAAACTGCTGCACAGTAGTCCTGAAACACTACCCCATTCTTGCACCAAAATGGCATACAAACACTGTCCCTCAAAAGCTACAAAAAGCAGTTTACTCAAATTGTTCAAATTGTTTTGTTTTCCCTCCTAAAACCTCAGCCATCTTTGCCTATAAATAAGAAGCTCCATAACATGTATAAGGGGATGGACAACACATCCAGAGACTTGTGGGTGGTGGAACGAATCATCAAACTATAAAAAACTCAAACACTCTCAAACACTTAAACACATTTTCAAACACAAACCCAGAATCTAAACACTTGCTTCTTTCGAATCTGAAGCAACCCCCCACACTTTGTTTTCCTTCGAATCCAGTAGAAAGAACATCACACTTGTTCTTCTCCTTCGAATCCAGCATTAGAAACATCACCTTTGTTTCTTTCCTTCGAATCCAGAAGCATCTAGGAAGCCACTCAAGGTCCAGCGCACACGTCCCAGCCTCAAGCAAGGTAAGTCACTCTTAACCTTGAACCTTTCGTTCCTAGCATAATATGTGAATAATCTTCCCTTTCGTTTCAAAACATATACATAACAATTTTCTTCTTTTCGTTTCCATCTTTTCAGTTTGTTTTCATTAATACTCTTATGACTTATTTTATTTGTTTATTAAAATATGCTTTAAGAACTAACCTGGCCATAAGAGGATACTAGCATGGCCTCAAGCCATGTTGCTATTTAAAATCTCAAACAAAAGAAACAGGAGGAAGGAAGTATGAAACGAAGCCTTAGGCTTCCACACTAACTTCCAGGTCCAAACGAAAGAGGCAGCCAGAAGGATGGCCACACTGACTTCCAGGCCCAATCGAAAGATACTCCCACACCGACTTTTAGGCCCTAGTCGAAAGAAGCAGAAAGGTGAAGAGTGCACTTCATGCTGATTCTAGGCCCAGTCGAAAGGCACACCCACACTGACTTCCAGGCCTCAGTCGAAGGAAGAAGAAAAGTAGATTGCATCTCATACTGATTCCAGGCCCAGTCGAAAGGCACGTCCACACTGACTTTCAGGCCCCATTCGAAGGAAGCAGAAAGGCAGACTGCATCTCATGCTGATTCCAGGCCCAATCGAAAAGGCACACCTTCACTACTTCCAGGCCAAATCGAAGGGAGCCAGAGAAGCAGAATCGAAGGGTTCTGCTACCCAAATCGAAAAGCCCATTTTCTTTCTTTATTTTATTTTGTCTTTATATTTTCTTGCTATTCAATATGGTTGTAATAATGTAGGATTTATTTTTCTGCATTTTTATTGCTTTTATACAAATGTTAGTAATTAAGATGTATGGTAAGATAAAAACCAACAAGTAGACAACCTAAAATTCAAAGACTAAATGCACATAATCAAACACACTATTCACACACATGCACCCCTAGGTTAATCCCACTTGTTACGTCGGAAAAATAGTCATGTCCCTTGAATATGGGCGTTTTAGAAAAGACCCTCAATAAAAGATCGTAGTCCCTCGATGACCCTCAATGTTGCCTTGGGTAAACGATCTAGTCCCTAAACAACATCGCTAAAACGTACCATAGGTTGCCTTCTATGACTATACAAACTTCCCACGCCCGTCCCTTCACATCCAACGATGGGGCTTCTTACCAAATCAATGGTAAGATAGTAAGATTTAAAGGAGGAGGAAAAGAATACTAGACCTTTTGAGTAGGTAGGATGCTCCTAGTTGCTCGCTTGCTCACAACAAAAACACTTTACACACCAACACCTTCATTTGAAACATTTTCAAAAGACAAAGCTCTTTGTACGCGTTCTTATAGAGACGAAAACCATTACAAAAACACTTTTCAAAATCACTTTAAAAAACACACTCCACAGACACCTTTTTAAACTATTTTCAAAAATAACACTTTGTATGCGTTCTTATAGAAACGAGAACCATTACAAAGACGTTTTCAAAATACTTACAAAACCAACACCACAAGAACATTTTCAAACAAAACAAGTGATCTAGCAAGCAACTAAGAGCCCGTATATAACTACGGATGAAAATGGTGCTAATACCTTCCCTTTTCATAACCTACCCCCTGAACTCAAGAAATAATCTCGAAAGGTCTTTCTTGTTCTTTTCAACCTTTCCTTATTGGATAAAAGAAAAGTTGATGGCGACTCTTGCTATCCCAACAATTGCGATCAAACGCAAAACACCCAAGTTAGTTGTCTCACCGTGTTACAAAACTGGCGACTCTGCTGGGGAATGTCTACTTAAAAGTGGGGTTACCTTAGGGCTATATCATCTCTACTTGCTTTCATTGTTTGACTTGCTTGCTTTATATTTTTGCATCCTTGTTTGAGTTATTGTTAAAGATCTTACACCCAAATTTTGGGCACCTTTTTAGGTAAGTAGCAATAAATCATGGAGGCTGTACGGTGTAGACCGATATGGACGAAGTGATAACTATGTTAGCGTGATACTGTGGTTTGTGTAACACCTTCTAAAACCCCGAATAAAATTTCGCAAATAATTAAAATTATAATTTCAGAGTACATGTATTAACGAGGATGTCACAATTCTCTTTTAATAAAAACAAGTTCATGTCATGCATAACATAGAAGCAACTCATACATGTTTACACAGCGGAATAATTTAATTAACAAAACCAATGTTATAATATTTTCAAAATCATCAGGGATTAACACCTGGAAAACATCAACATCATATTATAACAATGTAAGGAAATAAACGAGTCTGACTAAAGCAGCTCGACAAACAAACGTTCCCGGAGTTACAACTATCAGAGCATGACCCGGACAATACTTAAACGGAAATAACTAGAAACAACAAGCCTTTGCTAAGCACCTGAACGAAGCTCCTCAATCTGAAATATTCAACAGTAAGGGTGAGCATCTCAATTATACATTTGATTATACGTTCATAACAATAAATTCAGAAAATCATAAGCATCACCCAAACAGTTAGCATGTTTCATAGTTTACGAAAACCTTTACAATTCATATATTCATAATATATCACTTTTCATACTTATAATTAACATCCAACATCATTAACAATTTAGCAGCAATACATGCATACAATCAATTAAATACAACATTGGAAGGTCATCCATTCATGTTATATTCAATATAATGCAACACACCCATGCATGTGGTACCATTTTACCGCCCCATTAAATCTCGGGTCACGGATAACTCACCGTTCCATTATATCGCGGACACGGCTACCACCTCAACGTTCCATTAAATCGCGGACACGTATATTGGCCACCATGTTAATTCCACACAATGGGAATTAACAAATGCAACATGATATGTAAAGTATGTAACACTCAGCATACTATTAACATCAATCAACATATCATGCAACATCAACAACATCAATCATAACAGGATATGGATAGCATATAATCATTCAGCATACTATTAAACATCAATCATATCAAGTTATATCATAATTCATGCTTGATACATCGTCTAAAAGCATGACAATAAAATCCATATAGTGTTGGTATCATAACATACGATCGTTATTCGATACAAGCATCAATCAACACTAGGAAATCAATAAACACATATTCAAAACATGTCAAACACTGCACATCAAAACCGGATCAATTCGTACATAACAGCATGCACAGAAAACATAGTTTAAAAACCAACACAGGAGGTTTAACACGGGTGCCCGTGTAAATCAACACTGCCCGTGTGGAAATGTGCCCAGAAAACACGTTATTTTGCCAATACAGGGGATCAACACGGGCGCCCGTGTGAATCAACACGGCCCGTGTTGAAATGTGTCTGGAAAACACATTTTTTTGGCAACATAGTGAATCAACACGGGTACCCGTGTGAAACAACACGGCCCGTGTTGATGAGCGCGGGTCAGATTTTTCCTGAACCTGCAGCAGCTCAGAACAGCAGCCAAACGCGAAAAATACCAGCCAAAACGCGCATTTCGGTACCTAACGACATCGATTTTGTATAACTCAACACAACACATCAATTTCCTAATTACCAACAATCATCATAGTAACCTTAAAAGTGATTATTCGTCCTCTTGGGGAAATCTGATAACATCAAGGTTATCCCTAGAACATCTAAGGTAAACTCACGATCATATAAATATACTCCAAATCCACCATTTGGAACCTAAAATCCCTAATTGATTCATAAAATTGGGAACCTAGACCTTTTCTAACAAGGTTCAACCCTAAGGGTATCGATCCCTAATAACATCTAACAATTGGGGTTTCTCCTTACGATTATCTAAATCAACCGTACTTAAACCCATAAGCAAAAGTAAATCGAGTAGTAGCCCCCCTTACCTTATCAAAATGCAGCTTGGAACTCTTTGAGCGATGTTCTTCATTCTTCGTACCTTCAGAGCTCAGCTTCCCAAATATCCCAAATTCTGTGTTATCGTGAATAATGAGAAAAATAACTTAAGTTTCAAAACATATCCTTATTCCTTTTGCACCCTCACTCTTTACTAACAACATCCAAGCCCAATAACTTAAAAACCCAATATTTCTTATTTCTTTTATTTTCTTCAAATATTCCAAAATAAATAATTTCTTTTTATTTTATTAATTCTAATAAAATAATTTCCCAATTAAATAAATCAAATAATTAAAACTGGGGTGTTACAACTCTCCCCCACTAAAAGAGTTTTTGTCCTCGAAAACATACCTTAGACGAACAGTTCCGGATAAGCCTCTTTCATCTGGCTCTCCAGCTCCCAAGTGATATTTCCATCTGCTGGACCTCCCCAAGCAACCTTCACTAATGCTATCTCTTTACCTCTTAACTGTTTCACTTCCCGATCTTCTATCCTCATAGGCAATGTTTCTACTGTCAGGTTATCTCTCACCTGTACATCATCTATTTGGATTACATGAGATGGGTCTGGAATGTATCTCCTCAACTGAGAAACATGAAAAACATCGTGCAAATTCGCAAGTCTTGGAGGTAAAGCAATACGATAAGCAACTTCTCCAACTCTTTCCGTAATCTGAAACGGACCAATAAAACGCGGAGTCAACTTCTTAGATTTCAACGCTCGACCAATACCCGTCATCGGAGTAACTCTCATAAACACATGATCTCCAGCACTGAATTCTAAATTCTTCCTCCTCTTATCATGATAACTTTTCTGACGACTCTGAGAAGCTCTCATCTTCTCTTGAATCAATTTAATCTTTTCAGTAGTCTGCTGAACAATCTCTGGCCCAATTACTGAACTCTCTCCAGATTCATACCAACACAAAGGCGTTCTACACCGTCTACCATACAATGCCTCAAACGGAGCCATACCAATACTCGAATGGTAACTATTGTTATAAGTAAATTCAATCAATGGCAAATAGCTATCCCAAGCTCCACCCTTCTCTAAAACACAAGCACGCAATAAATCTTCTAACGATTGAATTGTCCTCTCTGTCTGTCCATCAGTCTGAGGATGGTAAGCTGAACTCAACCTCAATTTAGTACCCAAAGCCTTCTGCAATCCTTCCCAAAATTTCGAAGTGAATCTCGGATCTCTATCTGACACAATACTAGAAGGAACTCCATGCAAACTCACTATTTTCTCAATATATAACTGTGCCAATCTCTCCATTGAGTAATCCATTCGCACCGGTATAAAATGAGCAGACTTAGTCAATCTATCCACCACAACCCATATCGCTTCACAATTCTTAGGAGTCTTCGGCAACCCGGATACAAAATCCATAGAAATACTATCCCACTTCCATTCTGGAATAAACATCGGCTGCATAAATCCAGACGACTTCTGATGCTCAATCTTCGATTTCTGACAGATTAAACATGCATACACAAATTCAGCTATTTCCTTTTTCATTCTCGGCCACCAAAACAATTTCTTCAAATCATGATACATTTTCGTGGCACCCGGATGAATACTCATCCCGCTGCGATGTCCTTCCTCTAATATACTCTTCTTGATTTCTGCGACATCAGGAACACAAACTCTATCGCCAAATCTCATAACATCATTCTCATCAATTCTAAACTCACCACCTTGATCTTGGTTGATCAATGTCAATTTATCAACTAAATTAACATCGGATTTCTGCCCGATCCTGATCTCTTCTAGAATACCACTAGTAAGTTTCAACATACCCAAATGAACACACTTCGGAGTACTTTCACAAATTAAACTCAAATCTCGGAATTGTTCAATTAAATCCAATTCACGAATCATCATCGTAGACATATGCAAGGATTTCCTGCTCAAAGCATCTGCAACCACATTTGCCTTACCAGGATGGTAATTCAAACCAAAATCATAATCTTTGAGAAATTCCAACCATCTTCTTTGCCTCATATTGAGCTCTTTCTGATCGAAAAGATACTTCAAACTCTTATGATCACTATACACTTCAAATCTCGAACCATACAGATAATGTCTCCACAATTTCAAGACAAACACAACTGCTGCCAACTCTAAATCATGAGTAGGATAGTTCCTTTCATGAACCTTCAACTGTCTCGAAGCATACGCAATTACCTGTTGATTCTGCATTAAAACACCACCTAAGCCCAACAGAGATGCATCACAATAGACCACAAAAGATTCCACCGGATTCAGCAAAATCAAAATAGGAGCACTAGTCAATCTCCGCTTCAATTCTTGGAAACCTTTCTCACAATCAGAATCCTAAATAAACGCTTGTCCTTTTCGAGTCAACTTCGTCAACGGCAATGCTAACTTTGAGAATCCTTCGATAAACTTTCTGTAATAACCTGCAAGACCAAGAAAACTTCTGATTTCAGAAACAGTCTTCGGCGCTTCCCACTGAGATACTGCTTCTACTTTTGTAGGATCCACTGCAATACCATTCTTAGAAATCACATGTCCAAGAAAACTAACTTCATTCAGCCAGAACTCACATTTGGACAACTTTGCATACAACTTCTTATCTTTCAACAACTCTAACACAATTCTGAGATGTTCCGCATGTTCTTCGTCATTCTTGGAATAAATCAGAATGTCATCAATAAAAACCACAACAAACTTATCCAGATACGGATGAAAAATCCTATTCATATATTCCATGAAAACACCAGGTGCATTAGTAACTCCGAACGGCATAACAGAATATTCATAATGCCCATACCTCGTTCGAAAAGCAGTCTTTTGAATATCTTCCGCTTTCACACGAATCTGATGATATCCCGATCTCAAGTCAATCTTACTGAATACACTGGCTCCAATTAGCTGATCCATTAGATTATCAATCCTCGGTAAAGGATACCGATTCTTAATGGTTACCTTGTTCAATTGCCTGTAATCAACACACAGTCTCATAGAACCTTCTTTCTTCTTAACCAACAATACCGGAGCACCCCAAGGCGAAACACTTGGACGAATAAACTTCTTCTCCAGTAAATCTTCCAACTGACTCTTTAATTCAGCCAACTCAGACGCAGACATACGATATGGCGCCATCGACACCGGTCTCGTACCAGGAATCAAATCTATAGTAAATTCCACTTCTCTCTCAGGAGGTAACTCACCAACATCATCAAGAAAGACTTCTGGAAAATCACACACCACTGGCAATTCGCCAATCCTGACCTTTCCTGTTGCATCTAATGAAGAAAGTAACATAAACACCTTAGCACCGTCTTCCATTGCTTCTTGTACCTGCCTAGCAGTCATAGTCAAATTCTCGACGCCAACTGCCTCTGGGAAAATCACCGTCTTAGCAAAACAGTTCAGGTGAACCCGGTTGACTTCCAACCAGTTCATCCCAAGGATAATATCAATTTGTTCAAGCGGTAGGCACACTAAATCCATACCGAAACCTCTACCAAAAATCTCAATAGGACAATTCCTACATACAAGTGAAGTTGTCACTGAACCCGATGCAGGAGTATCAACAACCATGCTACCTCGCATACCAGATATGTCCAGTTTCAACCTCTCAGCACAATCCAAAGAAATGAAAGAATGAGTTGCACCAGTATCAATAATTGCAACTAAAGGTGTGCCATGAATAAAACACGTACCTTTAATCAATCGATCCTCTGGAGTAGTCTCAGATCTAGACAAAGCGAACACTTTTCCACCTGACTGATCCTTCTTAGGTTTTGGACACTGCGGACGAATGTGACCTTCTTCACCACAATTGTAACAAGTAACAGACTTCCCTTTGCAATCAATAGACAAATGACCAGTCTTTCCACATTTATAGCACTTCTTCTCATCACTCTTGCAATCTCGAATGTGATGACCAGACTCACCACACCTGTAGCATCTGATAGGAGCCTTAGAATCTCCCCCACTAGGCCCTTTCCATCCACCTGCTTTCTGGTCACCTCTACCATATGGCTTTCCACGGTCCATACGTTGCTTTCCTCTTTTATCAACAGCCCCACGAGAGTGAGACGACCTAGTCTTGGTAATATCTTCTTCCAAGATCCTGCTACAATCCACCAGGTCATAAAATCTACGAATACGCTGGTACCTGATTCCCTGCTTAATCTCATCTCGGAGACCATTCTCAAATTTGATACATTTAGAGAATTCTCCAGCCTCATCATTGTTGTAGTGTGCATAATACTTTGCCAGCTCAGTGAACTTAGTAGCATACTCATTAACAGTCAGATTGCCCTGCTTAAGCTCCAAAAACTCAATTTCCTTTCTTCCCCGAACATCTTCAGGGAAGTACCTCCTCAAAAAAGCTCTTCTGAAGTTAGCCCAAGTCAGTGCCTCTCCATCCTGAACCATTTCAGTCCTTGTTGCAACCCACCAGTCGTCGGCCTCTTCTGCCAACATATGCGTACCATATCTGACTTTCAGATCTTCAGCACAATCAATCACATGGAAAATCCTTTCGATTTCCTTCAGCCACTTCTGAGCACCTTCAGGGTCATGTGTACCTTTGAACAACGGAGGATTGTTCCTTTGGAAGTTCCCCAATTGCCTATCAGCACCAATCACGCCTCCAGTCGGGTTTCCAGCAAGTACACCAGCTAACATCCCCAAAGCCTCAGCTAGTGCAGCATCATTTCGTCCGTTACCTCTTCCAGCCATATCCTGAGAATTAAAACATACTCTTCATCAGAATACAGTATCGACAGTGTTACCTTGCACTAGTCGCATACAAAAGGAATGACTGACTCAAGACTCTGGTCGCAACGACCGACTATGCTCTGATACCACTATTGTAACACCCTCTAAAACCCCGAATAAAATTTTGCAAATAATTAAAATTATAATTTCAGAGTACATGTATTAACGAGGATGTCACAATTCTCTTTTAATAAAAACAAGTTCCTGTCATGCATAACATAGAAGCAACTCATACATGTTTACACAGCGGAATAATTTAATTAACAAAACCAATGTTATAATATTTTCAAAATCATCAGGGATTAACACCTGGAAAACATCAACATCATATTATAACAACGTAAGGAAATAAACGAGTCTGACTAAAGCAGCTCGACAAACAAACGTTCCCGGAGTTACAACTATCAGAGCATGACCCGGACAATACTTAAACGGAAATAACTAGAAACAACAAGCCTTCGCTAAGCACCTGAACGAAGCTCCTCAATCTGAAATATTCAACAGTAAGGGTGAGCATCTCAATTATACATTTGATTATACGTTCATAACAATAAATTCAGAAAATCATAAGCATCACCCAAACAGTTAGCATGTTTCATAGTTTACGAAAACCTTTACAATTCATATATTCATAATATATCACTTTTCATACTTATAATTAACATCCAACATCATTAACAATTTAGCAGCAATACATGCATACAATCAATTAAATACAACATTGGAAGGTCATCCATTCATGTTATATTCAATATAATGCAACACACCCATGCATGTGGTACCATTTTACCGCCCCATTAAATCTCGGGTCACGGATAACTCACCGTTCCATTATATCGCGGACACGGCTACCACCTCAACGTTCCATTAAATCGCGGACACGTATATTGGCCACCATGTTAATTCCATACAATGGGAATTAACAAATGCAACATGATATGTAAAGTATGTAACACTCAGCATACTATTAACATCAATCAACATATCATGCAACATCAACAACATCAATCATAACAGGATATGGATAGCATGTAATCACTCAGCATACTATTAAACATCAATCATATCAAGTTATATCATAATTCATGCTTGATACATCGTCTAAAAGCATGACAATAAAATCCATATAGTGTTGGTATCATAACATACGATCGTTATTCGATACAAGCATCAATCAACACTAGGAAATCAATAAACACATATTCAAAACATGTCAAACACTGCACATCAAAACCGGATCAATTCGTACATAACAGCATGCACAGAAAACATAGTTTAAAAACCAACACAGGAGGTTTAACACGGGTGCCCGTGTAAATCAACACTGCCCGTGTGGAAATGTGCCCAGAAAACACGTTATTTTGCCAATACAGGGGATCAACACGGGCGCCCGTGTGAATCAACACGGCCCGTGTTGAAATGTGTCTGGAAAACACATTTTTTTGGCAACACAGTGAATCAACACGGGTACCCGTGTGAAACAACACGGCCCGTGTTGATGAGCGCGGGTCAGATTTTTCCTGAACCTGCAGCAGCTCAGAACAACAGCCAAACGCGAAAAATACCAGCCAAAACGCGCATTTCGGTACCTAACGACATCGATTTTGTATAACTCAACACAACACATCAATTTCCTAATTACCAACAATCATCATAGTAACCTTAAAAGTGATTATTCGTCCTCTTGGGGAAATCTGATAACATCAAGGTTATCCCTAGAACATCTAAGGTAAACTCACGATCATATAAATATACTCCAAATCCACCATTTGGAACCTAAAATCCCTAATTGATTCATAAAATTGGGAACCTAGACCTTTTCTAACAAGGTTCAACCCTAAGGGTATCGATCCCTAATAACATCTAACAATTGGGGTTTCTCCCTACGATTATCCAAATCAACCGTACTTAAACCCGTAAGCAAAAGTAAATCGAGTAGTAGCCCCCCCTTACCTTATCAAAATACAGCTTGGAACTCTTTGAGCGATGTTCTTCGTTCTTCGTACCTTCAGAGCTCAGCTTCCCAAATATCCCAAATTCTGTGTTATCGTGAATAATGAGAAAAATAACTTAAGTTCCAAAACATATCCTTATTCCTTTTGCACCCCCACTCTTTACTAACAACATCCAAGCCCAATAACTTAAAAACCCAATATTTCTTATTTCTTTTATTTTCTTCAAATATTCCAAAATAAATAATTTCTTTTTATTTTATTAATTCTAATAAAATAATTTCCCAATTAAATAAATCAAATAATTAAAACTGGGGTGTTACAGTTTGTACTAATATTCCTTGAGTCATTTAAGGATAACATTAGACTTCCTTATAGTATCATTAATCGCTAACTGAACTTTAGAACCTTTAAATTGACTCATCCTAAGCCACTAGAAAGTAGTGAGATGGTCGGCTTTGATTCCGACCGAAGATTGGTTGATACTCGATACTACACTCATTGAGATTGGACTTTTGGGATATCTCGGCCGCAAGAAAAGATTGATTAAGTTGAGACAATGCCTAAAAGAAAGGTCAATGATATTGAGATCCCCTAGAACCCGATTACTATTACTAGGACATGTTGAGCCAACTAAACTTCAAGAAGGTACTTACTTACAAACTCCATGCAAGCCTAAATCTAAGGACTTGTCTGCTTTGTGTGTATATGACTATTTGTACATAACAACTTGCTTGCTGATGCGGTGTGTTCACAAGTGTACGAATCGCGTCAGAGTAATATAAAAGATTATCGATCCACAGAGACCAATCGTCAATCTATCATTTCCTATTGTTACGGTGTTTAGCTAAGTCAATATTAGACATGGAATTTAGCATGCAAGAAAGTAAAGTGCAGCGAAATAAACTTCATATATAAAAGCAGGGTCGAATGTAATTCACGTAGTCAGATGATATTCACAATGCTTCGAAATAGAACTACTTATAGGGAAATATTATCTACTAAAGAAAAGAACTAATTAATAGGAACTGTCGCTTTCGCGTAATCAGAACCGAGTTTACTCTCTAATCAGACCTTCTTATTGTCACTTATAAAAAGGAGCGCATTGCGTTAAAGTAATAAACCTATTTTTAAGAAATAGAGTACTTAACCAAGTTGAAAAGTATTTTAATCTGGAATTTCTAATAAAAAGGGAACCTAACTTTAACCCTATAAATGCGGCCGAAAATAGTTTCAAAATAGATTTCTTTGATAATAAAAATCCCTAACTAACCGGACAAAGCGCTTTCGCTTCCTTTGACCAGTTAGAACTAGCCGAGTTTAACAAAGGGTTGGACGGCTTTCGATCTTACCCAACAACAATAAAGTACAGAAAATTCGTATTAAAAACCAAAATAGCCCATAAGCATTTCTATTGAAACATTATTTGGAATATCGATCTAACTAGATTCCTTACATTCTAGCCCAATAAGGTTCAGTCTGACATGGGAATGTAAACAAACATGTTAAAATAAATCATGCGAGAAAGTAAATAATTTAAAGTGCGGTGCGGGAAATAAACAAAGTAAAATCAGGTGCGGGAAATAAAAAAAGTAAAAGCAGGTGCGGGAAATAAACAAAGTAAAAGCAGTGCGGGAAATAAACAAAGTAAAAGCAGTGCAGAATATATAAATAGAAACCTGCTCCAAACGGGGAGGTTTTAAATCTGGTACAAACTGGAAGTAAAATGCGACTGGAAATAAAAAGCAATTGAAAATAAATGTGGCAAGATAAACTTCTTCCGAAGTGCTCCAAACTCGATTACAGACTCAATCTACGAACTCGATCATGGACTCAATCAACAATGCAATAATTCCCTAATGTGAAGAATTATCGCTTTACAATGGTGAAATTATATGGCTTAAGTTCGCAACTATGGTTGGATCAAGTTTGAAACTAAGCTTGGGTGAATTGAAATGAAATCAGGAACTTCTATTTATAGAGGATGAGGAATGCAGGAAATCATAGGAATTCCCCCCAACTCCTTTTGGTGGGGAAAACATCGTCCAAAGGTGGCGCCCGCCATGGAGGCCATGGCGCCCTCCATGAGTGTAAATGAAAGGAAGTGAGGAACGTGGTAGTTGAGGTCAGCATGAGGTGGTCCACGTCATGGCCTACCCTATGGCTGGCGCCATGGTGGACTCCATGAGTGCAAATTTGACCTAAACTCCTGTTTTTCAGCCTGTTTTCCTTCATTTCTTCAGGGGAGCTATGGATATTTGAAATACCTGAAAAGGAAACAAAAGATAGGCATAATACGAGAAAACAACAATAATAAACCTAAATAACATGTGAAATCAGAGTAAAAAACAAGTGTAAAGTAAGTGTTATCAAATTCTCCCACACTTAAACCTTTGCTTGTCCTCAAGCAAGAACTCTAAATAGATTAAGAAGAAAAACGGTGTTAGTGAACAAGTTGGGCTGCAAGGGGCCTCTGGAATTAAAACAGGGATGTATTGATAGGTACTGACTGATTCAAACCAAGGATATCATAGTGACACTCTTCCGTAAAACGAACATAAGTTTCGTTCTTTTACGAACCAATCCATATCATGCCACTATGCTTAGGCCTATATTTTTCCTTTTTTTTTCAAATCCTTTTTCATTCAGGCGCAATCACATTAAACCCGTTATTCGTACATGCTCATAGTAAAGTGACCGGGTAGTGATTCTGATCATAAAACGCAGGGCCCTGGTACAAAAAGTTGGTGTAACCCCTTTGATTGACCCATTTATAGTTGCGGGGGATAGGATCGTAATCCGCCCTACCAAGTTCAGCACCAGATACCTCTGAACCAACTAAAGATGGGTAAATTTTTCTTTCTTTTTCTTTTTCTTTTTCTTTTTCTTTTGCTTTTGCTTTTGCTTTATTTTTCAACATACAACTTTTGTTGAGTTAAATGACTTTGTGAGGGTTACCTATCCCAGGGTTGTAGTTTATAATAAGAACATAGCATATAGGTCAGTCACTTCTCTTCGGGCCCCTACGTAGAGCATGCTTAGACCGGAACTGACTGCTAGGATAAACTATTCAAGGATTTAAGAATGAAAATTTTAAGGCCACGACATAGGGGGTATCGGGATCGAATTCCTAAATTTATGAAGCTTAAGGTGTAAAAACAATGTCGATGCTTCGAAAGGGCTTTCCCAAGTCATACTACATCCTATCTCAACCAGGTCTTATAGCCCAACTAAGTTCAAAACACAGTGTTTTTCTTAGGAAAAAAATTCCGGTTAGGCTCAAGAAATGGGGGAGTGGACATACACTAGACCATACAGATATAGATGACTCGTCAAACACATGTATTATTTTGAAAAGAAAGCAAACAAGCAAACAAAAGCAAATAAAGAAGTAAAATAACGAGAAGGAAAATGCAGGAAAAGGGAAAAATAAAGCGAGAGAAAAAATAATGCGAGAAAGCGAGTAAATCTCCTCCCACACTTAAATCGAACATTGTCCCCAATGTTACGAAATAAGAATAGGAAAGAGTCACCTGGTAAAGTACTAAGTCTGGCTGGGTCCCTCTCCATCCTGCGGTGAGTGTCTAGGATGACGGGATCGGCTACGACGACGACTGCTCTGAGAAGCCTCGAACTGGTTGAATCTGGCGGACAAGGCAATCTGTGAACTCTGAATCTCACAAAGGTTGCCAAAAAGGGAACCTTGAGTGGCCTCCATGAGGTCGGAGTGCCTCTGAAACTGGGCTTGTTGCCTATGTTGCTCGCGGGATATCGCCAATTGAGATTCCATAAGACTTTGAAAAGAGCGGTCTGTCTGCTGTCGTGACGCCTCCATAAAACTCATGTTTTCTGCCAACTGATGTTGGATGGAAGAAAGTAAACCATCTCTTCTCTCCAGAATTTCTCTATGTCCCTAGTCATGAAATAGCCAACTGGTAGCTCAGGTATAGCATTAGGTGTGGTCTGGAAGCCTAGCAAGTCGCCAAACTCCCTCTGGGTAAAACAATATTCTATCCCGAATAGTCTGAAAGTGAGATATCCATCCTGGCCATTATAGGGCTCAAACTCGAATGAACTAAGGAATTCTAAGGTGAGGTTCCTGTAGGTCACATTTATGTCATCTGCATACTCATCCCACTTTAGCTGGTTGCATATATACTTGATACTGGCTTCAAAGCCAAGAGCTTCCATGCAAATCTGGTCTGGATATCTGGTCGGTGCCATGGGTCACTGTGAAAGGACCGCATAGCGTTGTCTCTGAGTGTCATCTCGAAAGGAAACATGCATGTCATTGAAATGCCCCATCCTGAAAAATGTAGTTAGCAAAGACGGCTAGCAGGTGATGCCTGAAATCATAAATTTTGTAACTGTTAGTATAAAGATAAAAATAAAATTTGATAAAGTAAAAAGTAAATAAATGCAA